>JAMXBD010000678.1:0-733514 GCA_024138025.1 Combretum micranthum
GCCTTTTTATTCATTTTGGTTGCATTTTCATCTTTCTCAAAGTGACTTTTTCTTATGCATCGGTTTTTAACTGACAAAACTTCATTGATTATTGAAATTGATGAAGCAATTGCAAAGTGGTTATAGAATATGAAAGATTAGTGACAATTCATGAAAAAAACCAAAAGTCACAAAATTCGTGCTAAAAAAATGGGAAAAATCAATTTGTGGGCATTCAATTGTACATGAATGGGGAGTTACAAGAATTGGAAAAATTGGGGCAATTAATCTACCCATAATGGATGATCTGATCGGGATATGAAAAAGCAATCATCAATTCCTCAGTTACAAGCAAATCAATCACGAATTTTCGAATTAAATTCGTGAAAAACAATAGGCAAAAATTGATTCATTTTTGAAATGTCGAAAACGTAAAATTGAGCTTGCAACCTATAAATAGAGGGTCTAGGAGCAAAAGGCACAGTCAATTTCAAGAAAACCATACATAACAAAGCTAATTCGAAATTCTCGAATTAGGTATAGAATTCGAATTTTTCAATAATTCGAAGTGATTGGATCGGATTTGGTAAAAATTGAGTGTTTTAGGAATGATAGAAAACTTGTTTTGATGTTTTAGTGTGCTTGGATTGATCAAATTGATCAATTAACCTCTGCAAATTTTTTTTTAATTTTCGGATTGAGCCGCGTACAACCACGCGGACCGCCCCTTGCCGCCGTTCTGGGAGCGAACCACCACCTTCAGAGGACGCACGTCGCACAGGTGTCGGGCCGACAAGCTTCCAGCCGCCGTCAACACCACAGCGCCGGAATCCGCCCCGAAAAGTCGCGATTCGTCTTTCTTCGTCCGATCGGGTCGGATCCGACCCGAAATTCGACCCCTATATCTGAAGTCCAACCCGCGTTGGTCAACGGTCAACGGTCAGATCTGATCAGACGGTCCAGATTCAATCAAGCAAATCAGACGGTCAGATTCAATCAAGCAGATCAGCGGCTCAGATTTGATCAAGCAAATCAGACGGTCCAGATTCAATCAAGCAGATCAGCGGCTCAGATTTGATCAAGCAGATCAGACGGCCCAGATTCAATCCAGCGATCAGACGGCCTGGATTTCATCAAGCGATCAGACGGTTCAGATTTGATCGAGCAGATCAGACGGCCCAAATTTCATCAAGCAATCAGACGGCCCAGATTTCATCAAGCGATCAGACGACCAGATTTCATCAAGCGATCAGACGGCTTAGATTCAATCAAGCGATCAGACGGCTCAGATCGAGTCAACAAGATCAGACGATCCAGATCGGTCAGCACGATCGACGCTCAGATCTCGTCCGCTTCATCCAACGGTCTAGGTCAATTCGCATTATTATATTATTAGTTTTATTATATAATTAATTTCAGAATAATAAAAAATAGCAAAAAATAGTAAAAAATTCATAAAATTTATAAAAATTTAATAAATACAGAAAATCCAGAAAAATCAAATAATTATTTTTTTTATATAAATTTATTTTTTTTATATTTTTGAATATTTTTAATGTGTATTTATACATTGCTTTTGGAAATGCATATTTAATGCATGAAAAATGATTTTATATATTATAAAATTTCTGAATATGTTGTGAGTTTATGTGATGATTTTTTTAAAAAAAAAAATAAAAAAAATATTATTATTAAATAACAAAATAGATAAAAATGACAAAATTGGATTTTCCAAAACCAAAATTTTTCAGAAAAAATAATTAAAATAAATGTTTTTTTGAACTTAGAAAAATATGTTTTCATGGAAGGAAAATCAATTGATTAGATCATAGGACCATCAAAAATGATTTTCATAAAAATTTAAAATTTAATGAACTTAAATTGAGAATAGTTCAAAAATTAAAATTGATCAACAAATTAAGTTCTTTTTTAAAAGAACTACGTTTTGTCTGATCTCGATTAGCGAGAGTACGTAGGCACCTGGGGGCGACATTAAAAAATAAAAAAAATGTGTTTGTTTTTTAAATATTGTGAATAACTATTTTGTAAATATAAGTTTTTTTTTTTAAAAAGGAATATATTGTTAATATTAATATTCTAAAAAAAATAAAAATGAAGAAAAGTATATAAAAAATAAAAAAATGAATGATTTGACTTATAAATATTTGTGCTATAATGTTTTATTTGAATTTTTGAGCATATAAAGGGTGATCATATAATTTAAAATTCCAATAGTGGTAACGATTTGGTTTTAATAGGTTAGCCCCTGAATCCATGATATCTGGTTTTAAAAGTTTGTTTTTTTTTAAAACAAAATTTTCGCAGACTAGTAGCTAAGTTAGGATCAACCGACCCATTGATCCTAGCTTTTTATTTTTCTCGATTTATATCGGGCAGCGACTCTAAAAATTTTCAAAATTAAAATTTTTTTAACCCTTAGTCGAGGATTCATGTTAAATGGGTTCGGGTTTAATGTGAATCGGGTTAAGAGAAACGAACCAGATAAGAATAGTGGAAAACCCAGGCTCGACACCTATCAACATCTAAAAGAAAATTAAAGTGAGCAGGAGGATATTAATATGGATGTACCGGGTTGGCTCTTATATGGTTTCCGACCCACCCGACCCGTTAAAAACCCTATAGGGTTCAACACTATAGGGTTATAGGATCGGGTTTGGATATATAGTAAAAACCCTAGGGTTACAGGATCGGGTTTGGATCATATAACAAACTCGATGGAGACCCAATTCCGGTATTATAATTATTAATAAATAAAAACATTACTAAAGGAGCAAAGAGAGAAAAAAAGACATGAAGGAACTACTATCTTTTTTGTCTCAAGGATTTTTTTTTTATATTTATGGATTAGTTACGGATTTAGAACTTTTTATTAAATTTTGCTCAAGTCATGTTTGCTATAGAAATTAATATTACTTGTTGTCCGTTATATTTTAGTCCAAACATGAAATTTAATTTAACCTTATTTTAAAAATCTTATACAATGACAAAAATAATATATTAATGTGTTTAAATGTTATACAATGAATGTGAACTACAACATTTTTCTATCAATTCTATATGCATTATTTCATTTTTTGAATGTATAGGAAACTTATGCCAGAAGTACCGGTTTTTCTTAAATTTATTATTAAAATTTGAAAATAAGTTTTTTTTTTAAAGGGTTATAGGATTATAGGGTCGGGTTTCGGGTTCTAAATCAAACCCTATAGGGAAGGTTTGGATATAGCATCAAAACCCTGTAGGGTTATAGGGTCGGGTCTGGTAGACCCTATAGGGTAGCGGGTCGGGTTTCGGGTTCATATGATCCACCGAAACCCAACCCGGTTGCACCCTAAATATTAAGAAATTTAAAACCCAAATCTATTGCAACACTACTCTTGCCAAAAAAATTAGCACATGAGTTAGATCTCTTAGATAGGGTTATCCGCAATTGTCATTCTGCAGATATCAAAGCTTTGATCATCTAAACTAATATGGCCTTATGAGTGCGCCTAGCATTAGAAACTAAAGAATAACTTCCCTCAAATCTGATTCCAATACAATCTTCTTGAAACACAGTTGCCAAACTAAATTAAGACCAAAATATATAGGCCATAATTCAGCATCCAATCTGGAACATGATCCGATTTTATGCATAAAACTAGAAATCCACTCCCTTTCGACATTTCTCACCAAGCCTCCAGCTGCAGCATTTAGATTCTAAAGAATACAAGAACCATCTACATTCAATTTTACCCACCCATGTTTAGGTGGACTCCATTATTTCTATTTATCCGCATTTTTATTTTGCATCAAAGCACAATTCTGATTATAAGAGATCTGGAAATTTTCAGCTCAATCTAAAATATTCTGAGTTAAGTTTCTACACCATTCATCTACTTCTTAGAAAAGAAAATTATTTCTCATTTTCTATAAAAGCCAAATTGCAGAACCAAAAATAATATTCCATTCCAAACCAGGAAATCTACCATATTTTATCTTTTTTAGATTCCATTCCTTCCACTCCTTCACATTCATTAAGAAAAATTAAGGAGCAAAGGAACTATGTAAGAGCTAATATCAAATAAATTTAGCACATACACAGTCTTGAAGTGCATGAAAGGTGTCTTCCTCTGCCTGATTGCAACGTTGGCAAATGTTAGAGGAAATGATGTCGCGTCTTTGACACAAATTCACCGTTGCTATTCTATTATGAACTACCTACCATAAAAAAGTTCTAATCCACTGTAGACCCCTCCATTTCCATATCAGTTTCCATATTCACTCCCTCTCTGAATATTGAAAATCATTATTAGTCAGTGCATAAGCACTTTTCAAGGAAATTTTCCCTAACTTGTTAAACATCCGTAATGGAGAATCACTCCCAGCTACATGTGATGGAGGTGGAATTGCAGCTATAAGAAGGCAAATATCTTTAAGAAGGATATTTCGAAGTCTACCCCAATCCCAATGACCATCCGAACCAATAAAGCAGTCGGTAGTCATTTCTAGATCAACATTATCAAGAGGAATCAAAGTGTGATTTTTAAGAGGTAAAATACCCTCAATCCAGTTATTACTTCAGAATCTGTAAGTTAGGACATCCCCAATAGACCATGAAATACCTTCTAGAAAGGCTCTCCAAATGGAGACTATACCCATCTAAATTACCGAAGCAGATTTGGTGTTAATGATGCAAAGGTCTTTCCAACTCGACTTGATATATTTGTTTACAAGAACCTTAACCCATAGATCTTCCCTTTGAGTGACTATTCCCCAAGCAAGCTTCATCAAGAAACTTTCATTAATAAGATGAGCCTTCTTCAAACCCAATCCACTTAAGTCTATATCTTTACAAACTTGATCCGATCCATAAGATGCAATCTTTTCTTCCCTACTATTGATCCCCATATGAAGGTCCTAACCAAACAATCAATTTCATTATAGGTGTCACATCCCAAGGGATACTCTAAACGTGGTAGTCTACCGTATACAATATTAAAACCTATGAATGACTTCTTTTGTTATGCAAAGGCTTTCATATTATGCACAAGGCGTACAACACATCAGAGAAAATGCATCGTAGTAGTGCAATTTACATTCATAGCAATTAAATAACAAGGTATGAGAAATACTTAACATGAAACATAAACAAGGTCAATTACAACTCTTAAGGGCATACCCCCGCTATTGTTTTCAAGACTACATAAATACAATTCCTAGTACTCTCCAAAAGTTCAACATAATATACGTTATTCATAAAGAAATTTAAAACAAGAAAATTCCTTCTATGCTTCTACTTCCTCAGTAGAAGCTCAATAATCCACCGTTGATTCCCTTAATTTCCTTTCCTCGGATAAAGTCTCAAGCGTACCTATTTTAACAAAGATCTATGGGGATATAAGCTTACAACAAGCTTAGTGAGATATTCCCTTTTATTCGCACAGTGATTTCAAGCAAGTTTATTAATTCACGCGTATGTTATGCAATAACCTCATGATACAAACAATTATGTATGGATATCCAGAAACCATACATAGAACAGATTTACGTCTTCCGTATTAATGGTTAGGGAATTTAGGTCTAAAGATCTCTACTATCTTCACTGCTAGTCCCCTAGCACTCTGCTCACAGCGATCAATCGGCATGACTCATCCTTGGGATATATCCCTGGTACGTCTTAGTTTCCTAAGAATAAGCTTGCCCTCTAGCCCTTCCAATTCCTCACGTAGGAGTAGCAATCCTTATTATATGACTTAATAGATGCAATGCGTGTCCATTTAATTTATATCGAGATCGAGTATAATTATGGTATACTTAAAAGTGATCAAACAAGCAACATCTAATAATGTATCTAAATAATGATTTGTTGGTTCGATATGCTTAGCATCCTTTGTCATACATACATGAAAGCATTTACATATAACCCATAACCCATACTACTCATTTTTATCTTGTACCTACATATCTAATGCAACTATTTAGAAGCATAAGCAACGTAACAAAAATAGAAGGGAAAACTTACTCATCCGATCATAATCTTCCTAGTCACAGTAATCCTCAAGAAGGGAAGTCTCGTATTCCTCATCACCTAGACAAAAGAAATACTAGGAATAAGTATTTTATAGAAGTTCTACTCAAACTTTCTAATTATATCCTGTTATTTTCGTCAAAATTCATATTATGTGAATCCCAATTTAAAATTATCATAATTGGCTCATTTTAACTCAGAATTTTGCATATAAGATATCTTTTTCTATCTATTAAAAAATATCTATCTATTTCTAAGGTTATTCTAATCATTTGAAGTTATTTAGTTTTGAAAATGGGTTGGTACATATTAGTTACGAAAATTCCAGCTTTCAATTGAAATTTTTCTAAATTCTATCTCATCCAAAATTTCATAGAAAATGCATAAATATTTATATAGTTGAAAAGTCCTTTTTAATATATACATAGACTCATATTATATGTACGATTCTAGTGATGTTATCTTAAAAATAAATACAACCTTTGTGAAAGATAGAATTTTGTGAAAGATCATCCTTTAACTTGTGATTAAAATGCTATTTTGTAAATTTATGACTTAATAATCCTTAAAAGTCTTATATTTGTTCACAAATTCTTAATAATTTATTTTATAAAACATGATTTCACATATTTGTGACATAAAACCCAAGTGTATTTTCTCTTAAAGAATTTCCTAAGTTTGATTTTTTCAACAAAATTCTAATTCTTAGATTTTGTAAATGTAGAACTCAATTAAAGAAAATCATGATTCCATATTTATTTTAAGTTCATGAATATTTTATTTTCATGCTAAATTTCTTTTAACTAATTATTTTTCAAACATGAACCTTTATGTAGTTGTGATGAAAAATCATCCTAACTTGTATAACGAATATGTTTTAAGTTTTATCGTAGAAGAAAAATTGTGTGAATGACTTGTTCTAAACTTTTATGCTTATAATATTCCTTTCTTAATTCGAAATTTCTCAACACATGGACCTTTAAGGGTTTTTGGAAAAATCTTCAATTTATTACAAGTGTGTGCTTAGTTATTATAACTATTATTTCTTAATTTTATAAAAAGAAAATAAATCTACTTCTTAAAACTTAGTTCCTTAAGTTGTATACCGATTTTATTTCTAAGTAGATTTTAATTAATGAGTTAATCTTAGCTTGACTTGAAAAATTTGTTTAGTTCTTAGTGTTTATTAAAGTGTTGGTAATAATCTCATAAATAAGTTTTTAAGAAAAATTTCCATATCAATAAATTTTATTTTTGGTAGTTTGAAAAGAGAGTAATGAAACCACTTAGTTAAATTTTTAAGAAGTCTTGCATAATACTAAAATTTATGATGAACTTGTCTAAATTTTTTAAGAGAAGTTGTTAAAATAATTTCTAAGTTTTAATGGAAACTTTCCTAAGTGACAAAAATTATTTTTATGGTGAGCTTAGTTTTATTTTCTTTATCAAAGAACTTCTTTTATTTTTATTAAGATAATAACAACATAACCATGCATTAATATGAACTTATAGTTAAGTAATGTGACAAAAATAACTTATATGAAAGATAAAAGACATAGAAATAAAATAAGCACAAAATAAAGTCAAATATTGGGAAGTCTTAGCTTGTATCAAGACTTCTCGGACTTAGACATGGGCAAGTCCATAAAGAGAAATAAGAACAAAAATTGTTTTGACTTGATGAGGACAAATCTAATACTAGAAAGAGTAGTCTTAATAATAAATAAATAAATTGCAATAAATATAAGAGCATGAATAAATACAAATTATGTTAGTGAGCTTATAGGCTCTAAGAATATATATATATATATATATAAACTTAGTAATATATAAAAGTTAGATTAGGAGCAATAATAAAACATAATAATATATCAATAATAATAATAATATTTGAATATTGTTAAACAAGACATGAACATATTATTGCTTTCATAATATCCATGGGTATAGAAAACATACACAATGGTCATGTTATGTTAACATGAAATAAAGAATATTTTAGAAATTTTTACTTAAGGTAAAGAAGTGGATGATAGAAGAAAAGGGGGTTGATGTTATATGGAGATAGTAATGATATGGAAAGAAAAGAGAACTGGGAAAAATTTTGGAGAGAGATTTTATGGAGAGAATTTGAGAGTTTTTGGTATGTTAAAGAAATGTAAGAATGAAATAGAGGGGGATGGGGTATTTATAGATAAATGTGAAAGAAAATTAGATGTAATTAAAATAGAAGGAAAAAGAAAAAAAATTAGATAAATGGAGGAGAGAGGGGCACCGGTTTTGTGTTGTAGAGGGGAAGGAAATTATTTAATTTGTAATTTTTTAATGAAAAGTAATAATTTGTAAGATGTGAAAGATGGAAAGTAGTATTGGAAATGAAATTTATAAGAAATAGGTATGGTAGAGTATAAGAATAAATTGTAAGAATAAGTTGTAAAAAAAAGTAAACACAGAGGAATAGTAATGAATAATATAGCATAATAAATTAAATAGTAGACATGACAAATTAGTGTCGGTAGTAAAGAAAATACGCGTAAACGAGCTATATCTAGTATTTTTAGATAACGAAAAATTCTAAAACTGATATTTTTTAATTCCTCATATTATTATGAGTCTATTGGTGTTATTGTAATATTTTTACCGTTTTGCATATCTAGACCCTGATTTTGAAAACTAATCCCGTTCGGGTTCGAACGAATTAAATTTTGATGAATATAATCTTTTTAGGTTCTATTACATTATTATAGACTACAGTCTTCAATTATCTCATTTTCATTATTTTAGGGTTTAAAGTGCAGAATTGCTAGATCTAATCTCACTAGGGCTTGTTGTTGACCTAGTTGACTTTTAGAATTTTGATCTCAATTCTAGCTTCAAGATTTCCTCGTAAAATTTTAAAATTTAGGGGTTTTATCTCATACTTATATTTTCAATTCAAAATTTATGTTTTACTTTGTTTTTTTATGATTTATTTAATATTTTTCAGTTCTCGAGATTGTTTAATCGAGTCTAAGGTTACGTGTTGACTCAATTTGATTTTCGGTATTAATTGAAATTTTTTATTCTAAAATTAACCGAAGAGTCTAAGGTTTTATAATTTGTCATTGAATATTGCTTGGATATACTATCTCGATTTTCACGTTAGAGGTCAGATAAGTGAAATGAACCATTATTGATTCTTCCATTTTGTTTTTAAGGTTCTCATTTTCTTAAGGTTAAAAAATTTCGTATTTGATCTTGTTTAGAATTCGGTTTTTGATTCGGATCGTTTTTTCTTTTTTAGGATTTTGGTTTTAGTATTTAATTCTGGGATTATTTTCTAGGAGTTATGAAAGCTTTAGGTGTTTACAATAGGTGGTGATTGGCATCTTAGTTGTTTGCATTTGAAAGCTAAGAATAGATTGCAAGCATGTTTGAGCTAGTGTCGTTCATCCAACAAATGACGAAGAGGAAGATTTCGAACCAGCAAGATTACTTTTGAGTTTTTCCATAATATCACTATATATATCTTTAGTTACCCTTCTATGCGGGAGAGGGCTTCTAAGATATTTCCCCATATTATTTGTCTTACAAAAACCAAAGCTCCTACTTATTTCGTCACTAAGGCCGTGAGTTACATTCTTAGAAAAGAGAATCTTTATTTTTCACATATTTACCTTTTGTCCAAAGGCAGCTTCAAAGCTCTTTAAAATCTCTTGAATGACCGTAACTTAATTTAGTGATGCTTTGGCAAACGAAAATAGATCATTTGCGAAAAAGAGGCGGGACAATCTTGGCTTGTTACTTCCCAACTTTATACCATTCGATCTACCATTCTCTACTACATCATGAATACCATGTGACAGTCCCTCCACACATAAAACAAAGAGGTATAGAGAAAGTGAATCATGTAATCAGGCTCCCCTTGAGGGAGTAAAAATTTCAGATAATCATCCGTTCTAAAGTACTCATCTAAGCTATGGAAATGCAAGACATGATTCTAGAGACAAGAATATCATCAATCCCGGTCAGAGCAAGCATCTCATGAATAAAGGACTATCAAATTCTGTCATTTACCTTTTCCAAGTCTATTTTAATAGCCATCCAGCCCTTGCGTCCTTTCTTCGACTTTATAACCTCTTAGGCTATAATTATATTATATGTTATTCATTGCCTTGAAACGAAGCTTATTTGCATCGGACCAACCAATTTTCGCATAATAGATTTTAACCGACTACTAATTAGCTTAGTAATTAGTTTGCACGCAATGTTGCACAAGCTAATCCGTCTAAAGCTAGTAAGAGTCATCGGGTTACTTACTTTAGGAACTAAAACTAAGAGAGTATCATTGAGAGACTAAGGGACTTCACCACAATGAAAAAATCTCCTTACCATATGAAACACACTTTGGCCAACTATGTCCCATTGCGATTGGTAGAAGAAGTTGCTCCATCCATCTAGATCAGGTACCTTATAAGGACCCATATCAAACACAGCTTTCCGCACTTCCAAATATTAATGTCTGCTCCTAAAGACTCTAAATCAACATAATTCAATCCAGGATATCTATGTTGCCTCAAAGAAAAGCGTCTACTTTCTTCTTCAGAGAACAAATTGCCATAGAAGTTCACTCCCATTGACTTAAAAGTGTTTTGATCCTCCATCCACTCTCCATTAAGCCCTTTTAGCATAGTGATCTTATTCCGTCTACGGCTGTTGATAGTGCCGAGATGAAAAAATCTCGTGTTTCTATCTCCATGGTTAATCCATTTCGATCGAGACTTTTGGAACCACAACATCTCTTCCTGAGACAACACATTCTCATTTTCCTTTTACAGTTCTCTTCTTCTTCCTTCTAGAGACAAAGAGGATTGTGATTGAAATCTATAATCTAGTTTAGAAATCTGATGAAGTAGAAGGAATATATTATTGAAAACATATTTATTCCATTTATGCAGTTTTCTCACACAACTATTGGAATTAGACACAAAATCAACACTTGAATTCCAGCCATCTCTAAGAAAAGTCTTGAAGCTAAGATAGGATAACGAACAAGCTTGAAACCAAAAAGGGTGAATATCAACATCAAATCCTAGATTACCAAAAGGAAGTAAAAGAATAAAGCGATGATCTGATTTAAGTTTTAAAGATGAATAAGCAATCCTTCTGGAAATTAGATTCTCAAATTTTGATTACATAAAGCATGGTCCAATCTTTCTTTAAGGAGCCCACGTTCCCAAGTAAATTTTGGGCCTTAGAAATTAATATCAATTAGACTATACTCTTCGATCAGCAAACTCAACTCACAGCATTTGCTTCAATTAGCTTTGGCTCTTCCAATTTTCTCATCATAACTTAAGTAAACATTTAAGTCTCCAATGACTAGCCAAGAGAGATAGATTCTATAGTTTAAATTGACAAGAGCATTTCACAAATGTTTACGTAAAGAATAGCAAGGATTGGCAAAAACAGAAGTATGTACATCTCCATCCCCATTCAACCTCCAACAAACATGTATCCATTATTTTCCTTGATCAATTAAGTTAACAAAGATTTCAAAATCATTCCAAAGGACCCAAATTCCCCTAGAAGTACCAATAACATCTTCGTTCAACCAACAATTAAACCCTAATTTCTTGATGACAAAATCACTTTAATTCCACTAATTCTGGGTTCTAACATAACCAAACTATTGGGTTTATGTTTCCTCACCATATCTCAAGCTACATTCAAGAAAATGGGACAAGATGCCCTTGACAATTCCAATACAACATAAACATAGGAATAAAAAATTTGAAAATGAAGCAAGATATCATAAAGGCCATTAAACCTACCTACTAGATTCATCATCCGTAGCAACATGGTTGCTTCATTTTCTCCATTCACATTCTAATCATGAGGAGTAGATTGTTCTACATCTTGATTGAACAAAGGATTAATGTAGGTATCCACACTGAAGGAAAGGAGGTGCGGCTCCTCTTTTTGCTTCCATTTGGTGGTTCCTTATCTTGAAACACTGTCAAACTTAGTCTACAAAAGTTCTCTAAAGTTTAAGTAGATTTGACATTTAGGTTAGAAGATTTAGGCCACACATTAGTAACATCGTGAAAGGCTCTAAACAAACAAAAGCAGGGGGTTCTATTTGAAGTGAGAAATTATTTTGGGCAACATCCTACTCTTGGCCAGTTTAGGCTTGAGTCAATCTTTGGGTTTAGGTTAGAGAAGATCTCGAATTTCAACATGTTGTTTTCTAGATGGGCCGACCTTGGCTTTCCCTTTATCATTTTTCTTATCAACATTCAAATTACAAGACTCGCTTGCATACATTGGAGTTTCCTTGTTGGTCACACACTTAACTGCACTATTTTCCCCTACATTGTTACTATCAGCAACTTCCAAATTTGTCAATATCCGTGTTGAACCTCCCTAATCAACTCCTTGATTTTTTGGTGCTATTCCCTTATTATTTGCAATATCCTTTTTTGAATTCCTCCTATTCTGCCAATGGGCAATCATCTAAGGGTCGGAATTTCCATCACCTCCAGACTCCAATGAAGCTAGAAGTTTTCTAGCCATTATCCTTATGATTATGTGTACTCGGCTCATCTGGTTTCTTATTTGGGCAAACAATAAAATTGTGTCCTACTATAGCACAACAAAAACATAATGAAAGGAGTCCATCACACTCAATTCTCTGCCATGTACCATCTAATTCAAATTTTGGAAGAAGCAGCTTTGAAATATCCAGTTCTACTGCAACTTTGGCAAATCCTCCCCGCTAAGCTATTCTTGTATTATAATCAATACATAATGTCTTGCCCACGATATCACCAATCCTCTGTAGAACTACCTCATGATAATATTGTAAAGGCATGCCGGGAATCTAATCCACACAGAGACTATCTCCATAGAAGCACAAAAAAGTGGATTTGACATCTGAACTAACAAACAATGACTTATAATAATCCATGGTCCTTCTGATAGTGCTTGCATAACATCATCCTCATTAGTCATTTGCACCATATAGAACTCATTATCCAAGTCAATTACTCTATAATTGCCTGCTAGATTCCAAAGTTCTTAGATCTTCTTACAGAGTAACCTTATATCCAATTGATATACCCATGAGTTTGACTATCATGGCTTGATTCTATGGCATCTCAATTAGTGTATGAAGGCGTTTAGAAATTTTCACTGAGGGTTCATACTCATCATATGCGATATAGATATCATCATCAAGAATTTTAATGTCATGTTATAAATTATGCAATGAATCCTTTGTTAGTCTATCCTAATAAGATTGAAATTCATTTGATCTTTCCTATTGATTTTCATTCATATCCATTTCTACGTCCTTCGCATTAGTATTCGGGGATCCCACCTCCTTATCTTTGTATTTGACCTTTCTTGCTTTGCCAATGACATTCCCATTTCCAGCAAGGGTTAGACCGGCCTTTGACATGATAATCAACCAAATTTTACATGTTCTATTTGATGAAAGTTTTACTTATTTATAAGACTGCCTTTAGGACAACATAGGATTTCTATGAAGGGTTTAGGAGTTTACTTTTATTAGCTTGCCCGCTTTAACGAGCACCCTCTAAGATTATTCTTCATATTACTTATGGATTATAATTTTGCTTCTAATCAATCGTATGCGTTAATTGTGATGAACTTGTTATTAGAACTCAGTGTATAATCTCTATGTCAACAACGTGCAATTAGGTTGGTGATTGTGGATTATTTTACTCGTTATTCTAATTATGAACTTAGTTTTATTTTTGTACTATTACATAATATCTAAAATAAATTGATTACATTTATATCTTTTCATTTCTGTCAATATACATAAAACAGTAAAGGTTTTCCCTCATTTTCCATTTGGTTCTCGTGTGGTTCTTATTCAGCTCAACGTGCCAGTTCAAGTTCAACTATTTGTGAAAACAATAGAAGTATTGTTTGATTTAAGACGCAATTAAATTTTGGAAAATTCTATGATTTGCCATTAATTTTGGTGATATTTGTCCTATTATTATCTAATGACTCACATCATACTCAATCATGATCGAATTAGTAAAATATTTAATATTTTAATTATTATATTTATTTTAATGATTAGATGGTTATTATACGGTCTTCTGGATGGGGATAAAAACTACTTAAATTTTTGTATACGCAACGAGAACCAATTTTTCCTTCGGTAAAAACCAAACGTCTTTACATGATGTTGATCGAAGAACGCGGAGAACCAATTTTAGTAACATGTAACTTGCAAGCAAAGAACGAAATTCAGCTTTATGCCATTTTTTATTTCAAGAGCGCAGAATTAAGAAACCTTCCTACAAATGACTGAACGCAATCTTCTATGGTTTACCAAATAAATTGACATATCAAGGTTGTCATGAAGTAAACCTCGATTATATCCACTCTATATTACTTTAACATGAGAAAAAAATTCCAAAGTTTGATAGGACTGACATTATAGGATTGAGACGATATAAGGTAGTTGAAAACTTCCATAATTCCATTTATAATATATCAAATCAATCATAAACTGTTTTATATAAAAAAAATTAAAAATTTATATATAATTAAAATAGATATGAGTCGTTCAATTATAATGGAAAGTGATATTTAAGAAAAAAAGATAGCATAGTTATAAAAAATTGTAATTTTACACATACAATTTTACGTGTTTATAATTTTGAGGGTCTTTTCGTATTGACCTATGGATAAAATCATTTTTTTTGTATTATTTTATGATTTTAACCGAGTCTATACATAAACTTAATATAATATTACATTTTTAACTAAATTTATCAATTCGACCTATTTGAGTTAAATGGGCTAAAATATAATAAAAAAAAAGACAACTTTGTTCTTACATACTCATCAACTACTGGAACGCTACATTTTTTTTATTGCATCTTTTATTTTCACACACTTTCTCTATCCCCTAACTCCATGTACTACATCATAGCTATAAAGTATACAAAAAAACTTATTTATTTCATTTATATAATTAAGAATTTAAGACAAGTTGAAAATTTTGATTCTATATTATATTATCAATTAAGAGTTACTATAAAAAAGGAGAATCTACTTTTTTTTTTTTTACATTCATTATGTATTTCAAGTCTTTTTTATGACTTTTTTTAAGAATATCTATAGTTTTTTTAAGTTATTTTGCATGAATTGTACACATTTACGTTTCTACGTTTCAATTCTACGTTATGATTTTACAGACCCTCTCATAACTTTACATAAAATTGTGAGTTTAAAGATCTGAATTTAGAATTTCCCTAGAGTGTCTTATGAAAAAATAAGTTATTTTATATCTTCTTCTATTGTTATGGGATTAAAAAAATGAATTCTAATATGATATCAAAATTTATAACTTATAGAATATTTTATGAAACTTGTAAGTTTTTCCTTTCTTTTTCTCTACCTTTTTAAGTTGTAATATTATAAGTCGTTTATGTGTAATGATGATAATTGAATTGTTTATCCATATGCTTTCAATAGTAAAATATAGAAAATATAAATATGAAGGTTTTTAATAAAAAGAACAAATTATAACATATACATACCAAAGTACCTTCTCAATTAAGGGGCTTAAATAGATTTTATTATATAATTAAAATTTGGTCTTATGCAACAAATTATAAATTAGGTAATGTTAGTAGAATTTTCAATTATCTATAATGTTAAAGCAAATGAGGGGGATTGTTTTTTCTTAAAGCCTAAATTTCCCTATAATATATTGGTCTTTACATAATTTAACATTTATAATTTTATAATTTTGGCCTTTATTATTTTTCCTTGGTTATACTATCAGTTATCTTCATTCATTCACACCATGTCACCTTACACTTAAAATGGCTAAATTTTATATAGCATCTTTGAGGAATGAATACTTTTTTATTCCTTAAAGTTTCACAATTTTTTTATATAAGTTCTAAATCTTTTATTTTTTTATATTTAAGTCTTCAACGTATACAAAAATTTACAAACGAGAATTTTTTTTAATGTCGTCAAATTTTCTGTTAGTTGGTACTCCATGTGAGAACGTAATTGGCAAAAAAATATATAAATAAATGTAATAATAGTAACTAAAAACAATCACGCGATACTTTTCAGCTCAGCACTTAATGATGTCGGAAAATGAGTGCTTAAATCTTGACGATGATTGGCATAAAGAACGAGAAAAAAAAAAAAAAAAAAACCCTTAAAGATGAAAACTTTGATCTGCTAATAATGGTAGTAAATGAAGCCAAAATAGCGAAAATCAAGGCACCCCATTTACAAAAACTGTATGCTTGGGAGACCATTTTGATGATAAAAAGAGAGAGGACTTTGGAAAGAAAAGATGGGCTTTGAAGGAAGTTTAATCCCATTTCGAAATCGCTTATTCTGTTAATCACAAGGAGCTTCGTCTGTGTGTGTCGTCCATGGTGTGATTGAAAATTAAGATTTGAGTACCAATTTTCCGACATCATTGATGGTGAGCTGAAAAATGTCACTTGTTGTTGTTGTCGTTTTTTTTTTTTTTTTACTGTTATTATATTTTATTATTTATGTATTTTATTTGTTTTGTCAATCATGTTGTGGCTCATAATATTGAGTAACGGAAATTTGACTGCATTAAAAAAATGTATATATTTGTAAACTTTTGTAAAGTTGAGGATTTAAATAGAAAAAAATAAAAAGTTTAAGATTATAAAACGTTAGAACTAAAAACTTCTTTATCCGGCATCTTTTATATGTATGTCGGTTATTATCATATTTACGTTGTCCTTATTATTCTTTGCAATAACATTTATTTCCATTGCATCAAATTTAGTATTTTATTGTTTATAAAATACTTATAAATTTTTGAATTAAATTATATTGAATCATTGGGCCCTCCTTGGTCATTTTAGATGATCGAGAAGGGACTCAATGAGTCCATGATCCGAGCATAAGTCACGTGGCAGGATATATGAATGCATCGGGTCCACAATGACTTTTTGGCAATACAGAACTTCAAAGACAAATTAAAACATTAAAAGGTTAAAACATAAAATTGAATTATTGTGAAATTTTAAAGTATATTGTAAACATATCGTGGTTAATTTCACTTCAAGTGTCTAAACTTTTTCAATTCTAATAGAAATATACTTAAACAAAATTTTATTATAAAAAAAATATATCTAAACTTTTTCAATATTTTACTTACGATACCTCAGTTGAATTTTGTTCATTTTTTCGTCAATTCACTAAAGTGACAGTAACTTAATTAAAATATTATTTTTGGCCACATAAGAAATTTTCAAAATGTTTTTTATTATTTTTACTTTTGTCCACTCTCTCTCTCTTCCTCTGCTTTTCCTTTTTATCCTCATATTCTTCTTCTTAAGAATGGAACCACTGCAACCTTCTCCTTCAACCACCATCGCCACCACAACCAACACTAATCCCTTCATCAATACCATCCACTTCCCTCTTCGGCGGCGATTATATCCACCACCACTTTTTTTTTCCCATAACCTTAATTGATAAAAATATTTGTCCACAATAGCTTGTTTAAATGAAATGCCCTGGAGAACCATAACCTCCCAAAAATGCATCCTTTACTCAAGTTTCAAGCTCCCTCTCCATTCCCCTTCATTCAAATTCCATCATCTCTAAACCCTAACCTTAAATTTCTCGTCTCACTTCTCCACCTTATCCACTCTCGACCACCCCCAATTACTAATCCTAAACCTTAATTCCACACCTAGACGGATTATGACGCTCTCTATGAACATCTCCACTTCCACAACAGAGCCCATCATGATTTCTAATTCGAATGAAGTGAAAACCAAGGACTTTGGAGGATTGGATGACCAAAACTTAGTTATGGTATTGTTTTACATGTTTGCAGACTTCTCTGACCATGTCAATCTCCGTAAGAGGTTGCGATGTGATGAGAGTGAGTAGGTGGAGATGGTGACTTGGCGAGTGTGTGGTGGTGGTGACTCTGTGGGCGTATGATAAGTGACGAAAATGGAGATCCTAGGTTTGGGTTCTGTTATAGCTTGGTCATGGATGACGAACTAAGTTAGTGATTCAAAACTCGGACATGGGCCAAGCTTAGTGGATCGAGTGGATAAGAGTTATGCTTGTTCAAATGAGTTCGTCTGGTTTAGTATGTTGGAGTGGTGATGGATTTATGGAGTTTGGCTTAGGTTACGGTGTCTATTGACAGTGACTGGGGTTGACAGTGATGGATGTAAGTGGTAGTGAAAGTGGATTTAGGGGATAGTAGAGGTTTTAAATGAGTAGGTGATTGTTGGTGGAGCTGCAACAGTTTAGTTGAGCGATTAAGTAGGGAGTGGTTGCGAGTAGCAAGCCTAGTGGTTTATAGGTTTAGGTTTAGTTTTGGTCAGGTTTGGACCTATGATTTATTGGGTGGTGATGTGGTGGTTTAGGTTGAGAGGTAGTGTTGTTAGTGGGTATAAGTGGTGAAGCACGGCTGGGGAGGGGGGGCGGCGGCGGGGGTTGGGGAAGAAGGACAAAAAATAACAAACTAAGAAAAAAATTCTTACGTGGACAAAAAGATATTTTAATCGAGTTAACTGCCACATCAGTGAATTGATAGAAGAATAGACGGAATACGTCCTGAGATATTGTGAGTGAAATATTGAAGAAGTTTAAGTATTTTCTTGTAGCGAAATTTTGTTTAGATATATTTCTGTTAGAACAAAAAATGTTTAGGTATTGTAAGTGAAATTAATCCAAACATATCCTTGTATTTACTTTTATATGTGATGAACTATTTATCTTAAAAACTGAACATTTAGATCCTACCTCAAATCCTTAAAATAATGTATTTAGACTTATTTACACTTGATTTTAGGAGTTTTTTTTTATTTATTACTCTTTCAAAGATTTACCTAGAAATAAAATAGTAAATTAAGTTCCAAAAGCACAACTTTAAAGACTAAGCTCACATAAGACAATCACAACTTGTTCACTTAGCTGAATGAATAAAACCGTAATGGAATTCTTATTATGGAGGAATGGAATAAATGGAATAGAGCTGTAATAGTATTTTTTATTAATTTTTTATTTAAACGGTGGTATTTTGAAAAGAAGACAGTCTCAGTATTGAATTATTATTTATAGGTTTGAATAAAGAATGACTATTCAATGGATTATGTAATAGAGATTCATTATGGAATCGCTATTCAGTGAACCAAATATCGTAATAGCTATTCATAAAGAATAAAGCTATAATGAAATGCAATTACAACAAAGTGAATGAGCAATTAGTTTGGAAGGAGTATTTACAATAGAAAATTCTATCATTATGTTTTTTAATGAAATTGGTCCTGCTATTTATTTAACGGCTCTTGTATCCATTCATGGTCACACCAATGAAAATACTTAATATATCATTTGTTATATTTATTTTAGTGATCAGATTACATGATTAACTAAATAGTCCCATCAAAGATATCATGAAATTTCTCATTTACAATATACCAGTGAGGAAGGTGTTTACAATATACCTCAAATTGAATTACTTTCATGAATTAGGAGACAATTTTTCAATATAAGAATTAAATATTCATATATGTCAATTGGAATTTAATGGAATGGAATAATATAACATCCATGGAATGAAATGGAATTTATATTCATTGTATTTATCAAAACAACCCTTATTGTGTAATAGAACAAAATGTAATTAAACTAGATATAATTAATAAGAGTCAATGAGTTTTCAAAGTGGAATCAAATGTCTACAAGAGTGATTAATTCTAAGAATTGTGATTTTGGTCTGTAGAAGTTTTTCCACATATATAAAAAATAAAATAAAATTCATGATAGCCAAAAATTCCTCTTGGGCAATTTTTTTAACAAGATTGATTCCATAAGTTATTCAAGGGTTTAAATTTAAATCCAATCATAATTGTATCATTGAAATAGTTAATATATCAACTAATATTGTTAAATCAAAACCGGATCAGCTCGTTTCAATTGGAACTAGCCATGATAGTGAGTTGGTCCATGCATTTAACCTAGAATGATATTGACCCGAATTGATCTGGTTGGCTTGTGCAATTGGACCAAACCTGGTTAACCCAGCATAATTTAAGGGTTAAGGTGCAATTAAAAAAAATGACTCTTGCGTTAAATTTTTCCTTTATTTTATTAAAAATATTGAATACAAAAAAATTAATATAATAAAAATGCATACTTGAGTTAATTGTTGATATAGTTACCTTGCTTGAAAACATAGTAATTATATCTTCAAAAGTTATATACTTATAAATATTTTTTCTTTTTGAAGATATATGTCTTTGATTGATTTAATAGTTAATTAATAGATTTAATCCAAATATGAATTTAATTAAGTGACATGATATATATTTTTCTTTCATAATTAAACTCTGTTTTATATTTTTACTTTTTATTGACTACGGTTCGACTTTCGATGGAACCCAATTTGACCACTCGATCTCTAAGCTCTTAGGACACCTAGTTCTAACCCTATATCCTAAAATTATTATAATATTTGGATGGTTTGCTAGACGATTTATTCATAATATCGTTTTTATCATGTGGGAGCGACTTTTGATATTCATTTTATTTTTATTTTTTCCATATATCATCATCATCATCCAATATTGCTTAGTATCATAGTGTAGATGGGGTGCAGTAAATACAAATTCTTTTGCAATAATCTTATAAAAAATAGGTTAAAAATACATTATTTATATTAAATTTTGACGATGTCACCATAAACCGATAATATGGAATCGGTGGAGTGGACCCATCCAACCTACCTCAAAATTGGCTAGGTACAGAGTACGGACTGGTCTCGATTATTACACGTCCCAAAATCTGACCTGCCGGTTCTTTATAGATCGGGTAGAACCCACCTTCGTCAGATAAACATCTTAAATTTTGTTCGATGATACAAGGTTGGACAAATTCATGTTGTTCCAATTGATTTGATCAGTATTTTTAGATCTAAGTGTACTCGTTCACTTCAATTCAATTGAATCTAATTTGGTCTTAAAAATAGTTTGATTGAATCACGGTTCAAATACTTAAACCGCGTGGGAACTCAATTTTTAACTCTATAGGCTATGATTTTATTATATGCATATGCCAACTATGGTTAGCTTAATCGAGTAAGGGCAAATATTGACTTGTCATAACGGTAAAGTTCAATTTCCATTAATATCAAAACTTTATTAGTAGGTCGCTATTCCCACTGATAAAAAGATATGATATCTTAGAATTGACTATTTTGCAAAATTGAAATGTGGTACTCAGCTCCTTGAGATGATGACAGGACTCTTAAGCATATAGGTCTGTTTGGATTGTCAGTTTTTAATCTATATCGGATCTATATTGGTTTAGTTTGATCAGTTTATGAGTAAAATTATCGGTTTTTCATTAACATCATACCAGCATCGATTCACTATCTATTTAACATCAAAATGATACAAAAACAATATCAGAACAACGAACTAAACAAATCCATAAACTGTAGAAGGATCCCTCACAACAGCGCATGCAGCCATGCAATAATATCTTAGAAAGGAGCTGACCACATCATAGTTCGATTTGAAGAAGCAATCATCTTTGGGAAGTCACACGTACCCAGGACAATTCAATATATAAAACACAAAAATATATATTCGTGGATATAATAGATATTGTAGTCTAACGCCGGCATCATGTCATCTTGACTTGATGACAATGTGAACAGGACACGATACCTTTTTAAGTGTGAACTCGTCTAAAGCAATCTGGAAAACGTAGCAGACGCCCAGAAAACTAAACCGTAAGATTAGAGATGACGTTGCCAAAATTTCGTTCAGTTTTTTTTTTTTTATGTACTTCATAGGAAGTACATATTAAAAAAAAAAAATAATTCTAACTGGCCTTCAAAATATGTGGCGCAAACTATGATTCCTTTGGTCAAGGATGTGACTAGAGATGAGATCTTAAATTGTACCTCGTGCCTAATAATTACTTGCGTACCAATGTAAATCAAAATTGACTTTATCTAAAATGGTCGTCATTTTTTCTCTTTCCACTTTTGATTTAAGAAAGTGTGTATGCAATGAATCAAGACGTCGATTTAAATTGCTTGAAAGGGTGCAGGATGGATCTTAACGGAATGAAAACTGGAAAAAGAGATAATAAGACTCTCTCTCTCTCTCATATAAGTCTTTTAGATAATTTCTTAAGAAAAGCGGTAATCTTACTATATCTGTAATATAAAATAAATTAAATCATAATGAAAAGTAAAAAATATACTTCCATCAATTAGTAATAGATGCAATTTAGTTACTCCAAATTATTGAATATAATAAAAACCTCTCCTAAAGATATATATATATATATATATATTTCTACAATAATTACACATCCTCTACTCTAGAACTTCTTTGTTGCTAGCATCTCCACTAAAGACTCAAACCCTAGAACTCTCTCTTTCTCCGGTATATCTTTTCAAGGAACAATGCAAGTTAGGAGATTTTTAATAATCTAGAGAGGCCATCTTCTCTAAATTGTATTGTCGGTATTAAAGGTGTTCGTGCATTCAGAAGAAAGATAAAAACTCTAAGCTTTCTTGTTGGTTGTTTTGATCTTTAATTTTGATGGAGGGAGAGAATAGGAGATGATTTCTAGGTATATTTGATTTGAGTAGTAATTATATGTTGTTAATTATGATTTTGGAGTTTTATCTGTTTAAGAACCAAGGAAAACATGTTTTAGAAATTAATTTCAAGAATATTGATTGAAAAATAATTAGATGTTGTTAAAATTTGATTTTGGGAGTTTTTATCTGGATAGTAATCAATAAGATAATTTTTTTTGGAAAAATTTCATGTTTTGGAAGCGTAGGAAATACGTGCAGGGGGTCACTGCCATGACACGGGCCGTGATCTCCTCAGGTGCAAAATATTTTAGCCATCCCTAACTATATCACAGCCATGACAGAGGTTGTGATGATCGTCACGCCCCTCATCATGGGCGTGACAGGAAATGTGATGTTGTGTTTTCATCTCCCAAGCTAATAATTCCCTCCATCACAGGCGTGACCAACAAGATGATGTTGTAACAATGTTTTTACTTCTTTATTATGATTTTTCTAAACATCTAAACCTTTGGCTTAACCTCAAGTACACCTAAACTTAAGTAGAATGCTATACCTAGACATAGGATAGTAGTAGTTCTCAATAACTTAGAGATCTAATTAACTTTAGGAGTATGTTTTGTTCCATGACACAAATATTGAGATTGGTATTGTTACATATGATTAGGTGTTCCCAGTAAAATTGAGTTATCTAATTTTGTTATGTACGTCCTTATCTCGGTTGTTTTTGTGAATATAAACTTAGAAACCACAAATGAACTTAATGATATCCAGCTTTAAATTGGTTGTTGCCTGTGTTTGACTGGATTTAGTGGACCAGGAGTACCAATGTCACTAGGATGATGCCCTGATGATCTATATGTGGCGTTGTCCCGAGTGGAGTTGTGCATAGAGAATGGTGTGTAAAGAGTACCTAACACCAGAATATATATGTGTATTTATGTATACGTATTTGTTTTTAATGGAGTCATGAGTTACTTCGAGTTTAGGTTTAGTTGCAAATGGTTATAAACTGTGTTGGTTGACTGGCTAATTAAAAGATAATAAATTGTGAATGATGTATATGTTGCATATTATATGTGGTTTTACATGATGATTGATCATGCACATATGGTTGTGGCTTGGTGTACTAGGTCTTGTGCTCACTCTTTTTATTTTTTAAGAACAGGTGAAGAAACCATAATACTTGACTTAATGGCAATAATGTCTACATTGATTATGAGGAGGACGTTAGTGATGATGATTATCCAATAGATTACTAGATGGTTAGAATCATGTGTTAGATTGAATTTTGTTGAATCTGAAAAACTAAAATTAATTGCTATGGTTTAGATTATGTTGTAAAATGATTTCATTGGTTTTATTAAATTAGAAATATATTGGCATATGGGTTGATGCCAACTGGTTTTATAAGTATTCCTATTGGATCTATGATATTTAAATAAGATATCATTATTTGTGGAGTTTTTCTAATTATGAGAGGTTGGATTAAATATTATATTTAATTGTGGATTAATAGCTGAGTCTTTTCATGTCTATATCTAATGTAGAAAGGTTGTAAATGTTCCTAAATTTAGCAATATCTATTATCTATACTATTATTAAGCAAGTCATCGATTGTGGCGTCAAAAAATATTAATCTTATCTTTTTTTGTTCTTTTTTTTTTACGATGGTTACTCCTTCTCTCTCTCCACTCTCTCTTTCTCTCTCTTCTGCCTCCCACTTCGTACTCTCTTTTTAATTGTGTCTATTCTTTTATTTATTTATCTTTTTGCACGTGGGTACTTTTTAACTTTTTTTTTTCCCACACACACAATTCAATTATAATATTTTAAAATATTAAAGTTTGTTTTACGTAACTCTATTTTCCACATTTCTCTTTTCCTTAACTGCCTAATCTTTCATGATTACTTTTAATTGTCCTCTCCTCCATTATTTTTTTTTTAAGGGTACCAGCTTACCTTATCAAGCCTTCAAGGCTCATTTGTATATAGTAAACTTTAGTTTTATAAAATTGTAAAAATTATTCATTTAACAATTCTATTTAATTTTTACATATGCTTTACGAATATACAACTACTAGTAAATTATGAGACAATAACATTCAACATATACTCAATATTGATATTATCAGTTGATCTACTTTTAGATATGAGATTGACCAACTTTAAATATATATAGTTTATTTGAAGAAATGGTTGTTTATTTTGACTTGACCAAACAAATTATATAATAGCTTTATAATGATATAAAAAACAATGATTCTATATTTAAGTTCAAATAATATTCTACGATGTAATTTATTTATTTATTTATTTTTTAATTTTAGAAGATAAGTATGAGGAGGGAAAAAACATAATTAAAGTTTGCAAAAGTGAAAAATAGATATTACTTTTATTTCCAGGACACGTAATTTTTTATAATTAAAATAGGAAATATTATTGAATAATGAACGATGGCTATGCTAGACAGGTGACGGCCATCGATCAATAATATCTTTCTAAATGGAAAGGGACAGGCCCTATCACCCAATCGACATTGGCTCCCCTGGATTAAGAATTAAGAGAGAGAGGGAGAGGTTAAGATTAAAGCCCTAATGATATAGACAAACCAAACCCTAACATCACTAAGCCAATGACCCTAAGCCACATGCGCTGGACTTTTTGGCTACAACGACGACTTTCTTATTTTCCATTCCAAGTCATTGGTGACTGCGCACGTGCCTTATCCATTGGCCTTCTTTGTTCCATTGAACCCAATAATGCATCCCATTGTCCTTAACCACCACATAAATATATAGTGGAAAATGTTGATGATGACCCGCGAAGATTTATTTATGAAGTTAATTAAGAAATCCTTTTATTTTTAATTTTTATGTCCTTATTATTTTTATAAGGTATATAATCAATCAGTCACCAAATTCTATTGAAAAGATCATGTTGGAAAAGATCCATGACGTCTCTTTTCGTAGAAATATTTGTTTGTAATTTTGTTGATGGGTTTTTATCTCACTTTTTATATAAAAAAGTATATAATCAATATTAGAAAATATATTAATTTTTTAAATCATCATTAAGGAGCTACTAAACATTTTTTACCGTATATCCTATATAAATAATTAAAACAGGATATATAAAGTTATTTTTAGTTAAATATTATAAAAATACACTAAATGCATATATGATAATGGAAAAGTAATCCAAAAATCTCCTCCCTTTCATTTTTTTTAGTTCATTCTTAACATTTTTTCAGGTCTTTTTTTACTTTGCCAACATATATCCATATGTTTATATAAGATTATTCTAAATAAGTTGAACGGAGCTAAATATTTTAGCGAGTGATCCGAAATACAAATTAAAACTCAACTCATTTAATCGAATTCACACCAAGTATAATTTTAATTAAGTGAGACAAGTTTGGGTTATGTAAATCTGAAGAGTCGAATATACAAAATGAATAAATATATAAATAAATTAATGAATTGATGAATGCATATGATATATTTATATTTTATTTTAATTATATATAATATATAACTTAAAATATAAAACTTAAAAATCATATATAACTATGAGTTTAAATAAGCCTGCTCATAAATTTTAACGAACTTATTTAAGAACTTAAACAAGCCTAACTACAAAATTTGGCAAAAGTTCAAATTTAGATTGCTTATATAAACAAAATCTGCTTTTAAGTTTGAAGCTCGATGGGTCAAATTAAATTACACAATCAAAAGAAAAACATTCTCCCTTTCCCTTTTTTATATTTATATTTATATGTATGGCTTTTCAACAAGTGTGATTATGAAATACATTACATTATAAATAAAACACAGGAAGCACGGAATAAATCATGTGGTTACGGGTCATTAAAGTACCTTAATAGAATCTTCTATCCCCCCATTTCCTCTTTCCTTCCGTTGGCAACATCAAAGCTTCTAGTTCCATCACCCTTTTTTTCCTTTTTGTTTTTGTTTTTTTCTCCTTTGTCTCTCCTTCTAGGAAATACCCTCATTTTCCATTTAATTTCTCCTTTTATATAAACCCTTGAAACACCATACTGAAACTTCCCATAAACACAACCTACACACACTTGACCACATAATATACATATTTTTTATATTGTAACTCATTGTTGCAACCCATCAAGCTCTTGACCATGGATGTTCTTAGGGTGAACCAGAAAAAATTAAGGAAACAAGGCAAGACCGGTACTAGGAAAGGCAAAGACATCAAAGTTGTGTACATCTCAAGTCCCATGAAAGTGAAGACAAGTGCATCTGAATTTAGGGCAACGTACAAGAGCTAACCGGAAGACACTCGGATGTGACAAGGCTTATGGAGATTAATAATAATTGTGGGGGTGAAACATTTTATCAACATGGGAAATTCAATGATGATGGAAGGGGTTTGAGTTTAGGATGTCTCCATGATGGGGATTTCAATATCTCAAACCATGGTCATCACCACTCTGATTTCTTAAGCAATTCGTATTGTGACTCGGAATCGCCCACTGAATCCGAATCATTCCTCGAGCCCTATGAGCCAAATATGGGAGGAAGTTTCACAGGGATGATGATGCAATCTAACCATTTTCAAGAGTCAGCTTTGGTAGAAATGTTTAGAAGTTTTGAATAATTTGTTTGAGATATGTCTAGGTAGGTATTAGAAGTATGCTTTTTAGTGAACAGCACTCGATATGTAATTAATTAATTAATTATATTTTATATAAATTAATTAATTATATTTTATATATCATTTATTTTTTATCTTATATCTTCAGACCATCTATTTTCAGGTAATTAATCTATCAAATACATTTTCTTTGCGTTTTGCCTTGGCAATTGTTTAATTTCCTTTTTTTTTTTGTTCTATTTATTTTGAGTTTTTAATGAAAGAATGTAGGAATTAATTGGTTTTGATGAGTTTTAATTTTTTTCTTTCCAACTTTAGCTTTCTAACTTCATATTAATTCCTTGTTTTGAGATTTAATTATAATTATGTAGCAGATTTTTAAATTGGCATATGTCTTTTTAATTCATTCCACACAACCACTTGTTGAATTAATCGTATTATATTTTATTCGGCTCAGTTGCTTGAACAAATTTGAACTTACTTAAATCAATAGCTAAAATTTTACGGGTGGAGCTTACAAGAAAAATGAATGAGATTTATACTTTCACGTAATTTAGTTTTCAGTCTGATTTGGTTAATTTTATTTAATTTAGAATAGAAACTTCAATTCGATTCGGCTCCTGGTTGGAATGAGTAATAATATTAGATTAGACCAACCGCATAAGCTAAACCGTGAACCTCTTCTCTCAATGAACCATAAATCCAGCTTTGTCGGCTTTGTGCCACTCCAATTCGACATTCCCCGAAGCTGTTGGGCCTCCAAAATTGGCTACCCTGGTCCCACCAGTTCCAAAATTTAGAAAGTCACGGTCTCATCTATAGAATTATCTACTTAATTATGAGTGATATATTATATATTTCAATATTATTTTATAGTTTGGTATGAATTTTAAATTATTAAATAAGTAATAAAGTCAATCTATTAAAAATAACACGATAAAATTATATAGTTGTCTAGAGATGATTGGGTGAATAAAAATAGGATCATAGTTGTGGAAAAAAATGAATTAAACAAAAGAAATTCATAACAAAGAATGCTAGAATATTCACCATAAGGAGCAATATAATAATTAATTTCAAGCAATTTTATATGTACCAATGATCTTATACCATATTTGAATTTAACCTACATCCTCCTAATGGAAAAGGAAACAATTTTATTCTTTTATGAGCACCGAACTATGGGATTTTTAAAATATGTCAAATCCACTGTAACTTCAGACGCATGGAATCGGCAATCTTGAAAATTTGTGAAGTCCGATGATTCTCTGCTTGCCTTGGTCTTCGCTTCCAAATGAAAAAATTACAAAGTTGCTCTTCGGAGGGCGATCTTCCAAAGTCAAATCTAAAGACTCGGCGGTAATTAAGTCCAACTAGCCAAGCAACGGTTTTGGCTCGCAAATGTTAATTGCAACAAATGTCCATTTTCACTGGTGTCATTGTTCATGTTTTATCTAATAATATGTAGTTAGATATATGAGCAAAAAGGAAAGGATGGAGTAGGAGTCGCATTACTATTATTTATTCGTTGCACTAACCACTTGTTTGTTTTGTTGAATAAATAAATTATAATAAAATTATTACCACTAAAGCCGTGATAGATTTTTATAATAGAGATTTATTACAAACTATCATAACATTAACTAAACATGGTAATAATGCTTTATAAAAAAATAATACTGTAATGAAATTATTCATAGTAAAATAAACAAACAGTAACTATCCTCTTATAATAAATTTATGGTAAATTAGAGGTGAAACTTCAACAAAAAGTTTAAATGATTGAGTATAGTTTCATATCTCTCCAAGATTGTTGTTCAAATCGTCGCTATACATGACTACAAATGAGCCGAAATGGTCATGTGCTACTCGAGCTTAGTTTACTCCATATCATGCCCCGAATAAGATCTAATGTCATGGTCTAAGAGAGAGTTGAGAGTCTTATGAGAGTGTTTAACTTGAGTGCATAGTGTTATAAGTGGCATCAGTAGAGGTTTTATTCATGGTATTGGTTAACTCTGAAAGCTGGTTTGGCCACCTATGAGCAAACTGGTCGAAAGACACTGCCATCTCCTAATGAGGCTAAGGCAAGCTAAAACCAATTGAAACAATTAAACATCCTAGTATATATGGACGACTGCGGCAAAGCCATGTGGGCGCTCCTTTATGAGAATGCGGGGCTTGAAACAAACCTAAGAAATCAGGAAAGATAAGAGTGGCTTACCATCTAAAACAACAGTAAACAATGATATGAGAGATGGTTGAGCACTACATGAGAACTGTTTGAGGGATAAAACTCTTGCCCTGTGACATCTAGAGCACCAACAGTTCGTCACGTATAACCCTTAAGCGTTATCGCATAAACTATTCTTAACTAAGTGAGTTTCTATCAAATTTTAGATTAAAAAAATCCTTAATTAGATTTAATAATCAATTGAATGTAACGAAAAATAAAGATAAAATAGTCTCTCAATGATACAAAGAAAGTTCTCACAATACAAATATTAACTCTCATTTAATAACATTATAATATCCAATGTATCTAAACATCCGGCTTGTCTAGTCTCTCGTCAATATCCAAGTCATAAATCATGCTACCATAGCATCCACATCAAACATCTTCGTAACCTGAGGAAAAAAAGAAAGAAGAAATAGTCTAAGCCTAGTACAATAGCAACATAAGCACATACAATAGAATCGCACATTCCTATGCTAATGCACATGCAACATCCATCAATTCATATCTTTAAGTTAGGTAGACCAAATCAACAGTCGAGTAATCATACTCCGACAATATGTTGTAGAAATCTAAAGGTCCTAAGTAACAACAACTGCTCATGAGATTGATATAAGCCATTCGGGTATCTATCTTCTAGAAGAAATTTTAAGTAGTAGCATTGTCTAGGGGTCACAGTCGTTACTTATCTCCACCCACCTCAATCCACCACACTATTTAACTCAAGAGTCCATTATTCTAGACTAAACAAGTTCAACGTCTCTGTGATTCGAGTAAATATTACCTCGATATCATTCGCCCTATTAACTACTGGTTATTCCTATTGTGGTTCGCCTATTTCCTTTACTGGATATTAATTTCTAAAATTAATATCAAGTTTGAAGGTGCATTTTTTTAAAGTCATTTTTATATATTAAAGTTCATTTTATGTTTAACCTGGCCACCTAAACTCATTATATAGTAACTAGGTCCTTTAGGTGATATCCTTAGTAACACATCTTATAATTAAACTAATAAATTTTTATTAAGTAAAATATCTTATTTAGGGCGTAATTAGCCCATTCATATCCTTAATGACCTAACTTTGCCTAAAAGCGTGCCAAGTAACCTAAATTAGCTTCTAATAGGTTTATATCATTTATAATGAGGCAAATTACAATAGAAGGTTACAACGTTTAAGAGTAAATTAATTTTAGTCCACAATGTTTCAAGTAGATAAAAAGATATCACAACGTTTTGATAAGTGGGTTATTTAAGGTCACGTAATGGCCAATTACTAACATCGTTATTAAACCCTCGTTAAGTGCCACGCTAGCAAACACGTAGATTAAAATAATAATTTAAAATGTTCCTTTTAAAAGGAAAAAGAAAGAAAATATCACCGTTCATCTTCTACATCTAGCATCTCTCTTTCTCTCTACTGCACCTCTCCTTCACCTTCTCTCTCTGCCTTCTCTCTCTAACAAGCCATTCTAAACCAAAAATATCAACCAAAACCCACATCTGACAAACTACAACCCACACGCAAACAACATCAATCACCATAACCACAAACAATCAAAAACCAAAAACTTAAAACCATCCTCGACAACAACCGTAACTTGATGCCAATGCTACCTGACCACCATGACCAGTTTCCCTCATAACAAAACCAAAGCCAATTGCACCTTCGAACAAAGACCCAAAAACTAAATACAACTACCCACAAACACTGAGAACGCAAACATGATGTCTACCAAGAGCCAAAACCAAAAAAACATAGAAAATTCACATTACAGACTTCATCATTGAACATAATACCTTGAACTTGAACCCATCGATACTCTAACATAAACTTAAACGCTAAACAACCTACGCCAACCACCCATTGCTCAAAATCACTAACTCATATAAACTCTGACGAAACATCACAACACCCATAAAATCGAGAAATACCAACCAAAAACTCAAACCCCATGCCAACCTTTCGACGAAATCCAAACTAAACCCAAAATTACAAATGCTATATAAGAATAACCATTGCCACCAACATCAAACCCGTACCTGTTCATATACCAACTAACTACCACATCTGAAGCCCCAATGAACGATCGAGGTGGTGGTGTTTTTGTTGAAGCAATCGAGGTGGTGTAAAGAGAGAGAGAGAGTAGAGAAAGAAAGAAGGATGATAAAGGTATAAAATGAACATTTTAAATTATTATTTTAATCCACATGTATGCCATCATGGCGCTTAATGGGGATTTAATAATAGTATTAGTAGTCGGTCATTATGGTAACCTTAAATGACCTACTTCTCATAACTTTATGACATCTTTTTAATAACTTAAAACGTTATGATTAAAATAAACTTACCCCAAACGTTGTAATTTATCAGTTTATAATGTATTATTTATACCTATTTTATTAAATAATTTTCCAAAATCAAATTATTTAATAATTGATCTTAAAATTCATACTTTAATATGAAATTATATTAGTTACATTTATTTCATATGTATTTGATTATAATTAAATTTCTTTTAATTTAATTATTTTATTTCCTATTGAAAACTAGTATGTACCCTAGCTTAATATGACCAATTCACTAACTTTTAGATCGGTTCTTGAGCCCAAAATTTTATTTAAACTACCTAACTCATCGTTTTATATGTTTGTGAGTTAATTTATCTTAAATTAATTAGTTAATAAGTGTTTTAAATTCAATTATATCTAATATGGTCAGAAATATGGGAAAACACTGACAACCGACCAGATTTCGCTAAATTGAGGATAATATTGACCAGTTCTTTATACCATACTGAAATAGACTTTTTAAATTTCAACCCATAATACTGTTATCCAGAAAGGAGAAGAAAAAATCGCTGATTTAGCTCTATATATTTATGTCATCACTGCTAGCTGAACCATTCTTTTGTCCAATTTGCTATTTTGTAATATAATTTTTAAAAATAGTAAACGTATATGAAAAATCACAATAATTTCTAGTTTTAATATAAATACATTAAACTACTATTCCTATGAATTTTATCTAAAAATAAATTTGTTTGATATTTTATTTAGATTTTACATCTTGATAATTTCCATTATTTCCAGCCTATGTTCCTAACAACAATCATTCATCATTCATCACTTATTCATCAAATTATCAATCCACAAGTGAATTCTATCATCACATCATTACATCTTAAATCATAGCTCATTAAGCACATAATCACAATCAAAAGTAAAGATTGAATTACTTTCTTAGAATGAAGAACATACAAGCACAAACTACTACTACTACAAACAATGGCAAACTTTTTGAAGAAACTTCTTGCACCACTTCTAAATCCTTCTTGATCCTTTTTATTCTTATGATTAATTGTTGTATTAGTATAAGAGATAAGAGGATTAAAGAGAACAGGATATGATTTCACGTTTGTCTTCTTTGAATCTTTTTGAGGAAGTTTGTTAATTCTTAATTAAGAGAAATAGAGAGAGTTTTCTTCCTAAGAAAGTGTGGTAAGAGTTTTAGAGAGAATTGACTATTTCAACTTCTCGTTTCCTCCCTTCAATCCTCACATTCTCTTCTTGTAAACTACTTCTTCTCCTTCTTCATCCTCATTTCCTTCAGATGGGGTAACAACCTTATCCTCTATCTCGTTCACTTCTTCCTCATGGGGTTGGTAACCGATTTGACTTGGTAGAGGTGGCTGGGCCATATCAGCTAGTGGAGGTAGCATCCCCTCATACACTCCCCACCAAAAGAAGTGACTTTAAGCATCGGCTCGAAGCCAATCAATGTGATCCCACAGTAGGTCATGAGGATAAACAAACAGATATCCAATTTGGTTCCAAGTTTGAAAATCGGGAAACGTCGGCTTTCCTTCATTCCTTAACACAAAGGTAGCTTCTTGCAACATAGGTTGCCCTAACTTATAAATAGCAATCCTCTCTAGCGCATAAATCACTTCAAGCTCCGACCAACATTTCCTCCTTATAGGGCAGTATCCTATGTCGGTCACGATCCTGCACCACTCGGTATTCATCAAACCTCTTTTCCACAAATTAAACAATTCTTGGATCTACTTAAGGCGGCCAGCTAAAGCAAATTCTTCGCACAAGACCCTAGTTCTTAAACGGTATTCAACCAAAGACTCATCGGGTTGCTTACGTATGTACTTTGCCGCTAGGCGGGCTTCACCAAGAGTAAGGTATTCACAAAAGAGGAAAGGATTAGAATTATAAAACCTAAAACTGTTATGATTTATATTCTTATCTAAGTCTTCCTTATTTTTATTTTTACCCTACCTTAGTCTTTCTTTTTATTCATCCTTAAGTCTATTAATTAAAGCTATGATTGTAGACTCTTAACCATGCTCTGATACCAACTTACACTGTCATGCCCCAAAGAGTACCTTATACACAATAGTCTACCACACTCGATATTTAAACTCAAGTATGATATCATTAATCATCCCATGAGTTTAGACACGGGTGTAACGCTTACGTTCACCATGTAGGAGACCTGACTTTGAATCGAAATAGCTTAAGAAGACATACATAATGATAAGAATATAAATCATAACAGTTATAACCAATATTAATCTATTACAAAGATCTAGGGGGCATACCCCCATCAAAATATTAAGAGTCTTTAGGTCCACAAAAGTCTCTTACAACAACATATATATATATATATAAGATTAAAGAGATTTAACTAGAAGTCTCTGCCTAACATTTAGGTCCCGACTTCTCCCAAAAAGCTCCTTAAATTCCAAAAGTTGTACCTAAGGAAAGTGGCCTCTTGGAAATAGCCATAAATAATCATACTGCAACAGGAAACTATAAGGATATAAGCTTACGAGCTTAGTGAGTTTCACTTCCAAATTAAATACTTCATCAAACAATAGGGCAAGCAAGTTATATTAGACAATCATATGAAATGCACAAGCACGTAAGTATACAATACATAAGACTTTTGGGGAGTCCTATGTTGAATAGATTTATGCCTTCCATTCGGGGTTAGGTGTTTCAGGCTCATACGACCTAGATTTCAATTTTTTTCTCATTTATATAGTGGTTAATTCAGGTGCCCACTCACTCACTAATTTTGTAGTTGATTCAAGTGCCTACTCCACTTCAATTTTAATTCAAGCCTTTCATGCCAACATTCTAGTTTTCCAGCCCACTCATTGCCTAGCTATTATGTTTTCTTCCTATAAAGGTATAATAACAAATGTAATGCAACTCCACATATGGTATGCATGGTCAATTTAATTATAAGATCATGGCATATTATTTAAGCGAATTATAGGCAATCATAGATATTGCAAACACTTCAATTCTATACTAAATCATGCAAATATTTATAACAATTTCCATTTCGATATTCTTATCATCAATTCAATCAAACAGAATTCACATCCACATTTCAATTTTTATCTTGGCCTAGCTCTAATGCCACTATTATTACAAGCACAATCAAGAGCATGTAATTTAAAGATAGTGAACTCACTTTGTCAAGGCGTGAAAATCCACTTAATCGTAATAGTCTTCGGGAATGTCTAGTCCGCCTCCCAAGTCTCCTAATCAAAAGAAATAGCTTCAATGAGTATTTCTATGAAGTTTGAATGAACTTATAAATTCTATTCTAATAAGTTCATCTAAGAGGAAATTCCAACTTAAAACGGCCATAACTTGGTCATTTTAACTCGGAATTTTGCATATTATATACCGATTTCTACCTATTCGACGAGAGCTATCTATTTCTAAATTTATTTCCATCAAACAAGGTCATTTGGTCCTTGAAAAGTAGGGTACAGATTGCCATACGAGATTCCCAACCCACAAATCAATTTCTAATTTCAATCCAAGCATCATTCCAAAGCTTTGATAGATACTTAGCTATCATTATATCTTGAAAGACTCTTTTATATACATAAATAACTCAATATTATGCATGATTCATAGGGTGTTGGTTAATCTATTTCCTCATGTACTTAAACAATGCTCTATGGGATGTGTAAGATACTATTTTCCTAGCTTTGTTTCTACCAAGTGCATTATGTGTACATGCAATACCTACAAGTTATTATCATGAATGTCATGAGATGAGTTATCTATATGTATATCATCAATGATATATGATATCAAGAATTCTTTTTAGAAAACTTTTACTTTGCAAAACTAATGAAATTTGTAGAGTTAAGAAAACTAGTTTATTCCCCACAAAATCACACTTGCTTTTATCAAAACTCAACCTCAATGACCTATATACCTAGCACCTTCATTATTTTAATAAAATTCTTCATCTTGGAGTTGGAAAATAGATGTTTAAATAGGGGGTTTACCTAGTTACGAATTTTACAAATTTTTAAGGAATGAAAACATTATTTAATCTATACTTTGAAACATTTCCTTGTTTTAGGATTATACTTTGATAAATATCATTTATCCTTGTCAAAATTGGGTCTTTGTTACTTGTATTCCCTAAGACTCTTATGTTTCCATTATAATCTTCATTTTGGCATTTGAAAATAGGCGTTTGAATAGAGGTCATTTCTAAATCCAAAATTTGAAATTTATATTTGAGATTGTTTCTTGTAAAAAACTCATTTAGTCTTTCTAAAATTAATTCCAAATCAACCCTACTCCTTAAGGCTTCCATTTCCTGAGTAAAAATCTTATTTTGGGGTTGAAAAATAGGTGTTTACATATCAAGCTTTCCTTATTACGAATTTCAAGTTTGTTGTTGGGATTAAAACATAATGCTAATATAACTTTTGTAAACTTTTCTTGTTTTGAGAATATCTCTTAGTAGATCTAGGCTTTACTCATCAAAACCATTCCTTTATGTTACCTGTTCCCTAAACCTTTCATTTCTAATGTAAAATACTCATTTTGAAGTTGAAAAATAGCTTTTCTAAATAGGGTTCTTTTTAGATCTGAATTTCCAAAAATTATTTTTGTTGAAACTAAAATAAATCTTAAGCTTTTTAACATTTTCACACTTTTTCATACTACTACAAGTCCTTTATGTACATAAAATGAAAACCTAAGGCATTTATGTACTCAAAACAACTAGATCTAGTTTATTATACTAGTCATAAATGCAAATGCACCATGATCATTATGTAAATAAGGTTAAATGATGAATACATGCATAAAACATTAATAATAATAACATAACTCAAAAATAAAGCAAAATAATAGCAAAATGACTTAGATAACAAGATCCATAACATTGTGATGAAAAGAATCTCATGTTCAAGTGTTTCCATATCTTTAGCATAAAGTTCATGGGGATTTTGAATAGAATCACATACGTAGGATCTTGCCATTATATGTTTTATTATGGTAAGATGTATATCTATTACCTATTAGATGTGTGGAGTAAGAAAACTTGAAGAAAAAGTGTGTGTGCACGTGCTAGAGGGAGTGTCACGGCATGGAGAGGAGAGGAGAGGAGGAGAGGAGAGAAAAAAAATTGCAAATGTTTGTTTAGATGAAAAGTGAGAAAGTGAAATGAAGTTGGCATAAATAAGTATTTATAGGAAAGTGGTAGGGTTTGTGTATTAAATAAATTGAAGAAAATAAACCAAATCAAGGGAGAAAAAGAGGGGGAGGGGCACCGGTTTGATAAAGGGGGAGAGAGAGAGATGTTTGATGTTTGTTTTGTGTAATAAATTCAAATGTAAAAGTAATTTATATAATAAAATGTATTGGAAAATAAATGTAAGGAAAATGATGTAATATTGTAAGAATAGGTTGTAAGGATGTAAGAATAGGGTATGGGTGGTTGTACTTATGAATAGTGTGATTGGAAATCAAAAGTAGATAAGACAATTAAAGTATCGGTAGTAATAAAAATACGATAAAAAGGTTATAACTGTAACTTTTATAACCCGAAAAATTATATAACTAATATATTTAGAAATCTTATGAAATTATGAGTCTAACGGTACTAATAACATAATTTTTTGTATCTCGAGCCCCGGAGCACGTTTTTTAAAGTTTGTATCCGATCTGATTCGAAATAGGTCGAAAATTCACTAATCTGTTATTTTTAAGCATCCTAATATTATTACGAACCAATCTACACTCTTCACTCATATTTCGACTTCTTGGTTTAAGAGCACGGAGTTGTCGGATCTCAACTGCTAGAGTTTCCTAAGGATTTGTTGACTTAGGGTTTTCGGTTGACTTTCAGTTTTGGGGTTTCAGCTTGAAATTATCCTAAAAATTACGGGTTTACAATATATAAATATATAATAAAAACAAAAAAAAAATATAATTTCCATTTAATATTTATGTATGTGTATTTAAAAACAACTTTAGATATTATTTTCAAGTTGGATAGAAACTGAAACTGAGATATCAAAATGAGTCAAGTTTGAACTTAAATTTCAAACTCGATAAAAAGCTTAGCTTGGCTCAAGCTCAATTTGTAAACGAGCCAAACTCAAGCCTAAATTTTAGGTTCAATAAAAAGCTTAACTCAAGTTCGAACTTGATAAATTTTAAACGAGTCGAGCCAAAGCTTTCAAAAGCTCAGCTTGGCTTAGAAGCGGCCCCACTTCTACGTACTTTAGCTTTATAACTTCATATTAATCCTTATGTTTTGAGATATAATTATATATATTAGGGATGAGTGGGTACAAAGTGGGCAGGGTATGAAACACTACTCATACTCTACCCTATACCTTACAAGGTATTGAATTTCATAACCAAAACTAACCCCGTAGCTCCTTCTACTCGTCTTGTACCCTGTACCTCGTAGAACCTATAGAGTACAGGGTACCATGTGTGACCTGTAATTTAAAAAAAAAAATATCTCTATCTTTTCTTTCATTTTAAAACATTAAGTTTATAGCCTTTGATGTGTTTTTATGCAATATGTAACACTATTTTATTTTCATATATTCGATATAAACATGTGAAAATAAATTTAAAAATTAATTTGTTAATATCAGAATTCATACAATATATAGAATCTATTCGTGTTTGAAAGTTGAAGCCCATATCAAATACTTACAGAATCTATTTGCATGATATTAAACAAAATTATAAAACTTGCACTAATATTCAAAATTAAAAACTTTGGAACTACTTCTATATATTAATTGGTGTTATAATATAAGCATCATATTTATATAATTTATGAGTTCAAGTATGTATATACAATCATAGTTTTTCTAAAATAAAAATAACAAAGCATTTTAAAATAAAAGAGCATAAATCCTTTCATTACAAAACCTTTTGCAATGTAGCCTACAAATAATATAATCTTGAATATAAGTGGTTTTAAAATAAGATATGGTATATTATTATTTATTATATATTAATATTATTATGCAGTATTTAATAAAGTAAATACATGATGCCCTGGAACTTGTACTTTTTATAGTATAATACAGGTTCTACGATGAGTACAGGGTATGAAGACCTCATACCCATACCCTACCTTGCAAAAGTAGATTCCGAAAATACTATACTCGTGCTCTATCCGATAGTCCTTAATATACAATTAAACACTATCCGATCGAGTATGGTCTGCGTGAATACCCTATATGAGAGGTTACCTACTAATCCCTAATATATATCACATTTTAAATTGGCATATTCACTTGTTGGAACAAATTTGAATTTACTCAAATCAATAGGTAAATTTTTACGGAATACACCAACAAAGTAACTAGTAGTTAGTATATTAAAATATATAGGTGGATATGGCTGGACTTGGGAGGAAAAGAAAAGAAAAAAACTTCATAGTTTCACTTAATTTAGTTTTCAATTGATTTGGTTAATTTTAAAAGTAAATTATACGACATTTCCTTTTTTTTTTAATTGTACGAATCTAGTTTTATAAAAAGTTGGCACATAGACCCTCTAAAACCAAAAATTATTATTTACAATAAATTACGCGGCACTCTCTACTTTTTGGAAGCACTATTTAGACTCTCTGGAAAAAATGGTTTTAGGAGGTGTAGGTGCCAAGACTTTTCAAAAAAACATGGTACTCACATAATTTGTTCTAGTTTGAACTTGATACCCCTTATTTGAAAGATTAGAGATAATATGATTAGATTATAAGGTCATTAACTAACTCTAGTTGAAATGACGAATATATTAGAATATTTCCACTTTAGCTAAACCGTGAAGCTCTTCTCAAAATGAACCATATATCCAACTATGCATAAAAATTCAACATCACCTAAACCTACTAAGCCCCCAAAATTGGCTACCATGGTGCTACTACTTCATATTAGATTAGGATACGAGAGCAGAGATGATTTAAGGAATGAATATAAGATCATAGTGTTAGAAATTCTTAGATTTTACAAAAAATAAATCTTCATGTAAAACTAATTTCCAAATCAGGATCTTCTAAACATGATAGAAACAATCAAAATTATAATGATTTTGATACATACCGTTGTCCATGATTTTGAATTCCAATCAAGAGAAGAAAATCTGTTTCGATTTTGTCTTGGTGATTTTCTCCCACTCTACCTTTCTCTTTTCTGTTTCTCTTTTGATGGTGGAGAATGAAAAATCATTCTGTAATGAAAAATCACGATATTTTTCTTTTAACTGTCATATATAAATAAGGAGAGTGGAGGGATGTGAAACCCTATGACTCAAAATTACCATTATGCCCAAATAACCATTATATTGAACCTTTCATATTAGAATCATACCATAAGTCACATGGGCCATTAATGTTAAAATAATTTAACACATAGTTGCAGAAAATTAAATAAAAAAAATGCTGAGCTAAAAAAAAAATATATCATAACAAAGAATGCTAAAATTTCATCCATAGTAATTAATTTTAAGCAATTATATTTTTGGCGACATCTAGCGGTGATCATTGGTTTTTGAAATGAATGAATTATCTTCCATGTAATGAAAAAGACAAATACATATATACATATATTTATATATATCAAAATTGTAGGATACTTGTTGCCATCTGAGACACGTGGTTGTCAAATTTAAACTCCTTTCAATCAGCACCGAACCATGTGATTCTCAAACTTTGTTTTCAAGCCCACCGTAGCAGCATGCAATCGGCAATCTTGAAAATTCGTGAAGTTCGATAGTTCCTTGCTTGCATTGGTCTCTGCTCCCAACTAAATCACAAAGTTGCTTTCCGGAGGGCAATCTTCCAAAATCAAATCTAAAGACTCGGTGGTAATAGAAGTCCAATGAATTATCTGTTTTTTTTTTTTTTTCTTCTTTTGGGTAAACTGCTTCATTTTATTTCACCATTGCAACCAAATCAAAATAAAGTTTATCCAGGCTCAGTGTATGAATTCCTTGGATTGTTACATGCAGTGCAGGCTATGGAGTTAGTATGTACATGTAGGAATGCAACTAAAACGGGTTCGGAACGAGTATATTAAAATCCGAACCCGAACCCGATACCTAATAGGATTCCCAAAACCCATCCCAAATCCTATAGGGTTTTTGTTCATAAACCCAAAACCCGCTAGACAAACCTTGTAAGGTACCCAACCCTAACCCGAAACCAGATATAAAATTAGAATCATTACACAATAGAATATTTAAAAACGTCATTATAAATGTTTTTTTTTCATCTTTTTCTATTTTCGATCCGTTCCCACTTTATAGGCCAAGAAAAAATCTCTTATCATTACTCATATAATCTTCTTTATAAAATCCCAACCATTTTCATGAGAAGAAAATCATTGAATGAAACAGTGTAGCAATGAGAGTGAGAGGCTTGAATTTGAGGAGAGTGAGCCAAGATCAAGACTGAAAGTGAAGACCATAGAGTATTACTCTATTGTCCAAGGGTTTTTTACTCATTCTAAATGATTTAATAAAAAAGATAAAAAAAAAAAGCAGATTTACAATTAATAGAGCACAACTGGTTAATTTCAGAGACTGAAAATAAACATTATATATATATTTATATACTTAAACAGGTTCAGATTTCCCAACAGGTTTTATGCTTGTCCCAAAACCCATCCTAAAACCTTATAGGGTTTCATTATTGATCACAAAACCCATCCCAAACCCTATAGGGTATTTATTGGATTGGGCGGGCCAGGTACCTTATAAAAATCCACTCGCTTACATCCCTATGTACATGTTTTACAGCACGATAAAACATACTATGTACATCCATGTACCGAAAGTGCTTAAAACAAGAGGGAGGGGTCTGCCAAAAAACATCCTCCTCTGGCATAGCCTGTGCGTAACTGGCAATGGGATCAGCAGTGTGGTTTAGTTCGCGGGGCTGATAACTAAGTTGGTAGTGTTGCAGTTGGGACAACCTTTCGCTGCAAATAGAAACAACATGAACATATTTAAGATGAACATTCTCAAAAGTGGTTAGCATAAGAACAGCAGTTGTGGAATCAGTGACGATCTCTAGTAATAAGAGTCCCTTCGCTAGATAAAGTTTTAATCCATAAGCTATTGTCCATAGCTCAACTAGTAGGATGTCCATATGACCCATCTTTCTAGCATAGCCAAAGCTCCACTTCCCATTAGTATCTCTTACTACTAGTCCGATAGAAGCTTGTTGGGTGGTCGAGATGAAGGATCCATCTGTGTTAAGTTTGTGATATCTAGTCTGGGGAAGGGACCATTGTAAACGGTAGGAGGTTATGGCATAGAGTTGGTGTTTCCGGTGGTATGTCCACAACTCGTTTGATGAAATTCGTGTGAGACCTTGGATGTCAATGGCCGTACTTGTGGTATGAAAGATGAGTTGGTTTCTGGATAGCCATATTTTCCATAGTAGGATTACAAATTGGAAGCCATGTGGTGGGTGGCATTGGGATTTAACGGTTCTTGGGATGCTACTGTGTTGTTTTAGCCACAAGATAAAGGCTGACCAGGATAGGAAAGATGAAGGTCGGGTTATGTTGTAATCCAAGTATATTGATGTAAGGCATGGGCAGGTTATGAGCGCGTGAATGATCGATTCCTCTGGTGATCCACACCTTGGACAATTCGCATCAATTTGAATGGTCCTTCTTCTGAGGTTAGTCGCGGTTGGAAGACTATCATGGGACACTCTCCATAAGAACATCTGGATTTTGGGAGGGTAAGTGGATTTCCATATCCATTTGAAATTATCATTAGGAGCTGCTTTTTGGTTGGTAATGATTCGTTCATAAATATTTCGTAAGGTAGGGTGTGTCCTAAAGTAAGGTGTTAAGCTTTTGTTGTCCTGGTGATGTGTCCGTAGTATTATAAGTCCAGTAATTGATGTAAGTAGGTGATTGATAGGATATCCAATGAAATCTTCATGCCAAGATGTCTTTGACTCCCAGCAAGCAGCCACAATAAGTTTTTTAATTGTTGGTAAAAAAGGTCCAGCAAAGATGATGCTCAGTGGTGCCTCACCAGCTTACCAATCATACCAAAAGGAGTGTTTTTGCCATCTCCTAAGATATTAAATCCATGTATTTTATGCCAGGCGTGGACTTGCACTAGTTCCTTGCCTAACCATGATGCTCTTGTGGAGACAGGTTTGGGGGGGTACGCTGAGAGTCGCTTATGTTTAGTTGTGGCTAAGAGTTCCCATTTGTGGCGGTAAGTTTTCCAGTGGTACCATCTCTGGAAGCTATAAGCTTTGTTACGGGCACGTAGATTGGATAAGCCTAAGCCCCCTCTATTTTTTAGACATGTAACGGAATCCCATGCTACCCAGTGTGGCCTTCACATGTCCATTGCTCCATGCCAAAGGAAATTCCGTGTGATTTGCTCCAATTGCAATAGAGTCCTGGTAGGCAAAGGTGCAGCTTGCATGTAGTATGTGGGGATGGCATCCAAAACAAATTTTGCTAAGACTAGTCTACCAGCCATGCTAAGATGGCGAGCTTTCCAGCCTGACAGTTTGGTTTTCATGGTAGATATTAATGAATGGAATTGTGAATTTTTAGGTTTTGTGCCATTAGTGAGAGGGTAGCCTAAGTATTTACCAAAAGAAGAGACCTCCTTAAAGTTCAGCCATGTGTGAATGGTGGTTCGTATATCAGGAGGAACATTTCATGAGAACATGATTGAAGATTTTTGAAGATTGGGGTGCAAACCTGATATTGTTCCAAAGTTCTCTAACAGGGTTGCAATTGTTTTTGCATTTTGAGAATCCGCGAGTGCTAAGAGGACAATGTCATCGGCAAACATTGTGTATGATAGAGAAAAGTTGGATCCACGTACATGAAAGGGATGCCAGCTTCCCATTGTGATCTTATGTTCAATGGCTCGACTCAGGAATTCCATACTCATGATAAAAAGTTAGGGGGAGAGGAGGTCTCCTTGGTGAAGTCCTTGACTAGGTTGGAAGGTATTGGAAATAAGACCATTTAGGAGCACTTCAATAGTGTTTGTGGAGAGGCAGCTATCGATTAGAGTAATCCACCATTGGGGTAGATTGAGACTATAGAGGGCCTAATGTATGAAATCCCATTCTATGGAGTCATAGGCTTTTGCTAAGTCCGGCTTAATCATCATCCATTGTCCTGCAAGTCTTTTGTTGTTGAAGGAGTGGGAACCTCCTGGATTAAAATGATATTGTCTATTACTCTGCATCCTTGGATGAATCCTACTTGGAATGGGTAGATTAATGAGTCCAAGTGAGGCCTTAGTCGATTTACTAAGATTTTTGTGACCTAATTTGATTCAGGAAACTTAGGTATAAGTATCAATTGTGTGCGGTTGATGATTGGGGGGATGTGATGGAAATGGAAAATGTCATGGAGTTGTTGTTGAATCGAGTTTCCTACGATTGGCCAGAATTTCCTGTAAAATAAGGAGTGTAGGCCATCTTTCCCCGGAGTCTTCCATGATCCAATCGAATGAAGTGCTGTGAGTATCTCATGGGTAAATAGGGGTTGGCCTGTAGCCTATGATTGTGTTGTTGTCGGTCCACCTTGCCAAGCTATTGGGCATGGGTTAGTTAAAGGTGAAACTATTTTGGAAGTTGTGAAGAGTTGGTCGAAATAGGAGGAAAAAGCAATGGCTATATGTTTTTTATCATACAGTCACTTCCCTATAGAGTTTTTGATTACTAGAATTCTGTTCTTTGATATGTGTGTCATAGTTACAGCGTGATAATAGCGAGTATTTCTATCCCTATTCGCTATCCATTTTGCTCGTGATTTCATGCGCCATAAGCTTTCTTCTCGGTCTAAGATTATTTTCAGTTGGAATTGATATGATTTTTCTTGCATGATCAACTCTTGCGAAGGTTGATTTGAAATTGCAAAGGTAATTTGATTTAGAGCCCGGAGGATGTTGGTTTTGTGTATATGGATGTATCCAAAGACCTCCCGATTCCATTTCCTAAATTTTTAAGGAACTTTTTGGGTTGCTTAAAGGCAGTTGTTATTGTTTTCTTACCAAATTTGTTTTACCAATTCTTGGCATTGGGGGTGTTCAATCCATATTGGTTGAAAGCGAAAAGTTCGATTGATCATATATGGTTAATTACAATATTCCATTCCCAAACTTTACTTATTTTTATAAATAATTACTTAAAAATTAGAAGTAATAATCTGGTAACTAAACTTTACTCATGTTTTCAATCAGCTATTTGCTTTATCAAAATTTGCAATTAACTATATGAATTTTATCTATTTTTGTTATTAACTATATCACTTAGGGTACCATGTTAAGAAGTTTATATGTAGCAAATTGACACTTTTAAACTTCTGATAACTAATTGCACAAGTTTATAAAATTCTAATATTAAGTATGACATTTAACTTTAAAATAAGGAAGAACTAGTCAACAAAAAAAAGAAAAAAGAATTAAGATAGTTGATAAGGAAACAAATGTTGATGAGGAAAAAAATCAACCAAATCCTAAGGATCATTGGCTAATTAATCAAGAAATAATCAAGAAGAAATCTTTGACCGACTAATATAGGAAAAATGTGTAGCCGATATGGAATGTTCTATTTTTGCCTTTGTACAATATAAATAGTCCTTGTCTTGTAAACTTTTAATACATGAGAAACACCAGTAATAATATTTCCTTGAGTCCTTGTCATGGTATTAGAGCTATAAAAAACCTACAAGCCTAGAACGACCCAATCATTTGGAAGAATCCATGCTATCAATCTAATTTTCATCAATGTGCCAGTTTTATATCAATTAAACTAGGCTCAAACAATTATCTCACATGGAGATCACAAATTTTCATTTGACTCGCAGCCTTGGTGTGCTTCATCATTTTAAAAAGGATGGTGAAAAACCTAAGGCGAAGCTTGAAAATGGAGAAGAAAATGCAGGATACACTATATGGTTGAAAAATGATGGACTACTCATCTCATGGTTACTCGGCACAATGAAAGAAGAAGTGCAACCATTTGTCGTAGTAGATGCCACAGCCGATGATGTCTAAAGTTCATTAGAAGAGCAATTATTGCCAACCACGATTGAAAAGGAAGGTCTTCTCAAAAACATGTTGATGACTATTAAAAATGGATCAAGATCCTTAGATGAATATGTAAAAGAATTTAAATCAATTTGTGATAAGCTTGCAGCAATTAAGAAACCGGTGTCTGATCTTGATAAAGTTTTTCAAATTGCTTGAGGCTTAGGACCAAGATATGAAAATTTCAAATTGGCCATGATAACCAAACCACCTTACCTAACATTTAATCAGTTTATGTTAGATCTTTAGAGATATGAATTGATCCTTACAACCCATAACGAAGAAGAAAAAGGCTATTTTGAGCATAATCAAGCATTCCTGAGCTGACATGGAAGAGGAGGAAACAATAGAGCAAATCGAAGAGGATTCAATTCAAGGGATAGAGGCTTTACTCCAGTTGGATGATACAATAGCAAGGGAAATAATTACACGAGGGAAGAAACTAAGAGAGCGGGACATCATGAAGAAAGAGATGAAAAACCAATCTGTTAAATCTATGGCAAAAGGAATCATGTTGCTCTTGATTGCTGGTATAGGTTTGATTACTCTTATCAGTCAGAGGAATTAACACAAGCTTTTGCTGTTTTAACCATGAATGGTAATAATCCTTTTCTCTACATGGACTTAGGAGCAACAACACATTTAACCAATGATGTAGGTACGTTACCTAATCTAAGACCATAAAGGGAATGGTGTTATTTATGTTGGAATGGAGATAAACTAGCTATTACTCATGTTGGTGATACAAACATTAGTAATTTGAATTTGAAAGATGTTCTTGTTATTCCCAATTTGAAGAAAAACTTAATTTCAGTAAGCAAAATTACTTCAAATAATTTTTGCACTGTTGAATTTACTCCATTTGATTTTATTATTAAGGATTGAAACAAGAAAACTATAGGGAAGAGGCATAAACTGAAAGGCCCATATGCTTTAGATGATTTAAGTTTTCATGAAGCTTTGCCTACAATAAGAGGGAACAACTCATTTTCTCTATGGCACCAGCGCCTTGGAAACCCAAATGCTAGGACTACTTCTCTACTAAAAGGAAGCAAAGCCATTGATGTCACCAATTGGCAACTTAAGTATTCCATTTGTACTAGTTGTCAATTAGAAAAAAGTTGTAAACAACCCTTCAATTTAAATAATAAAATTTCTGACTTGCCTTTACAAAAGATGCATTGTGATCTTTGGGGACTAGCCCCTATTGTGTCAAACCAAGGCTTTTGATTTTATGTTATTTTTATAGATGACTTTTCAAGATTTACTTGGTTATATAAATTGAAGAAAAAGTCATATTTTTATTCTTGTTTTCTCAAATTCCAAAGATTGATAGCGAACCAATTTGACAGAATGATTAAAAATTTCTACTGTGATGGAGATGGTGAGTTTAACTCTCTAGAATTTCTTAAACACATCAATGATTGTGGAATCCAACTACAAATATCATGTCTTGGGACCCTTGAACAAAACGATGTAGCTGAAAGAAAGCACCAGCATATTATTGAAACGAGGTTAACTATGCTTTTTCCTGCTAATCTACCAACTTTTTTGTGGGTTGAAGCAATCCTTACAACAACTTATTTAATAACTAAAATGTCTTTTTTTGTTCTTAATCATAAAACTCCATACTTTAAGCTCTATCAAAGGGAACCGGATTATGAAAGTTTGCAAGTGTTTGGTTGTTTAATATTTCTATCTTTAAGACATCAAGTAGGAAACAAGTTTGTTAAAAAGACATATCCATGTGTATTTATCTGTTACAGTCCAATTCACAAAGGGTATAGATGCTTTAAACCACAAACAAAAAGAGTTTACCTTTCAAGACATGTTGTTTTTTTATGAAGGAAGGTTTCCTTACAAACAAGAATCTCATAAACAATTCTATGCAATTGGAACTTGTTAATTCCTCGATCCTGATGAATGGTTCAATACAAAAGCTGATGCTGATCTTAAAGCTCAACTGAAAAATGAACCATCTCTTACCTTGAACTCTAATGCTTGTTGTGATGCAGGTATTGACGAAACCTTTAATTATGATAAGGCAATTCCAAATCTTGAAAATGATGAGCTTACCAATGAAGAAGAATTGCAAGAATTGTAGGACATATAAGAAGAAGAGCAAAATGCTACAACAGAACCTGAGCATGTTCAAGACACTACTACAATGGAAGATATATGGGTTAATAACTAATGCTGGTGAAACTCGAGTTTATCCATAACGAGATAGGTAACCTCCAAAATATTTACAAGAATATCAGTTCTACTTGACTCAAAATAACCTACTTACAGAACCAAAGAATTATCACCATGCACTTAAAGACTCTAAATGGTTAGCTGCAATGGAGGAAGAAATTAGTGCTCTCCATGCAAACAGAACCTGACATTAGTTCCAAGACCACCAGATACAAATGTAGTGAGATCAAAATGGGTTTTCCAGATTAAACATCAAGAAGATAGCTCAATAGATAGACTAAAAGCTTCCCTTGTCACTCAAGGATTTACTCAAATATCTGGCATTGACTTTGAAAAAACATACGGCCCTGTTATTCGCCATACCACCATTAGACTTATTATTGCTATATTAGCTTCACCAAACTGGTGTATCAAACAACTTGATGTCAAGAATGTAATCTTGCATGGTAGTTTAAAGGAAATAGTATATATGGAACAGTCGCTTAGCTTTGTTGATGCTCACAGACCTAGTCATGTATATCTTCTTCATAAATCTCTTTATGGCTTAAAACAAGCCCCTCGAGCCTGGGTTGATTGATAGTCTTGGTTTCTTCTTCACCTTAGTTTCTACTGTAGCCAAGCAGATTCATCTTTATTTGTTTATCATCAAGATTCTATTACAATACTACTTTTAATCTATGTAGATGATATCTTGGTAACAAGCAACAACATGTCATTCATTTCTAAATTAATTAATCAATTGAATTCAGAATTTGCAATGAAAGATCTTGGATTGCTTCACTTCTTTCTAGGTATTGAAGTTCAAAATTTCACTGCAGGAATTATTCTACCGCAACAGTAGTACTTAAAGGACCTTCCTACTCGCACAAGAATGATTGATTATGCTCCCACAGCTACTCCTACAGTTCTTAAAAGCAAGTCTCAAGCTTCAAATAACACTCTAGTTGATGCGACATACTATAGAAGCATTGTTGGTGCTTTTCAATACCTCACATTTACTCGACTAGATATAACATGCTATAAACAAAGTCTATCAATTTCTCAATGCACCTATCGAGTTGCATCTTAAAGTAGTCAAGAGAATTCTTTGCTATCTAAAAGGGCACATAAGATTACGGTTTACGCTTTCTATCATAGCCCACTCTTCTTATATGCCTTCTCAGATGCTGATTGGGCAAGATGTCCTCTTATTAGAAGAAGTACAATTGGTTTTTGTGTTTTCTTAAGAGAAAATTGCATCTCACGATGTTCTAAGAAGCAAACTATAGTTGCACGGTCAAGTTCAAAGCAGACTACCGATCAATGGCCTCAACAACTGCTGAATTAACTTGGCTCACATTCTTGTTGCAAGACATTGGTATCTCTTTATTTTAACCTCCTCAGCTGTTCTATGATAATATCAGTGCTCTCTATATGGTCGTTAATCCTCTATCCATGCTATAATAGAGCATATAGAGATTGACTATCATTTTGTTAGAGAAAAAGTAGCAATAGGTCATCTTGTCACATGCTTTGTGTCATCCTCTCATTAAATTGTAGATATCTTCACCAAACCACTACTGAAAGCACCTTTTGTTTCTTTTCGAAACAAGTTGGGACTTCATTTCCATTCCGCCTCCATCTTGAGGGAGGCTGATAAGGAAACAAATGCTGATGAGGAAATAAATCAATCAAACTCTATGGATCATTGACCAACTAACCAGGAAATAATCAAGGAGGAATCTTTAACCGATTAATATAGAAAAAATGTGCAGCTGATATGGAATGTTCTATGTTTTCTTCTTTTCTGTTTTTGCCTTTGTACAATATAAATACTTCATCTCGTGTAAACCTTTAATACATGAAAATCACCAATAACAAAATTTCCTTGAGTCCTTTTCGATAGTTTGATAGCGTTGCATTATCGGTGAAAACATGAAACGATCTCATGCCTTCTGTCAAATTAGGCAAAGAAAAATAAACTGGATCTCATCCTTCTTGCTAGGTTGTCTATGTATATATAATTCAAATATAAAAGATTCAAATAGCCAAATAAAGTATATTTCTATTCTATCTCCCAAGAATCCCTTTAATTCTAACAAATCTTCCAAGATTGACCAGAAGATCCTGTAGTTAGCTAGAATGTATTACTTGAGTGAAACTATATCTTATAGAATGATGTTGAATATGAAAATCTTATTGTCCTAATGCCTTTCAAATCCTCTGGCCATTGTCTTACTGCAAAGCCTAATATATTAGATTGTGTCCCCTACTCTTTTTTTTTTTTTTTTTCCAGGAACATAACATATAGCTACATACTGGCCATTAATGGCCCCCCAACTAACCGGCCCCTTATTCTAATAACCCCGATCTCCTTTGCACAATGCAATAAATAAGGGTTTACACGTCAAGCAATAAATGCATGTTAATGTTCCACGCTAATGAACTTGCAATGAAGACACCGTATTATTAACACTTCTTCTTTTTTTTTTTTTTTTTCCAATTACAACTGGAAGAGATTATTCGAACTTGGAATGTCTCACTTGAGAGACTAGGGAGACAATAATGAGATTGGATATTAATATTTCATTTCCTGTCAATTTAGTTTTTATTACATATATTTTTTTTCCTCCAAAATTTGTCTTACCTATTATTCTCTCTCTTTTATCTATCTTGCCATCAATTATCATCGAATATCAATTATGCTCTGAAAAATCAAGGAAAACAATTATTTGCTGATATTTGAAATTTTAAGAAATTTTAGTTCTAATAGGTAAAAAAATCGGTTGGTGCATCCCAATTGTTGTTTTATATATAATAAGGTAATTTCAAATCTAAATTTATGAGAATATCTAATATTAAAATTATGATTAATCATAGCTAATTATTCATAACTTATTGTAATGATATAAAAGTCTAATTTATCGGCCAAAAAATAATTTTATCATTGATTTTCTCTCTTTGTTTATATTTTATAGATAGTTATTAATTATCAATGCTGTACAATAATAATAACTTAGGATATAGCCCTAAAAGCATCCATATCCATATATTAAAAGTTTTTCATCTTTAAAGTACTATGTTTTCCATGGTCATCACATAACCCTGAACATAGCCGTCATGGCTCTCTTATCTGCAATTAGGTTACACTTTTTGATTATATATAGCACATTGAGTCTTCTTCCTTTTTTTTCTTACTTGTGACTTTTCTATTCTTTGTATAATTTTGTTTTTATGCCACTTTTATAAATATGTGACACTTTCTTGTCTATTTTTTTCCCATTCTTTGCGCACTTTTTTCATGAATTCTTTTATAAATCTAGAGTTTTTTTTTTTTTTTGGACCAAGTAAATGTAGAGTTTAGTGATTGCCTTCTCATATTATCTTGCATACCAATTATTAGAAACTCAATATATAAATAGTTTGTGATCTATATAATCAGATATCATCCAACTTATATATAATTCCATCAGATATTGATTATATCATATATGATTTAATCTAAAATTTATAGTAAATTATGTTATAAATTATATAGAAAGTCATTAATATACCATATGTGATATTTTATACATATAATTTGCATATATGACACTTGTACTATAATATTACATGTTATGCATAATACCCATTATGCATGTGTATTATATACAAAATAGGTCTTTATTTTATAATTGATTGCTTAGTAAATAAAATGCACTATTGATTAAAATGCATATAATTAATTAAGTGTGTGTGTAAACACACAGTCGGACAATAATGATTTTCAACCACAACTCTTATATTTATTTGTATAAAAAATTAAACTAACAATTATCTTATAATATGATATTTTAAGGGTTGTTCCTTTTTCTTTAATGGTAGCCCCCCACCATTTAATCCTAAGCCAGTCCTTGAATGAAAGAAGTTGTCACACTAACTTATAAAATTAGTTTCTTTGTTCTATGTCCCATACTTCATCATTCATACTCTAACAAAAAGACTGCTTGTAGTAAAAGTAAGATTAAATATGACCATGATATGAACTAAATCTAACAGCTATATTTATGCAATATCAGTTAAATAAAAGGTATAAGAATTCCAATCATCGAGATGCTTTTGGTATAATGACTTGAGGTTTATCAAAACTTTAAAATTAAGCATGCTCTACGTTGAGAAATTCCTAAATGGATAACCTTTTAGAAAACAGTCAACGCTAAGGATAAAAGCAAATAGAAGGTATACGAACTAAAAGCATTAGGGCACCTTTTAGTGTAATGTTTTAGAGTTTCTTAAAATTATAAAGTTAAATATGCTTAGTATGTAGTACTTACAGGATTGGTGAATTTCTGAGAAGCAATTAACATTAAGAACAAAAATTGTACAACATGTCATGCTAAAGCGAGACAACATCATGGTGGGCAAAGTTTCATGTTATTATGATATAGCCACCTAAAAAGAAGTAATAAAAAGAAACTAATTCTAAATAATTATTTAAATAAAATAATTATCATATTAAGTCCAAGCATATCTAGAATGAACATTATTATGGGTGGCTGATTTCAAAATTCATCACTCCCTATCCCTTCTTTGAAGGAGACAATTAAAGAGCTTGTTGATAACACCATGATGGAAGCATGGTCAGAAGGTCAAGAGTAGACTCACTTGTGATGCCACTTGGACCGGCTTCAAGGACTTGAGCTAAAAGATTCAAAGAAGCACTCAACGTATTGATTCAAAAGGCTCAAAAGGAGGAGATACATTTTTACACCATCCAAACTGAATCCAAACTTATCAACATCATCAAGGCAAGCTTCGGAATGGATGAAGACTTGTTGTATGTAAGTGGGCGAAGGTTGGCTAGCTACACTGCCAGCTTTAAATCAGACACCGCCAACCTTCACAAAAATGGATAGTGTTGAAATTGTTGTCTACATGTAGCGTACACCCTACATCAATTCTACATCGCTAGTGTTGATCAACTACACCACCGACATAGAGGCTAGGCTGCCAGCGTTGGAACCTTGATTGCTCTCGGCTTTTTTATTTCCTAAATTCTATACCATGTCTAAGCCACCAGCGTACTTTTGTTATTTTTCCAGCGTACTTTCACACGTATTTTAGTTTTCTTGTGTGTCTTTTGGTTTTCTTATGTGTATTTATAAATAGTCTTGGGTTTTGTAAGAACAAGACAGATTACATTTGAATGAAATTGAGAATTTCTCTTAGGTTCTTGACAGAACTTCTTCTAAACTTATCGAATCTTGTCTGTGGTGTTCAACTTTTCGACTTATCAATCGAAATCTCCATATTCGATTGTGACGTCTACACTTTATACCAAGGTTCTTATCTCTTTATAGACAATAGGTCGGGGTTTCCATACAAACATGAACGCTCTTGGAATTGAATCAAACGGATTGGTATAAGGTTTTGTCATCCATTTGCGTGGTTCATATCAGTTTGATCAGAGCCTAGGGTTTGTTTGAGGTTTGCCTACCCTTTCTTTAACTAAAGTTTCAATTTTTAAGGTTTGAAATTTTTGTTCTTGAGATTATGTCAATCTTGTTCGATCTTGATAGTTCATTGTTGTGATTAAAAAAAAAGAAAGAAAGAAATCAGTACAAAAAATATCGTGCAAAAAAAAAATCAAATTGTTTGAATTCTTAAAAGACTTATCACAAAGTTGTCTAATTGATTAGGGTGGCGAAAAAAAATTGTTTCCTTAATAGTTCAAAAACTCCATCGATATGGTTTGACCTAATTTTGCCTGTTCATATTCTCATGATAAGTTTAGGTTGAATTTTGTGGTTAGGTCTTCGAGTTGTTCAAATTAGTTCTTAAAGAATTGAAAGAGGAATTTCGAGAGAGGAACAACATCTTGTTTGTGAGAATACACGAGTGGGGAGTAAACCTTTTGTAGAGAGAAACACGCGAAGGAGTAATCTGTGAGGAATTATTTTATTGCTAACATTGTTTCTTGTAGGTAGGGGTGTGCAAAAAAACCGATGAAACCGAAAAATCAAACCAAAATCGTAAAACCAATTCGAAAAATATGGTTAATCGGTCCATTGGTTTCGGTTTGGGATTAAAATTTTTATTTTTTTCGATTTTCGGTTTTGATTTCAATTTGTAACCACAAAAAACCGATAGTTAATGGTTAACCGTTTCAGTATTTATAAATATATTATATATAATTTACATATACATATAATTTACCTATGTTAATATTCCTTGGATTTCGATTAAATACTATTATCCTATGTTTGATGGAGTTAATGTTGTAATTGATTTGGTTTGATTTATTGATAATGATACATCCAAAAGTTTGTTTTTTCCCCTTTTCCTTAATTTGATTTTTTTTAGCTCTTGTAATATACATAATAATTTAAAGAAAAACCCTATGATAAAGGCTAAAAAATGAGGTTTTTTGAAATTATCAATTTGATTTGTTGAAACCATTACTTTAAATGATTAAAAACCAAAAAATGAATAAATTAACCGAATAAAACAGATAACCATTAAGACAGCTAACCGTTTATAATGGACTAGTTAAGGATTGGAATATTTAAAAAACAATCATTACGATTAGGTTCAAAAAATAGGACCACGGACTGGTTAACCAATCCGTGAACACCTCTACTTGCAGGTAAAGAAAAACATGTCCAAACAAAGTGTAACTGAAGGTGAACAGGGGGACATTGACACGAAATTGATTTTGGAAGCATTGAAATCTGAGATGAAGAAGATGTTTAGGGAAGTAATGGAAGAGCTTAATGAGAAGGTAAAGAAGAGCTTAGAGCAGTCAAGGAGTGCTCCTCAAGTAAATAGGAGAGAAAGACTTCCTAGGAGAGGAGTATGGGTACAGGAAAAGGAGTATGAAGGATTGGGTTATGAAGAAAAATTTGACAGGGCTCTGTTGATAGTGATAAGCATTATGGGGGTAGGATTAGAGGCTTTAGGAATCAATAGGATGATAATCTAGGAAATATAAAGATGAAGATTCCATCCTTTCAGGGGAAGAATGATCCTGAAGCCTATCTCGAGTGGGAGAAGAAGGTTGAGTTGGTGTTTAAATACCACAACTATTATGATGCCAAGAAGGTAAAACTTGCTACCACTGAGTTTTCTGATTATGCCATTGTTTGGTGGGACCAATTGTTATTGAATAGGAGAAGGAATAGGGAGCCACCAATAGAAACTTGGGAAGAGATAAAAAGAGTGGTAAGGAAGCGATTTGTACCCTCTTATTTCTATAAGGAGATGTATAACAAGTTGTAAAACCTTAAGCAGGGTAGTAAAAGTGTAAAGGAGTACCACAAGGAGATGGAGGTGGCAATGATTAGGGCAAATGTGGAAGAGAACCGTAAGGCCACAATGGTTAGATTTTTGGCAGGATTGAATAGGGAAATACAAAATGTGGCAGCATCGCAGTACTATGTTGAGTTGGAAGATATGGTACATATGGCCATAAAAATTGAGAACCAACTCAAGAGGAAGGGTAGTGGTACTACACAGTTTGTATCTACTTCAGGTTTATCCAGCTACAAATCAAGTCACTGGAAGAAGGAGAAGAAGCAGCCCATTTCAAAGCCAAAATTCAAGCATTAACATGACATGACCAGCCCTGGAAATCAAGGTAAATCCGATTCCTCTACTCGTAGAAATTGTGATATAAAATATTTTAAATGCCAAGGCAGGGGTCACATTTCTAGTCAATGTTCAAATAAACGTGTCATGATCATATGCGATGATGGGGAGCATGAAACTGAAGGAGATAGTGAGGATGAGGAAATGCCATCCTTAGAAGATATTAGTGATGATGAGTCTATTGTAGGTAAATTAGTGGCAATGGTAAAGCATGCTTTGAGTGTGCACAGGTGAAAGAAGAGGTTGATGTGCAAAGAGAAAACATTTTCCACACTCGGTGCTATATTGGTGATAGCATTTGTAGTTTGATTAATGACAGAGGTAGCTGCATAAATGTTATTAGCTCTTTCAATATAGACAATTTGGGGCTTAAAACCACTAAATATATTAATCCTTATAAGTTACAGTGGTTGAATGATAGTGGAGAGACCAAGGTGACCAGACGAGCTAAGACTGCCTTTCACATCGGAAGGTGTGAGGATAAAGTGTTGTGTGATATCATACCGATGCAGGCTTGTCAAGTGTTGTTAGGGAAGCCATGGCAATTCGACCGGAAGGTGATTCATGATGGCTATTCCACTAAGTATACACTAGTTCACCATGGCAAGAGCTATTGTCTTAAGCCCCTAACCCCTAAGGAAGTTTATGAAGATTAGTTACAATTGCAACAGCCCACTCGGAAACACGAGGAGAGTGAAACACAAAAAGAGAATGAAGGAATTAAAGAAAAAGAAACTGTAAAAGATAGGAAGGTAGGAAAGAGTGTGAGAGGCCAAGTCGAAAGGGGATCGACTTTGGTGGTGAGAGAAAAGGAGAGTGCAACCTTGCAAAAGGAAAGTTGTGAGGCGAGAGTGAGCATGGTGAAGAGAGCGTTAGTGATGAAGCGACCCATGTTGTCGCTGGTTTTTAAAGAAACTTGTTTGAGTACTACCGAACTTCCTAACTCTTTGCCTAGTGTTGTTGTCTCTATACTGCAGGATTTTGAGGATGTTTTTCCTAAGGAGATTCCATAGGGATTACCACCTATTCGTGGTATTGAGCATCATATCAACTTTATACCCGGGGGCATCTATACCAAACAAACCAGCTTATAGGAGTAATCTAGAGGAGACTAAGGAACTCCAAAGATAGGTTAACGACTTGATGGAGAAGCGATACGTGAGGGAGAGCATGAGCTCACCTGCAGTACCAGTAATTTTGGTGCCTAAGAAAGATGGGTCATGGAGAATGTATGTTGATTACCAAGCCATCAACAACATCACGGTAAAATATCGACATCTCATTCCTTGTTTAGATGACATGTTAGATGACTTATATGGGTCAAGTGTCTTTTCCAAAATTGATTTGAAAAGTAGATATCACCAAATTAGAATGAAGGAAGGTGATGAATGGAAAACCGCATTTAAGGAAAAATATGGTTTATATGAATGGTTAGTTATGCCATTTGGTTTAACTAATGCACCTAGCACCTTCATGCGACTTATGAAACATGTTTTGTGAGCTTTTATTGGGAAATTTATGGTTATCTATTTTGATGATATCCTTATTTACAACAAAAATTTAGATGACCATGTAATTCATGTGAGGGCTGTTTTGGATGTGCTTCGAAAGGAGCAATTATATGCTAACCTTAAAAAGTGCACTTTTTGCATATAAAGACTTGTGTTTCTTAGTTTTGTTGTGAGTGCACAGAGAATATAGGTGGATGAAGAGAATATTCATGCGATTCAGGAATGGCCAAGTCCAACAAATGTGAGTAGTGTTCGTAGTTTCCATAGATTGGCCAGTTTTTCTCGAAGGTTTATGAAGGACTTCAACAGCATCGCTGCACCACTCATTGAAGTCATCAAGAAGAACGTTGGGTTTAGTTAGGGTGAGCAATAAGAAAAGGCATTCCAATTGCTTAATGAGAAACTAACCCATGCTCCGTTGCTTACGTTACCTAACTTTACTAAAACCTTTAAGATGAGTGTGATGCTTCTGGGTTAGGTATTGGAGCGGTTCTTATGTAGGAAGGAAGACCCATAGCATACTTTAGTGAGAAGCTAAGTGGGTCGGCTTTGAATTATCCTACTTATGACAAGGAGTTGTATGGATTGGTTCGGATGCTAGAGACATGGTAACAGTATCTTTGGCCAAAAGAGTTTGTAATTCACATGAATCATGACTCCTTGAAGTACTTGAAGAGCTAACACAAGCTCAATAAGAGACATGCTTGCTGGGTGGAATTCATAAAGACCTTTTCCATATGTCATCCACTACAAGCAAGGTAAGGCGAATGTTGTTGCGGACGTGTTTTCAAGGAGATACATTCTTATCTCTACTCCTAGCACTAAATTACTTGATTTTGAACCCATTAAAGAATTGTTTGTTAAAGACCAACATTTTTGTGAAGAGTATGCTTGTTGTGAGAAGGGAGCCAATGGCAAATTCTTTAGACATGATAGATTTTTGTTTAGAGAGAACAAGTTGTGTATTCTTAATTGTTCCATCTAAGAGTTATTAGTAAGTGAGTTTCATGTTAGGGGATCAATGGGACACTTTGGTGTAGCAAGGACTCTAAGGGTCTTACAGGAGCATTTTTATTGGCCACACATGAGACGTAATGTTGAGAGAATTTGTGAGCGATGTGTAACCTGTAGGCAAGCTAAGTCTAGGTTCAACCTCATGGCCTTTACACACTACTTCCTATTCCTACTGAACCTTGAGTTGACATTTTCCATGGATTTTGTCTTAGGATTGCCCACGTCTAAAAATGGTAGGGATTCTATTTTTTATGATTGAGGGTCGATTTTCGAAGATGGCACATTTTATTCCATGCCACAAAACTTATGATGCTTCACATGTTGCTGATTTGTTCTTTAGAGAAATTGTTCAATTGCATGGTATGCCTAAAACATTGTTTCTAATAGGGATGCAAGTTCTTAAGTTATTTTTGGAAGACCTTGTGTTGTAAGTAAGAAACTAAATTATTGTTTTCTACTACTTGTCATCCACGGTTTGATAGTTAAATTGAAGTAGTAAATAAGACTTTATCAACTTTGTTAAGAGCAATCATTAAGAAGAATATTAAAATGTAGGAAGATTGTTTGCCACGTGTTGAGTTTGCTTATAGTCATACCACACACTCTGCCATTAAATTTTCACCTTTTGAGATTGTATATGGGTTTGATCCACTAACTCCATTGGATTTATCTCCTTTACCTGTGAATGAGTTTGTGAATTTAGATGGCAGGAAGAAAGCTGAATTTGTTAAGCAGATTCATGAGAAGGCAAAGCTCAACATTGAACGACTAACTAAGCATATGCAAAACAAGCCAACAAAAGGCGGCAATAGGTTGTTTTTGAACCCGGTGATTGGGTTTAGGTTCACGTGTGCAAAGAGAGATTTCTGAAACAAAGGCGATCTAAATTGCTTCGCAGAGGCGATGGACCATTTCAAGTCCTTGAGGGCATCAATGATAATGCTTACAAGATCAACTTACCAAGTGAGTATATTATAAGTGCTACTTTTAATATTACTGATCTGAGTCCTTTTGATGTAGGTCATGAAGATTTGAGGACAAATCCTTCTCGAGAGAAAGGGACTAATGGAAGCATGGTTAGAAGGTCAATAGTAGATCAACTTGTGATGCTACCTAGACCGGCTTCAAGGACTCAAGCTAAAAGATTCAAAAAAGCACTCAATGGGTTGATTCAGAAGGTTTAAGAGGAGGAGATACATTTTCACACCATCTAAACTGAATTTAAATTGATCAACATCATCAAAGCAAGCTCAGGAATGGATGAAGACTTGTTGCATGTGAGTGGGCTAAGGTTGGCTAGGTACACTTTTGGCTTTAAATCAAACACAGTCGGCCTTCACAAGAATGGCCAGCTTTGAAAACATTTTCTACGTGCAGCGTACACCCTACACCGGCTCTACACCACCGGTGTTGATTGACTACGCCGCTAGCATAAAGGCTAGGCTGCTGGCATTCCGGTTGGTATTGGAACCTTGATTGCTCTTGGCTTTTTTATTTCTAAATTCGACACCATGTCTAAGCCGCCAGTGTACTTACGTTATTTTGCCAACGTACTTTCACGCGTATTTTAGTTTTCTCATGTGCCTTTTGGTTTTCTTATGTGTATTTATAAATAGTCTTGGGTTTTGTATGAACAAGACATTACATTTGAATGAAATTGAGAATTTCTCTTAGGTTCTTGATAGAATTTCTTCTGAACTTATCAGATCTTATCTGTTACGTTCAACTTTCGGCTTATCAATCAAAATCTCTATATTCGATTGTGGCATCTACACTTTATACCAAGGTTCTTGTCTCTTTATAGACAACGGGTTGCAGTTTCCATACAAACACGAACGGTCTTGGAAATTGAATCAAACAAATTGATATCGGGTTTCATCATCCATTGGCGTGGTTCATATCACACCAGTTGGTTTTTATGAATTCAAAGTTATTGTATGAGTTATCATTTAGAATATTTTTCTCTAGTTGATCTCAACATATTGGAAAGAGAAAATGCACTACGAACATATTGAATTTCAAACAAACCTACATGTACATCTTAAACTAAACAATATTTTGGGATGCAAATTTACATTGCCAAAGTTTACTAATAAAAAAAATGCTAAAATAATGGAGAAAAAACAATTAAACATGTACAAATATTCAGATACTACTACAAAAATGATTATCAGATTAATCAAATACTAATACCCAAGTAAAACTGCTAAAAATTTGCTTGAGACTCAAATGAAGAGATGAAATTGTTATCGATGGAAATAACTAAAAAGTAACGTAAGAAGTATGTGCAACGCTTTGAACTAGGCAAAATCAAGCATCCAAAGTTAATGAAACAACTAAACAATCCGCAATTGTTACTGTGACCATAAAATGGTACAAATACATCATTAATAAAAGTAAATCATATGTAGAATCCATAATGAAATAGGTAAATAAATCTTTTTACAAAAGACAAAAATGCATACAACCTGAATTGTAGTTGAGCCACTTCCCATTTATAGATAAAAACTAAATTGAAGGAAATAAAGTACAAAATTTTTCAGAAGAACCCACTTATTATAGGAGACCAATTACTTATTAGGAAAGACCAACAAGCTCATAAATATGCAATTATATATTAAATGCTACTACTTATGAGATTCAACATGGGGATTAAATACAATAGTGATTAAAATTCAAATTCCCTGATTGAAAAAATACATAACAAATGAAAAAAATTTACGATGGACACTAGTTGTCCAGGTTAGGATAGAGGTTATGAAGTTTATGCTTAAAATTATGGTTGCAAAATATGTTCATATATCACTCATAGGACAAACGTAATGCACCCTCTTGTAATGTGAGTATCTTTTCATCTTACACACGTAATAAATGTTAGTTAAAGAGTAAATTATACCAAAATATATCCACATTTTTTGGTAAGTTTATATAATATATTAATATTTCAAATGGTTAAAAAAAAGAGTCAATATTTCTTAATGTGAGTTAAATAAAATATTAGCATTTTAGAGATATCAACGTTTTTTGGATATTTTTTATTTTCCTCAACTTTTCTTAATGAATATCTCGTTTGACTTACTATTATGAAACATGGATTTATAGTTACTCAAAATGTTTGGTTCTAAATGAGTTTACCCCTCAAATATCGATACATTCTAGTGTAAATTATCATGAGTTAAATGGTGTCAAGGTAGTCTTAGTCTAGGTAATCTGATGTTCAAGTCGATAGAGGGTTACAAAAGTAGGGACTATAGTACCAACTATTTAAAAGTGGATAAAAGGGAATTGAATCATCTTCATATCCAAACCAAACAAGATTTAGTTGATAACTATGAAGTAACCTTGCTTTATCTTATTCATCAATCACTAAAACAATATGATGGTTGTCATCGAGTCCTTCGTACTCACTTGTCACAATCGTGAATAACTAAGAAACAATGTTTTGCATTGCAAACTCTATGCTCAAGAATCTAATAAAAAATTTAGGCAAATATCAAGCTCCACTACTAAAAAGCTACAAGGTTGTCACATGAGGTTTCCGTTTGGATCACTTATACACCACTCGTGCATTTGTGATCTTAGGACTTCTTATTTATTCTCCTTGTCATTTTTCCCAAAGAATCCTATAAAATGTTGTCTACCCTTACCATTTTGAGGCTATGTGTAAAACATAAGACTTACGTGACGTCGTATGACCACTCTAATCAAATCCCTATAAGTTTGTGTTCACCATATGCTACTTACACTGCAAATAAAAGGAAAAGGAATCCTAAATTTAGGAGCTATTTTTTTTTATTTTTATTCCCCAATGTGTTTTCAAATCTTTAATTAAAACTAGATGAAAAGTTCCGTTTAAATATGTCCTCTATGTTCTTTTGGATTTTGTTTATAGAGCTATAGCATGCACTTGTTTAATGGACAAGTTATTCCCATCATAAAAGGCTAATTGACTTAGTTAATGTTGTATTGTGAATTTCAAAATATCTTTATCAATGATGTAATGCCCAAAATTTAAGGCAAGTACAACCCCTCATATGTCCACATTAGATATATAAATGCTAAGAACCACAATTTGCTAAATCCACAATCACAATAAAACCAAACAAATATATAATATATAACTCCATCAATTATAACATGGTCATCCTAATCCAACTTCAATACACCATATAAAAATATGTCATAAATGGCTCGTAGAGTCCACCAACCATAAACTATCAAACAAAAACATAACATGGGTTTATGCCCTGCATAAACATAGTAGACATTGGAAAAGATAACAAAGAGGATCTCTAGGTCTCCATGAGTCACACAAACTAGATTAAGCATCAGTTGAAAGGTCATAGGTACTATTATTCTCCCCATAGTTAACAACGATATAGTATTCTAATAAGTCAAAAGCAAATACTCCATCACCTAAACCTAGACAAGATAAGGGCTAAGCCGAAGCCAAATCAGGACATACTAAATCATATGCAAGTGCTCAAGAAACTGGAAAAAATGCACATAATTATGTATCTAAATGCTTTATATATGATTTATTATCTTTGATTTTATACCTTACAAGCATCAAGGGGATAATTTAGCATCCCAAGCACACACATATATAAAATATATGATATTAGGTATTCCATAATATTCATGAGTCAAAAAGTCACCTAAATCTGCTTATGACCATTTCCCTATTCGAATCCACATAGCCACAACGCAATGGAAGGATCATCGAGTTGTCACATTACACCATTTGTATTCCTAGTACACTAACAACCAAGCATGAGCCATAACCATTACTTAAAAGTAAAATAATAATTAGCTTCATTTGAGCTCCCATACCATTCATGCACAAACAACAAATATGACATTTACATTCCTAAAGCTGTCATCTTACACTATCAAAAACTCTATGTTGCTAAAACTTGATTACAAGAATCATTTATCTTTATCCTTTTAGAAATCTTATACAACTCTTATTAATATTTCTGCCTCTCACATATGTAAATGCATATATCGAAAATTGATGAAAATCTTTAATTTGTGAATCAATAAAAAGAAAAAAAAAAGCAGTTTGTAAAGTGGTTTGTTGAAAATAAAATTAGATAAAGCTAGTATAATTTTAGATGGAAAAAAATTAACTGAAAATATATAAACATATTTTATGGGTGAATGAAAATTTTCATATAGAATAAGGGATAACTAGCTTGAAGACCAGGTAGTTGTCGTCCCTAAGCTGGCGAGATAAGAGGAGCTAACAAGTTGACTCTATTGAACTAGTGATCCAATGTTGGAAATTCCATTCCAAGAATTATGTGTCCCATGTCAGCTTGCTAGTCCTTTATGTAGGCAAGTTGGTCGAACTTAAAATGAAACATTTTTGCAGAAACATCTCACACACAACATACTTCAATCCAAATATCACTACAACATCATGGTTAAAATTAAAACATTATTATGCTTCTCAAACATCAACCATTTAAAACATCATAACTTACTTATAGAATGAAAATTTTTATGGTACATAGAACCCTAAGAATGTTGCAATCGATATAAAAAGAATCAAATCCATTGGTTAACAAATCGAGAACCGACATATGGAAAACCTATATTGATGAGGCACGATAGCACCAGCTCACCACAACAAATTTAAGTTATTGAAGGAATTATTACTCGAAATAGAGCCCAAAAACTTCGGGAAGAGTTCCAAGGATTTGTTCAAAAGTTTATTGAAGATTATTCAAAATTCCAACATTGATTTGGAACCAAAATTGAAGACATTTACCTATTGTTTATGTAACTTATAAGGAGAAAGCAACACGACAAGCGAAACCAGACCAAGGCTGGTTCAAAAGCCACCAGCTTAAGAATACACGCCTTGGCCTTCTCTCTTCATCTTCACAACAACCAGCCTTACTTGTGCATCAGACCAATGCTGCTAGCTTTCAACTTTAATGTCGTTGGCCTATAGTTTTACGCTACCGACCTTTAGACAGAGTACAAAGTTCATAGAATCGATTTTTTTAAGGCTGCCCCCACAGCCGCCTAATCTTGTATTTAAGCCACCAACCTTGATTGGCTGATGAACTTATTTTGTTTTGTGTCTTTTGGGTTTCCTTTTTGTTAATACATATAATCCTTTGTATTGGTCGGAAGACAAATCACTTTTGATATTGAAATCAAATTGAGAAAAATTCTTCTCTTTAAGTTCTTTTGAGAACTTATGAATTCTTCAAGGATTGAAATTCTTGTTGCATTCTTTTATACCAAGGTTCTTGGTCAGTATTTCTACAAGGTCGAGATCTCCACATCAAGGTTCTTAGGATTACTCAACCAATGGGTTAAGGTTTATTCCATCAATTCATGTCAAGGTTCATGGAATTCTCATATCTAATTCTAAGTATTTCATTAGGTCAAGGTCTGCTTCGATTCTTAGAGTTTGAGAAATTACAAATCCGTGCCTAGCACACATCAGATCCTCTAATTATTAGAAATTCAAGAACACAGTATAAAAGGTTAGATGCATCGACTATAATTGAGTTGGGAACCTAAGTCTTGATCAAATGCCATAAAAATTAGGTAATTCTTGATAAGTTCACAAAAGTATATAACATAAAATAATATCAAGTTCACTAATAATTTCTTTATTCAATACAATCTTAGCTTATATGACAAATCCAAAGTAACATAGATAAAAGAGCAAAGAGGGAACTAAAAGTTATCTTATAAGATATAAAATAAAACGCTAGTGACAACTACCAACAATGATTTATTTTATAACAAATTAATCTCATAACACAAAACTGAAAAAAAAAAAAAAACATAAAACAAAGTAAATACAAACAAAAAACGGTGAAGGAAATAAGTGGATGGAAACAAATAACACCTTATCAACTTCAAGCACTTTAACTAGGGTAGTTAGCTTGTGATGGTTAGCTTGCAGAGGTTAATACTTCAACTTTGGTAGTCAACCTCCAGTGGTTTGTTTGGTACTTCTTATGCCTTAACTTCTTGAAACTTACCGGAAGCTAATGTTGAAACTTTGGGAAAACTTGATGCCTACTTATAATCATGATTATAAGTTTGAAACAACAAGATTCTTTTTTAGTTCATTATTCTAGTAAGGGAATGTCATATAATTAAAGAAAAGATGTGTGGTAAGTTAATCTGGTGGAGTTTATACATTAGGAGAAAAAAAATATCAGTGGATTAGAAGAGGAGAAACTTCAAAAATAGGAAAAGAAGGGAAAGAAGAATACATTGCTTTTGGGTTTAGATTTAGGTTTAGATTTAAATTGCAAGTCAAAAGACCATAATGCTCCCCCACTTATATCCTTTAATTTTTCTACATTAGTGAGGTTATTTCATGTGATGTATGCACAATGTGTTTGTCAAACCTTATGAAAAAAATTACAAGTAAGATGATTAATGGTTGAGGTCCAATTCAAATAAAAATCATACTTTGAGTTAATCAAACAAAGAATCAACATTGAGTGATTTAAACTTTGACTAGGTAATTTGTTTGAAACATTTGTGTAATACTAATCTCTATTTTAACCATTTAAAATTTCAATTCCTTTTTTAACTACTCAGTATTACATTGATTTGTTAATATAACCACTTGGCATATTTTATCTTACTTTAAAGATTGATCTCTTTGCTTAAAGCTATAACTTTTCTCCAAGCCTTACTTTACAAAAGTGGATAAGGATAGAAAGTATGTCACATTTTGAAACCGCATTTAGTTGCAAAATAATAATAATAATAATAATAATTTTTTATTAGCTCTTTGGAGAGGTGAATTAACTTAAAAATAACATCAGCATTATCCAGCCTTTGGCTTCAAATTCCATTCTCCATCATGCATATGAATTCATCATTTCAATTGACAAAGATCAACTCCATGTTTTATGACTCTTAAGAGAAATGCAAGGTCAATATTAATACTGTCGAAAACATTGATTATATCTATGGATCTATTCATATACGTATTTGTAACATTTTTAAAGGGTAAAGTTTCAAAAAACACTATACCAAAGAAAAAAATTTGCAAAATAATATTATTCAGAGAAGAATTTACCAATAAATGAAAGAACATAATGCCGAATTACTATCATTTTACAAATCTATAGAAAAAAAAAGTTAAACAGTTAAATATTATGGAACCTTCCTACGATTTGGACATTTCTTAAGTTGCAACCTACATGCATATCTGCTAAACTACCACATTTCCATATGTAAGAAGTGTCAAACCCATAGCATTTGCTAAGACTTTTGTAATCGAGTAGCATGGATATCAATTTTTTTTTTTTTTTTGCAAGATTAACATGAATTCAAATTTTTCCCTTAAAAGTTAAATTCAATAATGTAGGTATAGGGTTTTGATTACGAAGATGATGTGTGTGCCGCATGACTACCATGCTACAAGTGACCTAGAAAAATGACATGTGTAGGGATAATTAAGAGAAGTGTGTAGGGAAGAGGAGTAGACAATCTCTATAAGCTTGAACACACGTGTGACAGGTGAGGGAGCTAAAAGCATCAAACCCCACTAAATATGATGAATTGATGTTTGTTCTTGATTAGAACAGGTGTCTAGTCTATGGAGACGGAAATCCAACAGCACAATTGTATATGCCCAAGATTTCTAATCATCTAAATGAGATGGAACTAGTAATATTTATGGGCAAGCCTAGCTATCGATGCCGTATGTCGAATGGGATGGACAATTAACTATCATAATGAGTCCCTCTTATAATGGATATTAAAGTGGGCTCCCTTATAAACCTAGACCCATTAAGAGCATTATTTTTAGTGTGTAAGCCTATATGAAAAATGCTAGGATTAGGCTAGTCAATTCCAACGAGCCCTACTCCTAGCCTACCGTGTCAAACCTTTGCTTGGTGAGTTAGATCGAAATAATTATTAGGTCTAAAGCCCATAGTTGAATTTAACCTTCTACAAATAGCTAGTTAAAAAAGGTTAAATTATGTAGGAATTTAAAAAAAAAAAAATCCATATTTCATTTAGGAGAGATGTTCATTAATCCTCATGCACATTCAGGGAAAGCAATTTTACTTTAAAAATTTTAGAGGTAGCAACTAAGATTTATAGTTCCAATGCATAGGAGTATTTTAAGAATTAGAAAAAATAAAAATAAAACCCTCAAGGAGTTGTAGCCTCATGGAGTTGCAGTAAGTGAGCATCGAGATAGAGCAAATTCACCTAGACATCTTCCTTATCCGAGTTGAGGTCCTCAAAACTTGGACTCGTAACTATCTTATCTTGATGGAGGGGTGGCTTGGACCCATAGACCCGCGGGTACATGGGATAGGTCCAAACAGATCCTACCTTTAAAAAAAAAAAAATCACCTTTTAGAAAGGAAAAAAATATGCTATATTTATTGCAATAATATTATACTTCAAAATTCTAACACTTGTGCGACCTTGCTTCCTAGTGGTAGCTAATTTTGTGGGTGAAACTTACTAGTTTCAAGTTTTGTTTTGTTTTTTAAACACAGGAGCTTTTTGGACCTGCTGGTTCTGATGGCTTCACTGGATGGACACGAGTTGGATCCGCCAACCCAGTGACTCCCCATAGCGGTTTTGAATTGCCTTGGTAGAGCAGGTCCAATAGTGGACCCACCATGGTCGATCCAAGTTGGGTTTAGACCCGACTCGAGAAAATGTCTAAATTTATCTAGTGTGGTTATATTAGATATATTTGCTATTACTAAATAGTTGTTATGCATAGAAAAATTGCATAGATTTTTTTTTTTTTTTTTGTTGACAGTTTTATTTTATATGGTATTTATATAGTTATCTTAACATTTTTAAGGAACTCCTAAAGTACGTATGGCATCTGCTAATTCAAATTGTGAAAAGTCCATACCATTTATGTCAAATTGAATGAAGTTACACGACCAATATCCCAATGTATGTTTTTTTTTTCCATTTTTATTTTTTAGTGAGCACAAGGATTTGTTTATTTCATCATATTGTGATCATTTTAGCATCATATTTTTATCATTTTTAAATAAATATTTATCAAGAAACAGATATCGATAAAAAGACTAATAATTTTACTCATAAATTGATCAAATAGATATGATATAGATATGATATGTAAATTACAAACGCATACAAAAATCCAGCACCCTAAATCCAAGTCCATCCTATTAAAAGGGATTATATAATAGATTCTAAAGTGTCGGATCATTCCTTTATTTGTCCAAATAAAAGCCTAAAATCTGGGTAAGTCCTTGAAACAGATTAATGGACCTTTTAGGCATTGGGCTTTAGCACATGGATTGAATTATTCCGACACGAGAAGGCCTTCACTACCCAAACTTATCTTGTGTTATTAAATATCATTAAGTTGAATATTGATGCTGCTCCACTTGTTTGCTACTGTAGCACCAGAATACTATTCCCGCACAAGTATTTTGATTGGGCTGATAGGGGTGACAAAAGATAAAAAAAGAAAAGTTTCATAAATTATACAAATCATTAAAGATTTGGGTGATTTTTAAAATTTTTTGCATAAGAACTAGCAATCGAATTGCCAAACTTCCGGGCCATTTACCATTAACTTGTAAATTTTTTAAACGGAAATAAATTATGCTTTATAACATGTTTTTCAACTTCTTATATTATGACGGTTTTTTTTCCTATTTTTATTATTATTACAACAAGAGCTTATATTCTTCCTTTTATTTTTGCCTATGTAACAGTTGATAGAATGATGAGATTGGAAGATTCACACCGGTAGCAGCACCTTAGCCATTGTGCTGGCATGAGTTCGGTCCAGCATTAGCAATTTTGAAAGATTTGATACTATTTAGGTGTTTTAGAAAAAGAGTAGAATTTATGTGACGCAATTGTACTTTTGAAATATTTCATAGTTATAACCATCCAACATTTTAAAATAGTCTATTTATACTACCCTAATAACTTTTTTTTTATCATATGATAATAAAAAATCTATTATACCACATTTACGATTGGACTTCTAAAATAGTGTGATCATAGTGACAGTTTAATTTTTCTATTGATTGCTATAACCAGTCAACTTTTTTAAAATAGTCTAATTATACTACTCTCATAATTTTTTAACGTAACAACAAAAAATCCATTATAACATATTGTGACAAACTTGCATTGCAGATTCTTTTTTGGGAGTCATGAAAATCAATGAAGACTTTTTACTTATAAATGCTTATGTGCTAAAGATAATGAAATTAACAACAATATCTTTTATTTTATTATTATTATTATTATTATTATTATTATTATTATTATTATTATTTATTCAAATAAATATATAAATATAAATCATGGATACCAATTCTTGAAATTGCAAGTTAAGGTAAGTTGGTGAGATTTACCTTAGTAAAAAGTCTCTTAAATGAGAAGATGTAAAGACTCATGAGAATTGTAAGGTTTTTAGCGGGTATATGTTTGGTGACTAAATCTTATATGTATATACATATATATATTTGTAATTTGGATTTTTACAGAGAATAAATAATTAATTTTTATGTTTTTACATAATTGATGATGGCATGGATATATTAACTATGAGAAAGATAAATTACAACTGTCATATAATCAGTCAGACATTGGAGAAGTTTAATTAAACTTTTTGAAAGGTTTAGTGGCTATGATCAAAATAAGAGTTCAACAATCAGTATGATTTTCCTTAAAATGACAATTATATTCAGTAAATTTCACCCTTTATATAAAAAAAAAATTCCTTTGATGAAATTCTTTCACATTTGTGGTGAATCTATTCAAGGAAAGTTGATGTGATGTTGGTATTTTATAGAAAGAGTGTCCTTTAATGAATTATGTTATTATTGTAATTCTAGAAATCGTGTTGTTGGAATGCAGGGGCTATTGTGGAAAATGAGAAATGATGGGAAAGTTTACCTTTTTGTTTCCTCTTAAATATAGATATTCGGCACGAAGAAAAGTTCTCGCATGAAGTTTTCAAATATTTATTTTGTAAAATCGCGGAAGTAGTAGGTTTGATATTGATTTGTGGGAAGAGGGTATTGTTAAGCCTCCTTCACTTTGCTATATGAAATTTGGAGAAATTGGACTCCAATTCAATATGAATTTTAAAAGTTGTAATGATTATTAGATGTATATTATATATTTACTTTGTATAAAAAATAAAATAAGTAATATTTGATTAAAGTAAAATATCTATTATGCTTCTATATTTATTACATAAATATGATAATCGTATAAATAATACTTTCAAATGAGGGTATTTATAACAAAATTAAAAATAAACTATTAAATATTGCTATTCATTACTTTGGATAATAGTAATTTATTATGAATTCTCATTTTAACGAAACAATGAGGAAGGAATCAACTATTTATTTCATTGGCTAATAGTTCCTAACATAAATTTTTGAGAGGGATTTGAAATAATGTGTGTATTTTTATAGAAAGATGGTTACTTATTCAAGTGCTAGCAAAAAAAAGAGGGGCATTGTTTAATTAACTCGAAAAGGCTTTGTTTTGTGACAAGTCAATAGAAGATGATTATTCTTCTGCCTTAAATAACTTTTTCTATATAGATGGATAAAAGGTGAATTTTCAATTTTCCATATTTTATTATCTGTTTTTTTCTTTTTAGGGGAGGGGACAGTACCTTAACTTTTTTTGTTGTAACATAATTATACTTAAACAAAAATTTTGCACAAGAAAATAACTAAAATCTAACGATATGCTTACATGGCAAGGGATGCATATTAAAATTTTAGTTTTTCTCTTCAATATAGCATATTTATTTATTTTTACTCTTCTCTCTCTCTCTCTCTCTCTCTCTCAATCACCAATCACCATCGCCACAACATAAAAACCAACCACCATCATCAACCTTCGAACACTACAAAATAAAAACCCCAACTTCAACGAACCAACACAACCCATCTTTAATCAAACATCCATACAGACATCACCACTCATGCCAAAAATTTCAAGTCACCTTCATTGTGAAGACCATCTACAAACACACACAATGAAGACTAACTTCAACACACTAATGAACACTACCACCATCTATAATCTACCCCTTTTCTTGCAACAATCCCAGTAATAAATTTTTAATAAAAAATTATTTAATAATTAAAGCTAATATAAACCATTTAGAGTTCTACGATAAGAAGTGGAATTGGATAAAAGAAAACAAAAAGCACAAGAGGACATGTAGCTCATGGGTTTCAACAACCATAGGCTTGGTGTTGGATCAAACGTAGAGTGAACTCGGATCAATATCAATTTTGGGTTGTATCACATTTGGGTCTCCAAATTTAGTACTCCTTCTCCTTTAAAAATTAGTGGTTGAGTTTCTCTCTGATGCCTCTTGGTTCATGGTAGGTATGGGACAATTCGACACGGTGATCAAGATGACTAGGTGTGGAGGTTACAGGTGGTTCGCCATCGATGGGTTTGGTTATGGCGCCTTGGTTTGTTTGTGAGGAAGGCTATGACCGACTTTACTTGGTGAGGGTAGGTAGTTCAAAGATGATGATGCCAGTAGAGGTCAAGGTTCAATGTATGTGACTATGGTGAAAGTGAGTCAACTATGAGTTTGTCACCAAAGAGTTTTCAATGGTCAAGCTTAGTCAACATCAGATGTGTGACCGATTGTGAGCAATGATTATCAAGGAGATTGATTGTTGTGTGGTCTATGATGGGTGGTCACTGACGTGATGAGTTATCTATATAGATCAGTATAGATGCAGGTTTAAGTGTGATGGAGATAAAGGTAAGTGAAGAAGAAGAGGAGGAAAAGGAAGAAGAGGAGGAGCAGAAGGAGAAGGAGGAGGAGAGAGTGAATAAATAAATGTGTTGTTATGGAAGAGAAGAATTAAATTTTTAATATATATTCCCTACTACGTCAACAAATCACTAGACTTTTGATTGGATTTCAGCCAAAAGTATCATGAATGCAAGATTTAAAAGTTTAAGTATTTTCTTGCACAAAAATTGTGCTTAGGTATAATTATGCTTTAATAAAAAAATTTCAAGTAGCATAAATGAAATTAACTCGAGCATATTCACTCGCTTAACTTTCAAAGTAAACCTTTTGTCCTCTTAAACTTTAGAAAAATCAACACTATTAAGGACAGTTGATTTTTTTTCCATGAATTTGGAGAGGTAAATTGGTATATAGATAAAATTTTTGCAACTCTCCTCGTTTTGTTTTAATGGAAAACGTTAAGTATCCTTAACTGTGTCGACTTTTTTAAGTTTAAGGAGGTCCAAAAGCTCACTTTCAAAATTTAGAATAAATCTGCACTTAGAAAGAAATTTAGGGGGGTAATTTGCAATTTCAAAAAACAAAACAGAACTCTTGTTAGCATAATAAGATTGTTGAAATACAAGTGTCCTGACAAAATGCATCTTAATCACAAAGTTAAAGCTCAACAATATTTTGTGATTTAATTGTACTTTAAGTATGATTGTCTACACCTTTGAAACATTAAAAAGAAATCATATGATCACTTCTTTAAGTCATTGTATCTTTTAATCTAGTAAGCATTTTATGATAATGATTTTTTTGTTTAAAACAATTCCCATGTTACATTTAGTATTGATGTTTTTAGTAGATTTGTTGAAACCAAGTAACACCTATGAATGTGGATTTTATGCTAATTATTGTCTTTGAAAGAGCATAATGATCTCCATGGTCCACAACAATGCCTCACTCAATGAAGATTTCATACACTTTCATTCAACAAACAAATAAATGCTCCACCGAAGCTACATAACATAATCACCAACACCACTTGAGTTGTGTCTTTAGAACAAACTCAATACTTTATGCACGACTCAAGATTCCACAAATAACACTCAATAAACTAAGTATATTGCCTTACAATAGATGTCAAATTCTAAAACTAGAGCCATTATTTTTTTCCCCCACTTCACTAAATAATACAAATTCCAATACAAATTTTGACAGTGTGTTTACAAGATTTAAATGCAATTTATGAGCACTATTAACTCCTTCTAGCTACCCAAACATTTGCATTTATAAGCCTCCTAGAAGTCTTAGCTATTGCCCTAAAATCACTATCAAATGGTCGGTTAAATATCCAACTACTAGTTGAAAAGTTGCAACACATTTGGACATTTGTGCGATATCTTGTACAAGACTGACATTTTGATCATAAAAAAAGTCCAAACCTTTGTGCAAAGGTTTAGACTTTTGTGCCACCTGAACCTTCTGATCATCAAAAGTTCTAAATCTTTGCGCAAAGGTTCGGACCTTTTGGTACAGTTCAATACTATTTCGTATTTTAGCCATATCTCTTTCGTTCGGACCCAATTGAGGTAATTAAGATTTATGAAAAGCTTAAAGAGAGCTCTACTTTCATATTTTGAACTTTAAGAAATTCTAAAGAAATCAAGACCTAAATATACTTGTATCAACCTGCAACAAGAAATACAAACAAAAACACATATATTATACATAAAGGTTCAACACATCATAAACGTAATTTACTTATTAATTGTAATTTACTATATTATTTTGAGAAATTTGTGAAATGGATTTTACTCATCAAAATTTGACTTGAACCCTTGGATTTAACAATCTCCCATTTTTGTTGAAGACAATCATTGCACAATCAATTCCCTCAACACAACATTAATTAGCATTCAATTTTAATATTATTTTTGCAGATAAGTTAAAATCATGATGCTTAACTTAATGGAATAAAAATTACACTTGATAAACCAATCAACCATATTTACAACTTTCATGCATGTTAATTGTACAACTAACACTTTTCCGCCTATTGACTTATCAAAACGGAAAAACATATTTCATGCCAAAAGAAAGATAAAAGCATAAAAAATATATGTAGGTTCGTTTCAAACTTATGTATGGCAATAAAAACATAAATTCGTGCAAGTTTTAGTTAAGGTTGGCATCTTTAAATAAAACACATGTTCATGCACTTTCACTCATTCTTGCAAGTTTTATTGGCTTTACTGAACATGAAAAGACATTGTCTATCACCAAAATCATGAAAATCCAGTTCCATACATTTCAAACTCTTCTTTTTTTTTGCACAAACTTGCTCAAAACATGCACAAAAACACTATAATGTCAAAATTTGCATATTTAAGTATGTCAACACACATATCATACAACGATTAAGAGCATAAAAGGGAAAATGCCCAATTTAGTACATGAACTTTGACAAAAAAGTCAATTACGTACCTGAATTTTAGAAAGTCCAATTTCATATCCAATTAAATTTTCATGTCCCTAAACACTACCCCATTCAATCGTTGTCTAGCACATATCAATTACTTCAAGAGACAATAAAAGAGTGAGGTAGTGTTTAGGAGCAAGAAAAGTTCAATTAGGTATGAAATTGAACTTTTAAAGTTCAGATGCCTAATTGACATTTTCGTCAAAGTTCATGTACCAAGTAGGACATTACCTCGAGCATAAAACATCAAAACTTAAGCAAGTTGAAATTGTATCCCATTGGCTCCCTTGAAACCCCTTGAGATACCTATAAAGCCTAAATTCATTTGTTTGGTACCTATGTTCACTTTAATCCCTTGGAATTAGGTCGAGTAAGAATTTCTCTTTTAGGTACTCGTATAAACTTAGTTTTATGACTTAAATGCATTACTTTCCTCATTGCATAATTATGTGCAATATGACCAAACTTTCCACAATAGTTGTAAGCTCCATAAATAGCTCTTATAAATCAAGTTTTATAAGGTTTGTAACTATTATTCCCATCATAACCAATTCCATAATTTTTTGAATCACATTTTTGCTTTATGAAGAGAGTGCTCAAATTGTTATTTCCCATTGTGTGTTTGGTTATGATTGCATTTGTTTCATATAAGCTAGTTTTTAACTTTTTATTTTCACTTTTCAGCTCAACTAGCTCTTTCATGCAATCTTTATCACATACATCAACATCAGTGTCACTTTTCAAAGTTTTAACTTCAGGATTAAGTAAATCAACTTTAACTTTCAGTTTTTCATTCATATTACACAAATCATTTTTTTTTAACTTATTATTTTCCTCTTCTTTTTTTTTTTTTTTACCAGTATCATTTTCCAATTTCAAGTATTTAATTTCTTCATGCAATTTTTTATTTCCAACTTTTGTCTCGTCATACTCATTCCTAAACACATCAAGCTTATCTCGTACCTTCTTCATTAATGATTTAAGCATGTTATTCTTTTTTTTTCATCTTTATTAATTTATGACATATTTTATCATACATGTCACATATCTCATTATAAGGAACTTTAGAAAAAGTAAAGCATACCTCATTGTGTAGGGTTATTAAGCACATGTCTTCATCTGAGTTGGATGAATCATCGCTCCAACTGGCCACATAAGTTTCCTTCTTTCTACCCTTACTTCCATTATTGGCATTTGGGCAATATTATTGAATGTGCTCTAGCTCATTGCACTTGAAGCAATCATTCTTTTTAGATTTGAGGTGGCAACATCATCCCTTTTCTTCATGTTCCTATTTACCTTTAAGAATTCTTTGGTAAACTTCCTTATGAGCTTATCTAACTCCTCCTCTTCCTCCTTGTCATCATCACCATCGTCATCATCTTCACTTGAGTTTGAGTTAGAGCGCAATGCCTTTAAAGCTATTTCCTTCTTGGTTGACTCTTCCTTTTGCCTCTTAATCATTTCATGGGTTTTGAGGGTGCCAAGTAGATCATCTTCTCTTACTTGGCTCAAATCATGTGCTTCTTTGATGGCGGTTCTCTTGGCTTTCCAATAATTTGGTAATTACTTAAAAAGTTTGGAATTAGTTCCCATATTAGTGAGATTCTTACCAAGGATGCTCAAAGGATTTATAATACTGATGAACCTATTATGTATATCATTCATGGTAAATGACATTAAAAGGTATCAACATTTGAGGGTAAATTCATTTAAGATATTAATGTTTTAAATGGTTAAAAAGAAGAATTAATACTTCAAAGTGAATCAAACGAGGTATTAGTGTTTTGTAAAGTTCATTTAGGGTATCAATGTTTAGATTAATTTCCAATTAAGTTTCCTTAGCCTTTGTTAATGGTCAAATATTAATACATTTTTTTATTTACTTTATATAACATTGATATCTCTTTTTAACCACTTGAAACGTTGATATCTTAAGTGAATTAATCTTTAAATGTTGATTCATCTTTTTAACCACTAGAAACGTTTATACCTTAAATGAACTTATCCTCAATGTTGATACATTTGTATATAATTTACCCTGTCATCTATAGACTCATTAGGTTCTAGTTTAAAGTTTTCAAATTGTTCAAAAACAAACTTATTTTTGTCTTCAGCTCTAGTAGATCCTTCATACGTGTTTTCCAAATTTTTTTAAAATTCCTTTAGCCAATTTTCATGTGCAAATCCTATTAAAGTCATTTTCATTTAAGTCACAATACAAGATAATCATTGCAACTTCATTTAATTAGACTTTTTTTTTTCTTTTTTTGCATTTTTATAATTGTATTCATTTTTGCCTTCTATAACTATGATGCCATTTTCTATGATACTCCATAAAGATAGATTTTGAGCTTTTAAGAAAATCCTCATCATAAACTTACAGTATGCATAATTAGAGTTGGTTAGAATGAGTGGTCCATTTATAGCTTCACCCTCTATAAAACTTAAGGTGCTACTAACTATGATCTTTAACTCTAGATGCGCTTACGTAATTATCCTAGAGTTTTAGCTCTGATATAAATTGTTGAAACTAAGTAAAACCTAAGGAAGGTGAAGTTTGCACTAATTATTGTCTTTTCAGGAACTTAATGTCCACATTATGCAAAGTAACAAAGTAAACAACAATAATATAAAGTACAATAAACAAAACACGCCTGAGTTGTGCCTTTACAACAAACTTAATACACTTTAGGCACACCTCAAGATTCCATAAATAACACTAAATAAAGTATAGTACCTTTACAAGAGATTGCAAATTCTAAAACTAGAGGCAATATACTTTTTCGCTCACTTCACTAAATAATACAAAATATAATACAAGCTTTAAGAGAGTATTTACAAGATTTAAAGGCAATTTATGAGTATTATCAGCTCTCTTCAACTATCCAAACATTTGTATTTATGAGCCCCCTAGAAGCCCTAGTTGTTGTCCCAAAAACCCTCTTAAATAATGGACATTAAGTGTTCAACAGCTAGTTGAAAAGTTACAAAAGATCCAGACCTTTATGCAGTGGTCTAGACCTTTTGGACACCTGGTAAAAGGCTGGCATTTAATCTTCAAAAGGTCTGGACCTTTGCACAAAGGTTCGGACCTATTAGTATTTTAGTCATATTTCTCTCATTCGGACTCTGATTGAGGTGATTTAAGATGTTATGGAAAGCTTAGAGAGAGCTATGCTACTTTTATGTTTACAGCTTTAAGAAATTTTTAAGAAATCAAGGCCTAAAATATGTTTATATCAACCTATGACAACGAACATAAAAAAAAAAAGGAAGATACATATATATTGCATGTAAAGGCTTAACACACTACCAACATAATTTTCTTATAAATTGTAACTTTACTATATCATTTTGAGCAATTTAACCAATGCATTTTTTCATCAAAATTTGACTTGAACCCTTCGATTCAACAATGTTCATATAATAAAAACATGGGTTAATTGCTAAAAAACTTCCTTTGTTTTTACATTTTTATAAAGACATGACTTGCGCTATCTTTTTTGAAATTAACTTACCTGAATTTTCCTCTGTCTTGTTCCGATGAAATTAATGTTAATTTAATCATGCATCAGACATCCCCCCACCCCAAAACAAAGCTAATTTAACCATATGACGCCTCTTGGTGATAGATCATGGGAAAAGAATGAGAAAGAAAGAGAATCAACGAGAAAGATGACGTTTAATCTCATTAATCTTTTTATTAAATTTCAACAAACTTTTATGTAAATATCTAAAGAATTATCTAAATATTATCGGTATATAGGAGATTTATAATAAAAATAAAAAAATCGGATTGGAAGAAAGAAAGGGTTAGGATTCAAAATATAATTAGATTTGAAATTTATTGCAATTACTAAAATCCTCATCTAAATAAAAATCACATATAACAATGTTTGAGGAGATATATTTCTTCTCGAGAACAACAAGAAAAGCACTTTCTCTTGAGGATCTTCTTCAACCCATCCACTTTCTCACTCTCCACTCTCTCCCTCTAAAATTCATCGGCCATTTCTACTTCGAAAACCCACTGCCATACCAACTTCCAACTAAAGCCAGTCCAAACTTTAAACCAGACAACCCAGCTACATGAACCTGATGTTGTAGTCACCATCAAAATCTTGTGCTTTACCATGTTAGTGTTTTATTTATGAGGAAGAAGACGACTTCTCAAGTAGTCCACCTAACCTAAATTTTCAAGTGCTTTTGATTTTTCTACTTAGGAGCTAAAGAGACTTAGTTGAGTGAGAAAATTAGTGAAGTGTAAGAAAATGAATTCTTTATCATGTTATCTTAACACAGACAAGAATTGGTATAATTTCTCTTACTTTGATTGATTTGTTAAACTCAATTAAAATTCTTTAGAATTGACCTTTCTTTTTATTGTCCATGTGCCTAACACATGTTGAAATTAATACCGATTTGGATAGAACAAAATGGTGGAAAATTTAGGTCAGTTAATTGTCGAAAAAGATAACATAGGTCATTTCTTTGTAAAAACATAAAAACACAGGTTAGATTTTTGTAATTAACCTTAAAAACATTGATTGAATAGCAAAAGGAAAAAAATTAATGTTTTGTTTTATGCAATCTCAAATTAATTAAGTTAGATAATGGTCATATGCATTTTTTCTCTTGACCTATGTGTTTATTGTTTATCCATGAATTTAAAGGGAAGATATAAATTAAACATGAATATACATCATATACTGAGTACCATATGTAAAAGTACTTGATTTTTAATGTTTTAATGAGGATATTTATTTCATTGATGTAAGATGTTTTTTTTTCCTCTTCAGAAGTAGTGTAAATGAATTCGGCTCACAAACTATTCAAATTCGACTTAATATTTACTTGAGTTCCATTCGAGAATAATTGAGTCCGCCTTAAACTTAACCACAAGCTCCATATGTTTAGCTTGATTAGTTCACAAGCCTAATCAAACTTTATTAAGTTCAAGTCAAATATAAATATTAATCAAATTCGAATTAAGTTTATATATTAATATTATTTTATTTAGAAATAAAAATATTTTATAATAAATGGATCTTAAATGAGCTTAATATGGTTGAGCTCTTGAGTTTATATAGTGTTATTTCGAGTCGAACTCAAACATAAATCTCAAGCTTTGAAATTTCAGATAGAATTCTAATTCAAATTTAACATTTTACCACCTTGATTCTATACTTCTGGCTTTATGACACAGCTATAGCAATTCTACAATTAGGCATTTACTAATATACAAGTTCTCCATACTCTGACCAGATGGGTCTATTTGTTTTGGCTTTTTTTCGACAGATATAGATACTTTTTCAAACTTTTTACTAACAAATTATTTATCAAGAAATAGATATAGATAAAAAAAGTTAACAGTTCTCATCAAAAGATCAAATAGAACAAATATAGATAAAATTTAGATACAAATCGGATATTATTTACACATATCATTTTAAAAAAGATATAAGTACAGATGAAAAACAGACAATCCAAACAGACAGTAGGACGAATCTAATGCTACCATGTTAAGATATCAAAATCAGCTGTTTGCTCTCTTTTTTATTTAATCGATAGATCCCACAACGAGACATGGTACTAATATCACTTAAGTTATAGGATAGTAATACTTAGACTAGAATAGAATTTAAAGATTGGAAGAACTACAATGAACAAACAGCGTTGGTTTGATGGATTCAATCTACATCAAGACTATTAATATAATTTACACTGTAAACTTCCTTTGTCTACTACCAAGATTAAAATTATTATAAGTTTCCTTTACTTTGAATCGAATAACATGAAACACACAAAAGTTAGGGGAAAAAAGGATATTCTCATGAATTTGTAACTTTGTTGTATCCAACTCCTTTTAGCCATAACAACCTCCACGATAGGTGGAAGGTAAATGCCACTTTGAGAGTTTTAACTCTATTTATTTAAAAATTATCAAACTCAAACCCAACTTATTATTTATTTAAATTAGTTTTATTTTGAATTTGAACTCGACTCATTTATAAATCAAATTCAAGTTAAGCTGAATTTTTCATGAAGCTTATCAAGTTTTTATCGAGTCTAAAATTTAAGTTTGAGTTTGACTCATTTAGATAGTTCGTTTTACATTTTGTTCAAACCTAAAAATAATTGATAAGAGTCGCTAAATATATATACAATATATTAAAAACAAATTAGTTTTTATTGTTTTAATTATATAATAATATATCATAAATATAAAACTCAAAAATATGCTATTAAACTAATTGGCAAGCCTGTTAATAGACTTACTCATGAGCTTATCCACAAGCTTAAATGAAATTATTCACGAGTTGGTTCGTAAACCTAGATCAAAGCTCAAGCTTAACTTATTTAGACTAACGAGCTTTGTTTTATGTTCGAACTCAGTTCGTTTACTAATCAAGTTCAAGTAAAATTGCACTTGAAGCAAACCAAACTCAAATAACTCATAAGTAACTCCGCTTGTTCGTCGGCTTAAATAAAAGAATATCTTTATAAACAAAATAAATCAATTCATTTGTGACCTAAAAAAATTATCTTGATGATAATATGCGGATAAATTCAAATCTTGCTTTCCTTTCTTACATAGTTCGCCAAATATTTAGCAACTATTTGCTTTTATATATATATATATATATATAGAGAGAGAGAGAGAGAGAGAGAGATAGATATTTATATATAAGATTCAACTCTATTGTTGATTTAAAAGAGAACACATAGGTTCATTTGGATTGTCTGATTTTTATCTATATTTTTTTTTGTATCTTATTTATTTATGAATAAAAATATATATTTTCATTTGTATATGTTTTTATTATAAATAGTCTATTTGAAAACAATAAGAATAAGATAAAAACAAGATCAAAATGAGACAAATGAAATTATATTCTATACCAAAACATTCTATTTGGATTTACTTCTATTTAAAAAAAGCCAACTCACCACTACAATAGTATCCATTTCCACATCAATATTGAATTATTTACAATTTAAATACTAATCTAAACCAATTTCCATTCCGTTAACATAATAGATGGAATGTTGACAATAGAACCAAATGCCAAATCCATCTGTACCTGGCGATCTCTAATCCCATCACCTAATGGTGTCTCATAACAAAACTGTCATCAGTGTTTAGTTTCCACGAGGAGGCAAAAGCCATGGAACAATTTTTCCACCGTTGTCCCTACAGTTGTTACCATCCTTGGCCAGCTTATGAGCTTATAAATAAAACGATGCTAAACATTCAAGTGGCCCTTTCACGTGACATTCACGTTTCACTTTTACATATATTAAATATTATTTTTAATTATACTATGCAATTAAAAGCATTTTTTTTTCATGCATGTATATTTATTATGTCATGCAATTATAATTAAACATATATATTATTTAATAGGTTAATGCCACTAATGATGCCTAAATTTTAACAAAATATGTAGTTGGGTACCTACATTTTGAAATTGTTCAATTTAGTACCTGAACTTTGAAATTAATCAATTTATTACTTGAAAAAACTTTTCATGCATGTACCTCTGCTAAATTCTTTCAGTTATCAAATTGATCTATTTCAAAGTTTTTCAGGTAATATATTAATCAATTTCAAAGTTCATATACTAAATTGATTTGTTTTAAAATTCGTGTACCTAATTATATCTTTTAATAAAGTTTTGGTACCACTTGTGATATTAATCCATTGTTTAATCATGAACTAATTATAAGCTAAAATGGTAGACGAAAATATTAATAACATTGATATCAGAGCCAGATTGCAGTTTCAATTAAATTGATTTCATATTATATGTGTGTGATGCATATGAACTTGTTTTTCATATATCAATATTGATTAAATGGTATAACTTTAAACAAGTTTTCTATACTTGTAATGTGAATGAATGTGTGTTTAAGAAATCACTAAGAATGTATCATATGTATATATATGGTGGATTCTTATGTTTTGACTGGATCTGTTGTAATAAGATTACAACAGATTTATTGTGCTTAATGTGATTAACCACAGACATAATTGTCTACTGATGTGGGGTTATCAATTAGATTGATAGATTCGTGGTTCTAATATAGAAACCCTAACTATCATGTATGACATGATCTCAATTGATATTGTCATGTTGATGATGATGGGAGTAAGACATTTTGAAAAATCATGAAGATTTGGAGTTATGTTACGAAATGTCAAAGGAATTTTTTTTTTTTTTTTTATGAAAAGGGGGGTTTGGAGAAACAATTTCAAAATTTTCAAAGTGCTTTTTGTATAAAAAAATTTTAATACATTTTTTCTTTCCAGGGCGCTGCCCTTGAAACCCTGCAAGGGATGTTGTCCCTTTGGCCCTGCCATTGTTGCCTATTCATATGGTATCAAATTAGATTTGGTTAACATAAATGTGTGTGTATGTGTTTTAGACTTATGCAATTGGTAGGTTTCTTATGGTTTTGTTTTCAATCAGCTTGCATGTCGATGGCTTTATTGTAAATTTTACTAGTTGTATTACAATAGAATGTAGTATTCTCTAGGGATGCAAGCGGAGCGGGTCGTTATAGGGTACCCGACCGCCCAACCCTCTAAAAAACCTATAGGGTTTTGGGATTAAAAAAAAATCGATAAGTTATCGGGTCAAGTTTTGGGTTTATTATGTAACCCAGTGGGAAAACCCGATCCGGCATAAATTCAAAATATTAAAAAATTAAAAATATTAAGTTATTAAAGTAAGGATCCCATTTATATTCTATGTATATGAAAATAAGTAGAAATGAAGTATTTGCATCATTTTATATGATATTATTGTCTAAAATTCATTCTTTTAATATAAATGTTTGTATCATTAATAACTTAAAACAAAATTCCTTCTTTTGCTATTTTTTCTTTAAAAAAAAGCAAAAGAAATAATTTTGTTTTTCTCGGGTTTTGGGACACCCATTAAGACTCGAGTCGAGTTCGGGTTTAGGTTTCAAAAGACCTGTTCCAAACCCACCTCGGTTGCATCCCCAGTATTATCTTATTTTGTAAAATCCGAAAGCCTTTTATGTAAATGAAAGGAAACAATGTTCCAATGAAGATGCTCATGTCATCAAATGAGTTGTTTTTATCTGAGGTGACCCATTAGTCTTTATATTGGCTTATAAAGGTCAACTTAGTTAATGGGACCATAATATGGCACGTTTAGTTTTATGTTTTATACACACATATATGAGATGCGATGTGTATATGTTATATGTGAGGCATGCACTGACCAAAGTCAGTCTTATAGAATAAACATCATATAATTAAAGGAATAAAATCCCTCACATTATATTAAGTCATAAAATACCTCACATAATTCGACACCTGTTAAAGCTTTTATCGTCCAAATGTAGGTTCATCCAAAGTAGGGTACGTTAAGCTATATTAGTTAGGTAGGGTAGATAAAGGTGTTATCTACACATTGCAATGGTTAGACTTAAATAGGCTGTCAAAATGGTTTTAGGCCTATTGCATTAAATGGGATTAGTTTGTTAAGACATGTGATGTCAATCCCATAGCAAGAGTTATATATGATGTAATTGTAAAATGATTTCTTACCTAAATAAGCTAGACTTTAAATGTCATGCTAAAGTTAACTTACAGTTTAGTAAATGTATGGATCTTGACTCACTAAGAAACACCAAAATATTGAAAGTTTTTAGATTAATATTAGAGGGCTGTTAATTTGATAAATTAGTGGGAGTAATTAAGATGGTTTAGATAAAGAGATTAACTCTGCAAATTTTTGTATGTAGATCATGGCATCAAATAACACATCTAATATCACTTTGTGATTGGTTCTCGAAAAAGGAAAAATAAAATGGTACCAACTTCCTTAACTGGTATCGTAACTTAAGAATTGTTCTTAAGCAAGAAAGGAAGTTACATGTCGTAGACAATCCTATCCCCAATGAACTTACTGCTGATGCTCCAAGAGCCGAAAGAAATGCTTACAATAAACAAAAAGATGACCGTATGCATATGACTTGCCTTATGCTTGCTACCATGGACCCTAAGCTTCGAAAGCAAATAGAGGACATGGAGGCATATGATATGATTGTACACCTCGAGGAAATGTTCCAAGAGCAAGCAAGAAAATAAAGGTTTGAAGTTCCTAAGACATTAAATGCATGCAATATGGCTTCAGGTATCTACACATGTACTCAAGATGAAGAGTTACATTGATAAACTTGAGAAAATTGGTGCTGCACTTAGCAGGGGGTTGGCCACAGATATGATCCTTGTCTCTTTACCTCTAAGCTATGATTAGTTTGTGATGGATTACAACATGCACCAAATGGACAAGTATATAATGGAGTTGCATGAAATGCTCAAAAATGCTAAACAAAACGATAAAGCTATCGGTAATGTTTTGATGATTCAAATGAGAAAAGCCAAAAAAAGGAGTGGCAAGGACAAAGGCAAAGGCAAAGCTAAAGGTGATACCAAGGCTAAAAGGCCCAGGCCTTGGTCCAAGCCCAAGTAACCCAAAGAAGGAGTTTGCTTTTTCTACAATGAACCGGGTCATTGGAAAAGAAATTGCAAGCTGTATTTAGAGGATATGGAAAAGAAGAAGGCTAGTGAAACAACAGCCTCGAGTATCTATGCTATACATGTCACGCTTTAAAGAGTATCCTAAACGTGGTAGTCTGCCACATACAGTATTAAGACTTAAGAATAATTACTTTAGTCATGCGAAAGTTTTGATATTGTATATAAGACGTCTAACACAGCAATATGAGACACCGGTGGGATATATAGTTTAAGCAGTAATATAAAGCATACAAGAATTAATAAACGTAAATCCACCGGATTAATTATAACAAGGTCTTTACATAAAATTAGGGGCATTGCCCCAGTAAATTTCTAAGGATCTATACTACAACTTAAGTCCTACATACATAAAAATTTATAGCCAAAAGATTTTAAAGGATTTTCTATCTAAAACCTTTGATCGAATTTCCCCAAAAAGCTTTCCAAAAACGTGGTTTAACCCGGATTTAAGGAGAACCCGTGTAGATTAAAGGTTATTCCTGCGATAACAAAAATCTGTGGGAGTGTAAGCTCAACTAGATTGGTGAGAATATTCTCGAGTTATCGTACTTGAACCAACAAAATATTAAGCAAGTTATATTTAAATAAGCATATGTGATGCATCAAACACGTGAGCAAGCAAGATATATGGTTTTCCAAAAACCATATATTGAATAAATTTACGTCCTTCATTCGGGGTTAGGTATACTGGCCAATTACGACCAATCCTTTTATAAACAAAACTTTTATAGATTATATTAGTTACTATTCACCAGTACAAAACATGTAGATTATACTGGCTACTACTCGCCAACACAAAATATGTAAATTATATCGACTACTACTTGCCAACATATGGATGCTACTGGTTATACCAGCAACTGCTACTGTATCCTTATCCCTCTAAGTGTATAACAATGAATACAATATAACTCACTACATGATATGCATGAATCAAATTATTAATTATTTTATGTAATTAAAATATCTTAGAGGTGATCATAGAATTTACAGATACATCAACATGGCAATATACACATCAAACTCTTAAGTAGAAACAATTCATGCCTTGATATTCTTAACATAATTTCAACAAACAATATAAGGCATGTGCACTTTTCCATTTTCATCATATGCTACTTCTGGTGCTTGTAACACTGCAAAAGCACAAGCATGAGTAAAAAACTTAGGGAAGTAAATTCACTCGGCCATGATACGAAAAAACTCCTAATCAAAGTAATTTTCGGGATACGGAACTTCTCCTTTCTTATCACCTAGACAAAAGAAATACCCAAAATGAGTATTTCATCCAAGTTTTACTTAAATTTTTTAATTCTACTCTACTATATTCGTCAAAATTCGGATGGCAAGAAATTTCAACATAAAATGGTCATAACTTGCTCATTTTAACTTAGAATTTCGCACATAAGATGTCGTTTTCGACCTACTCGAAAAGACCTATCTATTTTTAAGGTTATTTTTATTATAAAAAGCAATTTGGGTTCTAAAATGATACAGTACATAATAGTTACAAAGTTCCTAGCTCTTAAAAATATAATTTTCCAAACTTTCATCAACCAAAAATCCTTGAGCAAAAATATAGATGTGTATATGATTGGGAAAATCCTTTTGATACATAAATAGACTGACATTTTACGCATCATACTATTAATGTTGTTTCAATAATTATTTTCCATAAAACACTTTCTCTTATGGGTTTGAAAAATTAGACTTTGACAACTTTTTCTTTAAGTAGTTAGAAAGGAAACTATGAATTCTTAGGTTATTGTAAATAAGTGTTGTCTTTTTATATTTTTATTTCATAATTTATCAATGATAAATTAATTTTTCAAAGAAGATTTGGTTCTTTAAGGTATCTACAAATTTTATTTCTAGTAATTGAAAAATAGGGTTTTAAAAAATTTTCTTAAGTTGTTGATAGTCTATAATGTCTCGAGTTGTGTTGCATGTATATTTTCTCTTCATATTTATATTATTCTATTTCTTAGCAAATAAGTTTATCATTTTTAAAACTCCTTTCTTTGGCCAATTTTATTTTTCAAAGTGGGTTTATAAACTAGTAAGTGTATTTTATCTTAACTTAAAAAACTTATCTAGTTCTTGGTGGTCATTACGAAGTCGATAAAATTCTTATAAATAAGTTTTTATGAAAAATTTGTATAGCAAAAAATTATCAATATTAAAGTTTTAAACCAAAATTTTCATGTTACCATTTTGAAAAGAAAGTATGTATTCGTTTAGCTACATCCTTGAAGAAATCTTTATTATTGATACTTTCAAAATTCATGATGAGCTTGTCTAAGTTTTTGAACAGAATTTATTAAAAACAATCTCTAAGTTTTTTATGGGAAAATCCTTACTAAGTGACAAAAATCATTCTAAAAGAGAGTTTAGTCTTTTTTTTTTTTCTTTATTAAAGAAAAACCCCTCTTCATTTTTGTTGAGACAATATTAATATGGTTATGCATGAATATGAATATATGGTTATGAGAAAGATAATAATACCATATAATAAGATAGAAAGAGATATAAGAAGCATAATAATAAGGTTAAGTATTTGGAGCATTAACTTCATCAAGGCATATTGAAACTAAGAAAAGACTAGTTCCTAAAAAAAAAAAAAAAAAGAAATAGCATAATAAGAGCAATAAGAGTAAGAGCATGTTAATAAGATGTTAGATTAATGAGCTTTTATGCTCTAAGAAATATAGATATATATAATACTATATATAGAGTTAGATTAGGAGCAATAATAGCAACAATATAATAACAATAATAACATAATGAGAGTTTAAGTATGAACAAGAATAAAACATGAACAAATTATTGCTTCCTTAATACTATGGTCTTAGGAAATATACACTATGATCATGTAATATTGCATGACATGAAGGAGAAATATTATGAATATTTACCTAAGGTTTAGGTAGTAATAAACAAAAAAGAAATTTTGTTGGTGGATATGTGGAGATAGTAATGGGATGAGAGGAAGAGGGAGTTGGGAAGAAAATTGTTTGTAGAGAGATTTTGTGGAGAGAATTTGGTAGAGTTTTATTATACAAAATAAAGTGTGAGAAAAAAATGGAGGGAGATGGGGTATTTATAGAGATTTATGGAGGGAAATTTGTTGTAATTAAATAAAATAAAAATAAAAGAAGTTGAGAGGGGGAGAGAGGGATATGGCCGACGTAATTTTTGAGAGAGAGAGAGTTTTGATTGAATTTTGTATTTTTTTATGATGAAAAGAAATTAAAGTGCAAGAGAAGTTATGTAAAAAGTTGTATTGGAAATGAAAAGTTGTAAGAATAGGTATGTAGGTTGTAAGGAAAAGTAGAAATAGGTAAATAGCAATAAATAATAGAAATTTTATAATAAATAGTAGACTAGATAATTAAATTACTGATAGTAAAGAAAATACACGTAAATATGTTAATATGATATTTTTAGTTACTGAAAAATTACGAAACTGATATTTTTGGAATCCTCATATTATTAAGAGTCTCTTGGTGTTATCGGAATATTTTTACTATTCCAGGCACGTTTTTCAAAAATTGATCCCATTCGGGTTCAAGACGAATTGAATTTTGACAAATTTGATCTTTTTAAGCTATCTTATATTATTCTTAACTATGATCTACATAAACTTATTTCCATTATTCTCAGGTTTCGAGCATGGGATTGAAAGAGTTAAAACTACTAGTATGCTTTAACCTTTGTTGACTTTTGAAGTTTTGGTGGGGTAGGGTTTAGTCTAATCTTACCCTAAAATTGAGGGGTTTACAATACAAGTCAAATTATCTACTTCTACATCATGGGTATTAGATACTAGATGTGGATCTCACATTTGGGTATATGTGCATGGTCTCAAGTAAAGTGGAATATTGGCTCAAGGTGAAGTAAACCAACAAGTTGTGAATAGAGTAAAAGTTGTTGCATTTGTTGGGAATTTACGATCCAAATCTGAATCGTGCAGCGGAAAATCGTTTTTTTTTTTTTTTTAAATTCCCAATCGGATCCAAGCATTTCAATTAAATCAGAAATAAATTCCAAAGGTTTAAAATTTTTATAAAGATCAAATCCTTTTGCAGCGGAATCAAAAGAAAACCCTAACCCAGTATCCATGTGTATCGATTAGATCAGAACAAGATAAAGATTTCAGATCCATACCTTTTGGTACTTTTTCAAATCTGGAAATTCGGATATGAGATGTTGCAAACGCAAACACCCTCTACGGTATCCACACGAATGAATGCTCCTTAAAGATCCTCTGTGTGCTAGCACAATCTATAACACCTTCTAGATTCGAACGGGATTAAACTTTCTAATCACGACTCTCGTGTTATTTGCTTTAGGGTTTACAGTGTTTCACTGCAGTCTAATGTGACAGCATGTGTTGTCTAACCCTAAAGACAAACCCTTATGTTCTATTTATAATGTCATTCAATAATGACATTTTTACCCCTTAATCTAATTAGGGATAAATAATTATATTATAATTTATTAAATAAATTATAAGATAATTAACGAACATAAGAATCCCTAATCTAATTAGGGAACATAAAACTATTTGGCCTAGGGCATAATTACCAACAATCTCCCACTTGCATTAGGCCAAATTATAATTGTTTATTATTCCCGTTGGACTTATTTAAATTCAGTCCACGATCCTTTTAGTTCATTCTTGTGTGTGACCCTGTAGGTTCACTTAATGTTGGCAGTAGATCTAAAACATACTTTAGATCTACAAGACATAATTGGTCTCTAACAAGACATTATGTCTACCCAAATTAAGTGAAGATCGGCGATCCGACTCTACCTATTAACAGTCAGTTATTTAATCCTTTTGTTACACGATATCTTATAATTAAACATAAGGTGTGGATCAATACACACTTATATCGTTTAATCACATATTTCTTGATTCCAGAGTATGACTGACTTAAACAAATGATATTGATAACTCCTTATCAATTCATTCGAGCATGGCCATGCATTTCTCAGTCTTACCCATCAAGAGGCCCAAAAGATATCTCTCTCAAATTAATGAGAGGAACAAATCCCATCTTAATCACTCAACTTCCTCTACATGATTCATATTATGCCGAATCCCAACCTTTATAATTATCCGGTTAAAGATAATGTTTGATTGAGTCAAAACACAATATTTCTCATGTTGGAATCTATGATGATTTCAGGTCTAAGGACTAAAATAACACTGCAAATGAGAAATACTTATCGCATTGATCCATATAGTATTCTCATATTTAGTCAATCCAATACAATGTACTCTTACATGTATTCATGTGCTGAATTGACATCTCATATCCATAATCAGTAAAACATGATCATCATCCAGCCAACATACTAGTCTTAATTCAATATTATTTCATATAATGAACGACTAGGGATAATTTAGAATAAAGTTATTTCTCACCTTATGGTTTTACTATTAAAGTGACATACTTTAATGACATAAGGAATAACCAATTTATTCAAGGAATAATACTTTATCAAAACAAAAAGCCAATAACAATTTTGATAAAGAAAATGACAAATATACTATAATGATAATAAACATTCAAATGACATAGAATCCATATGGCTTATGGCACATCACTAGCAATCTCCCACTTGCACTAGGCTTGGTTAGATACAGGTCTAACACCTAATGCTCTAGTATGACCATCATACTTTGACTGTGGAAATGGCTTAGTCAATGGATCTGCTACAAAGTCATCTGTATGTACTTTGCATATCTTAACATCTCTTCTATCGATGATCACTCGAATGAGATGATAACATCTGAGTATCTTTTGGATCACTGATGTGATCTTGGTTTCTTAGCTGCATCCGATGCTGCTATATACTCTGCCTCTATGGTAGAATCCACAACAGTGTACTGTTTGGAACTCTTCCAGCTTATAGTATCTCCATTTAAACAAAATACATAACCTGTTTGCGATCAGAAATCATCAAAATTGGACTGGAAACTGATATTTATGTAACCATTTACCACAAGATCAGTTCCTATCCCATTTGTCAAAACGACATCCTTAGTCCTTCTCAAGTACTTTAGACTGTTTTTTACTACTATCCAGTGACTCTCACATGGATCTGACTGATACCAACTAGTGATGCATAAACGACATCTGGTCGAGCGCATAACATGGCATACATGATGAAACCAATAGCAGAAGCATATGGAATCCTACTCATGTGTTCACGCTCCTCCTTCTAAGCAGGACATTGAGTCTTACTCAATTAATTCCATGTGACATTGGGAGAAATCCTCTTTTAGATTTTTCCATACTAAATCCTTTTAGTACTTTGTCAATGTATGCACTCTAACTTAGGCTAATGCTCCTTCTAGATCTATCTCAATAGATCTTAATGCCTAGAATATAGGCAGCTTCACCTAAGTCCTTCATTGAGAAACAATTTCCTAATCATGTCTTGACATTTTGTAATGTAGGAATATCGTTTCCAATGAACTATATGTCGTTTACATAAAACACTAAGAAAACTATTGCGCTCCCACTAACTTTCTTGTAAACACAAGATTCATATTCATTCTTGATGAAATCAAACTGTTTGATTGCATCATCAAGACGAAGATTCCAACTCCGAGATGCTTGCTTCAATCCATAAATGGATCTTTGAAGCTTGCAAACCCTATGTGAATTCCCTAGATTATCAAAACCCTCCGGTTGTGTCATGTACACATCCTCAATGATGTTTCCATTCAAGAAGGCTGTTTTGACATCCATTTGCCATATCTCGTAGTCATAATACGTAGCTATAACAAGAAGAATTCTCACAAACTAAAGCATGACTACAAGTGAAAAGGTTTCATCATAGTCTATACTATGAGTTTGCTTAAAACCTTTTGCAACTAGTCGTGCTTAGTAGGTATGCACTTTGCTATCCATGTCAGTTTTGTTCTTAAAAACCCATCTACACCCAATAGTCTTAACACCATCAGGTGGATCAATCAAAGTCTAAACTTGATTATCGTACATGGATTGCATTTCTAATTTCATGGTTGATAACCATTTCTCAGAGTCAGGGCCCTCCATCGCTTCCTGGTAAGATGTGGGCTCATCTTGATCTATGAGTATAACATCACAATTGTCAGTGTTGAGAAATCCATATTTCTCAAGCTCATGATAAATCCTACCAGACCTACCCGGGCCTTTAGCTAGTGGTTCAGGCTCAGCAACTACTTGCAAGTCTGATTGAACATCCATCATGGGTGCTATGTTAGTTTGTGGTTCTCGAACTTCTTCGAGTTATATTTTACTCCCACTGGTTTCTTTAGAGACAAATTCTCTTTCTAGAAAGTAACCATTACGAGCAACAAACACTTTGTTCTCAAATCGGTTTTAGAAGTAATATCCTTTTTTGTTTCTTTTGGATATCCCACAAACAACCATATATTAGATTTGGGTGCGAGCTTGTCAGACACTTGACGTTTGACATATGCATCACAGCCCAATATCTTTAAAAAGACAAACTGGGACGTTTCCCATTCCATAACTCATATGGTGTCATTTCAACCGATTTTGATGGAACCTCGTTCAATATAGACGCAACAGTTTCTAGGGCATACCCCAAAAAGAATATTGGAAGATCTGTCTGACTTATCATTGATCGAACCATATCTAATAAGGTTCAATTTCTCCATTTAGAAACACCAGTCCATTATGGTATTCTTGGAGGAGTTAATTGTGAGATTATCTCATAATCCCTAAGATAGTCAGAAAAATCTTGGATTAAATAACCTCTTCTAGCAGGTGAACTCAATGGTCTGCATACATCTGTATGTATGAGACTCAACAAGTCAGTAGCTCTCTCACTTTGTCCAGTAAAAGGAGTTTTTGTCATCTTACCCATTAAAAAGATTCTCATGATTCATATGATTCAAAATCAAATGAATCTAAAAACTCATCTTGATGAAGTTTTGATATGTGTTTCTTTTTAATGTGTCCTAAATGACAATTCCAGAAGTAAGTCGGATTTGAATCTTTTGGTATTTATATTATAAATGGACTTATTATCAGATTCATCAAAGTTTAGAACATGGAGACCATTCATTAAATGACTAAATCATAAAAGATGTCTCCATAATGGATGCAGATTGTATTATTCTCAATAACAAATCTAAAACCATCAATGTCCAAACATGAAACTGAAATAACATTGCTACTCATAGCAGGCACATAGTAACAGTTACTTAAAATAAGTCCAGAAGGCAAAGCTAATTCAAAATTTCCTACAGCTAATACAACAACTTTTGCTCCATTAGCCACACGTAGGTCCACTTCGCCTTTTGCCAATTTTCTACTTTGCTTAAGACCCTACACATTTACACAAATGTGAGAGCTATATCTGGTATCTAATACCCTTGATATATAAGTAGATAAATTGACATGTATAACATAAATACTTGAAGAAATAGTCTCACTATCCTTTTTCCTTTTCAGATCTTCCAAAGATAGTTTGCAATTCCTCTTCCAATGACCTGGTTCATTGCAGAAGAAGCAAACCCCTTCCTTTGGTGGTTTAACCTTAGGCTGGGTTTTGAGCCCTTTAGCTTTGGTCCGACCTTTTAGCTTTGCCCTTACCCCTACCATTGGCTTTTCTCTTCTTGCCCTATCCCTTTTGAACCAACACAATTCAATACTTGTGTGATCACAAATCTCTCATGCCTTGCCTATTGTTGGAACATTTCCTAAAGGTGTATGATCATATCGTATGCCTCCATGTCTTCCATTTGCTTCCGAAGCTCAGGATTCATAGTGGCAAGCATGATGCAAGTGACATTCAAAGAGTCTACAACTCTTAGAGCATCAGCAACAAGTTCATTAGGGATTGGTTCATTTAATTTCCTTTCATGCTTAAGAACAATTCTTAAGTTACGGTACCAATCAAGGAAATTTGTGGTATTCAGATTATCTTTTCAAGAATCGATCGCAAGGTTATGTTGTTTGTTGTCATGATCTATACAGAGGCATGCAAAGTTAATTATCTTTATATAAGTCATTTTACATACTTCTACTATTTTATCAAATTAATAACCCTTCAATATTAATTCGGAAAACAAATTTTCTTAGTAGAATAAGATCCATATTTCACCAAATATTGAGTCAGCTTTGGCATGACGCTCAAAATTTAGTTATTTAGGTAGGAAACCCTTTTCCAATTACATCACATGTAACTCTTGTTATGGGATTGACATCACATGTCCCGGCCAAATAATCCCATTTAATGCCATAGGCCCAAAACCGTTTTGATGGCCTATTTAAGTCTAACCATTACGACATGCAAATAACACTATTATTCACTCCTGTCTGACTAGGATGGTCTTTTGTACCCTGCTTTGGCAGAACCTACAATTGGACAATCTAAGTCTTGACAGGTGTCGAAACATGGAAGGCATTTTATGACTTAGTATTTTGTAAAGGTTTATTTTATCTATATGTTAAAACCTTATCATATTAGATGGATACTAAGCATGTAAATGTGCAAACGTGGTATCACATACATTCACATATATCATCATATATGGTATAACATGCTTATAAAGAAAAAGAGAAAGTGTCATAGTATGGCCCTTAATCTATGTTAATCTTCATAAGCCAATATGAAGATCAACGGTCCAAACCTAAGGTGAGAATCCATAAGCATGGATTTAAAATGATAGAACTCATATCTTCATCATGGTGCTTTGACTTCTCCATCATCATGGGTTCGAAAAATCTTCATTACATCTTCATGTCTTCATTACAAGATAAAGAAGATACAACAAAACCTACTACTACTAGTAGAATATAAATTACAACAAAACAAAACGACACGCAGGCCGTATTTATAAAATTACAACCCAAGATGTAAAAGAAAGCAACCTGCCAATCACATAGGTCTTAGGGCCATACTATGCACCATGCATTCAACACAACATATATGAAAATTATACATATGGCTTAAAACAATTCAAAACCACTCACATATGTTGACTATCATAATAGTCGAAAAATTGCAGGGGTCAAGGGGACAGCGTCCCCTGTGGGGTTTCAGGGGCAACGCCCTGAAACCTAGACGAAATTGAAAAAGAGAGTAACAATTTTCTTTACAAAACTGAGTTGTAAGAAAAATTTTTCATCAATGAGAATCCATAAATTTATGTTCAAAACTGTTAAGGCGTTTGTTCATGTATAGCAGAAATAAAATATAAGAAACCATTCTGCTATCATATTCTCATTGAGAGTGATAAACAAATTTGATAAATAAATCAAATCATAACGTCCTTTAAAATTGCAGATCACTATTCATCTAATTGCAGGAGTCCAAACATTTGAAAACCGATTTAAAACCATTAAATATGATCTGCATGGTAAGAACATTATCTATTTACTTTTGTAATCCGATTACAAAACAAAACAAAAATTCAATTTCGTCCAACGCTGAGAACCCTAAACTTTGATGTAATCACATTACAATGGATCTGTTCCATAACGAACAAAAACGAACAGATTCGTTACTCATGTCAAAAACCCTAGATTCTGATGTAATCACATTATATTCAAAATTAATGCGATCATATTACATCCAAACCTTTTCAACAATTGAACAGAATAAGACGATCCAACATTCAAATATTATCAACATATATTTGTCAGATTTGATGTAATCCGATTACACAAAATAATAGCGAAAAAGGGTTTCGTAATAAGCATGCATAAAATTGAAATTCAAAATTTCGAATTATATGTCATTACAAGCATGAACAGATCCGAAATCAAATCCCAATGAAATAATTTCAATAAGCGTAAAATTATCACATGCATATCCTTAACACGATTTCAAAACTTGTACATGTATCACACATACATACAGTCTAGAGAATCGATTTAATTGAAATCGCAAGTGGCTCTGATACCACTGTTGGGAATTTACGATCCAAATCTGAATCGTGCAGCGGAAAATCGTTTTTTTTTTTTTTAAATTCCCAATCGGATCCAAGCATTTCAATTAAATCAGAAATAAATTCCAAGGGTTTAAAATTTTTATAAAGATCAAATCTTTTTGCAGCGGAATCAAAAGAAAACCCTAACCCAGTATCCATGTGTATCGATTAGATCAGAACAAGATAAAGATTTCAGATCCATACCTTTTGGTACTTTTTCAAATCTGGAAATTCGGATCTGAGATGTTGCAAACGCAAACACCCTCTACGGTATCCACACGAATGAATGCTCCTTAAAGATCCTCTGTGTGCTAGCACAATCTATAACACCTTCTAGATTCGAACGGGATTAAACTTTCTAATCACGACTCTCGTGTTATTTGCTTTAGGGTTTACAGTGTTTCACTGCAGTCTAATGTGACAGCATGTGTTGTCTAACCCTAAAGACAAACCCTTATGTTCTATTTATAATGTCATTCAATAATGACATTTTTACCCCTTAATCTAATTAGGGATAAATAATTATATTATAATTTATTAAATAAATTATAAGATAATTAACGAACATAAGAATCCCTAATCTAATTAGGGAACATAAAACTATTTGGCCTAGGGCATAATTACCAACAGCATTATCTATGCGGTGTTATGCATTACTTTTAACTAGTGGACTTGTTATAAGTTTAAGCAATTTTTTCTATGTGCTGCTATGAGCAATAACATTATTTTGGTTTCATGTTTACACATAGATGATTTTAAATTTATTATTGAGAATAATACCATGTCCATCTATCATAGAGACATTTATTATGGTTTGGCTCGTTCATTAAATGATCTCCATGACCTAAACTTTGATGAGCCAAATTACTCTGTTTATAACATTAATATCAAAAGGTTTAAACCTAATGATTTAAATCCTACCTACTTCTGCCATTATCGATTAGGCCATATAAATGAGAAACGCATATCAAAGCTTCATCAAGATGTGATTTTGAATCAACTTGATTTTAAATCATATGACTCGTGTGGCTCTATTCACAAGGTAAAGTGGAAGAGTCGCGAATTTATTGGGCCTTATACATATCGATGTATGTGGACCATTAAGTTCACCAGCTATTGGAGGTTATTTATACTTCATCAATTTTAATGATGATTTTAGCAAGTATGGATACACACACACACCTTATGAAACATAAATTTGAATCTTTTGAAATGTTCAAATATTTAAAAACGAAGTACAAGATCAGCTTGGTAAAAATATCAAAATACTTTGATCAGATCAAGGCGATGAATATTTGACCTAGGAGTTTTTTGACCATCTTAAGGATTATGGGATAATTTAACAATTGACTCCCCTACGAATACCACAATTGAATGGTGTTTTTGAAAGGAGAAATCAAGCTTTATTAGATATGGTTTGATTGATGATGAGGCAGATAGATCTTCCAATATCTTTATGGTGATACGCCTTGGAAACTACTGCGTTCATATTGAATAGAGTTCCATCAAAAGCGATTCAAAAGAAACCATATGAGTTATGGATTGGGAAATCTCCTAGTTTGTTTTTTATAAAGATATGGGGTTGTGACACTTACGTTAAACGTCATATGTTTGACAAATTAGTGCTCAAATCTGATAGTACAAATTTATGGGATATCTTAAAGAAACAAAAGGGTATTACTTTGGCCATCTATTAGAGAACAGAGTATTTGTTACTTGTGATGGTCATTTTTTGGAAAGAGAACCACAAACTAGCATCGAACCGATGATGGACGTTCAATCAATCTCGCAAGTAGTCAGTGATCCTAAAAGACTAACTCAAGGCCTACGGAGTCTGGTAGGATTCATCATCAGCCCGATAGATATGAATTTCTCATTACTGGCAATCATGATATGATGCTCGTAGATCAAGGTGAGCTCGCATGCTACCAAGAAGCAAGGAAAGGCCCTGACTTTGAGAAATAGTTAGAAGCCATGAAATTAAGAATGCAATATACGTATGATAATCAGTTATGGACTTTGATGGATCCACTTGATGGTATTAAAACCATTGGGTGTAAAAGGGTGTTTAAGAAGAAAACCTACACAGGTGGTAATGTGCATACTTATAAAGTATGATCGGTTGAAAAATGTTTCAAGCAAACACATGGCATAGATCGTGATGAAAGCTTTTCACATGTAGTCATGCTTAAATCTGTTATAATTCTTCTTGCCATAGCTACAAATTATGACTACAAAATATGGCAAATGGATGTCAAAATACATTTTCTAGAATGGAAACCTAATTGAGGATATTTGCATGACATACCCCAAAAGTTTTGTCAATCCAAAAAATTCACATAAGGTATACAAGCTTCCAGGGTCCATATATGGATTGAAGCAAACATCTCGAAGTTAGAATCTTCACTTTGATGATGCAATCAAAGAGTTGGGCTTCATAAAAAATGAAGATGAACCTTGTGTATACCATAGGGTTAGTGGGTGTGTAATAGTTTTCTTTGTACTCTACATAGACGTCGTTGGAAATGATATTTGTACATTACAAAATGTTAAGACATGATTAGAAAATTGTTTCTCAATAAAGGATTTAGGTGAAACTACTTATGTCTTAGACATTGAGATCTATAGAGATTGATTTAGAAGAATTATTAGTCTAAGTCAAAGTATATACATCGACAATGTACTAAAAAGATTTGGTATGGAGAATTTTACGAGAGGATTCTTGCTAATGTCACAAGGAATTAAATTGAGTAAGACTCAATGCCCTGTTTTATAGGAAGAGCATGAGCACATGGGTAAAATTCCATATGCTTTGGCTATTGGATCTATCATGTATACCATATTATGTACTAGACTAGATGTCACTTATGCTTTGAGTATTACCAATAGGTACCAGTCAAATCCGGGTGAAAGTCACCCGATTATTGTTAAGAACATTCTAAAGTACTTAAGAAGAACCAAAGATGTGTTCTTGACATATGAAGCATATGAAGGCGGGCTTGATGTGAATGGTTACATAGATGCTAGCTTCTAATCCGATCTAGATGATTTCCAATCATAATCCATTTATGCATTTTGTTTGAATGGAGGTATTATAAGCTGGAAGATTTCCAAATAAGGCATCGTTGTTGATTCTACCACAGAGGTTAAATATATTATAGCATTAGATGCAGCTAAGGAAATGGTTTGGACTAAGAAGTTCATTAGAGGTTTGGGAGTTATTCCTAGCATTGTAGATCCAGTAGATCTCTAATGTGACAACAATTGGGCCATTGCACAAGCGAAGGAGCCTAGATCACACCAACGGTTCATACACTCAAGCGTTACCATCTCATTCAAGAGATCATCGATAGAAGGGATGTTAAAATATGTGTAGTACCAACATATGATAATGTCATAGATCCATTAACTAAGCTTCTCACTTGGTCTAAACATGATCATCATACTTGTGCATTAGGCATTAGATTTTTGTCTAATTAGGCCTAGTACAAGTGGGAGATAGCTAGTGATGTGCCCTAGGCCATTGAGATTTTTAATGTCATTTGTACTTTTATCTTTATTTAATAAACCATTTCATTTATCATGTTATTATTTATAGTCTTCTAACATGATAAAAGGCTTCCATTAATAGTTTATTCTTTCTTATATCATTAAATTGTGTGACTTTAATAGTAAAACTATAAGATAGTAAGAATGCTATTCTAAATTATCCTTAGTCACTCATTATATGAAACAATAATTAATTAAGACTAATATGTAAAGTAATTGATGACAATGTTTTACGGGTTATGGATATGAGATATCAAATTAGTGCATAAATGCATATAGGAGTACATTGTATTGGATCGACCCATCATGAGAGTATCATATGGATCCTTGAAATGAATACTTATCTTCCAATGCTAGTCCTTTGACCTGATGACACCATGGATCCCTACATATTGATTTCCATTTTTTGACTTGGTTCTTCATTATCTTTAACCAGATGATCATAATGCTGAGATGGATAAGGAATAAATTATGTTGAGAGATATGAGTGTTTGTGAATGAATTTGTCCCTCTCACTAATTTGAGAGAGATATCTTTTGGGCTCTCTTGAAGAGTGAGACTGAGAAAAATTAGATTGCCGTGCCTAAATTAATTGATAAGGAGTTATCAATAACATTTGGTTTATTTTGTCAAATTTTGGAACAACAAAATTTGTGATTAAATGATATATGAGAGTTATGAATCATGCCTTATGTTTAATCATTAGATATCATGTGACAAATGGACTAAATAATTGATTGTTTACTATGTAAAGTTAGATCGTCGATCTTCATTTAATTTGGGTAAACATAACATCTTGCTAGAGGTCACTTATGTTTTATAGGCCAAAAAGGGCTTTTAAGCCTACTACCCACATTAAGTGAACCTATAGGATCACACACAAATGATGAATCAAACAGATCATAGGTTTAATTTAATAAGTTTAGCGGGAGTTATTTAATTAGTTTAATTCTGATATGTAAGAATAATAAATAATTAGGAAACCCTAATTAGATTAGGGATCCAAATTAATATTAATATCTGATTTTTGTGAGGATATTACCATCAGTATAAATAAGATGATACAGCTACTAACAAGGTTAAGGACGCTCGCAATTACGTTTAAATTAGGGATGCAACCGGGGTGGGTTTGGGACAGGTCACGTAAGACTCGAACCCGACTCGCTTCCTAATAAGGTCTCCTAAACCCGACCCGTGACCCTGTAGGGTTTTCTATTCAATACCCAAACCTACTCCTACAGGGTTTTGACCCTGACCCACCCGCCCCATGACCCGCTTCATTTCTTTTTTTTCCCCCCTTTTCAACTCTTAATTAAATTCAATTGCATATTCCAATAAAATATCGGGTGGTAGGTCGACAGCTAAACTTTAGTATGGTATAAACCGAGCTAACAGCAAAGCTAGTTACAATATACTCGCCAATTCACAAACTTATTAAACTAGCTATTTTATTTATTAAAACAACAAAAATTAATTAAAATAATTTTTTAAGAGATAAAATTAAAAATTAGAAAAAAAGACAAAATAAAGTTAAAATTATTAACAACCATTCTTAAAGACAAAAATCAGTAAGGTTTTATTTTTTAAAATTTCAAACTCAATTTTTTAAATTGTTTATAATATGACGGGTTCGGGTTACACATCAATTTTTTTTAATGACTCGAACCCAACTCGAAACCGTATAAGGTCGGCCTGTAATTTCCCAAACCCGCCCCGTGACCCTATAGGTTTTTTAACGGTTCGGGTAAGGATGCAATCGGGTCGACTATTAACGAGATTCCGACCCGTCCAACCCGATAAAAATACTATAAGGTAATAGGATCGAGTTTGGATATAGGTAAATAACCCTGTATGGTATTAGGGTCGGGTTTAGATACTACTAAAATGCAATTGATACCCACCCAACCCATTAGTCCTAGTAAAAAAAAAAAAAAATTGTAATGTAAATACATTTACTAAATGTAAATATAGTAACAAGTTAAATTTAAAAACAGGTTGACAAAGAGAATGTGAATTGATATATTATTAGACTGTTATTTTATTAGCTTAAGTCTGCTGAATCTATTGAAAAAAAAAATAAGCAAGGCAAGTTCCGATTGATAATTAGATGGGTGGTCAGGCGAGTAATTGGATTGATAGTTAAGCAGGTAATCAGACAGGTGGCGGGTTTTAGAGTAAACCCTATAGGGCGGGTTTGGATATAGAAATAAAACCCTACGGGGTTATAGGGTCGGGTTTTGTATGCCCTATAGTATAGCGGGTTCAGGTTTGGGTTTGGATTCATATGACTCGCCCGAAACTCGACCCGGTTGCATCCCTAGGGCCGGGCAGGCTGGATATCCTATAATGATTCACCCTGGTTGCATCCCTAATTAAAACTGCAGATAAAATCTGCACTTTTCGAGAGAAAAACACGATAGTCTTTATAAGAAAATCCAGTGTGAGTTGGAAACGTTCTAAGTGGTAGCACACACAAAATTTGTTTGGAGCCTTCATCCATGTGGATACCATAGAGGGAGCTCGTGTCATTCTAGCACCTTAAGATCTGACGGTGTTAAGATTTGAAAATATATAATCAATTACCCCTATCGATTTAATTAGCTACAAATATAGGGTAAATTACATCAAAAGATATCAATATATGGGGGTAAGTTTATTTTATGTATCAATGTTTTTAGTAGTTAAAAAGAGATATCAATGCTTGAGGTAAGCTCATTTAAGATATTAATATTTTGAATGGTTAAAAAGGGGTACCAACATTTGACAAAGCGAGTTAAATAAGATTTTAATAATTGACCATTAATGGAAAATTAAAGAGATCTAATTAAAATTAATCCAAAAGTTGATAAGATGAATTTTACAAAACGTTGATATCTTATTTGATACATTTTGTCAAACGTTTATACCTCTTTTTAATTACCTAAAACGTTGACATCTTAAATAAATTTACCCTTAAACGTTGATATCTTTTGATGTAATATACCATATTTTTATTAACGTTAAGGAACATTAACATCAAGGTAAGGTATGCCTATAAGACTAAACAAGACAAGATAAATGAGACAATACAGTTTAAGGAATACTGGACGTTATAATTTATTTCTATTGCATTTGGCATATACAATTCTTAACAATGATTTTTGTACTATCTGTTATTTTGTATACATAAGTACAGTATAATAATATTATAAAAAAAAAATTGCGTTGTGCAATGAATTTGAGTCATCAAGTAAAAAGATGATTTGTTCCATACTTCACATGGTTCCATTTTTCTTTAAATTTGTTTAGTATTCTTAGGGATGGTTTGGTTCGCATAAATTTGTGGGATTAAACTAAGACTTCTAGTCCATTGTTTAGATTTTTATCATGGGCTTTGGTATTAGGTAACAGACTTTTAGAGTATTGGATAGCTTTGAAGGAAAATAACATTATGTAGAGGATATGATGAATTCTCATTTCATTGGATAATTTAACTAACTAGACTGCTCAAGCTTTTTATAATATTTTTTTATTGTACTTGTGTATACCAAATAATGGACAACAAAAAAATCATTATTTATTGTCGTAAATATTAAACAAGGTACAAGAAAGCTATGTTGTCGAGCATTCCTTATATCGTGCTATCCAGTTTATTTTGTCTTCTATAATTGTCAAATCACGAGTCTAATATATGATTTAATTAGTTTATGGTTTTATTTATTTGTTCTTAATTAAAATGGACGAAAAATTGTTTACTTGCAAACTTTACCTAAAAATATATACTTAGGTGTACGATTCTGCATGTTTATGTTTTGCTGGTTTCTCATGATTTTGTTTGATTCTATATATATTACAGTTGTAGGTCCCAAAATGGGGAAGGGGAGATTGTTTGTTAAAATTTTCTGTTGAAGAACTTTAAATAACAAAACTTTTTAAGAAACTTATTTATCATTTTTTAAAAAAATTAGTCACAAACTTATAAAACTTGATACTTAAGTTATTTGTTGATATGAATGCAAGTGATATGCTGCAAATAAAATGATAAAAATTAAAAAGCAATAAGATAGAGGAGATGGTAATTTATAAAGGTTCCTCCTTGTGAGTTGGTTATCTTTTCTAGCTTCATTACTAGAGATCCGGTCTTTTATATCAGTCGTTTAACTAATCCAATAAGTAAAGAAGAGTTAAACACTAATAGTTCTCGTTCTATCTTTTTAGCCCGCGAATCGACTATGTATGGACTATAAGACTCTTTGCAACCTAATTCTATGCCAATCCTCACTCAGTAGCAACAAAAAAGTTATAATATGAGAAAATATAAGTTCGCTAAACTAAGCTCGAAATATAAAGAATGCATAAGGAAGGATAAAGCTAGCAATGTCTGTCAAAGTGTCAATCAGAATGTTCAAAGGGCTTTTATGCAAAGTGCAATTGCAAACTTCCATGGTTGTATCTTTCGAATATTGTATCTTGGAATATATGTGCTTCTTTGAACGACTTCTTGATGATATCTTAAAATGTTTGGATTATCCCATAAAATCTTCCAACATTTCCTTGGTTAAGTACATATGCTTGATATCTCTATATTTGTGGGATTTGAAAAATTTATCGAAAAAACTCAAAAATTTAAATTGCTTAAACATATCTTGTCTCAGTTGCTGACCTCATATGCTTATAAAGAATAAGTTATTGATAGTTATCTTCATTCGATTCTTCTACACCTTTGCTTGGATAAACATGAAGTTGAAATTTCAAATAATCCTTAAATTCTGGACAAGCTTTAAAAAGACTGAAAAGATAATATCTGACTTTGACAAAAGATACAAAAGAACAAAACTTTATAAAAAGATTATTAAATTAGAAACAAAAACTCTGCTGCAATCTTTTATAAATCTTCTTAAAAACTTGGTTATAAAGCATTCGGAGAAAATCCCAATAGATTATTATCTTCCTTATGTGAAACGAATTAAGTGTATTATCCAAATACACTTAATTAGTCGAGCCGAGTCATCAAATAAAATCAACTTATACTTTGATGATCGAGATATTCTGCATCACCATTCATATGTGAAAATTATTGTCCTTCCAATTATCTGATTGAGTGCTTATTGAAACGTCTATTGAAAGGTATTTTTATATGTTTGCTTAAGTGTCAATCATATTATCAGAATATCTTATTCTACACACTTAAAGTAGGTTTATTAGTTACCTCTTAATCTTGTTGTTGCCATCATCACTTATTTAACAGTGGATAAAATAGTAGGAGCATGAATGGGCTTGCTGGTCCACAGGGTCCATCATGGACAAGCTTGATCGGAAACTCGAGGCATGAAGATCGGACTTGAGTGGATTCAAACAAGGCCCCGCCCAATGATTGCTCTACCCTTCCTGGAGCCGGCGGAGACAACCTCAACAAATGTAGAGAAAAAACATTGCTCTAGACTCTAGTCACATCGTTTGTGTCAATTTACTCATTTTTCTTTTTGGCCGAAGTGTCAATTTACTCATTGCAACGAAGCTACTCACCCGAACAGTTGAACTTGGACCGAAATTTAACGCAGGAAGGAAAAACGCCAAACACGTTGCATACTCACGAGAGGATCTCGTCACCAACTTCCCACTCCAACCAAAGTACACATCCAAATCCACGAGTCAGACCAATTCTAATTCTAATTCTGCCCACCTTTCGCATGCAAATTCAAAGTATAAGACTAACCTCAACCAAAACCCCCAACCCCCCAAAAAAATAATAAATAAATAAACAAGTAAAAGACAAAATTTATTTCAATGCCACAGACTTCCATTCTAGCAAAGTTTGAAACTTGTTTGTATCTTACTTAATTTTTTCCCTCGAAAAAGCAAGGTGGGTTTGACCGGCATAAAATAGGATAATCTAAGTATCGATGGTGTTTTACCATAATAACCTCCAAAAAAGTAAGGATTTATTAATAGTTTTCCGTGACAGTTAATGGGGAGGTGAATATTATTTGTTGGATTAATCAAGATGAAAAACTATTAATTAAGAAAAATTATTTATATTTGAAAGAAGCAAATTTTTGACATTTGATAAGTTCTACGTTATGAATGTTTTATTATTTTTTTTTTGGTCAACGTCAATGTTTAACAAAGATTTTTTTTATCATAATATTTAACCAAGATTACAAAATAGAATCTTTTAACGTTAGTGGGTAGAGAAATGTGGCAATTCAGCATTGGTCAAAATAATTAATTCGCCTAAGCTTAAATGATTATGTATAATTGAACTGACTAAGTTAATCAAAAGGTGGAAACAATAAATAAAATAAAATAAAAGTAAGAGGGAGCTGGGAAAAAAGAAGAAGAAGAAGAGATTTTGCCTACCCCATGGCGAAGGTACCATGGCATCTGAGGTCCGTACTTTTTTCTTTCAGATCTTAGCCTCTTTTCTTTCATTTTCCTCTTTTTTGTTATTAAATTTTTATTACTTAGTTGATATATCTATTGTTATTAAGTCAATCATGTTAATTAGTATAAATATATATATTTATATTTTTTTAACATGATAGTTATTTCCTGAAAAAATCTATTAGTCTCCTCTTTATTCTTGTAACAAATGGTTCACGCTCTCTTTTCTTTTTATCACACAAGCAGCATGAATGCATCATCCTTAGTTATATTTAAGCAAAATCAATTACGTCTTGTGATTTGTGATTTAACACTTAAAAAAAAAAAACCAAAGAGTTTATACTATTTAGAAGGTTGAACTTCATAAATTTTATTAATTTCTAAATGAAAAATTTGAGGCTTAAATGCAAATTGGTGAAACAGTATGCACTTTTTTACACAATTTTTATAAATAGATATCAAACCAAACCAACTTCACATTAAGAGAGAATATCATGTACTCATTTTCATATAAAATCTATTATTATTAAATTAATCCTTGTTTATTAGTATAAAAAAATATACACCATAATATAGTAGACAGTTACTCTCCTCTCTCTTTACTGTCTTTTTATTTTTTCTAATAAAAACTGGTCTCGTATATTTCTATAATGTAATGCGGGGCTATTACTTGCTAGTTTGAAATAAAAAAAAAGAGGAAAATGCCACTTTTTGGTACTTAAACTTTAACAAAATGAACATTTAGATACCCAAACTTTTAAAAAGACTAATTTCATACCTAATCAAACTTTTTGTGCGCCTTTTTTTTACCTCAATTAACATCGTTAACGGAACAATCTGATGTAGAAAAGTACACCAATCACTATATGCCACGTGTTAATTACTTAAAAAAAAGTTTGTCTCCTCTTCTCTTCTCTCTCTCTCTCTACATACTGGGTCTCTACAAAACCAAACCCATCATCGTCCTCAACATCAATATCATCGTCATCATTGTCAAAATGATGGTGAGTGACCAATAAAGAGTTTCCGTCTCTCTATTTTAAGGTATTGGAATTAAAAAAGCAAAATTCCCTCCCCTGATCTCGAGCTCACTCCTCAACTTCTCCAACTCTCATCTTCTCTCTTTCTCTCGCCACCTCCCTCTAACTTGAACCATCAAGTGCTAGCCACCAATGCTACTTGAATACCCATAAACCATCGCCAAAGAACCAACCCCCACCACCATGGCCTTCCTCAACCTTCACAAAAGCACAAACCAAACCAAACACCACCCACTATCCACCTCTACCATCTTCCATAACATCAACCACCATCTCCATCGAAGCCAACACAACAAACACAGACTATCCCATCGCCACACTCAAAGCTAATCCCCATTGCTCATAATAGTTGTGACAACCACTAAGCTCAAATCCAAACCTATTGAATCATTACTGGTCGTCCATCTCCAAAACTAAACCTTGCTGCCACCGCTTCAAGCCCAAACACTATCTTGAGCCAAACTACCCATCTATTAAACAACAACACACAATAATAACTTATCCCAACGAAATTCGGCTCATCAACCACTATTGCCACACTAATCAAGAAACTCAATTTCGCTGTTGCCACCATGAAAATAACCTCCATGCACAATCTCAATGCAACTCAATCAAACAAAGACCAACCCACGACAACCACATACCTGATGACGAACACCACAAATGTCAAACCCAAAACCACCAAGTTGTTGTTCTAACATAATAAACGCTACTCTCCTAAAACCCCGACGAATATCACTTGCCAATAACCACCTTCAATAACTCCATTGCTTCTTTGCGAATGGCTTTAAGGAAGCATTGTTGACTCATATTTCAATCGATGTGTTCTTGCACTGCATAGATTAGAAAAGGAGGAGACAATCCTAAACTAAGATTCAAGAGATTGAAGAGAAGGGTGTGTGGAGATGGAGATGGTGATTGAAGAAAAAAAGGGTTTTCTTTCTAATACACCTAGAAAGTTAGGTTAGAGAGAAGGTTTTTTTTTTTTTAATTGGACAAGTGTCAAGGTATTATTGGATCAAAGGTCCATATCAAATTATTTCTTTAATGGTGTTAACCAAGATAATAAAAAAGATATGAAAAGTTTGGTTATGTATAAAATTATTTTTTTAAAAATTTAGATATCAAATCGTCTATTCTATCAAAATTTTAGGTATCAAAAGTAGCTTTTTTCCAAAAAAACAGACAATAAAAAAAAGAGTTTTGTTTTACCATTAACTAGATCTCTTATTGATGGTGGTTAGTGGTTACATCTTACACAAGTTACAACGTTAAGACATAAACTTGACCATTGTCCAACAACCACAACTCCAAACGCGCTCCTAACGAAACCCTTGCTACTATCTCTCTCCTCCCTCTTTCTCTCTCTAGACTTCTCCGTTCCATTTTGATCATCATTCACGTTCACACTCAGCTCTTCACCATTTCCACTGCTCCCTCTACTCGGATCTACGGCTCAAAACCTAACCCTAACCCTAACCCTAACCTCAATCTTAATTATCTCTTTCCATCTCCTGTACTCTACTTCCTTGCTTCTGCTGCTTCCACTCTCAACTACTTTCTTCTCCACTCTCTCTCTTAGCAAATGAAAGTTCCCTGCTGTTCTGTCTGCCAAACACGGTATAATGAAGTCGAGCGCGTCCCTCTACTCCTCCAATGCGGCCATGGCTTCTGCAAGGAGTGCCTTTCTCGAATGTTCTCTCAATCGGTTGATACCACTCTCCCTTGTCCCCGCTGCCGCCACGTGTCGATCGTAGGTAACTCCGTACAAGCACTAAGGAAGAATTACGCGATCCTTGCCCTAATTCACTCGAACAACACGTCCGATTCAGCAAATTTCGATGTGGATTCAACTGATGATGAGGAGGAAGAGGATGGGGAGGATGGTGGTGAAGACTTGCCGCGTGGCGGTCCGAGTAGTAGCTCCGGATGTGGGCCGGTGATCGAGCTTGGGGCGCATCCGGAATTGAAGTTAGTTAGGAAGATTGGGGAAGGCAGGAGAGCGGGAGTGGAGGTATGGGCGGCAGTTTTGGGGGGAGTTGGTGGTGCGAAGAGGCGGTGTCGACACCGGGTTGCGGTGAAGAAGGTTGTGGTGGGGAAGGAGAGTTTGATGGATGTGGAGTGGATGATGGGGGAATTGGAGAGTTTGAGGAGGATGTCAATGTGGTGTAGAAATGTGTGTACTTTTCATGGAGTTGTAAGGAATGAAGAGGGAAATTTGTGTCTTGTTATGGATAGGTGTTACGGTTCGGTTCAGTCCGAGATGCAGCGTAAAGGAAGGCTTACCCTTGAGCAAATCTTGAGGTTTTAATTCCTCTGAAAATACTTGCATTATCTGTCAATTTCAATTAGTTAATTGAGTAAACTGTTGATTTCGAATTTATGGCTATTTGGTTTGAAGAGTTGCATGACTAGACTTAGATTGATGTTTTTAGCCTATGGAGTATTGATTCGGAAAGTTTTGTACAATGCTGAAAGGTAGTTGTTGATTAGTATCCTAATGGCGCGAGCATTAGGAAATGGAAGTGCTTGGGCAGGTTATCTATTAAAGCTCCTACTTGTTTGTGGTTTTGATCTAAGTGACAATTTATTTGGATCCTCTGTGGTTGGGTCGCCACGATTTATTGTCTTATTTTATTTGATACCTGTTTTATCATGAAAAGCAAGGAATTTATGGACCAAAGATCTCGGGGTTGCCCATCGAAATGGTTCGCAACAAAGATCATGAAGCAATTCTTTTACTTTGCCTAGGCACTCTACAGAATTATGTTTGGATAAGATAATTCCCCTGTCCTGCCTTGTCATTCTAGCAGTCCTCTTTACTTTTCTACATTCTTTAATGTCGGTATGAAGATTGTTTCAGACTTCCTTTTTTCTTATGTTTTTAATTTTAATTTCTTTTTCAATAATACTTGTGATAATTTGTTGTTTATTGCAAGATTGTTTAGGTCCTATTGAGAAACATGGCATAAAATTTAGAAACAAAGCAATGTTTATGGAACATCCAAAAGCAGAAATGTGGCTTGAGAAAATAGGATCACTAATTCTGTGTTGGAACCCAGGTTTGACTTGAGGGGTGCAAGGAAAGTATTATAGGAAAGTGAAAATAAACTAAGTATTATGGGAAAGTGAAAATAAACTAACATGTACTATGGAAAATATTTCCAAAAACTTTTTGGTGGAAGTTTCAATTATTTCTGAGGATAGGTAGCAGTTACTGAAGCCCCTACAACCTGGCTTTGCCACTAATCTCTATGCAGATAATTTACTATGCAATCGTGTGCATTTCTTTGCACCAAATCCCAAAAAAAAAATAAAACCAACTTTATTTCTCTGTCAAAGAAACCAAGAATGTGGATTAATTGATTGTTTACTAAGAGAAACCAGTAAAGGTAGAGCAAAACATATATTGTTCAGTTCCTCGGTGTTTATAGTTGCTTAGCACAACATAATCTGCTTTTTTCCCTTCTCTATTTTTTTGGCTTAGTGGTTCCTTCCCTTGTCAATATTATGCATCCATCTTATCTATCTTAAGCTTGTAATTTACCTGTTTTGTGAAGCTCCTCTTGAATTATTTTCTCAGTGCAGTCAATCCTCAAATTTTCCCAAAAATTTGGTTCCTAACAATTGGATCTTCTCCTGAACTTTCCTTTAGCAGGTTTCTATGGTTTTTCTTTATAGGTTTCAGTTTCAATTCTGTAATCTGTATAGCTTCTTCTAGATCTTGCCCATGAAGAACTTTTGAATGGAAAAATCCTTTGTGTGTGTGAGCCGCACATACATGCTGGAATGTTGTAGAAAGACTTCGAAACAACAGAGACAATACAGGGATCACTATTCAAATGTTGTTGCCTTTTAGAATTTTGTCCATTCAATAGTCAATCGCAATATTAGTACTTCAGCCTACTTATTCATAGTCAATACTCTCCCAACCTGTAGTGTTTATTTATAGAGCTAAAGAAATGGCCAAAAAAAAAAAAAAAAAAAGGTTTGTGACTGCAATTTTGTATCAATTATAATCATTTGGCCATGGATGTCAGGAGGTCTAAACTGTTTTACGCTTGGTATCTACTTGGTTGACAACATTTAGTTTAAGATCGGTATTTCAAACTCATTTATAGCTACCAAGAAACTTTTGGAGGGGGCAATTACACAATCTCATTTATTAGAGAAAGAAACAAAGAAGCAATTATCAAGCAAATAAAGTTTCCTGTGAAAAGTTCGATTTTTTTTCCTTTAGTTCATTAGATAGGATGGGTCAGTTTAATTTTCCGAAGTGGGTCCTTGTAGAAGCTAAAAGGACTATTTTGTCGTGTGACAATTTATCCCTTTCTCTTGATCACTATATCTGACATTTTTTGGGATATGGCATAATATCATAGTGAGTACACACGTTTTGTTTCTTTGTTAGTGCACTTTTGCTAAATCATGAATATGTGATTTTTGTTTCTATTAAATAAAATCTTATTGTGGAAGGTCATGTGAACTCTTTGTGTAGATCCATTACTTTAGAAAAATCTGATGCACTTTTGCTAAATTATGACACTGATTTTTTTTTCTATTAAATAAAACCTTATTGTGGAAAATCATGTGAACTCTTTGTGTACATCCATTACTTTAGAAAAATCTGCCAGAGGTTATTTCAATTAGTTACACACACAGATGTTCATAGGCAAGTACGCCTGATGTTCTCTTGTTCTTGTAATGGGATTATATGTGTATTTTACCTATGGTGGTTTGTCACCTTCCTCATGTATATGTATATATGTATATCTATTTATGTGTGTACAAATCTACGACTTTATTTTATATTTTTAGTTTAATTTCTCGGTGGGTTGATATTATAGGATCACATATCATATGGGATAAATGGTTGATTTAGGGTCTTACTTGTTGTTCTTTCTTATTTCCCTATGGTGAATAAAGGAGTTTGGGCTTGTTAGAGAGAATTCAATGATCTCTTTGAACTTGAAAGTTTTGGGATTTTTTGAGAAATGACAGGTCTTAACCTTCCCTTCATTCATTTCTTTTTATAAATACACGTGTTAATGCAGTTACATGGAGGATAACTGCTGACCTACAATACCTCCCCTTTAACTCCACTCATACTGACCACTACTGCATGCATGTAAATTTACTAGCCGTTATGTGCATTATCAGCAGAACTTGGCACCTGGACAACACATGCAACTAACACCGACCAAGTCTACACAAACAGCACCTAACAAACTCAACATCAACAATGACAGACACTAACAGCAACCACTGCACACTGACATTGACAGTAAGTAATAAATCGCTAACAATGTTAATCACTGTGTAGATAGTGCTTCCTTTCTTATACCGTCGCTATGTGGAGAGTACGCACACACAACTAACACCGACCAAGTCTACACAAACAGCACCTAATAAACTCAACATCAACAACAACAGACACTAACAGCAACCACTGCACACTGACATTGACAGTTAGTAATAAATCACTAACAATGTGAAACACTGTGTAGATAGTGCTTCCTTTCTTACACCGTGACTATGTGGACAGTATAAAGGATAATAAGATGGCTCATGTGTTTATAACCTTTACATTTAGTACAAGTTGGTTACAGTATTGGATTCAACACTATATATAGAATAGTCTGAGAGTAGGTGATTTAGCATTCACTTTTACCAATCAAATATTGTTAGTTCTTTCCACCCTTCTCCTGTAAGCAAAAAGGGGGGATTAGGCTTTTACTCTAGGCTCTGAATGCAATAATTCTGATCACATGGTTGTTCACTATGTTTAATGCTTTCTTATTCCGGAATTGCCAAATAGATTGGGCACAAGACTTTAAATGGCAACTTACCTTTTGAACAAGGTAGTTAAGAGAAAAATACCTAATATCCAACAAACAAATTAAGCTCGAACTATCTAAAGTCCATGTTTTTTGTTTCTATTAAGTAGAAACCAAATAATATTCGAATCTTAACTTGGAAATACAGGAATAGGGGATGCTAAAATAATGAAACAAGTTTCCTGTTTCTCTCTTTCTTGTTCTTTGGAGAAATGAAAGGTGTTTTCTCGCTTGATTTCACCAAGCTAAGCTGGTGATGACCGATAATATAGGGATTTTTTTGATGTATGGGAAAGATTCTAGTTGGAGTTGCTTATCATTAATAAGGTTGCTTTTTAACTTTTAAATGAAAGGAACTTTACTAAGGGTTGTATTGTATCTTCAAAGTTATTACAATATAATGATATATTGAAGGGATGCATAATGCACCTGTTTGAGTTTCTCTAACTTCAATGTGCTTTCTTTCCTTTGCACAATCTGGAACTATATACTGTGTGCGTATAATATACTACACGTCTCACTAATCTGGGGAAGATCAGTATCAGTGTATCACAATCTGGATTCTGTTTTACTTTTCTGCTTACCTCAAAAAAAAAAAAAAAAAAAAAAATTTTGATTAGTCCCTTTTATATGGATGATTGAAAATGCTGCCATTTTCTAGTTGCAGAATAACTTGATTCCTAAAGTTTTCTTGATTTTACATACAGTTTCCATTAATTGTAGATATGGAGCAGATATCGCACGGGGTTGGCTGAACTCCATGCGGCGGGAATTGTTTGCATGAATTTAAAACCCTCAAATCTTCTTTTAGATGCCAATGGTCATGCAGTGGTTGCTGACTATAAAATTGCCTCAATACTGAAGAAACCCGACTGCCGAAAAGCTCACGCAGAGTGTGATTCTTCTAGAGTCCATTCTTGTATGGAATGTACCATGTTGAGTCCACAGTATGCTGCTCCGGAAGCATGGGAGCCAGTGAAGAAGGCACTCAAGTTCTGGGATGATGCCATTGGTATATCAGCAGAATCTGATGCCTGGAGTTTTGGTTGCACACTGGTGGAAATGTGCACTGGCTCTGCCCCGTATGTGGAATCGACTTGCATTCATTTTATCAATTATGTTTTATAATCCTACTGTCCTTTTCTCTTACTAATTCGAAGTGTTTGAACAACACTGTGCTGCAGATGGGTTGGTCTTAGTGCTGAGGAAATCTATAGGGCTGTTGTTAAGGCTGGGAGATTGCCTCCACAATATGCTAGTGTTGTTGGTGTTGGAATACCCAGAGACTTGTGGAGGATGATTGGTGATTGTCTGCAGTTTAAGGCTTCGAGAAGACCAAGCTTTAGTTCAATGTTAACAATATTTTTTGCGGCATTTGCAGGAAATACCTCGTAGTCCACCAGCAAGCCCTGAAAAGTAAGAACAATCTACTCTTTGCTTCAGTTTTTGTTCTTGTGGACATACCGTCACATTTATTTAATGGCATCTGGACAAAATGACACTCTTCTGTTATATATTTGAGAGCTCTGATGGTGTTTTTGTTCATCTTCCTGTTGTTGGATGGAGTTACTTGTCCTGCACAGATAATGATTTTTGTTAACTTACTAATACTATTTACATGGTATGCAGTGACTTTAATGGCAGCCCGGTATCTAATGCAGTACAACAGTTACCAGCATCCATTTCAGAGGTTGTTCAAGATTACACCATCCTTCTGCATAGACTTGTACCAGAGGGCAATGTCATTGCTGTCAGGTTGGTCTTCTGAGGATTCTTCTGAGGATTTTGTGGAATTTTCGCTAGGAATGACTTAAAATGTACATCTTTTCACTTTTTGATAGTTCCCACTTGTATACAGGGATCTGCTCGAAAAGGCTGCACAGGGAAAAATTAATACTTCAATCTCCATGCTTTTAGAAGCACAAAATACTGATGGTCAGACTGCCCTTCACTTGGCCTGTAGGCGTGGAAGTGCCAAACTAGTTGAGGCTATTCTGGAACATAAAGAGGCAAATGTAGATGTTTTGGATAAAGATGGAGACCCTCCTCTTGTTTTTGCTTTAGCAGCTGGATCCCCAGAATGCGTCCGTGCTCTCCTTAAGAGATCTGCAAATGTTAAGTCTGGACTGCGTGATGGCTTTGGTCCCTCAGTTGCTCATGTATGTGCTTACCATGGTCAACCTGATTGCATGCGCGTAAGTCTTCCCTTAGTTGAGATTTACTTTCTACACCTTTGGGGACTTTGAAGTTCTAATTCTTTCAGGTTTTGACCATTTTCTCCCTTAAAGGAGTTGCTATTGGCTGGAGCTGATCCTAATGCAGTTGATGATGAAGGAGAGTCTGTGCTTCACCGTGCTGTATCCAAGAGATATACTGATTGTGCTGTTGTTATTTTGGAACATGGAGGCTGTCCATCAATGTCTATTGTTAATTCGAAAAAAATGACGTAAGGACATTGCCTTTGTCCCTTGCCTCCTCCCTTCTTTTAAATAGTTCAATCTTTTCTCATGCTCAGTTGGAATATTTCAGTATATAGTGTGTGGGTGCATGCAAATGTGCATCATTTACATGCTTTTTTTTGTTTTAATTTTTTATTTATGTATTTATTTTTATATTTTGTTTGTGTGTGTGTTGTATGCTCATGTGTGTTTGTCGATCAGATGTGGGTTGATCATGTTGTCCTCAGGAGATCATTTCATTATATGATGTGATTTTGATAGATATCTTTGGTCAAGTATGTGCTGTTGAGTTTCATTTTTTTTGTCCATACCAGGCAATTGACCTCTTTTCTAGTGTATTGATTCCATCTCTGGGGCCAATTTTCTAAAATTTTTGGGTATTGATATGTGGTTTTAGTAGGAGTTGGGTTCCCCCCTCCCTTTTCAATTACTAACTGAATCATGCATGGTAATCATTTTACTGTCGAGTCTGTTTATAATGTTTAGGGAGAGCTGGTCCAACTAATACTGAATCAGTTCTTTGCAATTGAGTTGTTGTAACTATGCTGAATATATCAAAAATAAAATCCAGAGCTGTTTTTCATATTATCTTTGTTATGAGTTTTATTTGCACATATTTCACTTGTAAAGTCAATGACTGTCCACTTGGAAACTTTCTGAACTTATGATATTCTTTTGCTTTTTTGAACATCCAAAGTACTTTAGAAGTTTGATACTCATGAGTATGCAAAGGAGGTTTTCTTTCTTTCTTTCTTTCTTTCTTCTTCTTTTTTCCTCTTTTCTTCTTTGGGTAAATATGCAAGGTAGGGTATTGAACATGCAAATATTTCTATTACATCATATCGTATACAATAAATGTTTTACTTGCCACAATTTTTTTCTGACCATTTTCTGCATCAGTTTTGGTTCCGTTATTTATTTCAATATAACTTTCTTGTACATGTGTATTTGTACGACTCAATTGTTTTTCCTTGGCTTTTGTTAAAATCTTAAATTGAAATCCACATAGAAAAAACTAAATTAGAATCTTTTGAGCAAGTACTTTTGTAATCTTTAAAAAAAAAAAAAAGGAGAGAGAGAAAAAAACTACCCATTGTTTTTGCTTCAACGCCTTCATTCGTTTATTTTTTAAATTGGAAATTCTTGCAGAGGGAGTATGTAACTTAGGCTATGTCAACAGGAGCCTGTTCTAAGTGTTTTGTGGATTTATTACTTCTCATCCTTTATTTGCCAAAGTTTGAGCACTCATGTGGTGCTTTTGCAATTTCCAAAAAGTTTGGTGCCTTTTGTTATATGTTCCCTTAAATTTGAAGCACTGGTTGCTTTTTTCCTTATGTTCACCAATACTTGCATCTACTCTTCCTTAAATGAAGACATGCAATTTACGACTTGTTCTTATTTTCCTTTTAGAAATTGGAGGAAAAATTTTTTTTCAGTTAGCCTTGTTGTCTTGTAATAGAGTTTTTGTTCTCTTAGTGAGGGTCCCAACTTACCTAAAATAAAAAATGAATGAAATTTTCTGGTTTTTGGTCCTTTTTGCATTGATTTTGTCCAAGACTTGCTGTGGTTTTGTTCCTTTAAGTTTATTTGCCTTCCTTTACTCCTTGACATGGCCTTCTTGTATGTGTAGGCCATTGCACCTCTGTGTCACAACATACAATGTCACTGTGGTCAGGCGGTGGGTAGAAGTTGCTTCCCCTGAAGATATAACCAATGCAATTGACATACCTAACGAAGATGGAACTGCTTTGTGCATGGCTGCTGTGTTGAAAAAAGGCCATGAAAGTGGTATTGCAAGAATTCTTAGAATGTTCCTTGTTGAATTTTATTTAAACAAACCTGAGATCAATTTTACAATAATTCTATTTTTCTGGAGGGAAATGTGAGTGCTCTTTGAATTTTTAAGCTGTGCTGTTAGCAAACAACTTTTCTATTTACTTAAAAGATGGGGGTTGCTAAGTTGAGAAACCTTAGTTTGATCTATGAGCTTTTAAATTGGTTGGTTTAGGTTAAACTCAATATGGTATGTGAGCAAGAGCTCTTGATTTAATTCCCTACATTGCTATTTTTCTCCCTGTTCAGTTAGTTGCATGTGATGGACCTTAATCATTCTCCGAATCCGCAAGTATAAAATACTAAAGCTCTTGTTGATCTATAGGCTTACACTTTTAGATTAGTTGGATAGGAAGATAAACTGATGTACTTTGTGTATACGTAGAGCTAGATGGGTAAAATTGATTTAATGATGCATTGCTCTTAATATATTTTGTGAGCGTGTTACCATATTTGTGTATTTCTAATGATGCTTTTTCTTTGGAATGGTTGCTTTGAAACGTTAATAATAGTCCAATCTGATATGCAGTGCAAGATTTCTTGTTCATGTATAAATTGAAGGAACAGCAGTTATACACTTAAAATGCATATTATGGATGGGAGGTATCTAACGTGGGGTTGGCTATGTGAACTGATGCTAGCTAAGCATTTTTCTTGACTGAAGTTCAAAATAGTTGCAATCTTCTTGTCAGAAAGAAAAACTGTTTGTCTATTTATTTCAAGATCCTAAGAGTTTATTTTCTGTTTTAAACACAGAGGGTAGACAGCTTGTACAGATGTTGCTTGCTGCTGGAGCAGACCCAACTGCCCTAGATTCTTCTAGGCAAACGGTTCTTCATAGAGCTGTATTGGCTGATGATGTTGAGTTAGTCAAGGTCTGATAGCTATCCTGATCCAAGAGCTTATTATTTCATTTCCTCCTCTCTTTTGCTAAGAGACTCGTATATTGATTATTATTTATATATATTTTTACTTTGGGTAGATTATTCTGGATGCTGGTGTGGATGTGAATATTCGAAATCTCCACAATATGACACCTCTTCATGTAGCCTTGGCCAGTGGGGCAAAGTCGTGTGTGGGCTTGCTATTATACTCTGGGGCAAATTATAACTTGCAGGTATTTTTCTTTCATCAGTAAATATTCATGTTTGGGAACTTTCTTTTTAGTTTCAAAATTTTAATTAAGATGATTGTTTTAGATCTGGTCATTTCAGTTTTCTAGACCTAATTAAGGACACTCTTACTTCTTAATTGATGCAAGTACTGAAATTATTGTTTCTATGTGTTTTTCAACTTATAATATAATGAAATTCTGAATTTTTACCAAAACAAGAAATTACTAAGGAAAAAGAAAAATCTCTTTACCATTCTTTCTTTTTTGCTTGCCATACCATTTAAATTTTATTACTGTATTTTTTTGTCAGTTATAAGAAATGGTAAATTACTTTAGTGGGGGATGCTAATGGAGGAGAGCCATCATTGGCTTGATGGGCCTAGGTTTTGTTTTTCGCTATGCTGAAATAGTGCTGGACTTTGGAGGGTGGACTGTTCAGCAAAATTAGCTCCCCTTGGGGTTTGGCAAGGAAGTATGAGTCCAATGGTCTTGCCTTCCCTGGGTCCCTAGAGTTTAAAAAATTGAAAGAAACAATAAATTTCCATAGAGCAATAGAGATTATTTTAATTCTTTCCTTAGGTGATTTGATTTTGTGTACTCTTTGTAGACACATGCTAGGTTTATATGGTTTGTGTGATATCATGTAATGACAATTGCACATTGATATTGAACAGGTTTGGAATTCTGTATTATATGTCAGGAATATTGGCTTCAGCTTTGAGAAGTCTTAACATGTTTAAATATATTGTCTCTAGGTCATATACCTAGATTGGTTGTCTTTTCTGGTCCTATAGCTTAAGACCCTTGAGTGTCATTACCATCAAGGCCTTGTTATCACATGTATGTATCTTTGTACCGTAAAACTAGCTAAAGCCCCATGCTTTGTCTGGATTTTACTTTAAATTATATATTGATTAAAAATAAACTTATATAAAAGATTGTTATAGTTAACATATTCACAGTTCACATTATGTATTCATAAATGGTCTTTGACTTGATATAAATACTGTAATTTAAGTTTACATGTGTGTGCGTGTGCGTGTTATATTACATACTTATATTCATGTTTTTTGTATGATTGTCTGACATGATATGGATACTATAATTTTATATTATATTACATACTGATATTCTTGTTTTCGTATGATTAATGATGGTGTTTTTATATTTATATATGAAACAGTATGTAATATTACATACTTATATTCTTGTTTTTGTATGATTAATGATGGTGTTTTTATATTTATATATGAAACAGTATGTAATAATATGCCATTTGAAGAGTTACGACCATTCACAGAAAACATCCAGAATTGCATCATTTTATATTACGTCATTTAGGGGGTGCTGCTCTTACTATCCTTTAGACAAAGTACATATCTCTTTTAAATGATTGGAGGAAGATAATTATTAATCACCGAAAGGTATCAATAAGGAAAAATTATAAATTGTCAAGAGGTAGCACTGATGAAAAGATGCGAAAAATAAAAACTTATGAAATTATATACATAGAAGATATTGGTAACTCTTGTATAATGTTGTTTCTTTTATCTGTGTAGTTGGTCTATTGGCTGTCCATTCAATCTTTATCATATTTTGTTGTTTTTAGGATGATGAAGGTGACAATGCATTTCATATAGCTGCTGAATATGCAAAAACAATACGCGAAAATCTGGACTGGCTCACTGTTATGCTGAGGAGTCCGGAGGCGGCTGTTGAGGCTAGAAATCAAAGGCAAGTGCTGGTTTGGAAGTACTAACATTTTTCAATCTCACTTATTGAAAAAGAAATTCTCCAATATCATTTTGACCATCCCTTTCTTCTATATGTTTTATCATTATTACTACTACTATTGTTATTATTATCGTTTTTTCGAATGTTTCATTACTTGTTTGGAATTCTTAATCTTTTCTTCATCTGTGAGATTGTCACAAATCCTGTATATTTTTCTCTCTCAAATGATTGACAATATATAGTCTTCTGGTTTGATGTTAGTGGGAGGATGTTGCGTGATTTTTTAGAGGCCCTTCCACGAGAATGGATTTCGGAAGATCTGATGGAAGCTTTAATGAACAGGGGGGTTTATCTTTCTCCTACAATGTAAGCACCGAGTTTGGTAATGTTGATTTTTAAATCCTTCTAAGCTATTCCTGGCGCAAGATTTTTTTATTTTTCCATAATATTATCTTAGTTATGAAGTGGGAGACTGGGTGAAATTCAAAAGAAGTGTGTGAATCCTAAGTATGGATGGCAAGGTGCAAGCCATTGGAGTGTCGGCTTTGTTCAGAATGTTCCAGATAGAGACAACCTCATCGTGTCATTTTGCTCCGGAGAAGCTCATGTATTGGCTAGTGAAGTTATAAAAGTGATTGCATTGGACAGAGGACAGCATGTCAAACTCAAAACAGATGTTAAAGAGCCCAGGTATAATCCCGCAGAGCAGCGAGTAGTAAAATGCTTTTACAATTTGTTGTGCATCAATTTGGTTTTTCTAAATAAACATTATATATCCTTTCCTTTTCATTTGATGATTTATCTGATTTTTTTGTGATGAAAATGCAAAAGTGAAAATTCTGTTTCTTTCTACTAATTATTGTGATTGATAATTCTAATGCTTTATGCTGGCCTAAGCATTCAGCTGTGCATGATCAAGAAGTTACTGCCATCTGATTAAATATTTATTATTTTTTAGAAGAGTGCCTTTCTGTTGAGAAATAGAAATCTTAGCAACTATTGGATGTTTTGTGCAATATATTAATTCTTTGCTAACCTCTCCAACTTACAGAGAGAATAGATAATAACCAATCATTTATACCCACATATAGCCAAAGTTGAAAAATTGTTATCCTTATAGAAGCCCCAAGTACAAAATCCTTTTTGTCGGTCATTGTTGCTCTGTTGTAGAAGCAATGCCATCTCTTCTATTTTTCTTTTTTTTTTTTTTCGACTGTCTGTCCCTTCTATTGAATAGCCTCCCTTTTACTTGTGCTGTTAATGATTAGACTGTTAAACTGTAGTTTTGAGACATTGATGCTGAGTTCACCTCATAGAAATCTGTGGATTAAACGCTATAGAGCTGGGGGTGTACATGCTTTAGCGTGCTCTTCATCTTTCTCTTGCACTTACCATTACCCGTGCTTCAAAACTATTAATTGGAGATACATTAATCAAATTTCTTTCTGTGTTTCTTGTCTCACTTCGAATTTTCTTGAGATCGGTGATTTATTTTTGGTTGTGAATGGTCATGTAGTTGCTTGAAAATTTTGTTCTTTAAGCAAGATGATTCCACTGTGAATTCATGTTAGTTGCTTCACATTTTTAGAGGCTGATAGTAAATCTTTTAATTACAGGTTTGGTTGGCGTGATCAGTCAGCAGACAGCATTGGTACTGTTTTATGTGTTGACGATGATGGGATTTTGCGTGTTGGTTTTCCTGGAGCATCCAGAGGATGGAAGGCTGACCCTGCTGAAATGGAAAGGGTTGAAGAGTTCAAAGTTGGAGATTGGGTGCGTATTCGGCCCACTCTTACAACAGCAAAGCATGGATTGGGTTCAGTCACTCCTGGCAGCATTGGTATCGTCTACTGTGTCAGACCTGACAGTAGCTTGTTGCTGGAGTTGTGCTACCTTACAACTCGCTGGCCTTTTGAGCCAGAGGAGTTGGAGCATGTTGAGCCTTTTAAGGCAGGAAAATCTCCTCTTTACAATGGATCTTTCATTTTTCTAAATAACTTTCTGGATGCTGTTTCCAAAACTTTAATAAAATGTAATTATTATTTCTTTACAGATTGGTGATCGTGTTTGCGTGAAGCGATCTGTTGCGGAACCTAGATATTGTTGGGGTGGCGAAACACATCACACTGTTGGGAAAATTAGTGAAATACAAAGTGATGGTCTCCTACTGATTGAAATACCATCCCGTGCCTCGGTATGGCGAGCTGATCCTTCTGACATGGAAAGGGTGGAAGACTTTAAGGTGATACACTGTTTCAGTTGCTTTCTTTTTTCACAGGAATATCTGCTGAATAGTTTGAATTATGAGGTTTACTTTTTGTTTGTTAATTTTCTTAAGGTTGGGGATTGGGTCAGGGTGAAAGCTTCTGTATCTTCACCAAAATTTGGATGGGAGGATATCACTCGCAACAGTATTGGGATTATTCATAGTTTGGAGGATGAGGGTGACATGGGTGTTGCCTTCTGCTTTAGGAGCAGGCCTTTTTGTTGTTCAATAACGGACATGGAGAAGGTTCCTCCTTTTGAAGTGGGACAAGAGATTCATATGAAGCCATCTGTTAATCAACCAAGGCTTGGGTGGTCAAATGAAACCCCTGCAACTGTTGGAAAGATTGCTAGAATTGACATGGATGGAACCTTGAATGTAAGTGTTATATCTCCTATTTGCTGATTGTATAAGTTGATCTCAATGACCAATATACATTTCTTTGAATTTAAGCTAATGATTTTTCATTCTTCATTCAGATAATTTATTTATTTATTTTTTTCTTGGATTGGTTTTGCTTTTTTACATACAATTGGTCGTGGATGATTTAGTAAATCTGGTGCAGGTTAAAGTGGCTGGAAGGCATAGCTTGTGGAAGGTTTCTCCTGGAGATGCAGAACAGCTTGCAGGATTTGAAGTTGGTGACTGGGTACGATCAAAACCTAGTCTCGGGCCTAGACCTAGTTATGAATGGAATAGTATTGGGAAGGAGAGTCTTGCTGTGGTCCATAGCGTGCAGGAGAGCGGTTACCTTGAACTTGCGCTGTTTCAGCAAAGGGAGGGGGTATTCTCATTACACAGATGTTGAGAAGGTTCCGGGCTTTAAAGTTGGTCAGCATGTTCACTTTCGCAGTGGGCTAATTCAGCAAGACAGGGCTGGAGAGGAGCCCGGCCTGATTCACGAGGGGTTATTACTCGTGTTCATGCAGATGGGGAACTTGTAGTTGCATTCAATGGTTTGTCTAATTTATGGAGAGGTGATCCTGCAGATCTTGAGATAGAGCCGCTGTTTGAAGTCGGAGAGTGGGTGAGACTTAAGGACACTGCAAGTATGTGGAAGTCCATTGCACCGGGTAGCATAGGGGTTGTACAGGGTTTGGGTTATGATGGAGATGAAACAGAGGGGAGCACATTTGTTGGGTTTTGCGGGGAGCAGGATAGATGGGTGGGGCCCACTTCTGAACTTGAAAGAATTGAGAGGTCACAGTTGGGCAGAAGGTGAAGGTAAAGCCTTCTGTGAAGCAGCCAAGATTTGGATGGTCGGGCCACAGCCATTCAGTATTGGGACCATTTCAGCAATAGATGCTGATGGTAAGCTCAGGATATATACTCCAGTAGGCTCAAAAGCTTGGATGCTAGATCCCTCGGAGGTAGAGCTTATAGAAGAGGAGGAGTTTCACATTGGAGATTGGGTTAGGGTTAACCCATCAGTCTCCACACCAACTCACCAATGGGGTGATGTTAGCCACTCTAGTATTGGAGTAGTGCATCGGATGGATAACGGTGAACTTTGGGTTGCATTCTGCTTCATGGATAGACTTTGGCTTTGCAAGGCATTTGAAATGGAAAGGGTGAGGCCATTCAGAGTGGGGGATAGGGTAAAAAATAAGGGAAGGGCTTGTCATGCCACGGTGGGGCTGGGGAATGGAGACGCACGCTAGTAAAGGACAGGTTGTGGGAGTAGATGCCAATGGGAAATTGAGGATTAAATTTCAATGGAGAGAAGGGAGACCATGGATTGGGGATCCTGCCGACATCGTTTTGGATGAATGAATATTGTCAACTCCCCGAAGCCTCTCATTTCATTGTGCTGCGCACAATTCGCCTTTTGCTCAGCTGTGTCTGAGAAAGTTGCTGCCTTGTATAAACCACTTTTAAAGGCGTTGCCTCCTTTCGGTAATAGCTTTTGGCGGCACTGGTTGTATTTATTGATTATTGAATTCAATAACTAGACTAACACTGGCCATTATTCACCGGATCGATCGGCGGAGTTGTAATCGGAAATTTGGCTTGAGACTCACCACCCCTAGGGCACCGGAGCTGTTTAGAGACCGGTGTAGCCATAGGAGATCTTTATTTATAGCAGGGGCCTTTTGAGGTATATATGTAATTTTTTCTTCATATTTGTAAAATTCATACCTTACATATTTGTGAATTATAAAATTTTGATATTCCAAACGGTGTTTCCTGGCGCCGGCTTATCTCAGAACAGCCCTTAGGCGATAATGAAAATCAATCCTCGCCTCATGGATATTAAGGGAAGGGAAGGAAAATCATTAAACGCTAAAAATATGTCATTTGCATAGAAGTACTCGTGAATACTTTAATTGAAATTGTGCCTTTGAGATTGATTTGGGGTTACTTGTAAGTCGTGAGGAAGATGGGAACAAGACAATCAGGAAGTGAAGTCACAGGTTCGTACACTCCAGAAGATGTTGGAACTACCAAAGGTCAAATGAATGGGCTGGGTCTGGTGTCAGGAAGATGCATGGGCTTCTAATTAAATGAGCAAGGCCTGGATATGGTTACGAATCAATACCCAAGATATAACAAAGAAAATAATTTGCTTGGCCCAGTCTGGCAATAGTTGATATTTCTCTTTTGAACTTAATATTAGCAGTTATCAGCGAGCTAACATAATTAATTTTACATGCCATTATAATATATGAGCACTACTATTTTAGTATCTTAATATATAAAAAAAATATCGGAAAAACATTGCATTCTCCAAATATCAGCTTGTATTCAAGCAGGTAGGCTTGCATTCGAGCCTAGTTATACTTGTTTTACTACAAATTCTTCCTTAATTCTTACCACGTTCCATCTGGTATCAGAGCTCAATCATGGGGGGTCAGGCTTGTGACTTTAAGAAGTTAGAGGAGGCTGTTTGGTTGATGACGGAGAAGGTAGACAAAAATAGATACCCTCAAAGTTCAACAAGTTGCAATTGACGAGCAAGGTCAAGCATTAGATGAAATTCGTGAACAGTTACATGGTAACATAGCTAGCATTGGTTCACCTTCGTGTGTTGCTTTTCACGGAAAGGAAAACCCTTCCACTTCATTGGAACTTGGACAAACAAGACCAAATGGTGATTATCAATTACTCATGAGGGGCACCAAGTTGGAATTTCCAATTTTCAATGGAGAAAATATCAGAAACTGACAAATGAGGGTAGAATAGTTTTTTACTCTTGATGGTACACCCGAACACCTTAAGGCAAGCATTGCTACTACGTATTTAGAAGATAGACTGTATGACTGGTACATTACTTATTCTAAATCTAGAAAAGAGACTCATCCTATGACATGGGAAGAGCTTACTAAGGCTCTTCAAGCCCGATTTAATGAGAAAATTTTTGAGGATCCAATGGCTGACCTTAAGGAGCTACACAGATTGATACATTGCAAGAATACTTAGATGAATTTATGCATATGTTTATCCAAGTTTAGCTTCCTAAAGCACATTTGGTTAGTTGTTTTCTAGTGGGTTAAAGCTAGAAATCCAATTCCCTAGTTGCATGTTTCAACCCAATACTCTTAACCAAGCATTCACTTTAGCTAAACTTCAAGATGCCACCACCCTTTCCTTTAGAAATAATCTCAAATCCACCAAAACTCAGTCTCTCATATACAAATTCATCTCCCTACCGCCTACAACCCAGAATACCCAATTCCACACACTCCACCAGTAACAAAAACCAAACACCTAACCCCAACAAAACCTCAAATATTGGCCTACCCTCACAAACATTTGCTAACTAGCCAAGGCAGAGCAACCTCTCCAATCCTAGAAACATTAGAAGGCTAACCCTTGAGGAACTTGAAGAGAAGCGAAAGAAGAAATAGTGTTTTTGGTGTGATGAAGCCTTCGCACCAGTCATAGATGTAAGAACAAGTGATTGAACATATCAGTGATTGAGAGTGATGACCAAGGAAGTGAAGATGGTGGTGTACCAAATGAAGTGATCGAGTTAAAAGAGGATCTGACTAAGCTAACTTATGTGTTGTTGGTAATCCCCTTGGGTGTTCTGATAGTTGTATGAGGGTTCAAGGATACTACAAAAAAAAAAAAAAAAAAGAAGTTGGACATATTGATAGACACGGGTAGCTCTTCAAACTTTGTAAATGAAGCTTTGGTTAGAGCTACTAATTATGTTGTTGTGGAAATTGTCCCAATCAAGATTACCTTAGCGGATGTAACTCAACCAAGTAGTAAATATCAAGTTGTGGATTTTTAGTGGCAGAAGCAAGGAATGTTGTTTAAGCTAACTTTTTATGTGCTACCTCTATCTTCCTATGATTTCATATTAGGTATGCCTTGGCTTATGATGTTAGGACAAGTTAAGTAGGATTTCCAAGTGATGAACATGGAGTTCATGTAGGAAGAAAGACACTACAAGCTAAACAGAAAACAGGAATCATTGAATCATATTGTTGGAAGTAAGCTAACCCAATTACTGACTTCGCACAATACAATTCATGAGGTACATTGTTGGGTCATTTAGGGAGTTGAAGCTATTGAGGACACATGATCTAAAAGTAAGATATACCCAAAACTGATCGATTTGTTAGAGGAATATCATGAATTGTTTGAGGATCCAAGCTTCTTACCACCTAATTGGGTCCTCAATCACAGGATATATCCCCAAGAAGGTACTACTCCAGTCAACCTTAAACCTTATTGCTACTCTTCTCTCCAAGAAGGATAATAGTGCTCTCATCATTTTTACTCAATTGTTAAATTTGTTTCTATTAAAGAATTAGCTCTTATATAACTTTTATAAAAATATTATATTATGAGGCAGCAATTGGTCATTGTGAAAGAAATAATTATAGTAATATAATATTAGAATGCTCTACATAAACATCATTGCTTTTGTTGCTCCAACACATGCTTAAAAGGGAAGAAGCATACTTGAAGTTGCTATTAAGATAAGCTAAGAGCCTATGCGACAATCAAAAATAATAATTGAGATTCCTAAATTGATGTTTTAGAGTTTTCATTTAATGATGTTAGTTTTAGAATTTATATTTCTCATTTTGAAATAGAAAATAAGGTATTTAAACTTTGATTTTACCTTGTGACATTAAAAGTAATAACTTAGATGTGTAATTTCTCAAAAATAAAAAACACAAGTACCTAAAACGTTAGAGTAAAAACTCAAGTGACTAAAGTGGAATTTTTCCTAAATTAAATTACACATATCTTTAAAGTACATTTATTCATTGTATTATTATGAGAGTAGATAAAAATTTGTTTGCATTTACATGAAAAAAAATCAAAATATTAAATTTTATTTATTTATTTTTTCAATATTAGCATTGATTTTTAATTTCAATTTACTTATTTTCTTAAAAATTACTATTTTAGTTTTTTTTAAAAAAAGTTTCTCACGAACTAGATAAGACCCGCCATATCTACGGCTTAAGTTGTCTGAATGCTGCATAGAGAGTAACAAAAACAACCAACATGACTAGATGATTACATAGTACCTTAGTAATAGTGTGAGTATAATTAGATTAGTTGAGATGGTGATATTTATAATAGAAGTTGTAACTGCAATCATGTATATGATTGACCTATAAATAGTGAAAAAAAAGAACAAAGAAGGGATTCGAAATTACATCCTTGATAAATTAAGAAGTCCTTGTGACTAATGGAGATTGGCAGTCTCTAATACAACTAATATTACCTGCAACCATAATCATCAAACACAAGATAAATCAGTGTAGTATCATAGTTTAAAATCAAGTAGGAAAAGTTAAGGTTTGTATTTTGAACTTACAAAGAAGACAAGAGGTGAAGAAGGAGATTTGGGATAGTAGACTAATTGTAAGGATCGTGAGTGGCATGTAGGGTAAGTGTGTGATAGTGGGTTAGGTTGATAAGAGTAGGCCTGTTATAATATTGTTGCTCTCGTCTCTAAACTCCCATTGCAGTAGCCATGGCATCAGAATCAATAGGCATGGAGAAGTTAAAGAATGCATTAATGGCCATTCAAGAAAATCTTGGAAAGTCGAATGCAAGAATGGAGACAATGGAGTTGAATTAGAATCAAGAACATAACAATCATTCAAATCGGCCAACACTTGATTCATCATTTTCAAAATACAATAATGAGTAGCTAAGATTTAAAATTCCAACATGTGAATTAGAAATTATCAATTCCCTAGTAAATGATATGGAATTTTCTTTATAATTTGTAAATTCAAGATTGAGCATTCAAGATTGACCTTACCTTTCTAGGAAGCATTTCATGAAAATTCTTTATCATCACTTTACTTGCAATCATCAACATAATTAAAGAAAAAATTCCACAATTTTATGGTAGTGATCCGATTTCTTGGGCACCTAAAGTAGAGTTTTTGTTGGATTTTTATCACATAGAGGACCAATATTATGCAAAGTTGGCATGTTTTGCTATGCAAGACTCAACTAATATGTGGTACAAATGTAAGAATGAATTCAACAACTTTAAATCATAGGATCATTTTGTTAAGGCAGTCATAATATATTTTGGGCCTTTTGACCATGATTGACAAGATGATAGACTTTATTTAGGATAATGATAAAAATGATACTAAACTTTCATAAAAAGAGCAATTAGATACTTGAAGTTTGGTTTTGAACAACTTGGTATCTAAACAGAGTTTTCGTTGACTTTTTTTATACCTAAAGTTTGGTTTTGATAATTTAAGTATATGAACAAAATTTTTGTGGATATTTTTCATACCTCATTGAACTTATTTCAGGTACCAAAATTGTTGAAACCAAACTTTAGGTATGAAAATAGTTAACGGAAATTTTGTTTAGGTATCAAATTGTTCAAAACCAAACTTTAGATATCTAATTATTCTTTTGCGAAAGTTTAGATACCATTTTTCTCTTTAACCCATTTTATTTTGTTGAACATCAAGAGAGCAAGAGTGATTATGATGGAGGATATGGGGCTAATACTAATGTAAATGCCACTGATATAACTAGGAATATTCGTGGAGTGAATGGGCAATATGTTTTTGAGGATGTCTCTCTTATAGAAGTAGGAACCTAACATGGCAGAGGAAGGGGGAACAACAAGATATAGTGATGGACTACATTATTATTAATAGGGAAATAGTAGTGAAAAGTTTTGCCATGGATGGGACCTTTGAACCTATTGAAGTATTTGCTTAGATCAATGACATTCTTAATGTATTTGATAAACAAAGATAAATCACTCAAAATAGAAGAAAGAAGAAACCAAGGAGTCTGTTGGAAATTTCTTTTTTCTAAATTGGCTCAGAGACTTGTTTTTAATCATAGATTGCCTACCAATTACGTCCTTATCAGTATGTGCAACTAGCGATTTTCCTTAGTCCCCTTATCATCATTGTCAATTTTAGGGCAATTTCAAGTGGTTGTTTATGGGATCTACGTGAGTGCTACTAACAACATTTCTAGGCAATGGGTAGCTTACAATTGTTTGCAAATTCATATTACTCATAGCCACATCCAAAATATGACGACACTTTAGTTAACTAGATTTATCAAGCACCAATCCAATAAATTTGGGACAAGATTTGGAAATAAGACCATCGGATATACCAAGCATTAAAACTACAAGAAGCAACATGATTTTTGTTCATTTTGGTATTTTGACTCGGTGTGAGGTGTTAAGCCAAATGAAGGCTAATCTATTGAAGTTTTTTTTCCTTCTATTTAAAGGATTGGAGACGCAACTTATTAAGTTTAGTTTCTAGAGGATTATGTTTCAAAGAGATCTCAACTACATAATGTGTTCCATGTGTCGTGTTAGGGGGGATCACATGGTCATGCTGTTCCCTCATTCATAGTAATAGAAATCAGTGAACAAACATTTTATTTCACAACCACTGTGATTGTGGATATGATGGTTCTAGGATAGGAATTTGGGTGAAACAAGTCTTAGTTCACAAAATATAGTTCACTTATCACCTTGAGAACAATGAGAAATTTCAGGTGGATGGTTACAAAATAACAAAAACAACCAGCATTAATAGATGATTACATAGTAGATTAGTGATAGTGTGAATACAGTTAGATCAATAGTGATAATTATAATAGAAATTGTAACTACAATATATGTACATGATTGATCTATAAATAGTGAAAGAAAAGAACAAAGAAGGGATTCGAAATTGCATCCCTAATAAATCAAGGAGTCCTTGTAACTAATGAAGACTTGCAATCTCGAACACAACCAATATTACCTGCAACCATAATCATCAAACACAAGATAAATGAGTGTAGTATCATAGATCTAAAATCAAGTTGTAGTTTGAACTTACATAGAAGATAAGAGAGGAAGGTTTGAGATAGTAGACCAACTAGGAGGGTTGTAAGAGCATCCACAACCTTAAGGACCTTTATAGGGTCCTTAGGATGCCACATCAGCTTCTGAAGGACCTCTCCTTTTTAAGAACCTCACCACTTTATCCCTAGGTTCTTTAGACAAGGTTGTTCACAACTTTTTAAGATTTTGTGGGTCCTAGGCATTTTTTATATAATACTCTTTTTATTGTCAAGTAATATAAATTATAATCTACAAAATTATGTAAGAATAAATTCAATAAAAGTAGAAAATACCCATAAATATATCATTAATTAATATTTAGGTTTATTATTTCAAACCATAATTAATTTAATTTAATTTTAATAATAGATGTAACAATATATTAAATAGCCATAATGCAAAAAGAAGAAAATTATTTAGGTTAAGACTAATACAATAAGAAAGAAATACAATCATAGACTAATTTGAAGTACATAATGGGAATTAAAAAAATAAAATAAAAAACCACTTCAAAACATATACTTTAAAACTACTAATCATCAAACATTAATTAAAATTTCCAAATTGCTCCCACACGTGTTCAATTAAATCGGCTTGTAGCTGACAGTGCTTCACCCTATCACGAAGCCGAATATTATTTTCAATGTATGTCGCATAATTCGTAATGTGATTGCGAGAGATATGAGGTGTCGAATCACTAGTGCCTTCCAATTCATAATCCGAAACTTCATAACTGAAGTTATGGCCATCCCGTTCATCCTCAACAATCATATTGTGTAAAATTATACATGCTCTCATTCTTTGTCCTATAACCTCTTGATCCCAAAAACGTGAAGGCCCACGAACTATATGAAAGCGAGATTGGAGTACTCCAAAAGCCCGTTCAACATCTTTTCTACACCCTTCTTGGTGCCTAGCAAATAATTGCTCCTTTGGACCACGCGAGTATGGAATAGATTTGACAAATGTTGACCATTCTGGATATATACCATCTGTAAGATAATACCCTGTATCGTAATTTCTATAATTAATAGTGTAGTTGATTGAAGGAGCCTGTCCCTTTAAAATGTCATCAAATAGAGGAGAGCGCTCTACTATATTAATATCATTGTTTGATCCCAGAACATCGAAGAATGCATGCCATATCCAAGTATCATATGAAGCAGTGGCTTCAAGCATGATTGTTGGACAACCGTGATCACCTTGAGTATACATACCGTGCCAAGCAACTAGACAGTTCTTCCACTCCTAATGCATACAATCAATGCTCCCAGCATGCTAGGAAATCCACGTTGCTCAGTAACAGCTAATAAGCGTTGAGTATAGCAGAATTAGGCTTGCGTAAATATTCATCACCAAAACAAGAAATGACACCTTCAACAAAATGCTTGACACACTCCACTATTGTACTTTCAGCCATACGCAAATAGTCATCTAAAGCATCACCCGTTACCCATATGCTAGCATCCAAATAGCTGCAGTGCACTTTTGCAAAGGTGAAGTGCTAAGTTTACCAACGACATCTCTTGTTTGTTTGAAATAGGAGGAGTAATCTTCTAATGCTTGCATGATACGAAGAAATACATCTTTCTTCATGTAGAATCTTCGTCGAAATTACTCAGCCGTATACACCGGATTATCTGAGAAGTAATCATTATACAAACGATTTTGACCTTCAATATAACCTCTATCTATAGATCTTCTCTTTCTTCTTGTTATGGAAGAACTCCCACTTAACTCTGGAAGCATTTGATATAAAGAGCTAATAAGCTCTATTGTAGTGCTACTTAATGACAAGAACAATTCTTTAGCTACCTCATAAGCAGCCTCTTCAAACTCAGAATCAGAGCTACTTCTCAACATGATTATGTGAGAGGGTGAAATGGTGTTGATGAAAATGGAAATGTGAAATGTGAGAATGCTTGGTAAGGATATGCTTCTCTGCCCATATATATGGAAGATCAATGGATGCTTTACAATGGCTAGTTTCTTTTCCCATTGATTTGATTGACAAAAGCTTTTACAACGGCTAGTTTTTCATATTGATTTGATTGACAACGGCTAGTTTTCTCATATTGATTTGATTGACAACAGCTTTTGTAACGGCTTTTACAACAACCTTTGCAATTCATTTATTAATAAATACCTTAACATTAAACAATTTCATTAAATTAACGCAATACATAATATAAGGCTACTTGTAGAACTAATTTTTAATTTCTAATAGAACTAATGATTGCTTTTTCTTTGCATTGTTTCATTTCGCATCTCTTCAATCCATTGCCTTTGCACTTCATCCATTGATGATGTATCATAAAATATTATCGATTTCTCCCACTCAAGCTGCTTCCGATGCTCCTTCTATTCTATAACTTCATTAAATTTACGCAATACATCAACTTTCTCACGATCCGTATTGCTTAAACCTTCCAACTTCTTAGCCAAATCTGATACCACCCCACTGTTTTCAACTTTTTCTTTTGCTTTTCTCTTATTTCCCACTTTACCAGGTGGTCGCATGACAACTTCAACAACGTCATCGTCTTGAGGTACATTATTTTGTGAGGATGAACTTGTATATGCTCCAGATTGATTCACCTTGGTTCGCTTACTTTGACTCTCTTTCGCATTTCCAATTTGAAACCTCCATTTAGGTTCATTTCGCAAAATAACCCAACAATGCTTGACCATACATTGTTTCTTTTCATTTTGTTTGAACAAATCATGAGCATCTTTTATATAGTCATTCTCATTTTTTCCGCTTTTAGCCCGTCGTTTTATTTGGTCATAGCAAGCCCCAAATTTTCATTACATCCTTGCAGATTTTCATCACCTTGATTTGCATTGTTGCCATGTTCGTTTTCGTGGATTTTTCCCCCCCTCATAGGCTTGACCTTCCTCGAAGCTCTTGTGAACTCGTTGCCAAAAGCTCTGCATCGGCTGGCTATTTCCAATAATTGGATCTTTACTTATCTTTAATCATGCATAAATAAGAAGTTTGTCATCAATATGCTCTCATTTTTTTCTTCGACTATCATCCTCTTCGTTTCATTGTCCTCCTCATCCTCAAGATTTTTTGTGTAGAGAATTCTGGATATTGTGAAGTTGTGCTGCTAGGTGTTTGTGGTGTCGGATTAGTTGTAGGTTGAGAAGAATGCACTCCAATAGCATTAAATTGTGGTATGTTTTCAGGATTAATGTGAGGAGGAATTGAAAATATGTGGGCATCATAGTTCTTGAGTTTTGAATGAAACTGAATGATGGATTAAAATTTTGTACCTTGACTCATATTTTGGAAATTTGGAAGATTTGAAAATTCGCGTGACTTTGAAAAAATACACCATATGGAAAATAAGAGGCATTTTGTGAATTGAAGGGTATTTGAAAATTTTGTGTGTCTTGTGGATGATGGAATGTGATAATTTTTGAGGATTATTGGGATCCATATGTAGCTAAACTATCAACTATGAAGTAATTTTTGAAGTAAAGTAGGTTTAGTAAATTTTTTTGTGAATGATCAACGTCAATTTTCACATGTATATATAGCTAGAAAATTTTTTTTCATCAAAACAGCTAAAAAAAAAATAGCAGAACGACAACATTAAGAAATATAAACCAAAGCAAAGCAAAGCAAAGCAAATAAATGGAATCCTGCACCGAAACAGGAAAAAGAAAGTGGTTAATTTAAATGAATACAAAAAGCAAAGCAAAAAAACAATAAAATAAAAAGAAAATAAGTTCTGACCGTTTGGCAAATAAATGGAGATCATATAAAAAACAAAGCAAAAAAACAATAAAATAAAAAAAGATGAAGCTAAAGTACCGGTTCTTGTTAGAGAACCTTTTGCAAAATATAGGAGCTCTCCATCCCACAAGGACCCAAGTTGAGGTCATTCCCACCTAGTGATTCTTGCTAAGGAGCTCTCGTTGGGAATGCTCTAAGTGGTGCGTAGAGTAAGTGTGTGACATAGTAGTAGTGGGCTTGTTCTAACATTGAATCGATTTGGACCATGGACCTGGGCTATTCCAAGGCTGTTAGGACCCGGCCCGTGGAGACCTGGGTATGGGGAGAATAATTCTGTTTAAAATGCTTGATCTTCTCGGGCTTTAAACTCGGAAATCCCATTAACAGGCTCAATTCAAATTCAACATTACCAAGCCCAGGCCCCAGGCATCTTTGCAAAAGCAAAACAAACGGAACCGAAGGCACAGAGACAGGGAGAGATGAGCATGAAGCTTCAAAAATGGCGGAACCTAACGATCTCTTTGTCTGACCTTCGACGTGTTGGTTCACTGAGCCATCGCCGACCCATACACAACGGTCCCGACACCATCGAAGAGCTTTTTGAAAGACACGTGGCGAAGAAAGACTCTAGCAAATCACTAGACGACGATGAGGACGAGTTTTTGAGCCGGCGCCGGCTGACTAACCAACGGCGAGAGGCGCTGAGCCTCTACAGAGACATAATCCGAGCGACTCGGTTCTTCGTGTGGCCCGACGCGCGTGGGAGGCTGTGGAGAGACGTATTGAGAGAGAACGCTCGGAAGGAGTTCGAGGAAGCGCGGTTCGAGAAGGATCCAGAAGTTATCACGAAACTGCTGATTGGAGGAAGGGAGGCGGTGGAGTCGGCGATCGATAAATTGGTTGAGAAGCAGAGGCAGCAGGTCGAAAGGGAGCGAGCCGGTGGCGGCGGCTGGTCTGGTTGATTTATGTATGATACCTTCTGTTGATATATTTATTGGAGAGAGCTACTCTGTATAATGTTGAGTCAGTTTTTTTGGCAATCGAATTGCTTTAACTTTGGAAATCGAATTTGGTTTATCTGAGTAATGTATATGAATATGTGAGATTTGAGATTGCTGAACATGCAATTTCTCCTATAATATTATGACATTTAGAACATAAAATTTGATTTGTACTTTAAGTTCATAGCAACAATGTATCTTGTTCGTCCCTTGGTATTTCCAACACTCTTAAATTGAAATCCACATGAAAGAAAATAATTAAATCAAGATGTTTTTTTTGGCTAGTATACAACCAGATCTTACAATAAGTGATGGCTTTTTAACTCGTTTTGGCTCCCAAGGGGTTGGCGTAGTAGTTAATGTGTAAAACTCTGGGCAATATGTGTGAGTTTCTGGATTTAATTCTACTTCCCTGCAGATTTCAAGTTATTTTTAACTGGTGTATGGATTTTATAGGATAATTCATATGCTCGGAAATGCTATTTTCGGTTACAGTTTTGTCTCACCATTTTTGCCTAAACCTAGAAACTGAAAAATCTCCTTAAATCAACATTTGATCCGTTGGTATTCCTCACTTAAGGAGAAAAATCCATTGACAATAAAAAATGTGACATGGGATGAAATAAGAGCTGGACCGTATGAGTGCATTGGAAAATAGTGTGCCAAACTCGGGTATTGTTGAACTGCAGCTGGTATTCCTTCTGTTCTCCTTCAGCTTTACATGTCATAATATCGTGTGGCTGAATTCATGGAACCCTGTGCTGTTTCCATTTGTTTTCTCTTTTGGGGAACTCTAGCAAAGTTCTCTTTCTTGAAAGATATGAAGTAGGAACATGTTCTTAAGTCTTTTCTCTCATTGTTGGTTCTGCAATCTTAGTTTCAATTATTTTTCCTTTTGGAAAATTCTCTTAGATGGAGGATGTAACTGGGACAATAATGTAAACAAGCTTGTTCTTGCTTTTTTTCTGGAGCTATTGGCTCTTCTTCCTTAGTTTGCCATAGTGCTTTTTTGTTTTTTTATCATTGAAATAGAAGCACTAAATGGTTTGCTTTTCTCCTTCTATATGCCTTTCTCCTTCTATATGCCAATACTATTTCTTGGATAGTGTATATTGGTCAATGCTTGCAACTACCTTTGCTTTTGAAAAAAAAAAAAATGAAAAATGCGATTTTATATTCTTTTTAAGAAGCTTGTGAAAATATATCTTCAGTTAGCCATGTGTTCTAGTCTAGTGGTAGAATTTTTATTCTCTATGGTCACAATGGTCCCAACTTACGTGTCAGAATGAAAAAAAATGATTGACATCATATGATATTCTGGCCCTATTGGCACTAATTTCCAGGACTTGCTATGGTTTTGTTTACTTCATGTTTCTTTTCCTTTCTTTACTCTTTCACATGGCCTTCTTCCTGTATGTACAGGGCATTGCGGCACTTGATTGTCACAACATACAATGTTGCTGTTATTAGGCAAGGGGAAGAAACTGCTTTTCCTGAAGATAATTGGCGCCCAAGTGGAGATAGAACTGCTTTGTGCATGGAAAATGCTATGAAAGTGGTAATGCTAGAAATTTTAGATTTTTCCTTGTTTTGTTTTTTCGGTTGGGGTTTTGTGGTGGGGTGGGGAAGGAAAAAACCTGAAATCGCTTTTTTTACTAACTCCATTTTCTTCAAGGAAGAAATAAGTGGTCCTTGAAATCTTTAGCTGTGCAGCTAGCCAACAAATTTTTTGTTAATTGTGGAAGATGGTGGTTGCTAAGTATAAAAGCCTATGCTTGTCTATATTTTAGCTTATAGATTAATTAGTCGAGGAGCTAGATTCAAGAAGGTATCAAAATAGGAGGTCCTAAGTTTTTGTAATTTTCTCTCCATTTAACTATCCACACGTGTTGGACCTCTGTTAATGTCCAAACTTGACATGCGAAGTATAAAATGTGTGTACTTAAACTTTTAGATTAATCGGTTGATATGCAAAACTCGATGGTGGTTTTACTGTGTTTACATAGAACTAGGTGAACAATTAATGATGCGTTGCTCTTAAGAATATTGTTTGAGTGTGTTATATTAGGTGGGTATCTGACGATGCCTTCTATTTGGAATGATCACTTTGAACCTTATATATTACTTCAAGTGGAGACGCAATGTAAGATAGCTTCTTAAGGCAAAATTGATGGAACAACAGTGATACACACCAAATCCATGAGGATTGGAAATTTAATGTTAGATTGCATATGTGAAATGATTCTAATGAAGCACTTTAATTTACTCAAGTTTTAAATTGTTGCAATCTTTTTGTGTAAAGGAAATCGAGGGGAGACGGCCTGTAAAGATATTGCTTGCTGCTGGAGCAGACCCGATTGGCCTTGATTTTTCTGGGCAAACGGTTCTACATAGACCTGATGATGTTGGGTTGGTGAAGATCTAATAGTTATCCTGAATCAAGAGTTTATTAATTTCCTCCTTCCTGTTGCCATGTGTATTAATCTTTTTTGGCCAGAACTTGCATGTTAATTACTTTATGTATTGTATTTTACTTTTCAGTATATTATTGTATTTAGTTGTGTGAATGTAAATATTTGAAGTCTGCAACATATGAGTCGACGCCTCCTCATGTAGCTCTGCTCAATGGGGCATTTCATTACTGGAGTCTGGATTTACAATTAATTTGGACACCCTGATAGGATTCATGTTTGGGAACTTGCTTGGTGGTTTAGATATTTAGTTAAGAAGATAATTTCAGATCAAATAAAAGAATCTCATTATTATTCTTTCTATCAACCGCGGAAATTACTCATGAAAAAGAAAAATCTCTTGCCATTTATCTTTTTTTTTTTGGTTCGTGGTAGTAAAATGTTTTGAGGCCTTAGCAAGATGGAGAAGAGGGATCATATGCTTGTCAAGACCTAGCTCCCATTTTTCAGGTTCAGAATCGCATTGAACTTAGGTGGCTGGAGCAATTTACCCTTGGGATTTGGCAGGGGGGAGTCGTTTCAAGGGTTTTGTATCACAGGCCGGGTAAATTGGCTTGGAGGAGAATGCTAGCAAAGGACAGCTTATGGGATTATACGCCAATGAGGGTTAATTGAGAAATAATTTGAATTGGGAGAAGGGAAACATACTAGATAATGATTGCACGAAATAAAATCCGTGAAGCTCTGGGTGAATACATTGGATGTTGGACTCAATAACCAGCCCAGAACAGGCCGTTTTGTACTAGGTGAATACATTCATGGGGATGGAAATTTGTTGTTCCAAAAATGCTATCTCGATTCTATCTCAGTGAATACATGATTGTCATGTGTATGTAAAATGATAGTAATTGTTTTTTTTTATAGGGATGTTTTTACTTTTTAAATTTATTAACATATATCAAGTTTCTATTGGCTAAGATATGATGGAGACATTAATCATAGGACAGCAAATATTTTTCCTATTCATGGCATTGGTTGGAGTAGCAATGGGAGAAATTTAGTGCTGATAATTTGGGTTTTGAGCCATGAACTTAGACATGACATATACGATTATAAAAGGGTTTGGATAAGTAAATATTGATACAATTAATAAAGGTCAAATATGGAAACAACATGAATTTAAAATTGTTTGGATTTTGGTTAAGGGCCCAAACCTGTTTATAAACCCATGAATTTGATAAAATATATTTTATTTTTTGTATTCTTATTTTATCACGTATAATATTATTATCCCTAACTAAACTATAAAACGATAAAACCATCTATATATAAAACAAATTATATATATATGTATAAAATACTATAAATTATATATAGAATATACATATAATACATAATATATATATATATATATATATAATAGATCTTATCTAACAAATAAAGTATACATAAAATATACATAATTTATATATCGATATATAGTTGAATTATTTACTACATATATGACATATATACATAACACATATATCATATAATGTGTAAGTAAACTATTTATAACAATTTTATGTATTGATATAACACGTGCATATATTAAATTTTTAGGTTATAAATGCACAATCTATATATTATGTAAAGATTATGCATATAACATGTTATATACACATCTATCCTGTATTTAGCTAGAGATTACATGCAAAGCATTTTTGAAATGGGTTGATTGTATATAATATGTATAACTTATAAAGTGCGTATAAAATATGAATTACATCTAAGGTATATCGCTTATATATATATATAACATAATATACGTGTGACTTAACATATATATAATAAGTATTTATATTGTACATGTGTATATATGTACTTATCTACATATATATAAGATCTATAGGTTATAAATTCATAACATATATGTTAAAATTTATTTGTTATATGAAATGAATACGCTATATATAGATTGTATATCTACATGATTAAACTATATACTTGGTATGTAACATTTATAGTTTGTAATAGTTATATTATATATATATATATATATATATACTTAAATAGTATATATAACAAAAAATTAGCTATAACATATATATATATATATATATATATCATAGTCTATACATATAAGTATATCACATAACAAATATAATGATATCTATAATATATGGATATTTATAATAATATAGTCATGTATATACATATTTTTACATGTATAAAATCTACAAATTATAAATTATAATTGATAAAGTCATTTTATACTCACTTTTCATTGATTAAATAATTCTAAATTATTATTGATTTTATAGAAATCATAAGGAAATGGTAGCAATTGAGAGGAATTTTGTGCAAAATTGAAGACAAGAAGAGTGTAAGTTGGCCATGAAATAAAGAAGGCCACTAGCCTTCGCTAGAAGCAAAGCCATCCTTCAACAAGACAAGCAAAGCTGTTAGCTTCAATGACAAATTTCATCCAGCCTTAAATTTTTACTTGTGCACAGGCTATTTGAGATTAAAAGCCATCGGCTTTTGGTCGGCCTTCATGCAAAGCCGCCCTAACGTTACCCAAACACTGCCAGCTTACTTGCTTCGAAATAATTTTCTTCATTCAGGGCCAACTAAATTAAATTAAAGGCCGTCGTCCCATCTCCCTACGCGACTTTTCATATATATATATATTTCTTTTGTTGGATCTTGTGAAGGAGAAAGGAACCCTAGCACGAAATTTGAAGATAATTCCTTTACGCTTAGATCTAGATTAAGGCTTAGACTAGAGAACTTTTATTTTTATTTTGATTAAGGATTCCATACCAGTATCAAGTGGGAAACATCATTTGTATTTGGATTTCAGAACGTGATTTTCTCGACAAGATAATTTTGTTCTTTTCTTATATTCATTCTATGGATGGTATTAAAATTGTTCCTTTTGTGCTTATTTAGGGTTCTAAGTTGATGAATTGAATTATCCAATTGATGATCATTGCTATTGATTGAATTGTTGTTTGTATTCAAATTGTTGATGCTATTTCACCGATCATGTATTTTGGATTGAATCTGAAGTGCATGATAGATTAGGATTGCAATTGGAATATTCCTTTCTAATCAATTTTATGATTAGCTAATATGGATTACAAATCTCATAGACATATGGATTTTTAATTCAATTAGGGTTTAGGAAATTAATAGGATTAATCAATTAATCATTTTCCTAGGAATAGGGAATATTGATTGGTTAATTCAGGATAATCACTTTTTTTTGGAAAAAAATGATTTTTTATCTAGTGCCTAATCGATTGAAAACACTAAACTAATTAGCAATTTGGATTTGCAAGCATATTCTAATTGATAGTATACATTCCATTGATATTCTGATATGTTAGCTCTTAACCTAATTCATTACAGGTGTTGGAAATCCCATATCTTTGTAGATTATTTTTATTTAAAAAATCCAAAAATGTTTTCTTTTTTATTTGCCTAGCTACAATTAAGACTAATATAATTGAGAGCTAGTCCTCACTCCTTGTGGACATGACTCGGTATTGACCAAAATTTTATTACTGCTCACGCATCTGGTATACTGGCCAGTAAATATTTGTGCAATTGAAGGAATTTAAAAAAGATTAAAAAGAGTTTTAAAAAGCATATATATAAAGAGCGTGATCAATAATATATGTTATAATTCATTCGTTACATATATTTATGTTACATGTATGTGGTTGGAACATAATTTATAAACCATATATAGCCTATTATACAAATTTATATTATTATGTACTATAAATAACATGTATATTGTAAATATTGTATGCAATACGTATATATATAACCTATAATATATATAATATAAATGGTGCCAAACATATATTATATTTATATACATATACCTAGCATAATCTATTTGTTATATAAATTATATACCATATGTAACAAATGTCTTAAGGATACAAATACATAATATATGTTTTATATATGTTATATATATACCATGAAAATAAATTATATGTTCATACATATATGTATCTATATATTTATGTAATTCATTTATTATACCTAATCAATTCGTTGTCCATTTGTTCCATACAATATAGATTATATATGTAACATATATATAATTATATATCATGAATATTAATAACATGTTATATATATATGTATGTATATACATACGATAGGTTTAAGTAATTTTTTTATTCCATTATAACCGAATAAAGGTATATCGGTATTTTAAGCTATATTACTAGTTTGATGTTGCAAGTTGAAGGAAATGTTGGAAAGTGTAATCTTGGTAATGCAATGTTAAATGAAGTAAATATTATAATATAATTTTTTTAGCCGACTACTGGTAGAACTATCCTCAAATCATAATTGTTTTGATCGATGTTTATTTGTTTAAATAAATAGGCACACTTAGTCATTAACATCCCTTTAACCTAAAAGAAATTAGGGTTTACATTCTCTCTCTCTCCTCTCATTCTCTCTCTCATCAGGTTTGATTTCTTCTATCTTCTTTTGAGTTAATATGTTAGTGAACTGGTATGCTAGATTGGATTCTACATTTATCAGATTTTGTAATCAATATGAGGTTTTTAAGTTTTAAATTACGAGGCTTTTAACTTTTCATGTATTTTAACACGAACTCATTTAGACACAAGACATGAGACATGATATAAATGGGTAGGGTCACGTGTTTAGGTTTTCATACACGATTAATAAATGGGTTGGGATCGGGTCAAGCTCTTTTAGACATGAATATGAGACACGACACTGTGACACAAATTGCCAACACTAGAGAAATTAGCTTGATGCATTACCTTGAGAAACACTTTAAGGTATATGCAATATATATGTAGTGTGTGAGGATTGATTATTGTTTAACACATAGTCATATTCCTAAATTACAATTGTAAGTTATTTTAAAAATTACCCATTATTTCTTAGTATAATTTGTCATTTCTCAAAGATTAACCTAAACGCGACAGTCCACCACACTCGATATTAAAATTCAAGTATGATAGCTTTAGTTATCCCATGAGTTTAGACACCGAGTGTAAGGCGAACTTTCACCATGAAGGGAACCTTATTTTGAATCGAAATAGCTTAAGAAGACATACATAAATATAAGAATATAAATTATAACAGTTGTGACCGAGATTGATCTATTACAAAGATCTAAGGGGCATACCCCCGCCAAAATAATAAGAGTCTTCAAGGTCCACAAAAGTCTCTTACAACCACACACACATACGTATATATATATATATATAATTAATTAATTAAAGAGATTTAACTAGAAATCTATGCCTAACATCTAGGTCCCGACTGCTTCAAAAAGCTTCTTAAATTCCAAAAGCTCTACTTGAGAGAAATGTCTCCTTGAGGATAGCCATAGATAATCGTACTGTAATAGGAAACTGTAAGGGTATAAGCTTGCAGGCTTAGTGAGCTTCACTTCCAAAATTAAATACTCAATCCAACAATGAGGCAAGTAAGTTATATTAAACAATCATATGAAATGCATAAGCACGTAAGCATACAATACATAAGACTTTCCAGGAGTTCTCTGTTAAATGGATTTACACCCTCCATTCGGGGTTAGGTGTTTCAAGCCCACACGACCATAGATTTCAATTTTTCTCTCATTTATTAAGTGGTTGTTTCAGGTGCCTACCTATTCGTGAATTATGTAGTTGATTCAAGTGCCTACTCCACTTCTATTTTAATTTATGCGACCCTATGCTGATAATCGAGTTTTCAGGCCTACCCGTTGCCTAGCTATTATGCCTTTTTCCCATAAAGGTATAACAACGAATATAATGTGAGTCAATATATGTTATGCATGGACAATTTAGTTATATGGTCATGACATATTATTTAAGTGAATTGAAGGCGATCATAGAGATTTCAAACACTTCAATTCTATACTAAATCATATAAATATTTATAGCAATTCCCATTTCGATATTCTTAACATCAATTCAACCAAGTAGAAATCACATGCGCATTCCAATTTTATCTTGTCTTAATTCTAATGCCACTATTATTACAAGCAAAATCATAAGCATGTAATTTAAAGAAAGTGACCTTACTTCGCCATGGTGTGAATTTCTCTTAATCGTAATAATTCTCGGGAAGGTCTAGTCCGTCTCTCAAGTCTCCTAACAAAAGAAATACCTCCAATGAGTATTTCTATGAAGTTTAAATGAACTAATAAATTCTATTTTAATAAGTTCATCAAAGAGGAAATTTTAACTTAAAATGACCATAACTTGGTCATTTTAACTCAGAATTTCACATATTATATACCGATTTCTACCTCTTCGACGAGAGCTATCCATTTCTAAAGTAATTTTCATCAAACAAGGTCATTTGGTTCATGAACAGTAGGGTACAGAATGTTATATGAGACTCCTAACCCATAAACCAAATTCTAATTTCAATCCAAGCATCATTCAAAAGATTTGATAGATACTTAGCTATTATTATATCTTGAAAGACTCTTTTATATACATATATAACTCAATATCATGCATGATTCATGGGTCGATGATCAATCTATTTCATTATGTAGTCAACCAATGTTTTATGGAGTTTGAAAGACACTATTTTCTTAAGCTTTGTTTTGAAAAATTTCTAAGTAAACTAGAATCTCTTTAAAAGATTATTCCTTTATGTTCATTGTAACGCCCTAAAATAAGAACATTACAACCCGCCACGTGTCCTTCTTTTTAAAGAACACGCTAAGGCTATATTTTCTAATCCACCAATATATGTAACTCAAATATCACCAATAACTCCCAAATAAAGGATACTTGAAATAAAATGTCCTCAATTCATCTAAATTATAAAACTAAGCAATTTAACTTTAAAGAAATAACATAATCTCCAATATAATAATAAACTAATAATAAAATTATTGTTTTTCTTTCCTGCAATCACTAGATCAAAGATTCAACTATCGGTAGAAGGATCAAATCCACTATCGCTTTCCCCATAGTCCACAAATATGTCGTATCTCGTCAAATCATAGATAATAGAATCCTCACCTGTACCTGTGAGAAAAATAAGGATTGAGCGAAAAATGCCTTGTACGCCATACCACAAACACATGCACATGCACATGAACAGGCAATAAACATTATCACATACAACTTAAAACTAATGCAACAACCACCATTTATTATCTTTAATTTAGACAAGTAACCAACATAGTTTAGAACCATTTGCAATTGGTCTTAATCCCGGAGTAACTCATGACCCCGATTCACAATCTTTATATAAAATAGTTATATACATATATATTGATGTTGGGTACTCCTCATACATCGTTGCTTTCTGCCATACGGACCGGAACGATTGCTAATCTATCGGAATCATTTTTAGGTGTAACTCTACTTAGGACAACAACACACAAGGATCATCAGGTTGCCAACGTTAGTATCACACTCTGCGTGGTCTTTACTAATCGCAGCCAAGCACAAGCAGTAAATCAAATTAAAATACCTCATAAAATTAAGTCAATTTATGCAATTCTAAACCTATAAGCACAAACAACAAACAAGGTAAGGTCGTATCTGGATTCGCTTTCCAAAACTCCAAATTCACCAACAAAATCTTTTAAAAGGTTATAAACCTTAATTTCACCGGAAACCCGATCATCAACATATATCAAATCAAAATCCAATTCCACATTCATAATTAAATCCTAACCCTAAAATCCACAATCTCAAAGCATAAGATTTATAACATTAGATCCACACACCTGTCTTCTAAGATCACCAAACAACGAAACCCTAGAATGCCAATTTCTCCAAATTCCTCAAAAACCCTAAAATTCTTAATCCATAGAATTCAAACAAATTTTAGAAAAAGAAATAATTTTTATATCTCCACAAGAATAAAAGATTTACTTACCTAAGATTTTGATTCTTGATCTACTTTGAGTGTAGAACACAAAACTCCGACAAGACTTAGGGTTTTTCTCCCAAAACTTTAGTCCCTTTAACCAAACGATTATTTTAGGAAAGATTATACTTTTAGACCATCAAAAGGGAATATAGAAAGATCAATTACCTATTCTTGGTTCTTCTTCCTCCTTGATGCAAGATCATAGGTTGAGAGATGTCTTAAGGTTTTTTAAAGCATATGATAGGTTTTGAAGAGGAAAGAATGGGACTAGGTGTGACAAAACATTCATATATATTATATATATATATTAGGGTTGACCATAAAACCCTCTTATTTTATATCAAATGACACACTTGCTCTTCTTTATAATTTATTTTATACTTTAGGAATCATGATTTAACCAAATTTAACCAAAAGAGATTGAGATGAAAATCTTACCTAGAATTGAACTGCCTTAGGTTGGGCTATGAAAAGAGAAGAAGGTTATGGTCTATTTGGGAAACTTAATAAAATAGAAAACTACATATAAATTTGTATGTCATAAGCTGGTGGGATAGGCTGATAGCCTAAGTTAATAAGCTGACGACCTAAAATAAAAGCTGGCTGCCTTGAAAACACAAATGATAGACATTGCAGAAGATACGTCGGCCCAACGCCGGTGGCCTAATGTCAACAACGACGACTTAAATGTCCAATCTCGACGGCCTTCAACTAGCCTAAAGCTGCTCCACATCTCCTTCGTGAACAACTCTAGTTTAATCAATTTCATTTTGTTAAATGACAAAATTACCCTCTTAAATGTCATTATATCACCATATTACCCTTCACTGTGATTTATTTATTTGTATATTACATTCATTCTCTTATTTTGCTCTTGGAGTTGGAAAATAGATGTTTAAATAGAGATTTTGCCTAGTTAAGAATATTTACAAAATTTTGAAAAATGAAAATATTGCATGATCTATATTTTTAAACCTTTCCTTTTTTTAAGATTATACCTTGATAAAACCCACTTATTCTTATCAAAATGAAGTCTTTACTACTTCTATTCTCTAAGGCTTCTATTTTTCAATTACAATTTTCATTTTGGCATTTAGAAATAGGTGTTTAAGTCAGGGTCATTTCTAGATCCGAATTTTAAAATTTGTTTTAAGGTTATTTCTTAGGTAAACTCATTTAATCTTTCTAAGATTAAGTCTTAATCAAACCTACTCCTTAAGGCTTCCATTTCTTTAATAAAACTCTTATTTTAGAGTTGAGAAATAGGTGTTTATTTAGCATTTTACCCTAGTTACGAATTTCAAGCTCTTGTTGGGGTTGAAACAAGTTCCATCTTAACTTTTATAACATTTTTCTTATTTTGAAAATTTCTCTTAGTAAAACTAAGCTTAACTCATCAAAACCATTCTTTTATGATACCTATTCCCTAAACCCTTCATTTTAAATGTTAAATCTTCATTTTGGAGTTGGAAAAGATGTTTTCTAAATAGGGTTCTTTTTCCATCCGAATTTTCAAAAATCACTTTTGTTTAAACAAAGATAGATCTTGAACTTTTTATTATATCCTCACTATTATCATCCCTACAAGTCTTTTATGTACATGAGACAAAAATCTATGGTATTTATGTACTCAAAATAACTAGATCTAGTATATCATGCAAGTCATGAATGCAAATGCAACATCAATATTATGTAGATGAGGTTAATAAATGAATACATGCACAAAAATCAATAATAACAACATAAAATAAGCAAAATAATAGCAAAACAACTTAGATAACAAGATCCACAATATTGTGATGGCAAAGATATCATGCTTAAGTATTTTCATATCACTAGCATAAAGCTCATGAGGATTTTAGGGGAACCACACATGTATGATCTTGCCATTACATGTTTTATTGGGATAGGATGTAGATCTATTTCCTATTAAATGTGTGGTATAAGAAAAACTTGAAGAAAAAAAATATTATGTGAGTATGTGTGTGGGGAGGGGGCTTACGGCAAGAGGGAGAGGGAGTGAGAGAGTTAAGAGAAAAATTTTCAAAGTTGATTTGGTGAAAAGAAGAAAAGTGTAAAGTGAAAGGCATAAGAAAGTTTATATAGAAAATAGATTAGGGTTTTTGTGTGATTAATAAAAGAAAAAAATAAAACAAATTGAGGGTACAAGGGGAGGTTCCACGCCGGTTTTGGGGAGCGAAGACAGAGAGATGTGAGTTTGATTATTTTGTGTAGTAAAATTCAAATTTAGGAAGTAATTTAAGTAATAAAATATAGTGGAAAAGTAAATTTGTAAGGAGAATGATGTAAGATTGTAAGAATAGGATGTAAGGATGTTAGAATAGGTTATGGGTGATTATACTTGTGAATAGTGTGATTAGAGATAAAAAAGTAGATTAGACAATTAAATTACCGGTAGTAAAGAAAATACGAGCAAAATCACAATATCAGATATTTCTAGTTACCAAAAAATTATATAACCGATATATTTGAAAATCTTATGAAATTACGATTCTAACGGTACTAATGGTATACTCTTGGTATCCTGAGTCCGGGATTCGTTTTTAAAGTCTGTATCTAATCGAATTTGAAATAGACTAAAAATTTATTAATCTAATATTTTTAAGTATCCTAATATTATTACAAACCAATCTACACTCTTCACTCATATTTCGACTTCTCAGTTTAAGAACACGGGATTGTCGGATCTAAACTGTTAGGGTTTCTTAAGGATTTGTTGACTTAAGGTTTTCGGTTGACTTCGCAATTTAGGGTTTTAGCTTGAAATTACCCTAAAAATTAAGGATATACATAATTATTCACCAGGAGTATTCATGTCGTGTGTATCACTTATTGAATATTTTTACTACTACTCCTAGGCTATGTTGATAGTTATACACGTGGCATGTATTTGAATATTTTTTCAACGATCGTGCAGTAATATTTTAAAAGTTAAAACCAATGAGCTCTTTTGGTATCTTACATTCACCAATAAACATTTTAATTTTACTAAATTAATCTTGACGGTATGCTAAGGATAAAAAATGTTGTATTAACTTTTATATTAAGAATAAAAGATGTTGTATTGATTTCTACATAAAGTGCGAGTAATGCATGTAATTGTTGTTTCATGATATTAATTTTATATAAATATTGCCACCGTACCATTATTTCTAAAAATCATGTCTTGACTTTACCAGCAAATTAGTTGAGTTTGATGAAGAGATAAATTCAAGTTTGTACTGCTTAGATAGCTATCAAGTTCAAGCTTAAGTTTAAAAATTGGACTTAATCGACTTATAAGCTTATTTGAACTTTTTATATATCAAAAAAGTAATAATTATAGAATTCTTTTGAAAAAAAAAACTTAATTTTTAGTTTAATCGTATGCCTATTTGGATTGTTGGATATTTGATTTATATCAATAACTTATCGGTAAGGTTATTATTAGTTTAATATCAGTTCGATTTAGTCAGTTTATGAGTAAATTATCAATTTTTTATCGGTATCATATTTGTATCAGTTCAGTATCGGTTTACTATCGATTCAGCTTGAAAACTAAATAAAAAAAAATAAAATAAAATCGATTATCCAAATAGGGTGAGTTGGAGTTTATCGAGTATTACATTTTAAGTTGAGTTTGAGATTAAATATTAAAATACGATGGAATCCGAATTGAATTTTTATTTGAATTAAGTTTTACGTTGACAGTGCAATATTTCGAACTTAAATTATTCACGGCCCTATCAATGGCTTGCAACTATGCTTTATGATGGAAATTCAAGCCGTATGAGAAAGCCATTGAAGCCTACAAAACATGGGTCTTCTCTCAGTTCTCTGGCAACGAAAACATTAATTTATCCATTGCATTTCAGATCATTCTTACGTACTAAATGTAGCATAATTATATGATAAGCGGGAATTAGCGCAAGGTTATTATGTGTACATATATTAAATTTATAGGTTATAAATATAAAATCTATCTGTTATGTAAAATTTAATTAGAGATTACATTTAAAGAATTTAAAAATAGATAGATTGTATATAATCTGTATAACTTATAGAGTGCATAAAAATATGAATTACATCTAATGTATATCACTTAAATATATATATACATATATATATATATATAATAGAATATACATGTGATTTAACATGTATATAATAAGTATTTATAATGTATATGTGTGATATATATATATATATATATACTTATCGGTAAATTACACCAAAAGGTATTAACGTTTGGGAGTAAGTTCATTTAAAGTATCAATTTTAAGTAATTAAAAAGAGGCATCAACGTTTCGCAAAAGCGTCAAATGATGTATCAATGTTTTGTAAAGTTCATTTAAAGTATCAACTTTTCAATCAGTTTTCAATTAAGTTTCTAAAGTTTTTATTAATAGTCAATTATTAATATTTTATTAGACTCACTTTACAAAATATTGATACCTCTTTTTAATCACTTCAAGCGTTGATACCTTAAATGAATTTATTTCCAAACGTTGATTCCTCTTTTGAACTAGTTGAAACGTTGATACCTTAAATGAACTTATCCTCAAACGTTGATACCTTTCATTGTAATTTACTCTATACTTATCTAAACATATATAAGATCTATAGGTTATAAATTCATAATTTATATGTCATAATTCATTTGCTATATAAATGAATGTGCTATAAATAGATTGTATATCTACATGATTAAACTATATATTATATATATAAACATTTATAGTTTGTAATAGTTATATATATATATATATAACTTAAATAGTACATATAAACAAAAAAAATTAGGTATAACATATATCATAATCTATAGGTATATATATATCACATAACAAATAAATGGATATTTATAATATATATAGTCATGTATATAACATATTTTGCATGTATAAAATCTACGAATTATAAAATATAATATTTGTTATAATTCATTTGTTACATATATTGTTTTGGCTACATGTATGTGTTTGGAACATAATTTATAAACCATATATGGCATTTTATACAAATTTATATTTATATATGCTATAAATGACACATATATTGTAAATATTATATGTAATACATATATATAAAACATAAATAATGCCAAACAAATATTGTATTCATATACATATACCTAACATAATCTATTTGTTATACAAATCATATACCATATATAACAAATGTCTTAAGTTTACAAATACGTAATATATGTATTATATATGTTATATATATAACATGTAAATAAATTATATGTTCATATATATATATATATCTATACATACGTAATTCATTTATTATACTTAATCAATCTATTGTACATGTGTTCCATACAATATAGATTATATATGTAGCATATATAATTATATATCATATTTCATGTTTAACAAATATTAACAACATGTTATATATGTAAGTATATACATAAAGTAGTTTTAAGTAATTTTTTTAATTATTCCATTATAAACTAAAATGGTATAACGGTATATTAAGTTTATTCCTGGTTTAATGTTGCAAGTTGAGGCAAATGTTGGACAGTTTAATCTTGGTAGCATAATTTCAGATGAAGTAAATATTAGAATATAATTTTCTTAGTCTATTATTAGTAAAAATACTCTTAAATCATAATTGTTTTGATCAATGTCTATCTGTTCAAATAAACAAGCACACTCAGTCACTAATATCCCTTTAACCTAATAGAAATTAGGGTTTACATTCTCTCGCTCTCTCCCTCTCTCTCATTCTCTCTCTCATTAGGTTCGATTTCTTCTATCTTCTATCTTCTTTTGAATTAATATGTTAGTGAATTGGTAAGTTAGAATGGATTTCTACATATCTGATTTATTGGATTTTGTAATCAATATGAGGTTTTTATGTTTTAAATTATGAGGCTTTTAAATTTTCATGTATTTTTTTTTATGAATGTTTAATTTTTATGCTATGGGTTTGCATAAATTTAAAGAGAGGGAGGTGAAGATTTTAATTGTGTGGTTGCTTAATTTGTGGCAACTTTTTAGTAGGTTGTTATTTAATTTGTTCTTGTACTTCATAAGTTATTCATATATGGTAGTAAATATTTCTTATCAACCAATAAGTGGGTTTTCATGAGGCATGAGACATAAGACACGATATAAATGAGCCAGGTCACTGGTTTATGTTTTCATACATGATTAATAAACGGGTTGGGTTGGGTTGGGTTCAGCCCTTTTAGGAACGATTCCATTTAGACACGGACATGAGACAAGACATAGTGATACGAATTGCTAGCCTAAAGAAATTAGCTTTGTTAGATTATCTTAAAATAGGTTTTGATGATAACAAAAGAGTAAAAAGATTACTAATGAGTTTATTAAGTGTGTAGTTTTAAGTTAAGGAGAAAGAAAAAAATGATGAATGGTATCAGGAATCCAAAAGGTTTTCCAGAAGGTTATTTCAAGAATTAACAGAAATCCAGAAGGTTTCCTAGAAGGTTTCTACAACTTTTGACAACAACTTTGTTTCCACGAGATTTCATTGTTCATTTTCCCAAATGAGATCAAAAACATTCTGGATCAGTACAATTAAATATCTTGAAGGACTAACTCCGAGTAAATAAGTTTATTTGGATAATATACTCATTTGTTTCACTAAAGTTGGTTTATATCCAAGGGCATTTAAAGCGTTCTTCAAGTTTCTCTCTCTTATCATCCATCAAGCTTTAAGAACAATATCAGATTTTGTTTGAACAGATGTTACACAAAATTTTGTCTTCAAGACAAATGGTTATTAGTATCTACATCCTCCAAGACAAGAGAAAGTATATTACATACCTATTCTTATGGGATTCTATCATAAGTTCAAAAAGGAACGTTATCTTTAAAAGCTTTTGTATTAGATAAAGAAGGAGATCAGATTATGATGATTCACTTTTCGAATTTCAAATTTCAAATAAAAAAAATATCACCACAAATCAAGGAAAGCCAATCTACAAAAAGTTGAAACAATCTTATATTCTATCCATTGAAGATAACAACAGGATTTGAATTTGAAAAAGGGGATAAGGAACTCAAGATAATACTCGAGATATTCTTGGAAATGTTCCAACAAGAATTTTTTTCAATGTTGAAGAATTGAATAATATATGAGAAGCTCTCTTCCTAGTCAAATATATAGAAGACATGAAAATGAGACAGATACAGTGAAATAAAAAAAAAAGAGACGTGAAAGAGAGATTGAATATAAGACGAGAAAAAGAAACAGAAAACAAAGAGGAAAAAGAAATACGAGAAACAAAAAGAACACTCTACTCTCCTACTGCTTCAAAAACAAATTTGCGCTACTTTGATCAGAATAAATAAACACGCTGCTTTGTTTATCCGAACTGTTGAACCGTGCAATTTCAACTTTTGCATTTTTTTTACATATTTTCTTGTTGACAGAAGAAATGTTTTGTTGCCTTCTAGATTATTTGATTACAGGATTAGACTATGTAGATCGATTGTTAGCTTGAGGATAGTTGTGAAAATCAAGCAGAGAGAATTGTACAATCTTATAATTTGATTTAAGTAGATATTGTGGAACAAACTTGTAGAATAACGGGGTCCCTGGCTCTGAGCTAAAAGAGTGGATTGACGCATTAGGTGGAACCACTATAAATTGCTGTCTGATTTCTATTCCCTATCTTTTTAATTTTTGCAATTTATTTTCATATTTGTTTAATTGTTTATATTGTTCTCATATTTGAATCCGAAAGGGAATAATTTTTAAAAGGCGAAAATTTCTATTTTTATTAATATCAATTCAACCTTCTTTCTTAATTATTTAAGTGGGACCAACAAGCTTGATGCATTGCCTTGAGAAATGCTTCATGGTATGTGCAATATATATGTAGCGTGTAAGTATTGATTATTGTTTGATACGTAATCATATTCTTAAATTACAGCTGGAATTTATTTAAAAAATTACCTACTATTTCTTAGTATAGTTATTCACCACATGTATACATATGGTGTGTATCACTTATTGAATACTTTTACTGCTACTCTTAGGGTATGTTGATAGTTATCCACCATGTGTAGACCTGGTACGTACTTGAATATTTTTCCAACGAAATTGTATAGTGATTGGAGATTTGTTATTTATAATATTTGTCACTCCTTTCTACAACTATGATTTGTATAAGTCAACTACTACTCCTCTAGCACCTCGTAGAGAGTGGCCACTCCCCATTGCAGATGAGCTTGATATTGGAGAAGGGGTAACACGGTTGACACAACAGTTACCTCCATCACGTTACTGTCCAGTGGCCTCTAGGGATTTTGAAGAAGGTTCTGGTGTAGTGATTGAGCAAAAAGGTGATCGTTAGGATAGAGGCAAGAAGAAGGAGTCGATGTTTAGGAGATTTAGAAAGACCTTCACCAGACGTTTAAAGAAAAAATAGGCAAATTACTGTTCTCACTGTTTATATCTCGATTACTATATTTGAGACAGTTTCTGATTTATGTAATTTGTATTTAAACACTTACTTAATGTAATTATATGCTTACTATCATTTTGATTCCAACTGCTCACATTGCTATAATAAGTTTGGTTATCGCTTTACTACAGTTGTTGTGTATTGGATTGGAAGTGTTGATTAAAGTTGGAGTTTGATGTGTACTATGTAGTTGTATGCAGGTTAGACTAATTTTGGTGTTAGATTCCTGATGTCCGTATTAGATGTATTGTTTTTACTATCCTTCTTATTATTACTGTTGTCGTGGATGTGATATTTGTAGTTACATGCATTACATGTATCATTGAGATAAAATGTTGATGTTTGGATACATTACATGTATCATTAATGGACACATTTTCTCATTGTTGTATATATGTGTTTATATGCAAGCTGTTTTTTTTTTTTTTAAAAAGCACTGCTTTTGGACGCATTCATAGAATGAGTTCGACAAAAAAAAAAAAAGACTCAATGCGTCCAAAAAATTAAAAAAAAAGGACAACCAGAGGCATTTAGTTAATACGTCAGATTATATTTAAAAAAAAATTTCCTTTACCTCGAACACATTCAGTGAGCGTGCTACTAGTATAAATTTTCGAGCGCACTCACCGAATGCATTTTCAGTGAATTATATGAGAAATAATTTTAAAAAGTGGCGTATTTTTTTATTAAGTTTTAGAAAAAGCATTTGTTTCATACAAAATCTCCAAGATTCTTGTTACTATCATCTCCATCCTAGTAGAAATCTTTGATGATTTTGTCAATTTTATTAAGAGTTTGCATCAGGATATGCATAGCTTGCATATAATAACTTATAATACCCCCAATAACAAATTAAATTATGTTTGTTTCATTATATTTTGGTCATTTTGACATAATATTTTTTTCTTTTTTAAACAGATGTTTGTTAAAAAATAAATATCAATGAAAAATTGATGATTTTACTCATAAACAGAGTAAATGATACGATATAAATATGATACAGATAAGACACATATGCAAATATGATATAAATACAATACAAATAAAAATTAGATAATCTAAACATAGCCTTAATGACAGTGGTTCGGCCAGCTAGGCTCAAGAACTTTGCTTTCCACCCCGTGATTTTACTACGAATCTTATCAAGGATAAAATTACATTCTCTGGAGGACACATAACCATTATGAGTTAGAGGGTATCTAAGATGTTTACCTCGGATCCCAACCGCATCAACAATTCTTACTGTCGTATCGCTATCAACGTTCCTTGAAAAAACAATTCTAGATTTATTGGGATTTACTCGGTGACCAAACCAAGAGTAGAAAATTTGGAACGCTTCCCACATTGATTTAGCATTCTCAATTGAAGCTTCTCCCATAAGAACAATGTCATATGCAAGAGATGTAGATTTTGATTCCTGAATTTTATTGACTTCAACCACTTCATATCAACCCAAGTTGAGATCTATTGACCTACTATTTCCATTATGATGATCCCTAGAGGATTCAAAATCTTTGGTAACCTTACCATTTACGATAACAGAGAAAGATGAAGAAGCAAGACGAATTAATGATTCACAATAAGGACATGGGGAAATCGAAGTACGAGACTTGTTACCTTGAATATAAAAAGCATGCACATAATAAATTAGTTTGAGAAAGTGGTTATAATATTAATGATTATATGGTTTAGATTAATGATAATAATGTTGGCAAAATAGTAGAATTGTTTATGATACATTGCATGTATCCACTTCGATAATTAAAATAAAAAATTGTTTTTGATATATTGTTTATATGAAATACATGACATGTGAAAATTGATATGTGTATAGATAAAAAAAATAAATAAATGTTAATATAAAAATATATATGTGCCTGATATTAGAAAGATTAGGAAAACATATATATTTTTATGTATAAAAGCATAGAAGATAAAAATGAGATATTGCGATTAATAATAATTATAATAGCAACTTTAGTAAAAGAAATTGATAATGTGTAATCAAGTGTGTTATTAGTAATAAAAGTAATAGTGGCATAAGAGACAATAATATAGATGGTAATAAAAATAGTAATAAAATGTATATTGTTCAATATTGATAATTTGAAATGGATGTGTATGTTTGAAAATTTGGTAAATATGTGATAGATAATATACCTTAGACTAAAAGTTATATCATGACACATGATGATTAAAATATCTATTTCTTTCAAATAAATATTCATTTTTTATATGAATTATGCTAACTATATAATATACACAACAATCATAATAACGGTAATTGAAGTTGTGATGGATGTTAAATAGGATACATATATAATAGTTAAGTTGGGATGAGCGGGTAACCTTATCGTACAAGGTACCCACTCTAATATTACTAAACCAGATAAGGTCCAAGTAGGTATTAAGGGCCATAGGATAGGGTAAGAGCATAAATTTTTGGGAACCTGTTCCCACAGGGTAGGGTACAAGTATGAAGTCTTCAAACCTTGTATCTACTCTAGAACCTGTACTATACTATAGAAGGTATATGTTCTAGAGTATTATATATCCATCCTATTAAATATTGTATAATAATATTAATATATAATAAATAAGGATATTTCATATTTTATTTTATAACACTTATATTCAAGATTATTATTTGTATGCTACATTCCAGAAAATTTTATGATAGAATGATTTGTACTATTTTATTTTAGAATGAATTGTTATTTTTATTTTAAAAGAACTATGGTTATATATACATATTTGAACTCCCAAATTATATAGAGATATTGTTTATATTATAACACTAATTAATATATAAAAGTAGTTTTAAAGTTTTTAATTTTGGAATTTTGTGTAAGTTTTATAATTTTGTTTCATATCACATAAATATGTTCCGCAAATATTCGTTGTAGGTTACAACTTTCACACATGAATAGATTTTATATGCCATAAAACTTGTGATATTAATAAATTATTTTTTAAATTTCTTTCTGCATGTTGTTTATATTGAATGTATGAAAATAAGATAATATTACATATTATATAAAAACATATCAAATACTATAAACTTGATGTTTTAAAATGAAATAAAAAATATAGAGGTTTTGTAAAAAAAAAAAATTATAGGTTCCACAAGGTACTGTGTATCCTGTAGATTTTATAGGGTATAGGATACATGATAGGTACAAGAAATCGTAGGATAGGCTCTGGATATGAAATTTAATACTCTGTACTTTACAGGGTAGGGTATGGGCAATACTTTATACCTTACCCCTCCTATACCCGCTCACCTCTAGTTAAGCATATGGTGTATATTATTGGCTTGAGTATTTGATATAGATGATATTATTCTAATTGTTATACCATGATGTGAATGATGTTGTGCTTGATAATATAATTATATTTTGTCACCTAGAAAATTTATTTTCCTAAAATAATACTTAAATTGATAGTTTTAGGATTAACATTACAAAATTAGTTAATTTTACTAAGCCTAATAAAAATTTATAAACTCAAAGTGAAAGAGTTGATAGATGTGTATTCTCAATACATTTATCTCATTTTATCTCACACTTTCACGAGTGTTTTGATGCTTTTAAAGTGAACTTGTGCTTTAAATTAATGAATTGCATGCCTTTTGGATCAATGGAGTGTAAGTTTGTGAAAAGGATTAAAAGCAATAGAAACTGTAAAATTCAATTGAGATACTTTGTTATAATTAGCAGTATTTTGGCCTGGAAAGGTTCTTGGACTGATGTGTTCTAAATAGCAAGCCGAATAGTAATTTTCTAAACTTAATAGAGAATAAAAGTCGCATTGTTGATGATGAAAGTTTGTTCTACAAGTAACCACAGCAGCCTGAGCATCAATGGAATGAACTGTCTCATGCGTGACACCGAGCTTCCACCTTCACGAATCGAGCAGCATCTATCAAAGACAGCTTGGCTCTGTGACAACAATTTAATATCCAACAAAGGCGAGCAACGCTGCTAACACCGACCTACCTGCTTAACAACACAAGCATCAATCTCCAAGCAAGCCAACGTCAATGATGAGCCACTTCACAAACAAGACCAAGTGTGATCCGGTTGAGCGCTGATAAATCCACAAAAGCAATCTAGAGCAGCTACATCTGTCAAGAACCGAGCAACTTCGCTAAGCATCGATAGAAACTAGCTGCTCAACAACACATGCTGAGTGCCCCACTTCAATGCAGACACCGACTTTATCTCAAACCTTCGAGCAGCTGCTTCATTTCACCACCGACCAGCATCAACTCCAACATAGCTGGTCCACAAGCACTCATACTGAGTTTTTGGAGCACCCAAGTCAGAGATAGTCGGGAAACCACATTAATGCCGAGCAGTTGATTACCGAGCCGTAGAACAGAACCGAGCTCCACATCTGTGAGAAAGCCGATTTCCACTTATCTAGGAAAGACCGAGTAGAGTTCAATTGGAGTGAGCATCAAGTAAGTCCGATCAACGATGCGGCATACAACAAAATTCGAGCTTGCAGTGGCAGTATCGACCAAAGCTCCGAGTGAAACTGAGCACCGAGCTAGTCAAATACAGCAGATCCCGAGCTTTGATTGAACTCGAGCTCCCCCATGGCTCCAATTCTAATAGTAGCTCCTCAAACTTGCAACACCCCACATCACCGAGCAAAGCAGCAGCAGTGTGCAACACAATATCAGAGTTTGAGCAAGCAGCAATCCAACTCCACATCGACCTAACTTGATTGATTGAGCAAGCATCTGAGCTGACATAAATCCGAGCTAACCAAGATCACACACTGAGCTTCCTAGGTTCAATCAAGCATGCAATGGCGAGTAGCTCAACAGCTCCTGCATTGATCACACTGAGCAGCTTGAGTTGAAGTCCACTTGGTGAGCAGAACAACGACAACAATAGATCGAGCCGACCTTTTTAAGCTTTTCATTGAGCGATTTCTCGACTTACTCTCCTTTTTATGGTTCAGACTTTTTAGTTTGTTCTCTTTTTGCAATTAAGGATCCACTCCGCTTATCTACTCTACCTCATCACATATAGTGCACATGGGAACAAAGAATTTAAATCTCATACACTATAAATACCCGTCATCACTAGCAAAGAAAAGACAATTTATTACCTTCCATCATCCATGATTGATTACCTTCCACCTTCCATAATCCACAATTCAATGCATATACCACCATTATCTCAATCATCTATTATTTCATTCCCCATATCTCATCTTTCACTTTTTACCATTCCACATTCCATTTTCCATTTTTCATTGATTGACCTCACCTCTTTCCACGTCAACTTTTGCATTGTTTAGTACGAATTTCACAGTGGATTTGGACCTAGAATCATTAGAAAGATATTTATGATATTTTAGGTATATTCTCTCCATTATTTTTTGTTATGGATTGTGCTCATAATTTTACCATGAATGAAAGTATACTAGTATGAGCTGATTTGTTTGAGTAGCATTATGTGATGGGTTCATGGATTTCTTGAGTAGTTAATTATTCTTATAATGGGTTTTGTTAAATTGGAATTTTGATTATTTCTATTTCAATATTCATGATATAAAAAATTTTGTCTATGATTTTCTTATGAATTAGATTTGAGATACTCAAAAGGGATTTGATGATCCGAGTGAAATAGAAATAAGATTTTAAAATTGACATAGATGCATGCTATTTTGGTGTAAATCTTAGAATGCACGGTCTTAATGCAATTGAAGTTATAGTTTAGGACATGAACACATGCTTGACTTATAATTTCAATTAGAGTAATATTATTTATTAGAGAAATGTATTATTTAGTGGTGATTGTAGATAAATACTCGAAAGGGATATCTATGCTATATTAGAGTTTTGCAACCTGAAAGGAAAGTAAATTATTGTGAATTTAGTCAAAATTCAATTGAACAAACCCAATTAAATTACAAGAATGAAAGAAAATCATGTTTTTATCATTACATAATCTCACACTTTGATTTAAAGGAGTTCAAGAGTTGTTTTAATGTTAAGTAGTCTTTAGTGTTAAAATTAGTTATAATTTGTGGCATTAGAAGTAGATCATTTAGTTTAGTTCTAAAACTTGATATCATTTTGCTTAGCTTAGAGAATGTTATTACAATCTGGTACTTAGTCAATTAGCTTCTTGTGGATCATGACTTGGCTCTCACCAATTTTATTACCACACACACACTAGACACACTGATCGGTAATTTTACGCTTTAAAAGGAGTTTTAAACACAAAAGAGCGTATATCAAGCTCATATATTTTAATTCATTCAAAGGAACTACGACTGTTTTATCTCGATTAGTAGCAACAAGGTGACCTAGGAAATGAAGGAAAAAAACTTATTTTTTTGCTTTTTATAAAATTTTAATTTAACAAAAAGTCAACACCTTATAAATTTGTAAGCAGTTGGTATCAAAAGAATATAATATAATTTTAAAAGTTAAAGGTGTCAACCGTTTATATTTTAATAGGTTATCCCTCAAATTCATTATCTCTTATTCTTTTTAGATTGATTTTAAAATCAATTTATCATAAATTAGTAGCTAAGCTAGGATCAACTAACCCATTGATCTTAACTTGCTTTTTATTTTTTTTTTCTCTCTACTTTGGTTGGGTGATGATTCCAAAGTATTTTCAAAATAATTAATTTTTTTTAATTCTTAGCCGATGATTGATATTAAATAAGTTAGGTTTAATATGAATCAAATTAAAAGAAACTGAATTGGAAGCTATAATTCGGGCTCAACATCAAATAACTATAATCATATCTTTTAATACATAATAATATATGCATGCATAATGTTATATTATATTATCATATAATAAAACAACAGACACACATATATAGTTTTGTGTAAGTTATATCTATCATTATATACATAATACAATATTATATTATAATATTTTAAATTACATCAAAATGTATTAAAGTTTGGGGGTATGCTCATTTAAGATATCAACGTTTCGAGTGGTTAAAAAAAGAACCAACTTTAGATATAAATTCATTTAAGGTATCAATGTTTTAAGTATTTAAAAAGATGTATTAACATTTTGCAAAGTGAGTTAAATAGAGTATCAATATTTGAATATTAACAAAAATTAAGGAAACTCAATTGAAAACTAATACAAATATCGATACATCATTTGATTCACTTTGTCAAACATCGATTCCTTTTTTTTAAGCTCTTAAATCGTTGATACCTTAAATAAAGTTATTCTTAAATGTTGATACATTCTATCTAATTTATCCTATTACAATATAATAAACTTATTTACAAATGCATGCATATATCACTTACACAATATTTTTCGATATGTAGAGCTACAACATGATGCATGCATACATTCATTTATACATGTAGCAAATATTAATTATCCTTAACTATATATGATTTAAAATATGGGCTAATGTTACGAACAATACCTTAACTTTACCCAAATACTCCGTTATTTCTATTAGTTGACATGGCATCCTTAGCCACTTAAAACTTGACACATGTCTTCTCTGCATATCAATATTATTATTGTTTTATTTATTGCACATTAATTTTATTTATTTTTATTATAATTGAATTTATTTTTATTATAATTGCTATTACTGTTATGATTATTCAATTTATAAGAACAATTTTAGTTAGGCAAAGACCTAATTCAATTAATACACAAACATTTAGCTCATGCTTATCCTCTAGCCATTACCCAAATCAAACTTGGTTCCTTTGGTTGCATATTATATAGAAGGTTTATTTTTAATCTCTTACCGATGTGTGATAATGGACCAAATTATAATATCAATGTTTTTCCTACATTCGGTCGAGAGATATTTTCAACAAGGCAAGAGAAAATTCACCTGCCATGAATAAAACCTAATTTTCCTATAAAAAATAAAACATAATTGACAAACAAGAAAATATGATAGAATTGTGGATGTGCGGAAATGTGCATTGTTTTGTCCACGTTTCCCGAATATTATCTAACTATATCAAATATTGGTGAAATCACCAACTTGAATAAAATGGAACAACTGATAAATCTTGATGGCACTCAACCGGCTATAAGAATAGTAAATAGTATCTTTATTCACAGAGATGAAATCCTCGATATTGTTTTTCAACTTCCAATTTTGATGGCACTCAACTGATAAAATACTTTGTCAGTATCGAACTATGCTTGCTAATGCAGAGCTTTGGTTGGGAAATTTTAGAGGACAACTCAATGACGTGTTGATCATCCTCCTTTGTTTTTTTATTTTCAAAATAGAGTATGTCGAGTTTATTCTTCAACTTTGTGTTCCAATGATTCTTTATATTGTTATATATCCTTCCTAGTAATTGTGCAACAATGATAGACCATCTACCTAAACGTATTTATTTCCAAAAAGAAAGCTCATCAATCATTGTGTCTTAGTTTATGTTATCAAATCATGATACATATAATTAATATAACATGATCTCACATGCTTCCAATACTTAAATAAAGGTTGCAAATTATATTATCTTCTTCTTTTGAAAATCCTCTTACTTCAAATTAGTTTTGCAGTGGCTTTTAGTTTCGTAGAGGTTTGGTTGTTTCTGTTTAGAGTTTGAAGGTCGTCAATTGGTTACGTGGAGGCTTGGTTGCTTCATCTTTGAAGGTGGTTATGGTAGGAAGTGAAAGGCAGGAAGATGGTGGTGGTGGTGTGTATTGGTGATGGAAGGAAAGGTGGTGATAATGATGGTTGGTGAGACAATAAGAAAGATTATGGATATGGCCAATGAGAAGATGGTGTCCCACATTATTAAGTCATCAACCTCTAGTCTTCTATATATTGTCCAATTTGATGGATAATGTATGAAGTGGAAAACCAAATAAGAAAACTATGGGCTCGGGATAGATTTCGAGTCGAGTGGGTTTCATAGGTCAGCCCAACATCTTTTAAATTTCTTATAATAATAAAAATTAGTTTAATTGTTGTAAGATAATGAATAAAATATTATATATATCATACTTGCACACAGGTAGTATCAGTGGACACGAAAAGTTGAATTGGATAGTAAATTGGATAATTGAAAGTTGAGATGGTTAGTTGAATATTTGGGTAAAGTTAAAGAAGCATCCATGACATTAGCACTTAAAATATTATATTTATATATTACATGCGAGAATCTTAATATGTAATGTATATCTCTACATATGTGTATTTATTTGTATAATAAAATTTATCTTATTCTTTCTCTTAATATATATTATCATGCCTTAGAGGCATGGGTCTGACAACTCTGTCTATAACTATGATGAATTATGGACTTGTTAAAGTTCAACAACCTACTATAACCCACTAATGCATATAATCTAGAAAATCTCCATAAAAGAACTCTTAAAATGAAAATTCATGTGTTTTGATCATATAAAAAGCGGGTTTCTTTCATTTTCATGACATTTCCAAATTTCTATGAAAAAGGTTTATGCCAACTTCAAGGCCAAATATGTCATAGCTAATTTAGAACTTCATGTTTGAGGTTACATCTCTGATCAACCTTGCCTAGAAGATAAACCAAACCTATTTATCTGACTCATAAACAGCTAAACATAAAATCTTTATAACAACATTATTATTCCTAACTTTATGAAAAACTAACAATACCATCCTAGAACATCATCTGGATCAGAATGTAAACAACCTAACCACGATAATACTCAGGAGAGAATAAAAAACCTAGTACAAAATTACACACAGATGCATGTCATGCAGTCATTTGTCACACACATACAGTTTAAAGTAGTGCAGCAAACCACGATGTAATTATCTTTATTGTAGCGAAATAGAACAACTATGTGTGTATTTTGCTCTATAAAATGATACAGGTTTACTACTAGATACCTAATCACATCCTCCCATAGTAAGATTGTATTCGGCATTACCATGGTAGCAAGCTATAGCCATCCATAAAAGGTATTCCACGGTACAAGTATGACTGGTATGCCTAGAAAGATAATCATTAGGAAAAACAAAAGGACAATTCTTCATAAAATTAAAAAAAAAAAAAAGCCTCTATTTGACTAAGAAATCAAGATTTTGCACATTTGATAGATATGACTTTTGAATTGTGCAAGTCTTGATTCACTCACGATTACTAATAAAAGTAGGGAAAAAACACTTTTGATATTTAAATTTTGATGAAATTGACAATTAAATATATAAACTTTAAAAAATTAAGTTTGATATCTAAGTAAATTTTTTATGTTATTTTTCACTATCTTTATTTATATCGTTAATAATTTTATCCTACGTGCACCTTTAAACGAACATGAGGTTTGACACCTGTTCATTTAGACATCATCACGGGGCGGTTCCGAACCGTGAACCGCCCCGAATCGTCCTCGGTGGTTCCGTACCCGGGAACCGCCCTGTCGGGGATGGTTACGAACCGCCGAATGACCTGTCGGAACCTGCGGGTCTTAGCTGTTCGTCACGCGGAACCGGTGGTTCTATCGGTTCCGACCCATCTTTAAAAAAAAGAAAAAACCAATTGAAACGCACACACAGAATGATTTTGGTGTTTTGTTTGGGAGGGTTGGGGGAAGGAGGAGGGGGAGGGGTAGAGAGCATGTCTTTTTTATTTAAGAAAAAGAAAACTTGGTTCACGGTTCATGTCGAACCGGAACCGAAACCGTCAGAACCGGTGGCTCCTTGGAACCGCGAACCGCCCCGGTTCTGACGGTTCCGATTCCGGTTCCACGAAATGTGAAACCGTGAACCGACGATTTCGGTTCGAATCTGAAACCGATCCGAACTGTGCCGATGTCTATGTTCATTAACTTTCCTCCTTGCCTTCTTTCTCCAATTCTTTTTTCCCTCTCTTTGCTTCCTCTCTCTCTAATGCTGCATCAGCATCACTGTGGACCAACTGAAACCATTTAACTATCTCTTTCTAAAACCCATGTTTAACATTAAAATCACATTAAAACCACTTTTTTTTTTTTTTGGAAATTTTCAATGCCTTTAGAAGAAATCTGATTCATTTAGTTCTAACCCATTTTCGTGGGTATTTTTTCCCTTTTTAGCTTTTAAGTGCGATTCAGTTATAGAGATTCAAGTTTTGCTCGGTTCCAATAAAGACCTGTTCTCTAAAAGCGTTCTTCAACGTTTTCCTGCTAATTTTTGTGGAATTTTTTCAGATTCGAGTTCTCCCTTTGATACTATCAGTTTCGGTTCTTTTCATCAAGCTTCTTTTTGGTTCTATTTAGTGGAAGAGGAGTGGGGTTCCTTGTTCTTTAGTGGAGTTCCCTGTTCTTGGCGGTAGCTACTAATTTTTTTCTTCTCCACTGGTTACATGAATAGGAGGCTAGGGTTTGCTGGTGTGTGTGACCTAATGGTCTACCATTAGTTAGTTCAGCGGAGTTGAGGAAGATGGCAGATGGGTGTGGGGAAGACGGTGGATGTGTGTAGAGGAGATGGCTTTGGTTATGGTTTTGGGTTTGCTCGTTGCAGCTCTGGAGGTGGTTGAATCGAGGTTGGGGGGGTTTCGATAAAGGAAATGCGACCATGATTTCGATGATTCGAGTGGCAGCAATGAATGTTTGGTGCGCCGTAGGGTAGTTTGATGGCTAGGTTGTGTCATTTTGGAAACGAAGATAAAAGATGGTGAAGGTGTAGTGCTAATGTGGGAGTTGGATCCTGCCGAGTTTGGTAGAAGTCCTGTTTTGGTTCCGTGTGGCAAGTTGGTGGCTCAGTAGTTATGTCCAGCCGAGTTCATGGATGTTTTTACCTTGTAGACATTGTCACGGTTCGGTTCCGGTCTGAAACCAGATCCGAACCGCCGGTTCCTGGTTTCAAAAGTGGTGGAACCGAAACTGGACTGGTGGGAGCCGGTCCGATTCCCGGTTCTTAGGAACGCCGGTTCTCACGGTTCGGTTCTGGTTTTAGAGGAACCAGGAACCATGAAAAAAATAAAAAATCAATTAAATAATTTACTTAATTTAACTAAGAAAAAATACAAAATAAATTTTTAACTTGAAATAACATTGAGCCTAACAATAATTGTTCATAGCATTAGTTAAAAGAAATTCTATAATTATGTATTTATTTATATACAATCACTTGCACTTTTTTAGTTGTTATATTAGCAATGTGACACTATAAAATATTCAAAGATATAAATAATTTTCAATAACAAAAACCTAATCACACATTATTAAGAAAGAAAGTCTACTTTGATTAGAAGTCTACATAAATTTAACAATATATGATTTCAAATGTATTTATTACTTGTGTTGTTAATAATAAAACATTAAATATTGTGAATAGGAAATAATTTTTTTTGTTTTTTTATGCAAAAATAGTTTTAAATATTTATTTTATAATTACAATTTTTTATAATTTTCTTTTCTTTTTTTTCTTACTCTTTTTTTTTTATAATTTTTATGGTGTAGAACCGCCGGTTCTTGAATCGACGGTTCCAAAACCGCCGGGTTATGCGGTTTTTAGAGATGGAACCGTAAAGATTCGTCATAACAGACGGGTCTTTTACCGGTTCAGACTCGCCATTGCTGGGTCGGTTCCCGGTTCGGAACCGACTTGTGATGATGTCTACTACCGTGAATCTTGGAGACAGAGTATTCGAGAAGGTGGAGTTTATGGATGTTTATACCGTGAATCTTTTTGGCGGAGCTACAACCTCATCTACCGTTAAACCAAGATTAGGTTAGATAAAACGTTTATTTTTTTGAAATGGACCTGTTTTCGTAACGTTATTGATTTAAAGATTCACATAGGATGATTTTATTAACGGTGTTAAAAGATTTAATGAATCTGAGGCTTACTTGTCCTCCTATTCTAGACATGACTACTCCTTTTGGCAGGTGACATTTTTAAACATATATGATGTTCAATTTGAACTCTAAAGGATGCCACCCTTTGTCTACATGAGTTTCAAGGTGACTCTGAGTTGCCAACTTTCTTTGATTAACCATTTTCACTTCATTGATTGCATTTTGTAGAAGCTTAGGGCCCAACGCTAAACATTTGTCTTTCTCTATGCTTATCTTAGTGTATTAGGGATTTGTACTTTTTGCCATACAAGGTTCTATAAGGCACCATTTGAATCATTGTCTAATGACTTTTGTTGTATGAGAACCTTATTGAAGATAGGTGCTCTTGTCCTTAGAGTCAATGGTGTAAGCACTCATCATATCTTTTAGAATTTACTTTTTCTTACTAACAAGCTTTTGTCTATGGATGAAAAGACGTACTAAAATTCAAATTATTATCTAAGGTGATTTGTAGACTCTTCCAAGATCTACTAATATACCTAATATTGTTATTAGGGACTACCAACACTGGTGCTCCATGTCTTCTTAGAAGTTATTTAATGTACAACTAGGGTAACTGTTTTGGCTGTGAAATAGGATGACTTTGTCAATCGATCCACAATATTCCATGCCAAATCATTAATTGTTGTTGTCTTAGCAAAGTCACTAGTGATGTACTCCCATTTCCATTTAAGTATAAGTAAGGACTATAGTATATTAACCACAGTTCAATACTTTATTGAAATCCATCAGCATGTCAAGCATTTAAAGACATTTTTTACACTCTCTCGCTTCATACAATTCCACCAATAGTTAGTTTGTAGGTCTTTATACCTTTTGGGATATATGGAACTAAACTAGTGTTCTTCTTTCAAGACTTCTTTCTTTAGGTCTAATTTTGCTTGTACACATAACCTATCTCTAAATCTCATTATGTCTTTAAATTGAATGATGAACTTTGTTATCTAACCTTGCTTTATTTGCTTCTTTATTCTTTGAATACATTCGTCATTTACTTATATTTCTTTAATTTTGTCAATTAGGTAGTTGTATGTGCAAACTCATCACATGAACTAGCCTGGGTAAAGATTTTAGGCCCATTTTGTGTATATCCTCTATCAACTATATCTAGGATGTAAGGAGAGATAAGTCAAATTTCCATGTCTCTTCTTAGGTAAGACGTCTGCTACAACATTTCATAAAGTTAAGTGGTAGAAGATTTCCATGTCATATATTATTGTTAACTCTAACTAATGCCTCTATCATATGTTAGGCTTCTTTTGTGCAAAGACGTATGTAAGGTTCTTATGGTTGGTATAAATCTTTCACATCTCTCCATAAATGCAGCTCTCTATAATTCAATGGCAAAGATAACCACTTCTAAACTTCAATCTTAGGCTAGATAGTTCTTTTCATATAGCCTCAAATGGTTAGATAACTTTGCCATTATGCATAAGAACACATTCTAACCCAAGTATTGATGCATCACTATGGTTGATAGACTAATCTGCACAATTGGGAGAAGTTACTAACTTTCTTTCAAATGCAGGAAATGATTCTCACACGCATCACTCCTTGCAAGCTCAACTAATTTTTGCGAATTGAAATCTTGGAAAAGCCTTCAATAAATCTTCTATAGTAACCCACTAATTTAAGAGATCTTCAAATGTTAATGCCAATCTTCATTATAATCCAATCCACCACTGCCATGATCTACTCAAGTTTTAAAGATATATTATTCTATGTGTTATGTGACTTAAGAAAGCTTACTTGCTCTAGTGAAAATGTTCATGTCTTAAACTTGACTGATAGGTTTTTCAGTTTCAACATACCAAAACCATTCTATGATGTTCTTCATTTTCCTTATGGAATACATAAGGATTCCATCTATGAGGACTAATTCGAAATTTTCAAAATAGTATTTGAGTACTCTATTCATTAAGTTAAGAAACACTACAAGCACATTAGTGAGTCCAAACAACATTATTGGTAACTCATTATATATATAGTGTTTCTTGAATGCAATCTTACGAACATATTCTAACTTTATCTTTACTTGATAGTACCTTGGCCATAGGTTTATTGTGAAAAAAACTTGAACTCTCTTTAACTGATCAACCATTCCATTCATCCTTAAGAGAGAATATTTGTACTTATACTCACTTGATTAAGCTTGGTAGTTTATGCAAATTAGCACACCATCATCTTTCTTCTTCATAAACAACATTAAGGATATCCATGGTAACATGATGGGGCTAATAAAGCCCTTATCTAGCAACTTTTGTAGTTGTTTCTTTAGCTTACCAGTGTTGTAAACTCATTTTCTAAAGGGCTTTAGAAATATGAGTTATATAGGGTACCTAGTCTATACTGAGCTCAACCTCTCTATTAATTAGTAACCCGAGTAACACTTCTAAAAACAATATTGGATGCTTTCATGTTGTCGACACTAGATCCACAATACATCTAGATACATTCAACTACAAAGAAGAAAAAAACTTTTTTTTCCCATAATTTATATATTGATAGATTTACTGATCTTTGACCTTCCATCTTGTAATTGAAAGTATTTTAGAAGGCTCATAGATGCATTTTGGCATGGTTATTGAATGCTTTTGGCTTAGGGTGTCTCAAATGGTACTATATCAATTCACTAGTTGGAAGGGGGAACTAATTCCCAAGCAATGTAAAGTACCACATGACAAGGACACCATTTGAATTTGCAAGGGAGCACCTCTAAAGAATTAATCACCTAGTGTGGTTGTAGACTTGTAGGAAATTATGATATCTTTCAAGCAGAGTGTATGAAGCTCCAATTATCGGGTCACCTATCATTCTAATAGGCCATATTTCATAACTCTAACTTTGAACATAATCAACAGGGAGCACTCTTTAGATGGCTGAACTCTTAGGAAGTATTTGACACCATGGATAAAGTCTTGATGTGCATTATGATAAAGTGAAAAATAACTTAGTGCATGAAGTTGTGAAAACTACAAAATGACTTTTCATCAGGTAAATTAAACTTGATCATCATGTTATAACACTCAATGGTGGTTTAGTACTTTATTGATCAGCGACTCTTAGAATAACATCAAAATCTATTATATTCATGGCTAAAATGATCCATTAGCATCAATTTTACTTGTATCTTTATTTTTGCGTGTTATGCATATCTTATCTAAGATCGACCCTCTTCTTAAAGGCATACTCGCTAACAAATTTGCATCCTTAGACATGAAACATGCATTACATGCATTTATAAGTGACTTTTATTAACATTAATGAGGTATACCATTTAAAAAGAACATTAGCATTGGGGGATAGAACTAAAAGCATGCTTGCTATGGTGCCCACATTAACTAGCTCTTAGTGCCAAAGAGTAAACACATAGGTGTGGTTTGAGGCTTTTGCCCAATTGCTTGTAGTTTTGTTGCTACTTGGGGCCTTTTTTATGCATCATTAGTGTGCCTAATCCACCAATTTCCTTGTAGTTTGAGACCTTATGCCCCATTTACTTACATGTGAAGTGAAAGATATGGGAATATCTCTTCTTGTGCATCCTTTGCTAGAGTGGCCTAATCTCCCATAAGAGAAGCATGCATCAGTGGCTACTTATAATCCTTTATTTGAATTGGTTCAAAGCATGTTGTACATCTTTGATTCATGCTTGGTAGAGGCATCCTACTTATAAAGGGTGAATTTGTTTGTGGAACATGTCTAGATTGACAAACTACATTCCTTTTATTTTTATCCTATTATAATTTTGTAAGTGCAAGCCTCTCACCTAAGTTAGGTTAGCTCATGACTCTTGTGTTCTCTTATTTGCTTATGACCTTGGTTGAATAGGCTTGCTTTATTCTTCATTGCTTATATTAAGGATCCACTTAAAGGCCCTCATCTCATCTACAATTTTAGGTATAAACTAATGAAAATTAAACCTAGATTCATGGTAGACCAATGACTTGAGCTAGGATATAGGCTAGAACAATTTCATGTGAAGAATTTTTAAGGGGTATTTTATTGGAAGAAGATCAATAATAATAGGATGGTATAAAAGTTCACACCCTTATGTTGGAATACAATTCAATTATGTCATGTTTGGTATCAAGGATAAACCTAGAATAGAATTGCAACTCCGGATTTCATTCAATTTCCCATATTCTGGTGCACTTTTGTAAGTCGGAACCTCGATTCCGATTTTAAAGAGGAATTCGATTCTACCTTCTTAAAGATGGAATCACAATTCTTTTCTAACTTTATCAATTACATATAGTATAATTACCCTTTAATCCTATCATATATTCATAGTTTGCATTTATTGTTAGGGATATTTTTGACAAATACACTTTATAGTCAATCATTTCATTTCATTCCTTATATACTTTAAAACATAAGAATAGATTTGTCATTTTGTAACTCATTCTATTCCAATCATTCCCATATGCCAAACGTGACATTCAATTTTTGCTTCCCATGCAACATAAGAAGACAAGAATTGCTTATGTATTTTAAAAATCCCTTCAAACAACAACTATAGTCTTAATTGTACTCCTTCTACAAACATCCTATGTTATAAACAACTTCGTACAAAAAAATAATAATAATTAAAGGATCAAGAGAAATAATTATTTTGTTGAATTCTTTTATTTAGCTCTTTAGCTTATGTTAAAACCTTCAATGTTAATTTACAAGGAAAATGTCAAATCTAGTACTTAAACTTTATACAAAAATTCAATTTGACATTTAAATTTAAAAGTAGTTAATTGAATATCCAATTAAACTTTTCGTTGTTATTTTTATTATCTCACTTAAAGTACATTATGGCAGCCTATTAGTGGTACATAGCAATTGTAGAGCTTGTAAAAATTTAATAATAAACGATGTTTTCTACTTAGGACGATATTAAAAATATCCATGAAAGAGTTAATTTAATACTAAACTAAATTATACCAAATTAAATTTTCATGTAAAGCTTAAATATCAACTTTAGCATTTATCTTATTTTGTAAAATGAGGCCAGAGTTCTGTTTTTGTCCCTTGATATGGACCAAACAAAAGCCCTAGGACCCTGCCAGGATTTATTCAACAAATTATAATATATGAACCAAGTAATTGATCAATTTTACAGATAGGAGGTACAACTTCTATTATTTTATTGTATTTCACTCCCTATTATTTCCACAGTATTTCATATAAAATGAAACATGTTACCATAAAGGGAGGGAAACAAAAGAAAGAAAGAAAGGGATAAGAAATTGAGTCATGTTGATTTTCTTTTTTTATATATACTATAATGGAAAAGATAAATGGCATTTTCTCAAATTACATCTCTTCTAAGATGAAAAGACATTGATAATTACTAAATACAGCATGTTGTTATTTTTCTGTTATATTCCAAGTTATATTATAATTTACACGAGATAAACATTGGAATATAAATTTCTTAAACCATTTCCACCTACCTATTTCTACTCTATTCCATAAAAGTAAACGGGGCCATTAATGACAAAAGGGCAAACTGTACAACATAACAAATGACCAGTTTTGTCATAGCCTTGGATGGAAAAATGATTTCATACAAATTGGGTTGCGAAAATCTAGGACAGCATTGTTTTACTGCTAGAATCAGTTTTTTTTTTTTTTTCCTTTTCCCCCCTTGAAAAAAAAAAAAAAAAACTATTTTGTTATGTAGAGCCATCAGATAAAAAAAGAATCTCCTAAGTAAACTTGGAGCGCACTTTTAAAGCGGAAGGCTGTTATATCGCCCCATATCGACCTCTGCACATTTCAACAAAATTCAAGATTCGTCAGCGAAATCTTCCATCCCCTCCCTTTCTGAATGCCACTTCATAAAACCATCCACCAAAGCCTCCCTCATCCAAGGATGGCGGCAACACTCGATGGCTTCAGGGACAGTTAGCCAGCTTCTCTCTCGCATACTCTGCTCCGGCCATGAGTCAAGCTCCTCTTTCACAAGCAGAGCAAACATTGCGGCTTTACATAAACCTTCAGGGCAAAACTCGTCTTGATGAGTTTTGCTCTTGAAGTCATAATGGCCCAAGAGATCCTGGAAAAGGATGATTGAAACAAAAAAAGAATTGGCAGTGCAATCTAGATGCACACACTTAATCCTAAAATAAAAAGGAATTTACTTTCCAAACCAAATATGGAGGTGTATGTATGACCAAAATGTACCAAAAGAGACATTTTCTTCTTTGTAGCAAACAATTGATAGTTGACTACCATGAAAGAACATTATGTAGTAGATCACTAATCCATTCAGCAGGGATTATAGCCATTTTAACAATTGTTGCCACATAATGTGCAGTATATAGTACCTAACTCCCAGATAGCATCCAAAACTTGAAAACATATCCAAACCAAGAACCAACAATATGAATAAATAAATAAACAAGACTACGTAATTTGCATACAAATATAAAAAACAAAACCTAATAATTCATAGTTTAAAAAAAAAAAAGAAAGGGAACTTGTGAAGCGCTGCGTTCCCATTTCCAAAAAAACTTCTTCAGTACAGAAACATGACATGAAATAACATTGAAGACCTAAGAAGCAAAGATAGTTGTATGTTGTGTGGAAAAGTCTCACCATTAATTGACCTCTTACTCCTGCTTCTTCTATTGCTTCCCTCATAGCTGCAGCTTCAACAGTCTCATCATTCTCCCATCCACCCTTTTTTTTTTTATAGAAAAAAAAGTATCAACAAAAACAAACATGGATGAGACAAAAGACAGCCTGTAATAAAGGGTGAGAGTTTAAGAAAAACAAAAAACAACACTTCAGTGGCTAATCACTGTCTGCAACAAACTTGTAATTTTTTAGATCACACATGAATGGCTTGGAATTTGATGATAAACTGACTACTTTGGACTACAGCCTAATCCTCTTTTACGCCCTTGCATGCATACAGCATACGTACTAAAATGCAAGATCAATAGAGCAATTGACCAATAAAATTGTAATACAAGGCAAATATCAGTTAAATTTATTCTATTTATAATATATAATTTCTGAAACTTTTGTGTAATAGCACTATTTTGCTTATAATACCCTTTCAATATTTTCCAATAAGCACAACCTCTCATTCATTTACTGCATATTTAGTACATGCCCTTTCCATCTCTTTTTGTGGTTTGTTATCCTTTCATTTCTATCTTTACCTACTTTTTTTTTTACCACTTTCACTCTCTCTCTCTCTCTCTCTCTTTCATATATTTTTCTTCCATTTTATTTCTATCTTTCTTTTCTCTCAATTAATTTTCTTTTATCTTTTTTCTCAAATTGCAATTCTCAATCTATCTTTCACAATACGCTCTCTATTGCGATAGCATGGTTGGTTCATCTCCTATCTTCATCTATAATGTTTGAGTTTTTTCTTTTTTATGTTCCATTAAAAAAGAAGTTATGCAATATTCATTAAAAAATATTTACAGCAGTTGTGATTTTAGTAAGTTTAATTTCAAATTTAACATCATATATATACTTCGATTTTGAGAATTTTATATCTGATAACACGCACTTCATTATTATTATTATTTTTTTGGTCTGCACGAACTTTCATGTTCATACATTTTTTTCATCCTTACCTAATCCATCACACAATTAATTAGAAAAGTTATCAATTTTGAAAGTTTTAGGTATTTAGTACATCTTAGTTATTTTTTTTACTTTGAAATCTTTTTATAATTTGCAATCTATAAATATAATATGTGGTTGTTTTACACAATTAATTAGAAACTTATCAATTTCAAAAGTTTTAGGTATTTAGTAAATCATAATTATTAATTTTTCATTTTGAAATCTTTTTACAATTTGTAATTTATAATATATGGTTGTTTGATGATTGTAATGTTTAATTTTATATTATTTTATGCAATATGTCTTGGGTATGCTCCATTGAGATTTGTAAAATTAAACATTTTGATTATTTCAATGAGTTGACATTACTTTTTTATTTTTTCTCCAAGACGAAGATAATAAATATAAGAGCACCATTGAAATCACATGATGGTTGGTTAATGATGTTTTCTTTACTTTTTAAAATCTTTTCTAGATCAACTTTTGCTTATGCATCTCTCACTTTTTTTTTTCCGAGCAAATCTCTTTCTTGATAATTGTTAATAAGTGCTTTTAAATAATAATTGTTGTGTTATATTTATTATAATATATAATTCTTTTGACTTTGGTAACATTTCAATGTGGAAATCTTTTTATCACTTATGCATTTCCCACGTTGCAACTTTTAAGTTTTATGAAAACTATTACAATATTTGGGTGATGTAATTTAACGTGATGCAACTCTTGATATATCACATTACATTTTCATAGATTAAAAGTATTACAACAGTTCCCACATTACATATAGTTTATCTAAATATAAACGCATGTATAACACAAGATTTTATCACTCTTCTTATCTCTTTAATATTACGTTTTATTTTATATTTTTTAAATGTTATTTGTCTTTTTATAATATTTATATTTGTTACATTTTATTAACAAATTGAATCATAACTAAAATTCCAATCCGCTGGACTAGTAACTAGTTGTTAAATAAAATGGAAGACATGACAGCTTTAAAAATTGTGATACATCCAACGACATACCATATTACCGATATATAATAAATGAATCGGAGAAGAATATTAAAAGGTGGAACTATCTGGAAAAACAACAAACAAGGAAACAAAAAGACAATTGCAAAATTGACACCAAATTAAACTTTGCTCAGAAAAAGAAAAAAATAATAAAAGGAATGGACCATCATATACCGTCAAAATAGTAGATAAATTAGCAGGTTAAATTAAAAATAATAATAATAAATAACCTTTTTTCAAGGCAAACATCACATGATGACCTCTATCAAGAACGAAAAGAAAAGTAAATCCAATATGTACTTTATTGAAAGCACAATCTTCTTATTGACATATCAGAATTCATAACAGATTCTAGTTTTTTTTTTTTTTTTTTAATATAATTGGCTAGAATAAGCAATTTTTCAAACCCCAAGATATTATAAGATTCCATTAACTGATCTTCGGAGTTTGTACCCATTGGTTTCACCAATTCAGTTGGGGGGTGGGGGGGATCGAAATTGTTTGCTGTTTGGTCATCCAAGGATGGTTAATTATAGAAAATCACACATCCCTATGTGTTCGCTTCACAGCTCTTAACATGAGAAAAAAACAAACTCGGTTTTATTTTTTCGGATAAATTCAGATGAAAAAAAATAAAAAAAGCTAGAAAGTGTTTACATATGCACTATACAAAAACAAAACGGTAAACCACAAATCCTACCTTACAAGGCGCAACAAGGCTTTACATAAAAAAAAAAAAAAAAAAAAAAAAAAGAGGAATTCAGTGTTCCTCTAAACATGGAATCTATATTTTGGTCCTGTTTCCCAAGTCAATTTCCATTGGATTCCCTATAAATCATATCCTCTCTGAATTTAGTATCAATTTCTGACCATTTTTTTAAATGGGTATATTCAGAAGTGCCATATTAAAAATATAAACAGCACCAACGTTTATTACTAATGCTTAAATATTGTTAAGCCATCAAGATCCACAAAAATACTCTACTGTCAATTACAATCTCCATCATAGTTCTTGCACTCAAAATCCAATTCAATGATTCAAGAAAAAAAATCCAATGATTCAACTTCCAAACTATCAGAGACATTATATTGATATTGACCACCTCTTCTCTAAGTTTCGTATAGATGCATATTGTGAGAAAAATACCAATAGTCACCAGCAACGGAAAAATGGGGGAAAAATAATCACACAATACCTTAGGAAACAAAAGACCTGGTCCACTAGCTGAACTAATCATGCACACTTCGATAATCTTTCCATTGCTGTTGCCAGTACCATCACTTCTATATCTGAAAGGTATACACCTGAAAGAGCAAGCTTCTCAGCAACTGCCTAATAACTTTGTTCAGCCCAGCAATATAAAAAAAGGAAAAATTGGAAAAAAAAATAATAATAATTCCCAGAGAATATATATTTTTTCTTTTTTTATTCAACTAAAACAAGAAATTATACATGATAATACTAGCAATAAAAATTAAAAAAAAAAAAAGATGCAGGAACAATCTACAGAGAAAAGCATATATATTAGATCTTTGGCTATTGTTTCATGGCAAGATGATTTTGATTGTCCAACCCAAGAGGCAATGGGTGAGGATGAAGGAAAATAGAATATTAAGCCAAACAGCCTTGCACCGCAAAGCTTGATTTCCGCTACTACTATCATTTCCTGCTTACAGGGATTGGCTTGCCCTTTGATTCTACCCATTAAAAATAAAATTAGTCTTATGCATATTACAGCCTAACACAGCTATTCTATGAGAAAGTAGTTTGGGGGGGTGGGGCCGAACCTCATATATTTCTATTTTACACTACACGTATAAGGATCCCACCATTGCTCCAAAGAATACAGCATAAGAACTCAGGTTTAAACCAGACATCTGCTGACCTCAGCAGACAGGACTTCTATAAGAAAGGTCAACAAAGAAATTTGTCCACAATCTTGATCCCTATCATAAGGTAATATTTATTGGATTTTTTCACCATGTTAGCTCCCTCAAAGATGCTTTACGCCAAATGGTCAAGTCCACTAGGTTTTCCGATGGAGAAGGTAGCAGCATCCCATTCTAGACATTTGCAAAGCATTTCAAAATGAAGAAAAGGCAGCATCAGGAATAACCCAGCATTTTGATCTTAGCTCTTTGAGGCACACAGTAATAGATTAGTATGCAATCTAGATAGAAATACATGGCTATCATTACTACTGCCTCACATAACATTCACATCCACATAATACTCAACAGTTTAACATGAATAAATCATTATACCTACCAGCGATACTACCAATACAAATTTATTACAAAGTACAATTGTTACACACATGATTTGCAACAGGACATGCCATTAAAGTATGTTGCATAACTGTAAGATTCAACCCTCCACCAGCGAGAACCCCCTTGTCTTAAACTGCAAGACTCGACCACAGCATAGGTTCTCCAAAAATTGCAACAGCAAGGAACTCTTCTCAGAAGTTGACTTTACATCTATATGCAGATATGCTATGCTCAAATTCTCCCAAAAATTCAGGCATGGATTGACATATATTCGTAACACCTAAAGAAAAGGATCCTGAATACACTGATGAAATCCTCTCATTTCAAACAAACCCATAAGACTGACAACAGAAGCAAGGTCACCGGGCAGAAATCACACACTATTCAAAATAAACCCATGTTTATTATATCTTTCTGAATGGAAACGAGTATAATTGAATATTCTCCCAATTTATTCTCTACATATTGCCAAAGTCAAGTCAAGGATATCCTAATCAATCAATTCATCACCTGTTCACCTACCACTCAAAACAGTTGAGTAATGAAACTTCAAGTTTTCCCATATGCATAATCAATCATTTTCCATGGATCCCACAGAAAAAGCAAACCCCCCAGTCAGCATTACTTATCACCACCTCTTCGACACACCCCATATTGTCCTTTTCATTCCTAGGTCTAACAAGCCTCACCATCCTCACCCCAAAAAATAAAAAAAAAAATCAAAATGAAATTAAATAAATGAATCCCTCCAAACGTTGGTGAATAACAACTAAATAATAGACTAATTCCCGTCATATCAGCCCTGCACCAAGCCTACACAATACGGAATTGTGCCTTTATGCAACAAAAGACAACAACAACCAGAGCCTTTACCACATGGATCTGTTTCGCCACTGCTTTGTGCAAAATGTGAAAATAAAACACTCAATAATGATAAAAAACAAGATTTTGAATCAGCCCCTTTTTCATGTTTTAACAAATTCTCATGAAAAAAATGTGCTTGAAAATGACATGAACAAAACACTCACAATCAAAATAAGGCCCACAAATTCTAATTGATGATGACAATCAAACATTAATCAATCATTTAAAAAAAAGCCATTAACAATTACAAATTGCAGGGTTTTAATTAACTATCATAACTGTCCAAAAAATCCAAAATCTTTTTAACAAATTAAAAGAGGGAGAGAGAGAGAGAAAAAAAAAAAAAACTTTACGACGAAACTAATATAAAAATCAAAAAGTTCTTTTAACGACATTAATTATAAAAAAAAAAAAAATCTTTATACATACCCAGCAATAAGACGACAACCGCCCTCGTATCTTTGCTGATGCCGACCCGTACGGGCCACCAAATCACACATACTAAAATCAATCGAACACTATTAAAAAAAAAAAAAAAAAGAAGAGGTCCTAATCAATGAATCAATGAATCAATAAACGAATTATTCGATTTTCGACACAAAATCAAGAGTTTCATAATGATTTCAGTGTGCTAGTATGAAATGAAAGCCTGGCATTCCGATTTCGATAAGGGTTTGGTTCATATCTAGTAAAATCGATCAGCATTGCTTTTTCGGGGAAAAATTAGGGTTTGTTCGTGAAAAAGAACAAAAAGAAAAAAAAAAATTTGTAGAATGAGAGAGAGAAGCGGTTAGAGCGGATGGACGGCGAAGAAGAGATTCAAACGCACGTCACGCACGTGGAGGGAAGTTTCGGTCAAAGTGTTTTTCCGTGTGGGCCTGATAAGATAGGACAGTTTGCGGCTCTCATAAACATATAAACCTATAAACCAACTAGCGGATGATGCGCCATGTTTTGGGCTTTAAGAAATTTTAGTTGAACCAATGTTTAAAATTGACATAAAATTACGGCATTACTCAAGCTTACAGTAGCAAGTTGAATTGCTAGTCAAATTTTTAGACACCAAGAAACTCAATAGAGTGTCGTTTGTAAGTTCATCTTACTTGATATTGGAAGAAAATATCGTATCTTAACTTATTAAAGTTTTGAAAGAACATTCTTAAACATCATATCTACTTAGCAAAACATAGATTGGAGAGCTAGACTCAACCTAGTTGCAAAGTTTGTCACTAGGCTTGGAAGAAGTAAAATAGTTTAAAGTTTATAATTATCCATAAAAAATAACAAAACATAAACACTTAAAAATTTTCTCAAAGTTCATATTGTCTTCTACTCGTTTGGGTCACTTTCTAAACTCACTAGTCCTGAAATCCATAGAATCATAGTGGAGACCCACATATAAACCCTCGTTGGTACTAGAAATAATGAAAAGTGAGCGGCAAAGCCGTACACAATAATCAAAGATATACAGCATGTCATATATATTTAATATAATGTAACAAACAAGTTCATTAATTAAATTTTAAGCCAGCAAACAAGTATTCCCAGCATTGTATAAATACCAACACTTACAAAAGTACTCATGATCCCACCAAGTAAAAGGGGACACAATACAAATTGCCCTGTTTTATCATTCTATGAATATAAAATTCTTGGTTGCTAAACCTTATATTACATATATTTAGATAAAATTTCTATCTTAGGAATTACTTTCAATACACTAAATCTTCACAACATAAGAGTTGAGTCACACGACCTACGTAAGCGAGCTCATAATGATTCAAAAAACTATACTAGATATCACTAATATATTTGCTCCTAAGTGAATTTCAAAGAAAACATTTAAGAAACTTGAACTGTGTCTATGGGTATTTGTATGTGTTTGAAAGAAGTAATAACCACACATGATTGATGATTACGAATGAATTGCTTGAATGTGCTCTTACTCGTAGATCATATTGCTTGCATTGTCTTGTCCTAATCGAAATATATTGACTACTCTAAATATATTAACAACTATTGGATTACAATTAAAACCACAAATGCATTGTACAAAATTAAATTACTAAATCCTATCACCATTCAATGATGGAATGACAAGAAATTTAAGTTATGGATATATTCTTCATTTAACTTAAGCCACCTTCGAATTGAGAATTTAAGACCTTCCCAAGGAAAGATGAACTAATAGATTAGGGAAAGTCATGGACTGTGAAGTCATGTCAGACATATCTTGAGTATATCGTAAGCTTTAATTTTCACGTTTGGTACGCAGGAATGATTTGGGAATGGATTGGAATTGGATTGAAACGGAATGAACTTAGGAATGACAAATCCATTCCTTGTTTGGAAGATTATATGAAATAAAATGACTAAAAAGTAATTATCGAGAATATCCTTAGTAATAAATGCAAAATATGAACACATGATAGGACAAAAAAGTAATTACACTACATATAATCAATAAGGGTGGAATAGAATCGTGATTTCTCTTCTCAAAGACAAAATCGAATTCCACTTCAAGTTAGAATCATCCATTCCAATGAATGCAATTCTGGCTTGTAAAAACGTTCCAAACATTGAGAAAGAAAAAAAAACCAAAATCGCGATTCCATTTCGATCCATTTTGTATCAAAAATACCATAAGAGATCTTGGTCTAGGACATTGGACCTCTTTTGAATCACTTGCAACGTTGAGATATTATGGTATAATTCATCTTATTCTATATAGACATCATCATGATTTCGGAACCAAACCAAACCGGATCCGAAACTATCGGTTCTAGGTTTGAAAAATTTTTTTATGTGAAAATAAAAAAAATGAATATTAGTTTTTAATAAAATAATTTAAAATTTTAAATAATAATTGCGTTAAAAGTATTAAATCATTTAACCAAAATTTTTAAACTTGTTTAGGATGTAAATTTATTGATATATAAATATATCTAATAGCAATTGTAATGGTAAAATAAAATTGAGAAATAGTTAGAGGATTAAAAAAAATTACAATGTAAAATAGTTTCATATTATTATGAAAGGAATTTTCTTTTGGAAGAAATTTATATAAACTAAATTATATATGTTTTTAAGTTACATTTATTCACATTATTAATAATTATATTAAATACTAAAGAAGTAATAAATTTTATTATTTATATGAGATGTTTAAACATTAATGATTATATATTAATATTATTTTTTAATTTTTTCTTTAATTTCTTTTTTTTTCCCCTAATGGAACTGATTAAAACCGTCGATTCTACTAGTTTTAAGCTAAAGAATGCCTAAGAACTGAAATCCAGCTATTCCTTAGCTAGTTTTAGAACCATCAAACCGATCCAATTCTGATTCTAGAATCATCAGTAGCAGTTCCGCTTCGGTTCTTAGTGCCTATATCTAATTTTTTTCTTTACATAATAATTGATGGGAATAATATCATGAATTGTACCTAAATTTTTACAAAATATGCAATTAAGTACTTAAACTGTGAAAATAATCAATTTAGTACGTAAACTTTGAAATTGATCAATTTGATACTTAAAAGAACTTGACAAACGTATTGTTGGTATATATGCAAAGTTTGTTCAGGTACTTAATTGATCAATTCTAAAGTTCATATACTAAATTAATCATTTTTAGGAGTTAGGTACCTAATGACATATTTTGTTAAAGCTTAGATACTATTTATGATAATACCTGATTTTTGAAATTAATCGATTTATACTAAAAAAAGTTGATGAAGACACTGTTGGCATGCAAATAAGGTTCTTTTAGGTATCAAATTGATCAATTTTAAAGTTCAGGTACTAAATTGATTATTTTCAAAAGTCAAATACCTAGTTGCATATTTTATTAAAGTTCGGATACTACTTGTGACATTAACCGTATTTTAAGATTTCAATGGTCATGTCATAGGTGTCATATACGCAGAAACATAATGCAATCATAACATAACATATAAAATGTCTGACTATGTAACTAAATAACGGAATTTTTCAAAACAAACAACGAAAATACAACTATTAATAAAGTTCCGTTAAATTGTTATGAAAATGATCTATTAATATATGTATAGTAATTATATGATCCTATGGATATGCATACCATTGATCCCCAAGAGGTTTTTAGACTATGGTAAAATAATATTACAATTAAGAAAAGAGAAATACAATGAGAAAATCATTTACAATGGCTCAGTTGAGTATTCTATTAATCTAATTATATAAAGGAATATATAATGCATTATACATATACTTGTCTAAAATATGTACATTGATATAACAAAAAGAAAATGAAAATCCTTTACTACTAATGAAATATATATGTGTGTATACACAAAAATGATACAATACCTTTACTTAAATTCTTAAACCTATATCATTTATTCAAACCATAAATGAAGCCCCCAACCTGACACGCATTATCAGCCAAATGTTGAAGCTTCTCAGAATAAGAAGTGGAAATTGTTAAATATCAAGTATGTCCAAAAAATAATAAAACCTATTGAAGTTATGGTGATTGGATGCTAGTACAAATCGACAACAACAAGGCAACTTATTAGGGCCAAGCTTGTCTTTTCCCTTCAACTTAACCTAAGTATAAATTCTTTCGTGTTTCTTCCTTGCAATTGTTCTGGTAAGAACTTACGAAACCCTAACTCTCTCTATTTCTATTGCGCTCTGACGTTCTCGAGTTCTCTTTGTTGATTTCACTAATGAGTTTGTTTGTGTGACAGGTATTGATCTTGTTCGAGCCAGACCAAGCTCCTGTACCAAAGGCACCAAAGTTCTGGGAAAATCTCATACTCCTATGAGTATCTCAATCTGTTTATTTATACTCTTTGTTTATACAATCCGTTTACAGCCTGTTTTTTTTTTTTTTTTTTTTTTTACATGCAAGAGTAATTACTTGTTATTCTGTTGAGATCTAGTTCCATTTTGTTTAGATCTAAGCTATTCTGTTTGAGATCTATACTGGACTTATTAAGATCTATGCTATTCCAACTGTAATTGTAACTGAAAGTCAATCATGTGTAATAGTCTATCATTCAAGCTGGCTTTGTCCTGATTTGATGCGGTCTGTCCGTAACACAACTCAACTACTTCATGGGAATTTCAACATTGTTATCATTGGATTGTTCCGTTACTAATACTATATATATATATATATATACTATATATATTTGCTATTACATGAGAGATTTGAATTTAATACTTCTCACTTGAGAGATCCAGAAAATACCACTAAGCTACTAATGTTATAATTGAATCACTTACAAAAGAATTAGTATAAATATATTTATGCACTTTAAACACGGTTGAATAAATTTGGATTGATCTCATTATAACTTTTATGGAACAGCTATAAATGAAGGTTTTACATATTTGGAATCTGAACAAAAAAGTTTGGACAAAACTCTCTCATGAACCAACTTGAGGATGGTGGCCAAAAAAAATTACAACAAGTGGACAAAGGGAAAACATGTACAGAGGGAATGAAATATGAACAATAAACTGGAAAATGAATGAAGTGTCAACTCATATCTTATCTCCGAGAGCAGAATCAGAGATGGGTGGGAAGTCTTTTGAGTTCCACACCCATAGGCCTAATATAAACATTTCTTCTCCGAATTATATTCCTAATCCTTTCTTGTCCCCTTCCAAAAATTTACGACTTTTAAGTGTTGGCGAGAGCTAACAGGAACAATGGATTAGAAATGCGTACTAACTTTCAACGTCCAAGTGCTACGTCTGACCTCGGACGTTCCATGGACCGACCCTCACTTTCACATTTTCAACACCGAATCCGAAACGACAAGATACTGTTGGGATTGGCGCCCAGCAGAGTAGCAAATACGAGATAAATAAAATACGAGCAAAGTAATTAAACTAAAAATAAATAGCATCATAAATGTAATATGGTTTACCTCGGGACCAATTAAATATCTTCTATTAAATAAATAGTAGACTTACAAGAAAGAGATTTATTCCTTGGAAGAACCTTGGTCAATATGTCTGATCCATTTTTATCAGTATGGATTTTTTCAAGCTGTAAAAGCTTCTTCTCTAATACATCTCTGATCCAATGGTATCTCACATCAATACGTTTTGATCTTAGGTTCACAAACCCTAAGTTATGATAATTATTTCTCCATAGATATGGTCATCAAACATAGATTTAAGAGAAATGATATGAAATTAAAGATGAATATTATAGATTAAGCACATAAATCTTGCAAGAACAAATGTTTGGTTAAATATGAATTTACCTAGAAAACTTAAATTTCTTACAAAAGAAGAGTTTCTCTCACTAGAAATTCCCGCACTACTCTATTCTACGCTAGGAATTTGTTACATATGGTATAATTGTTTTTTACAACACGTTTATTTATAGATGACAGGGCAAATTTCATGAAGATTTTATTCATTGACATAGCATATTCTTTATAACAGATTTATCCTTATCTTCACGTGCTTTAGTTGAGGGCGATGTGTACGTAAGAACAATGATAGGGTTACTTTTTGCAGCTCGAATCATGGGGTTAGCCTCAATATAACATGTGTCTTTTCATCAGAGGTGTGATTTAGGTTCAGGAGGAATCGCGGCTGCGATTGAAGTTGTATCATAAATCACAAGGTGTAGTTGTCTTAGGGTAAACTGCTGTACAAATTGAGGGTGTGATCAGCTATCTTTGAAAATATACTCCTAACTAGCAAATAGTGCAAAATTCTATCTCTTTTCTTCTTAAAGATAGAGGCCATTGTTTTTTAGGATACAAATGGGTCGTTTATCACTTCTGCCACAAAAGATCTTCATTTCTTTGTTTGAAACTTTTGTAGGTAGCTCATTGAATTCTTCACTTAAAACTTCTTCATTTTTCATACAAACCCATAGCTGCTATGAACTGTCTCATAGAGACATTTCTATATTCTCCAACAGCATAGAAACTAATACTGTCCTCTAAACACGGTACGTGGTGTCTAGTTCTGATACTTACTAAAAAGGTGAGAGTTACTTCTTTATACACTTTTTCTCCAATCTCAAGCACCTTCTCCTATGCCTAGTCTTTGAAATACTCTCTAAATTCTCTTTCTAACCCATAACTTCTTATCAGGCCCCATTCCGTCATGACATTCAGCACTATTGTCTTTTTAATAAGAATTTTTTTTTTAAAATTTTTCTCTGTCTTCAGCATTTAAGCTTATTAGGGGTTGAGGATGAGTACTTACTTGAAAGGAAGGCCCGGACTCAATTCGAGCATTTTGGTTTCTTTTTGGGGTTATGCATTTGAGTTGTCTTTTAGGTGTTATTTCTACAAATCAAACAGATAACATGAATTTGACATAAAAAAAATCAGATATAAAGATGTTTAGAGTTACTAAGTATTTGTGAAGAATGAACTAAGGGCACAACGATTCTTAAATTTTCTTTAAGAAGTTCGAATTAATCTTTGATGCATTTCTATTTTCTAACTTTGTATTATTATGATTACAAAAAGAATCAAACTAAAAACAACCCTAAACTAACTAAGTCCGTTTTGAACTTCTTAGAAGATGAAAAGTCTCAACAGGCTTTTGAAAGTTTATTTGAAAGAATCCTCAACTTTTAATGAATCATTGTAAGAAACAGTCTGTTAAACTTATTTTAATCATTAATGAAACCACTTAACATTAGATAAAACAAATTACCAAAACTTTGTGAAAACTGAAACCCTAAAAGTAGCAAGATTATACACTTATTAGCACGAGAATAAATCGATAGAAAAAGGATAGAGTGAATAAATGTGCTTACTTTATCAATTTGATGCAAGAAATGCTGTAAAGGAATGATTTTTGTCGAGTTCATACAAGGAAACGTATCTAGGGTTTTGAGAGGGTTTATCAGGTTCGTTAAGTTTTCGAATGATATAATGAATGAGAGAGAAACAATAGTATTAAAGGCTTTTATATTAATCGAATCATGGTTCAACTGCAAGCGCAATTTAGAACGTGGTTTATGTTTATTAAGAAGTGTCGAGCCTAGATTTTTCATTTCTGGTTTCATTTCTTTTAATTTGATCTGTATCAAACCTAAACCCATTTGATACGAACCTTCGACTAGGAATTAAAAGAAATTTTAATTTTTTGAAAATATTTTGGAGTTGTCACCCGATTAGGATCGGGAAAAATTATAAGTTAAGATAAATGAGTTGGTTAATCCTAACTTAGCTATTAGTCTGTGAAAAAAATTTGATTTAAAACCAAACTTTATAAACCAGAAATTATGGATTCAATGGCTATCATATTAAAATCATACGGTTGCCATGTAAAATTCATAATTTAAAATTTATCCTTTTAATGCTAAAAATTAAATAAATAAATCAAATTCCATGAATTCCTAAATTTACAACTTTATATACAAACTGATAACAAGACCATTTAATATTTGCAATAAATTAATTTACTTAAAATTTACAAGAAAATATGATGGAACAAATTTTTTTTTTTTTAGATTTTATGTTGCCCCGGAGGTGCCTACGTACTCGTTAATCGGGATCAGACGTTACATAGTTTTTTTTATAAAATATTTAATTTGTTGGTTTTTTTAGATTTTGGAATTCTTTTCATTTTAAGTTTCTTGATTTTTGAAATTTTTAAGAAAATCAAGAAATTTTCAATGTGAACCTATAAGCTACCAAATTAATTTGTATTTTAAATAAAATAAAATAAAATTTTCTAAGTGACAAAACCTTTTCCATGCATATTTTCAATTTTTTAATCATTTTTTTATTTTTGTTTTAATCTTTTTTATATTATTATATATAATATTATATTTAAGAGAAAAATTACATGTAATAATAATAATAATAATAATAATAATAATAATAATAATAATAATATAATAACCTGGATAGAAGTCTGATATGGAGCGGGTTGGATTTTGGACTTGGGTCGGACCTGAGCCGGACTTCAAAGCTCCGGTCGGGTTGTCAGAGCTGGTGGCGGTGGTTGTTTGAAAACCATCAATTGGGTAGTCTGGAGCAGCCAAAAACTATGGGATCGATCAAACTGAGGGCGTCGAGCAACTCAACGGTGGTGATTTAGATCAAAGTGAGCCGAGGAAGGTGGTTCCAAGCTTCCAACAATGGCGACCGATGGTGGGTTTTTCGCGAAAATGGTGGCCAAGCTTCTAGAATCAATCTAAGACTTCCAACAAGGAAATCAGGCCTTCTTAAAGCTCCTTATCATACTCAATTTGTTTGAAAATCTCCTAGTCTCAACGAATTCGAAAATTTCGAATCCAAACTAAGGAACTTCGATCTTCAAATTGAACTATCTCGAGTGTTTCTTGAAGTCGTGGATGTGTTTTATGTGTTTGATTGCTTGTTGATGATGGCAGAATAGTGAATTCGAAGTCCTATTTATAAGATTCGAAATGGGGTGTGTTGGCCATCGTGGTTAGTGGTGGTGATTAGATTCGCGCTAATCCGAGCTTCTAGAGGGTGTTTGGTAATCAACAAACGGAATAGGCTTCTAGAATGAAGATAAGATTAACAGAGAACATGTTCTAGAAGCTCAAATTTAAATTTTTGAAAATTTGTTGTTCGCACAAAAAATGAACTTCAGATCCCAAAATGAACACCAATTTGTGATTGTTGAAGCTAGTTTTTGGTTTGAAATCACAGTGTTCCATGCCCTTTTCTAGATCCCTCAATCAATTTTGTGAAAAAACGCTAGAAAATGGATAAAAAATGGGTTAGAAGTGAGATGTTCGAGCGAGTGAAAGCTGGTTAAAGAAGGAGAAGATGCGCATGTGGTACACGCATACCTCACGCGCTATGCGCAAAAAAAAATTTTCCTGCCCCTTGCACGATTCGAACCGTGATCGCCTGTGTGTTTGTGCATGTCCTTAACCATCAGGTCGTTGGCCTGTGCCTCGATCAAGTTATGCATTTAGATTACATTTAAGGTTTTTATAAAAATGAGTTTAATTAAATAACTTAATTAATCAAATTGTTTAATTAAACCCATAATTAATTAAATAACTTAATGTTTTATAATATTTTTCAAGCTCAAAAAAAATCATAATAACTTTTATGAATTTTTTTTATTTTGCGAGCTTAAAATAATACTAATTTTATTATAAATTAAACCTTAAATGAGCAAAAATTGGGTGTCTCAAACATGAAAAAATTTTCATTTATTTATCTATAAAAGAAAATTAAAGAATAAAAGAATAATGGTTTTGGTTTATTCTATAAAGAATAAAGAATTAAGGAATAAAAGAATCGATTCCTCAATTTGGCCATTTATTACTCCTGCGAAAAAGAATATTAGAAAAGAATAAAAGAATTAAGAGAACCAAGAGATCGTAGTCACAATCGCAGGCTCGATTCAAGCTGCGATATAGACTGTGATGGAAAATTTATTCTCCTTTTCTGATTGTGGGTTAGCTCGTGGCCAAAACTATTGGGTATATTCCCGTAAAAACCACTTAAACATAAAATTAAAGTGCTGATTGAATATCAACCTTGATTATATCCCTATTATTCATTCCTTCAACAAAACTTTCATCCAAGAACAATAACCTGAAACATCATCCGTATTTATAGAATTTTCAACAAAAACATAAAAAAAATTTCAATCAAATTCGCATCAAAAACCTATCAAAGTCTTTAGAAAACATTCATAAACCATTAAAAACACCACATGTCTTCCTTAGATCATCCATCAAAAGTCTTTTAAGGAAAAAACTCAAAGGTTCTTAAAAAGAAAATTACATCATCCAAACAAAACAGAACAGCTGAATAGAAACTAAGATTTGTCATCTTATGAGTCTTTTATCTTCATTTTTAACTCTTAGCTTGGTCTTTAAGGTTGGCTTTTGTATTAGCTGGCAAAGTTCCTTGAGCCTTTTCTGATGAGAGCTTGGAAATTTCACTTAATTGTTCTCCAAGTTGTGTGTAGTAGTTGAGTGATTTCTTAAAGCAATATCAACTCCTTGCTTCATAGCCTTAAAGGCTTTGATAAACTAGGGAATTAATTCCACCAGAGAACTTTTTCCCTAAGTCAAACCCGATCCTTTAATTTGCTATTTTTGAAAATTTTGTGGAGGAAAAGTTTGATTTTGAAAATTGTTGTTGCTCCACTTGAACTTAACGTAGTTCCTCTAACTAGGGTTGTAAGTGTTACTGTAAGAATCATTTTTAGCTCCATTGTGATTTCATGCCTTTTGAACTCTGCCCTATACTTCTGTTAACCATATGCACTTGGTTAACTCCCATGGTCATACTATCAACTTTCCTAGAAAGGGTCTCTATTTTAGTGGTTAAAAAGCTAACAACATTTAGTTCAAACATACTTCTAAGGTTCTCCTACCTAGCCCCAGTAGATGACCATTGATAATGATTATTGTCCATGTCCTCAAACAAATGCAAACACTCCTTAGGAGATTTGTTTTTCAAGCTTCCTTTTGCTGTTGCATCAATAAGTTGCTTAGTCTTATAATTTAGCCCATTGTAAAAGGTTTGAACCTATGTCTATTCAGGCAATCCATGGTATGAGCATCTCCTTAGCAACTCTTTCCATATCTCAAAAGCATAGAGGGTTTCTAATTCCAACAAATGGAAGGAAGCTATGTCAGCTCTAAGCTTAGCTATTTTAAAGGGTGGAAAGTACTTTCTCATAAAGTTTTCAGTCATTTGCTGCCAGGTGGTAATGGATCGTCTAAGTAGACTATTGAGTCATTTCTTTGCATTCTCCCTATGAGAGAAAGGAAACAACCTAAGATGCATGGCATCATTAGAGGCCCATTGATCTTACAAGTTTCACATATTTCCAAAAACTATTGGAGGTGGGCGTTCGGATCTTTATCTTATTGTCTATCAAACTAAGCGTATTATTAGATCATTTGGATAACATTGGGTTTTATCTTGAAGTTACTGGCTACCACTCTAAGTTTAGCAATACTTGTATTGGCACCATTTAGGGTGAGTCGATAGAAATCGAGCATGGTCCTGGGAGGATTTATCCTAACAGGTTCATTTTCCTGCACTTCCCCTGCATTCTCAAGGTCCAATCTATAAGCCATTTCTTCAAAAAAAAAAAATAATATATATGTGTTCCTCTCTAACTACCATCCTTGAGATTTTCCCTATGCTTTAGGGTTTTGGAGTAAAGGAAAATAAAGCATGAGATGGACTCATAGTCATAATCCTATAGTTTTATTATGGTAAAGAATTAGTCTACAACAAACATATAATAGACAAACTACAAATAAAAGTTATAATAAAAGCTATGAAACAACAACAAGAGGTTTGATATACAACAACAACGGATTATAAAAAAAAAAAAAAGCTTTATTAACAAAAGTATTAAAGAATCAAAAGACTAAAGCAAAGCTAAAACTAAACAAAAATTTTACAACAAAATAGAATTGTACAAAAGAACACTTAATACTACCTATGTATATTTACAAACAGATGCAAGGTTATTTATAGCACAGGCTATGTGTGTGTGTGTGTGTACACAATAGAACAAAACAAAGGGTCAGTACTATAAACAGAAGAAGATATTTATGGAAAAACAAAACAACATATTCATAGAAAGATTGAGTAAAACTATGCGCAAAAACAATATTTAAAGATATTTACGAAAAAAAAAATTATTTACACTATTTACAAGTTTAGTGGCTAGTCTAATAGATTTTGAAACTTTCAAGCATTGCTTCGTTAAGCTTCATAAATATGAATTCCACACCGATTCCTTGGAAACGATGCCAAAAAATGACTTGGTTGGTGTTGGGTTTTTGCTTTGAAAACAAAACACGAAGTTGAGGTTTTCAAAAATTTATAATGATTACTATTAAGTTCTGTTTAACTTTGATTGCAATCACCACATAGGTAAGCGTACCTACAGAAATATCACAAAAAGTATTAGGTCGTATTCCTTGGGATCGTTAGCATCTATCGTAATCACTCATCATCTATTATCTAGGTAAAGAAAGATTTAGAAGAACATTATGAAAAAGTCATAACACTAAAAACTAAGGTTAAGACTAAAAATATACACATATTTAAGGTTAATTTACAAGATAAGTTTGTTAATACAAGAAAAGTCTTAGGATCTGCTTCATCGAGTCCTCGTCATGTGATTTCTTAACAAAGTCAAAGAGTTGTTTGCTTGATATACTTGTACTATTAGATTCACTAAGGTAAGCTAAAGCCTCTCTTAAGGTTAGAAACTCTAGATCTAGGTCAGACTACTAGAATCTCTTTTCAAGCTGTCAGCAATCTAGATCCGCATTTTCATAACCCTAAAGGGGGCCTAGTAAGGTTAACCTGAAGTAATCATGTCACACATGCATCCATAATATGAGAACCGTTTTGCAAGTCGGAGAATTGTAAAACTCTACTTAATATTTGCTATATAAGTTTTAATATTATAAAAATAATTTGATAACTAAGGAAATACGGATTCCCACAGTCTATCAAAACTGTAGAGAATTGATATTCTTCACCAAACAGTAATTATATGATAGATAAGATACATATTACAAAGTTTCAAACCATTATACAACTAATCTACTTCATTCTAAGTTTATCTTATACATTACAAAATCTCCAACTTAAATACTAAATAAATAAATTACATTCTAATTCCATCTTTTTATCTTCAAAGACTTCACTAAATATAAACTCTTTCTTCTCACAATCCTAACCCATTCTTGCCTTAAGCTATTCTTGCACAAGAACTACAGGGGTGTGAGTTAAACTAAGGCTTAGTGGATAATAAGACTAGATCACACATTAAAAAAATGCCAAGCAAATTTTATTAGCAAACATATGCAATGTAACATTTAATCATATGACATGCACGGTTTAGATGACTATAATCTAAACTAATGGAGTTTTACGCTCTCTCTTGAGGGTTGAAGGACCAGCTCAAGTTATTCATGCCTATGAGAGACTGAGAACTTGGGAAGGAGAAATTTTCTCAATTCATTGCTATTTACATATATATTATTAATATAACCTCAACTTCACTTTAAAAAGAACTAAGGAAGGAGGATTTCTTTTTGAACTCATTTGTTATTTATATTTATTATAACACACCTCTATTTTACCTTAGAACCTCGAAAATTTGCTAAGTATTAATCCTTAGAGCCAACCCCAACATAGGTGACGTCCTTCAAGCCTAGTTAGTTCCTATGGAATTGATAACCCTATAGTAACCTCAACCAGATTCACTGGACTCTAAAAAACATTACTATAGAATCAGAATATTAATATGTGATGTAAATACCATGTTAATGCAAGTTATGCTATTGTGCAATGCATGTCCATTTCATTAAATAGCCAAATAATATTAAGTCCATTTATTAAGGTGATCAATCAATTAACAAACATTCATCGATAATAGCAATGCAATTATTACAAGCAATGTGTGATCTCTTTTATGTTAATAAGCTATCAACTAAAGCAATCATTATACAACAAAGGAATACCTAATCCCCACACATAGCCAATTATGTATTTTATTAATACAGCTGCAACTATATTACAAACACAGACAAGGTAATGAAGTCATAGTTATCCACCTGTCATCCAAGCTAAGTCATAGCAAACTTCTAAGAAAACCAAAGATTGATCCATTCTTCCTGTGAAACGAAAGTAGTAACAACTCAATACTTTACACTTGATTGAAACAAAGATTTATTTGAAAAACCTATTTGATCAGACACCAAGTAGGAATTCCGCCATAGTTGCGATGACCACTTTGCTAATATATGGACAGTTCTCTATTGTCTGTCAAATTATTTCTTTTTATTTGTTATCACAAAACATCATTATTCTTTTCTTATTCATATAGGTATTTTAATAAGTTATTAGTTTATATGAAAAAATCATTTTAGTAAACATAAATTTGAAACAACATATTACCTTTACTAAACATGGTCCAACTCATTATATTACAATATACTATCTCTAAGTCATTTACAAGTTTTCAGTCTATTAACTTAACCAAGTCAAATTGATTAAACTTAACCAATCTAATTCACTTTAGCTTATATATTACTGATTCAATTTATATTTAAGATTCATATAAACTTAAACTATGTTAAGTTAATCTTTGTCAAGTTGACTAGAATTAGTAATTTAATCTTGCTATTAAATCCTATTCAATTATCTTACTAAGTCGTTATCATATAGCTATGAGGTTCTTAATTAATCTTGTTTGTTTTAATTTATTTAGATTCATTAAGCCAAATTGGTTTTAGGTTGATTAGCTAAGTTCATTTTATATTTAAGTGTTCCGAACTTATTTTATAATTTCTTAAGTATCTATTGGTCCTTAAGAAATTATAAAATATTATATTAAACTACATATATTTACCTAGTGAAACAAGTGTTTAATAGATTTGAATATATCTGGACTTATTTTGTGTTGTTTTTGTTTATGCCTATATATTGAGGCTTGAAACAAATAAAATTTAGCCTTAATACTTTTAGAATTTTGAAAAACTTAAAACATAAAATTGTAGATCTCTCTTTAAGCTTTCTATAGCATCTTGAATCACCTCAATCCGAGTTCAGCTGAAAAAGTTATAATCAAAATACGAAACAATATCGCTAAAGGGAATCCCAAACCTGATGCTAGTAAGGTCTTAATCACAACCGTGATTTCAAAGAAAAAAAACAAGATTAGAGGCTTGAAAGGTTCAAATCACGCCCATGGTTCATGAAAATATCAAGGTCAAAGGCTAGTAAGGGCCGTGTCACGCCCGTAATTCATAAATATCATACAATCTAAGCCTAATAAGGCATAATCATGCCCATGATTGACAAATTACAAAGATACGAGCTCTCATGTTTCTTTTCTCCAATTTTAACTTTAGTTTCATCTTACATAAACTAAAACACCATAAAAGTAGCATACAAACTCTTTTTCATAACTTTTAACACTTCTATACTCATACTACTTCATCAAATATCTCCAATTCACTTCATCAAACTCCTTCTCTACTCATGCATAAAAAACTAGCTTTTTAGTTACGCTATATACTTCTTATTTACTAGTTTTATCACATGCCTAACTTTTATTTAGCATCAAATCATCATATACATACATAAACAACAACTAAAGCAAAGGAAATAACAAGACTTATTTTTAGATAACTCCAACATCTTGATCTTCTCCACTACCATTTCCTAAGTTTTTGAAGCCATTAAATGCATGATCTCCATCTTTTATCTTAATTTCTAATTTTAATCTCTCTTATGATCTTCTTAAAATTGAGAATTGATGTTGGAAATTGAAGAAGGAAAACAAAGAAGAAGAGAAAACGTACGGAGAAATAAAAGGAAGAAAAGAGAAAAGAAAAGGAAAATAAATGGCAAAAAATGAAAAAGAAAAAAGGAAGAAAAGGTTAAAGTCAACATTTAGAAGATATTTTTTTAATAGGGTTTTTGGTTCAAACATTTTAGATGATGTTCTTAAGTATTGAAAATAGTTGGAAAGTAATTTCAGAATTTATAACATAGAAATTACTAGCTTTAATTGAAATTATAGTTTAGGAATTCAATTTGTAAAAATTTAATATTTAGTTTGAGTTTGAGCTTAAAATTGGTAATTATAAGTAAGCATATGAGTTCAAAATTTATGGGGATTATGGAAATAAACTTTAAGTTAAAATGACTAAATAGGGTTTTTAAGAAATTTAGATAATACTTAAAAATTTAGTTCGTTTAAAATTTGAAAGAAAATGAATCTAAAAGAGATGGTTGATAAAAATTGAATAGTTTAATGCATAAAATGGGTACTTGAAGCAATTAGATAATTTGATAGAAACATTTAAAATCTCAAATTTCATCTTAATCTATTTACTAATTTAGTTATATCAAATGATCTATTCATACTACTATTTACTTAATTTTTCTTAGTTTATTTAATTAAACTATCTAAGTTCAATTTCTAAATTAAGTTATAATCAAAGTTCATAATTATTCATTATATACTAATTATGAAAACATTTCTAACTTAGATAAACAAAAGTTTTGATCATCTGTCAGCAGCCAACATTCATATTAACTTTAAACTTTATAATTCCAAACTTTCAATCATTTTTAAGATTTATTCTTTCATCTATACTTCATTGCTCTATTATGATTAATTTAGATTAAATTTTGATATTATGTTTCACTTCCATTAAAATTTTGATTTGTTTGGCAATCTATTATATGTGTTGGATTTATCTATTGCAGGTATTATGGTTTCATTGTTTTGTTCTTTTATTCCATTTATTTGATATTTCTTATTATTTTCATTTTCATGAAATGTATTGAGAGTTATTGTTGTATAGGTATACTATTGATGGTTGTGTTCTTTTCTTAAAGTTTATAATCCTAATTCAAATCCTTTGATCAACACTAGGCAAGTATACCTATCTCAAGTAGTACAGGATTAAATAAAGTATCATCCTCAGGGATCTTTGAAAACAATTACTAGTATTACCTATTCTCTACTATCTAGCCGAATCTTTAATGAGAATATTATCTAAAATTACTAATTATCTAATTGGTTAACTAATTTATTAACCCTAATATCAATGATTTTCTCTTTTCAAAAGATTATCAATTACAAAACATACCATTTCATCTTGATTCACCCTAAACCCTAATTTCATAAAACAAGATTGATGAAATGAGAAGTCATGCTTTGCACTGCAAAATCACATAGATAAATCAATTACTCCCTTGCTTTAATTGATTCCTAGTTTCACATGAGATAATGGAGACCTATCCCTCACTAATGCCATATGAAAACGCATTAAAAGCAAGATTCATTAACAAAGATCAAATCTTTATGCAAAAAATCAATGTTTCCTTACCTCTAGGCGAAACATGCAATTTTTCTATTCATGGAGATCTATCCTATTAGATGAAACCTCTTTCTATCTAACAAGAATCATACAAACAATTGACTATGGCCATAAATCAATTGAAAGACAAGTTAAACACATGAATAGATACAAAGGCACAAACTTTCATTCATCAAAAGCAAATCCAAATCACATATTCGAGTTTAGGGTTTCACAAACTAAGGATATATAGATTTACTCCTCCATAGATTTAGAAAGACAAAACAAAGATCTGGAAAAGTAATCTATAAACATAATTTAAACAATGAAAACCCGATTCTTAGAAGTCTTATAATCTTCAATGAGCGCCAGCAATTTCCTCTTGAAAGTTCTTATTTTTATCTCTATTAGGGTTTTAAAAAGTGTTTAAGATGGAACTTTTTTTTTAAATCAAAGGTTATATGGCCTATTTATAGGAGTTTAGAGAAGTTGGAGCGTCATAACGAGTGCCTCATGACCTACACGGTCGTGCTTGGGGTGGTGCGCTTATAATTGTATTAAAAACTTTTCTGATCAATTCCATTCTTCCAACACTACCTTGTACACTCCTAAGGCAGTAGATAGGGCACTTTAGAATAACTTTCTGGTCACTTTTTGACCCTCTACCTCAGCATGTGCATGGCCATGTAGTAGGTTGTGTACTTTTGAAAACCCATTTGCATTGTTTGTTGATTTTTCCTTGGTTTAAGCTTGAATCATCCTCAAATCTCTAAATTGTATTCCTTAAACCCTGAAATTACACAAGAAGCAATTAAGTATCCTTTTCTTGATTATTTCTCATAAAATTCATAGAAAATCATATCCATTAAGTGCTAAAAATAAGGATCTTTTAACACTTATCAAACTTCTCCACATTAACTGTTTGCTTGTCCTCAAGCAAACAAAACAAGGAAAAGATAATCTCTCATCAATACTCATTGACAAATACCAAATCACAAATAACATTCTTTTATTCAAGTAACCAAGTAACTCATTAGTGCTTACCGCTCAAACCTACCATAATTGTACTTGAACTTAACATACTATAGTTAAACTTTTAGAATTAATCCAAAGTAAGTTAAACTATTACCCTCACCATTTAAGAACCGCTTCCAACGTTACAAAAGAAATACAAAGTCAAACAAAGCAAAAGTGGCTTAGTTACATCTCACCACTAATCAGAGAGTATATAAACATTTAACTACTTCTCTAAACTCAACAACCTAGGATGAAAGTATATGGTATCCATCATTTGCCTAGATTTTCTTCTTTTCGATTAAAATCTCTCAAAAAATTTCTTTTAATAGCCTTCAGAGGGATTTGCTCTGGACGGGGTATAGCCCATATCTTTTCAGCTTTACTTGCATTTCCATTCTTCCTGTCATAGTGAGTTCACTGAGTCGGCACATTTCGGGCTCATCACCCAAGTGACCAGGTTTGAAAGGGACCCCAACGAACTCTCCCTCACTTTAACATTCGAATTTCAATACTCTTAACTCACTTACCTAAGTCAGCGGAGTAAAGGCTATATGTTTTTTTGTTTAGATAAATCAATTGTTTATAGAAACTTGTGTAGTTAATAGAGGGGTCAAACTTTGCTCTTCTGAGGGACCAAAGCCGCACTATCAACTAAGCTTTTAATTCTATTAAGCACAACAATTGATTTATTTTTTAAGGAGATCATTTAAAAAGAATCACTAAGTGATTGATTTCATATATCCCTTTCACAAAAGGTTAGAAAAGCTCTCGAAGTATTTGAAAAATAGATATATTAACCAACAAGCTTAGAAATGCAACCATTTAGCTTTCAAACTAGGGACTTCAATTCCTTCCACAACTCTAGATTCAGTCATTAAATAGCAAATAAATTTAGCTCACTTAGATTTTATTCCAAAACTTTAACTAAGTATACTAAATTCAAAGGCATGGTTGTCTTAGGGTAAAGTGCGTTGCAAATCGAGGGCACAGTTAAGGGCATGAACTGGACTTTTACCTTGTTTTCTTGCCCTCAATTAGCATCTTTAGAAGTCACAGTCAAGTCTATCTTAAACTTCTATTGTTGTTTTGCTCCAAATCTAATCCTAAACACTTTGTTTCTTTTTTTCTTGATCCTAAGAACTGAAAAACAACATTTAAACCATAAAACACAAGATCATAGAAATTTATCCAAAATTGGGTCAGATAAAGCATGTATTCCTATGAGTGGAATAGGGAAAAAATGACTTGTTATTTGACCATGGCCAATTAACACATACTATTGTGTCTTAACATCAAGCTTTGACCTCTCATCCTTTGGAATATACATAAAGGCTTTACGACCAAAGACCCATAAATGATCATAAGCAATATCTTTTCTGACCAAACACATGGGAAAAAGCTCAATATATGAACAACTATCAGTATAGCCTTACCCCAAAATGTCTTTGGCAACTTTGTATGTGAGAGTAGGCATTTGACTCTATCCATCAAAGTCCTGTTCATCCTCTCTACTAATCCATTCAATTGTAGTGTCTTTAGGGATGCAGTCTAATGTCAAATACCATGCTAGTTACAATAAACATAAGAAGGTCTAGTATATTCTCTGCCATTGTTTGTTCTAATGCACTTCAACTCCTTGTTAGTTTACCTCTCAACTGGAGACAAAAATTGCTTAAAAAGATCTAATACATGATCTTTGGGCTTCAAAAGGTACACCCATGTTTTTCTAAAATGATTGTTAGTGAAAGTCACAAAGTACCGAGTACTACCTAGTGCCTTTGACATTAGCCCACACAAAGTCTAAGTGTACTAAATCCAGTACATTCCTCATTCTAGAAGAAGGGGAACTTTTGAAAGTAACTTTGTTTTCCTTTCTTGCCAAATAATCAGCACGCTTCTTTAAATGAACTTGAGCCAATCTGGGTAGCACATTCTTCTTAGCCAAATAGGTAATACTTTTCTGACTCATATAACCGAGATGTTTGTGGCGTACATCAACTGTACTATCATTCTCCACGGTAATCATAACATCATGGGAGAGCTTTGCTTGGATAAAGTGTAATCTAGAGTACTTCTTTCCTTGAGCTACTGCCAAAGAACCTTTGGTGAGCTTCCATTTACATCAAAGAAGGTATTGCAGAAACCTTCATCATCCAGCTTGGTTATTGAAATTAGATTGGAATATGCCTGATATTTTTAGGGACCAATTGCGTACCATTCTCTATATCTAGACAAACATCTTTTTTACCTACAGTTTTTGAAAAATTCTCATTTCCTATTCTTACAACACCAAAATTACCTAGCATGTAAGATGAGAAGAATTCTCTTTAAGATGTCACATGAATGGTAGCACCACTATCAATCACTCAACCTGTCTCATGGATTGCAAAATTGACTATGTCATCATCGTAGATAATGTTGAACTCCTTGACAACATTCGTGTATTCATCATTACTGCCGCCATCTTTCCTTTATTCTTTGCCCTTGTTTTTCTTTTGATCCTAATTGAACTTTCTACAAAACTTCTTTATATGTCCTTTTTTACTTGCAGTGATGACACTAGACATTGACATATTTATTTGACTTTCCTTTGCTCATGCCTCTTAACCTTGGACCTCTAAACTGACCGTTCCCCTTAGATTTTGCAACAAAGACTTCTTCTTGTGATGAAGAAGATCCTTGTGTTCTCAGTCTCATCTCTTCATTCAAGACTCCACATTTGACAAATTGCATATTTACTATGCCAATTGGTGTAGAATTTGTTAGTGAAATCTTTAAAGGTCCCCTAAGACTCTAGTAAAGAGGTTAGAAGTAAAAGAGTGAGTGATACTTCATTTGGAACAGTTTGGTCAACTAAAACAATTTATTGTTGCCAGTTTTAGAAGCATACAACTAACCCTAGCTTGTTCCACAAATTTCATGCATGAGTCATATTACAAATATGATTATACACATTGTCTTCGATAAATTGTCAGATAAAACCAGATACTTGCTCATGCTTAAACTCCCATTCCTTATCTGTCTTATCTTCGGGTTTAGTGGTGCCAAACACTGGCAAATGCATCTTCGTCACAAATTGAAGATCTTTTATCTTGCTTCTCCATATGTGGTAACTTGTGCCATTTGAGCTTATCATTTTGCTTGTATTCGCCTCCATGATTCAAATGAATGAATAATAATATAACTTATTTTCTAACGTAGAGGATCCACACTTAGTGCCAACTACGTAGCATATGATAAGTAGACATATTCACCTAAATACAACTTGATACTAATTATTGGGGTTGGTGCAGTGGAAGTAACAAATACAAGGTGGATAACTGATAAATAAAATACGAGCAAAACAATTAAAATAAAAATAAATGGTATAAAAAATTTAACATGGTCCACCCTTTATATAGGTTACGTCAACGGGACCAACTTTGAAAAATTTCTTCCACTAAATAAAAAGTAAGCTTATAAGAGCGAAACTTCCCTAGCAAAAATTTTAGAGGTACAATACAAATAATTGAGATAAACCCAAATAGTGGCATACACGTGTTTTCTAAATACCTCAATATTACATCACTATTTTATCACTCATTAAATTTATCTCTCTTAAAATAACTCTCATAAAGAAAACTAAATTTTCTTTAGCTTCCCACTCGCACAAAACTCATGGAAAAGACACGCTTTATTTGTTCTGGTAGAAGTGCCTATTTACAGGAAAAAATTACTTGCTCGTCACGTTTGAGGGAAGTCAGTTTCGAAACTAACTAAAAATTTCTTGGTCTTCACATTTTAGTTAGAATCGACCGGAGATTTCATGCCAATTCTTGTATGGAGAATTCTTGGTGGCTACTTTACATTGCCAACTTCAATTTCTCTCCTTTTTTTTTTTTTAACTTCATGTGAGCCCCATAATGTAGGAGGGACCTACCATCAGATATAGGGAGCATTTGGTGTCAATCATAGCTAACTTCATTGTAACAGGAGGTCATGATTTCTAATTCTCAATGTTATCATTGGTTTTTCTCTAGAATCTATGGACCTACACATGTTGAATTTATACCATATTTATGGCAAAGTTTGTGTGAAATGGTAATTACTCTTGAGAATGCTCTTGGGTTGCTAATGGGAAATTTTAACGACATTACACACAAACATGAAACATGGGGTGGAAATTTCAATAAATGCCGGTCTTATAATTATAAAGATGTATGAATGATTGTAATCTTTTGGACTTAGGCTATGTTGGTATGAAAATTTCATGGTCTAATAGGAAAAAAAATTCAAAAGCTTATACAATTAAGACTGGACAGAGCATGGGCAAACTTAAGTCGGTTCAATTTATATTTAGAGGCTTAAGTATTCCATCTTAAAAAATGACCATATGATCATTGCCCGATTCTATTGAAAACATACCCCTATCATGTGTCGTAAGTTAGAAACAATACTTTCCGATTTCAACCGATGTGGTTTGATTATCATGACTGCAATCCTTTAGTATGGCAAGTGTGTGGCAAGAAAATCAGTTTGATTGTTAGGTAGCTATACAAAATATTCCATGCAAATTTAAGGTTTAGAGTAGAGAGGTTTTTCTGAATTTAAAAATGGAAAGACAAAGGATCTTAAAAAGCTTGCATCGTTTAAAATATAAGATTAAAAAAAAATCCAATGCAAGATTTAATTTATGAGGAACATTTTGTAGAAGGAAATTGCATGAAATCTTTACTTGGGAGGAAATGCTTTGGAAAATGAAATCCAGAGTGAAATGGGTAACAAATGGGAAAAGAAAACAGAGAGTATTATCATGCAATTACCATTGTTAAAAGATTATTCAGCTATAAAAAATGCTATAGGGGAAAGGATATATCATATATGATATAAATGAAATTGAGAAGTTGTTTCTTTCTTATCTATTTATAATATATAATTTTGGAAGTATTTTTCTATCTTATACCTCTTTGTTATACCGTTTTGTATTATGCCTTTCCAATTGTTTTTTCATAGTATATACTAGTATCTTTAATCTTTTGTACATCTTGACGATTACCTTATTTTATTGTATCTTTTTAATATTATTATTTCATGGAATATTACCTTTTATTTGGTACCTTTCAGTATTATACCTTTTCATTATTACCTTATATATTATACCTTTCAATATTATTTTTTTGTATTATTGCAATTTATGAAATATTTTCAATATGTATTGGCATCTTTGTAATTTTACGTCTGCACTAATATCTTTTTATATTGTACCTTTTCAGCATTATTGTTTTATGAAAATATTACCTTATTTTTTGCTATTACTTTATTGTGCTACTATGTTTTTGGAAAAAACACATCACTTTATCTATCTTTCAATAATACTTATTATAACTTATGAAAGAAGAGAAATTTGATAAGTAACCACTTGGCATTATATATATAAATATAATATAAATAATTTATTATAATGCTCTTATTATTTTTCTTATCTTATCTTATTATAATATGTTTTATATATTGTACTTTTTCAATATTAACTTTTCATATCATGATTATATTTCACAAAAAAATCACTAAGTTTTTCCTTTTTCTAAAGTTGCAATTTTTACACAATTATTATTCCTAACTCAAAATGTTACAAATTTTTTAAATATTAAAGTATTTTATATAGTCATTAATAGCCCTATATATTATAATATTTATTATATATTTTACAAATGTTATTTAGAAATCTACACATGTGCGAGATACTGACTAATTTTTAGAATTTGTTTACCTTAAGTAAAGATAGTGTGTCATGGAAATCTTTGTCGAGGAGTCAGATATGTATGTTAGAGGAAAAAGACTTGTTGATGGACTTCAATTTATGTTTACTTTTTTAAAAAATGCTTGTCAATGAAAGGTGATACAATTTGTTTGGAAATTCACAAAATTTTCCTAACACAAAAGATTCCATAAATTTTAAACCAAACACAACTAGTCCTTATCCCCATAAGAAAGGGGGCATAATTGGTTTCACATCATAGATCAATCAGCCTATGTTCTACTTCGTACAAGGTTGTAACAAACATACTAGTTCTTTGGTTAAGACCTTACTTGGATAGCATCATTCATCCTATACAGGGTAGTTTTATTCCTTCTCGTAGAGCATTAGAAAATATAATTTTGTTAAATGAATTGTTACATTGTGTTTGGAAAAAGAAATCAAAAAAGAAGTATATGATGATAAAGTTTGACCTAGAAAAAGTATATGATAAAATGGAATGGAATTTATCCATGGCACTAATGTCTTTAAATTTTCCACACAACATACATAACATACATGATACATGCCCAAACATATATATTGGCAAAAAAGAGAAAAAAAAAAAAAGGCATATCTAAAACATATAGAGTATAGTATATATGCATTTTATAAATATATGATATAGTATTAGTATATACATATGCAACATATTTGCTATATTTATTAAGTAATATGCTTATTACAACTAAAATCTATACTACAGTAATGTGCACATGGTATATCACATGGGTATGATATATACATAACTTGATTGATTTTTATGCCACATATAATAATTCTATTATATATAATATTAAACTTTATTACATATAGTTTTTTAAATAAACATAGCAATGATAACAAAACGGCTTAACTACATACATATGTTTTTTTACGCACTTAATATATGTAAATATACTAATATCGTTACTACACGTTTATATTGATGTAACAACATGATATAGGGTCTGTTTGTTTTGGCTTTTTTTCGGCAGATACAGACACTTTTTCAAACTTTTTGCTAACAAATTATTTATCAAGAAATAGATATAGATAAAAAAAGTTGACAGTTCTCATCAAAAGATCAAATAGAACAAATATAGATAAAATTTAGATGTAAATCGGATATATTTACACATATCATTTTAAAAAAGATACAGATATAGATGAAAAACAGACAATCCAAACAGACCCATAATAGGAATCATATTCTATACATAATATTTTATCATTTCATTGGTCATGTCACAAGTGTCAAATATACATAAACATATCACAATAATATAACATAACATATAAAATGTCTAACTATGTAGTCATACTTATATGCAGCTGAATACCGGAATATTTCAAACATACAATGAAAATACAACTATTAATATAACTTGTTGTGAAAATGATCTATTAATATATATACAATAATTATATGTTCCAATGGAGATATATATATATATACACACACACATACCATTGATCCTTAATAGGTTTATAGCTTACACAGTATAATAATGATGCAATTAAGAAAGAGAAATAGGATGAGGAAGTCATTTATAATGGCCCAATTGAGTATTCTATTAATCTAATTATAAAAAAGAATGTGTAATACATTATACATATACTTGTCTAAAATATATGCATCTATATATATATATATATATAAAGAAAATGAAATGCTTTACTATTGAATTATATATGTGTGTACACAAAAATGATATAATACCATTTCTTAAATTCTTAAACATATATTTGAATTCAAAACATTAAAAAAATTCTATTGATAAGATTTCTATAGTATAATAATAAATGCATTTTGAATATAGAATAAGATATATATACCTTTATAGTCAAGACTCAATTTTAATATAATTGTCACATTTAATACCTTAACTTTATCCATTTTTGCAGTTAACTATTTAAAGTTTAAAAATATTAATTTAGTACCTTCACTCGTTTTGCAACTAATTAACTCATCTATGTATTATAAATGATCTCCGAAAATATGTATAAATTGACACTTTCAAAATTCATGTAGTTACTTGCGCTAATGGATAATGCTGAGATACTAAATATAACATTTATCCCTAGTTTTTCAATAACAAGAATAACGATTTTTAGAATTGTACAAGACTATGATTGGCTTGTTTATTAAAAAAATTATAATAAATTAAATTAATATAATATTATTATTTTTGAATATGCAATAGATAAATCTATTTATAAGTCCTATTACCGAAACTAAACATTACCAATTAAAATGCTAAAGTCAAAACTTGATAGTCTTAGGAAACTCAAATACATATGCTATTGAGTTAAATATCCTAATAATACAATTATACAAGTATGGAATAGGAGAAAAAAGTTGTTAGTGTCAGCCATTTTAGGGTCTATTTGCTTATTGGCAGATTACATATACAGACACTTTTTTTCAAACTTTTTTCTAGTAAATTGTTCATCAATAAATAAATATAGATAAAAATAGGGCAGTTTTCATTAAAAGATCAAACATATTAAATATAGATAAAATGTAGATATAAATCAGATATATTTACACATATCGTTTCGATAACAGACCATTCAAAATAAAACTAATACCATTACCAATATAAGTATATATATATATATATATTGTGTGTGTGCGTGCGCGCGCGCGTGCATGTGTTACTATGACATGAAGTATATGAAAAAAACATAAAACAAAAAAAGAAGAAATTAAACAAAATGAGCCTATCTACATCAGTAATGATATTTATTTGGATGATATATTGAAGAATTAAGAGGAGAATGATATCACTAAAGTAATGTAAGCTTAAAGAACTTTCTCTAGGAATAATTTTGTAAGACATTTCTTTACTCTCTCTTAAAAATTCGCTGAGACCATCCTCTTACTCTCTCACATATCCTCTCATGGAAACCAAAATTTGTTGGAGCACCCAACATTCATATATCGAGCTCATACATGCAACGAACAACTACGTGGTCGCAACCATCACCACTAGTAACAATTACAAAAAAAATAAAATCTATAGGGTCGTTGGTTGGATTTGGGCAGCCCTATAAAAATTAGGATAGGTTCGGGTCTTATATGACCTATCGAAAACCCGCCCCCATTGCATCCTTAGTGGTTATGAGATAACTTATTTAACTATGATTTACTCATACCTTTATGTTTCTTTTGCAAGTTTAGCATATGCTAGGAATAGGCTAGGATAAAATGGAGAGTGTTGCTCAACTAAGTTCCATGAGATAAGTAGAAGGATATATTATGTGTAAGATATACCTAAAACATGAGTTAGATGAACTTAAGATTTATTTGAAATAATGTTCATTATAGGATTTAGTACCCGTTTTGACTATTTGGTATGTGATATCAATCTTCTAAGATTTTGGTGAGTTGTGGGTGTGATTTCCATATTCATCTTTAAATAAAAGAATATTATATATATTTATATAATAGAATACAATGTATTGATAATTAGGTATTAGAGTTTTACAATCTCTAACTTATAACACGATTCTCATATTACAGGTACACATGTGATACAACAACCGTAGGACAATCCTACCAAGACCTCTATAAGGGTCATGACTTTCAATGTTGATGAAGATGAGCGATTGAAAAAAAACAAAAATTTGAAGAGCACATAAAAACAAAATAGTAAAGATTTATTGGATACACAAAGAAATTGTTTGAGAAGAAGAAGCCTATTCAATTTCCTTTGCTTTCTATCTTCTTTGTCGTCAAAATAGAAATGAATAATTAATTTGGTGCAAGAGGGGATGAAAAGAGATATTTAGAAAAGTAATTGTTTCACCTTAATTAAAATTAATTTAATATGTATTCTAATACTTTATGCGTAATTTTTGGAATTTAGAAAAAGTTTGCTTTAATATTATAGTTATTGATGATATGTTAGGGCAATATCTAGTGCCAAAATCCAACATAGAATGTCAATCTTAAACTTTATCATGATTTTACAGCAAAATAGGAAACTTAACAACATAGGTAACATATATGATATATGTAATCCCCAATTTTTTCCTTAGTTAAGATAGAGTTTATAATTTCAAAAATTGATATAGATTTAATATGAAAGTTATAGTTAAGGGTTTTGTTTGTATTAGCATGTGTAGAATGAATTCAATAAGAATAGAGACTCAATTCTCAATAAATTTAGTTCAAAATTTATGTCATTTTCAAATTTTCTTAGGAATTAGTATTTTTAAAGTTCAAACCTTAAAATTATAAATTTTCATTAGAAATTAAATAAATGAACTGTTATACTAATAAATTTTTAAGTGTAATGGGCTAAAACTTATTATTGATTTTGATCTCTTATTTCTTTTGTTTTGATGCATTAAGAATCTCAGTTTTCATATGAAAACCCAAGCCTAATTATTTTCATGCAATCCCATAGCCTTTTTCGACCATAACAAACATACACTTGCACACATACAATGACTTGCTTAATGCCTCAAAAGTCAAACCTTACTTTACCTAAATTAGAGATAAGCATCAAATAAAAAATTAACAAAATATCTTCTTCTTCTTCTTCCTAAAACAAGCGTAATTTTCATACACGCACACCATATTTCCTCCATCCTTTTTCTCTTTTAAAACTCTCCAAAATTTCATTTGAAGCTTTATTTTCAACTCAAGATCCAATTAGATAAGTTAATCCTTACTTTTTTTATTTTATGAAATAAAATAAGTGCAAATAGTGTTATGTTGGTAAATATTGTATATAGAGTTTTTAAGGATGTTGGTGTTAAATAGATGAAGATAAGTGATTAAAATGATAGTTTAAGGCTGAAAGTGGAAGCATAATGGATTTTGGTTGGTTACCTAAGGTTGATGTAGTGTATAGTTAGTGTAGTTTAAGTTTATGTGTGTAATATTATTTTGAAGTTGTAAGGAAAGCATATAAACCTTATATGTAAGTGGAAAAGTGTTTCTGAGAAAGATAAGATCATAATAAGTAGTTGTGAAGTGTAAAAATTTCGAAGTAGAAAATACAACTTAGGGTTAGCTAATCATGGCTGTTTCAAAGGAAGTGGTCTTCTCGGATCACATTGTTTTGTCTCATCACGGGTGTGATGAAGCCTGTGATCTCCTTAGATTAAATTTTCTTAAGTGATCACAGGCATGATCACGGCCATATTAGTAATACGGCAGTAACAATGAATGTGATCTCCTCGGGTTATTTCTTTCTCAAGTGATCACAAGTGTGATTACGATCTTAATTCATGATACGGCCTATATCATGACTGTAATGAGGGGCGTTATCTCCTCATGCCTTGGACAAGCTTATCCTGCCTTTGAATACAGGTGTGTTGGGGATAGTGTTGAAGATCACAGCCTGGGTCACGACGGTGATGCTTCCCATGTTTCATATAAAAATAAAATAAAATACAAAATGAAATAATAAATAAATAGTATATAATATAATTTATGTGTATATAAATACTAATTTAAGATGGTTATTAATATAATAAGTTTGAAATACCTAGATTTAATAATTAGTCAAGTTTGTCTAGTTGATTAATACCTAAGTTTTAATAGAAATTCTTTCTTAGTAATGCATTTTTATTGCTTTGTAGGAACCTTAAGTCAAGACTCGAACTTTCCGTTTGATTTTTATGACTACTAGACAAGATGCACCAGTGAGTAAATAAATTCTTCTCACTGTATTTGTGGTTGTAAAGTAGTAACACATGCTTTTAACAAAAATTAAAATGGGTGAAATACATGGGGATTGAGGAATGTTGCATGCTATGTGTTGTTTGAGTGAATAATAATGTTTAATGTTAAAAATGATAATTAATTGCTTGATATTGGTTGTTACATCTATTGTCCATTGTCTGTAGTTAATTGGTCACCAAGAAATTGAACCTAACTTCATTTGACTACTAATTAAATTGGACATGCATTGCATAGTATCATACTTGCATTAACATGGTAATTATGTCTTATTAATATTTCGATTTTGTAATAATGTTTTGATGGACTTAGTGAATCTAGTTACAGTTACCATAGGGTTGTTAGCTTCGCAAGAACTAAGTAGATAATAAAAGATATCACATGTGTTGGAGTTAGCTTTATAGTATTAATACTTAAATAGTTTCTAAATTCTAAACGAAGTTGAGAGTATATATTTATACTTATTTATAAATAATAAATTAGTTTGAGAAAAATTCTCCTTCTTTAGTTTTTGGATTCTCTTAGGCATGAATTGCATGAATTGATCCTTTAACCCCAAAGAGAGGGTATAAATTTCTACGAGTTTGGATTATGATCATCTAAATTATGCATATCTCGTGTGGTTGATTGTTACATTACATATGTTTGATAATTACACATGCTTGATTTTAAGTAAATGATGTTAAGATTTGGTTATTCACTGAGCTTATTGTGCTCACGCTCTACTAGATTGTTGTCTATCAGATTATAAGAGGAAGATCAACATCAATATGAAGACTAAGAGTTGGAGTTAATTTATGAAGCAAAGCTATTTAATTATGGACTTGAAAGAGAGTTTTGTTATTGTAATGGAGTTTGGAGATTAATGTTTGTAATAGTATAAGCTTTTGAAATGTAATCTTTTGAAGTTCTTTTGATGTAAGTGTATGAATGAAGTCCTTAAAGACCAAGTTTGTAATTTATCATATGATGATTTTTGACTTTTCTAAAGTTATTCTTATATATGACTTATATATATATACACACACATAATGTTTTTCTTGTTCTAAACAATCTTCGATCATGTCATATTTGTTCATGCCATGGCCATGTTAGCTGTACAATGATCATGTACCTATTTGGAGGCTACAGTTGGTTACATGACGCATCATTACAACTAGGGTATCCTGTAGAGGTGTGACAAAAATTGGTATAAGAGTGTGGTTGTAAGAGTAGGAAAGAAATTAATATATATATATATCATATATATATATATATATATAAGATTTTTAAAAGAATTTTATGGTTAGAGTAGCAAAGCTAAAGTAGATGAGTAGAAGTAAGCATGAAATCAGAGTTGTCAAACTCGTGAGTCAACTCTTACGTTTCTACGAGTTTATGAGTTGATGATGAGATTTCAATTCAACTTGCATACAAAATCATTTTCAGAGTAAATTCATGTAGAATCGCAATTTTACATAGTAATCATAAGTAGAATCTGTGTAGAATAGTAAAGTTGTAATTTTGCACTTTTTTTCTAGTTGATCTTTAAAAATGAAATCAATTTAATATTTTTAAATTTAGGGTTTTGGGGATTTGTTCTTAATGTTTATCTTAATCTAACTTAATTTTAGTTTTCTTTAATTTTTCCTTTTATTTTCTCTATTTTTTTTGTATTTTTTTAAAGAGTTGTTTTCTTTTAGGTTATCCACTCTGATATATTTTGAGCAATTTGAATGAAAATGAAATAAATATAATAGTGTATCTGTCATAAATGTAATAATTTTTTGCGCAAATAAATAGTGAAAATGAAAATGTTCATTACTACACAAACCAACTACTCACATTTGATAATTTAATGATTTGTAATACATCTTAATAATTGTAGATTGTGAATCACCATTAAATAAAAATAATTATTTTAATTATCAAAATTACACTAAATATATTAATGATAGTATGTGAATTATGATTGGTAAAACTTAAATTTTGGTTATATGTAACTAATTTAATACCATTTTTATTTTCATAATTTATTTAAAGTTTTATTAGTATAGTAAGTAAATCTATGATTTTTACAAGCAAATTTACATTAGTGGTAGAATCTTGTTATTCTACGTTTCAATTCTACAGGCCCTCTGGTGATTTTATGTAGAAACTCAAGTTTGACAATTATGCATGAAATCTAAATGTATGTCTAAGGATAAGCTTCAGGAGTTAGAATTGGTAGTGTTGTCTATGACATGTGGTGATAGACCATGTGACATATGATATGCGGTTGTGTTGCTTGTTTTATTGAGGATATGATAAAGATTAATGGATTTAACATTAATCTTGACTAATTGAAATTGATTTGAGTAGACGTAGATGAAGAGCAAGTAATGATCAAGCTCTTACACCAGAGGTTCAATATAAAGCTTCTGAACCTACTGAGGGGAGACAACCCGAACCACAAATTTATATCTGCCACCTCCTGATAGGTTGGAACACTTCCTACAAGCTATATAGCAGCATAAATCTTTAATTTTACAAGCTTTGCAAAGAGGACAACCTAGAGTAGCACCATAAGCTGCTCCAACAGAGGCACCTATTGTATCTCCCATGGCATCTTAGAAGACTAGAACTTCTACATCATCAATTTAACCATTGGCTGCTGTACCTAAAGAGGTAGATCAGCCTATGGAATTCGCTGATGAAAGTCAAGCACCACCCTTAGCTCGACATGAGATACCAATTACATCGCCATATGTACCCGACCACAAAAGAATTTACTTCTAGTGTTTATTAAGTGCAATCGGTATTTTGAGGGTCTTATGGGAAGACCTAAAGAAGCAGAGGATTGGCTATCTCAAGTTGAGAGATCTTTTAGTGTATTCCAAGTATTTGATACTCTCAAAGTACCATATGGGGCTTATTTATTGATATTGAGAGATCGTTTGTGGTGGTTTTCAAAGGAAAGAACATTGCCTCAACCTATTGCTTGAGAAGTATTTAGAAGAGAATTTTAAAAAGAATATTTTCCAAGCAGCTTGAGGGCAAGGTATGATACCGACCTAATGAACCTTGCTCAAGGGAATGGAGTATTAATGAATATGAGCCGAGTTTAATAAATTGCTTCAGTTCGCCCGTACAACATATAGAGATAGTGATGAACTAAAACGACAAGTGTTTATGGCTGATTTAAAACCTCATTATCAAAGAAGATTGCCTAAGTTTAAGATTGAAGATTTTTCTATGTTGGTGGAAAAAGCACAAGTTATAAATCGAGTTAAAAAGTATGACATGGAAAGATATAAAAGAGAGGTTAAGTTTTTGGAAAAAGATCATATAACAATTTGGGCATGAGTTCATCCTAATAAAAAGCTAAATTTTCTAAATCCTTTGGAACTTCCAAGGTAAGAACATCGGGGAAAAGTAATCTTGTTTATTGGAAGTGCAAGGAACCTCATTATCCTAGAGATTGCCCCCAACTCCGAAACTGATGTTATTATTATGGAGAATCTTGACATATGATAGGTTTGCCCAAAGAAAACATAAGCCACATGTTTTATCTATAAGGAAGTGGGACGTGTGTCAACTACTTGTCCAAAATAAATTCAAAATGCTGGAGCTATGTAAACTAGAGAAACTAGTGGAGCAAAGAAGAAGAAAAGTGGGAGTAATCAAGGAAATAAGTGTACGAGATTAGGAAGAATGTTTACGATGCAAGGAACTCCAATATTTAAAGAAATTGAAGATGATTATGATGAGGATGAAATGGAGAATTCAAGTTTGATAGCAGGTATGTAACTAAACTTATCTTATGAATTTTATGACATATGCATGTTAGATGTTTAGTGTAGAATTTCTTAAAATAAGTAGTAATTAGAAATTAAATGCTAACCAAGAACAATCCAAGTAAGGGACACCCTTGCGTACGCACTATTTGATACTAGTGCTGCAAATTCTTTTATCAGCTCTAATCTATTTAGAAGAATTTGATGTTATTTTGAAACAATGGAGAAAGGTTTGGGAATTTCAACTCCTATGGGTGGAATGATTATTGCTCGTGAAGTTATAAGGATATGTCCCTTGAAGATGAACAATTAGAAAACTACCAATGATCTTATAGTAGTGGACATGAAAAAATATAACATAATTTTGGGAATGACTTGGATGACGGCTGCAAAAGTGCAAGTGGATTGTTAATTTAAAATGATTTCATTTGTTAACGATGAGAGGAAGAGAATTGTATTCACGGGAGAAGTGATTGGAAATGATCAAGTTGAAACAAACTCCATTGAAGTGTTAGGAGAAAAAGTTGATGAATTGGAGGAAAGCATATTATATTCCATGATTGAAGGACAAAAATGCTAGACATTCGAAATATTTGAACTATATGTGATTTTGTTGATATTTTTCCAGAAGATTTACTTGGCTTGCCACCTTAAAGAGAAGTCGAAGTTGCAATAGACTTAATGCCTGGAACTGAACCAATATCAAAGTTGCAAGAATTAAAAACACAGTTGCAAGAATTGTTGAACAAAGGATTTATTCTCCCTAGTGTATCACCATGGGAGCACCTATGTTATTTGTTAAGAAGAAAGATGGAACAATGAAACTTTGCATAAATTACAGGGATTTGAAAAAGGTTATTATAAAAAATAAGTATCCCTTGCCAAGAATTGATGTTCTATTTGATCAGTTAAAGGAGGTAAAAGTGTTCTCTCACATTGATTTGAAATGCAGATATCATCAAATTAGGACCAAAATAGAAGATATGTCTAAGACAGCATTTTGAACTCGATATAGTTATTATGAATTTTTGGTAATGCCTTTTAGATTGACCAATTCACAAGCCATTTTCATGGATTTAATGAATAAGATTTTTCAACATTTGTTTTAGATGTATGTGTAGTGGTTTTCATAGATGATATATTGGTGTATTCCAAGTCAGAGGCACAACATGATGAGCATCTATAGATGGTGTTACAAATATTGAGAGATAACAAGTCATATGCAAAGTTACCAAAATGTGAATTTTGGTTAAGGCAAATATCTTTTCTTAGACATGTTATATCCAAGAATGGAATATCGGTAGTCTTGGAAAAAAAGTTAAAGCTATTATTGAACAGAAAAGACTGGAAATAGCAATAGAAGTGAGAAGTTTTCTAGGATTAGCTGGGTCCTATAGAAAATTTGTTCAAAACTTTTCTAAGATTGCTTTGCCCTTAACTCAGTTGACAAGAAAAATGAAACGTTCGAATGGAATGAAAGGAGACAACAAACCTTTCAAGAATTAAAGAGGAGATTAATATTTGCTCTAATCTTGATTTTTCCTAATTTTGAGGATCCATTTGCTATCTATAGTGATGCATCTAAAAATGGATTAGTATGTATGTTAATGCAAAGTAGAAAAGTTATTACATATGCATCTAGACAACTAAAGCCTCATGAAATGAACTATCCAACACACGATTTGGAATTGGTAGCCATTGTCTTTGCTTTGAAGATTTTGAGATACTATCTATATGGGTAAAAATTTGAAATCAATATGCATCATAAAAGTTTGAAATATTTGTCTCCTTAGAAAGAATTAAGCATGAGACAATGAAGGAGGTTAGAATTGATAAAAGATTATGTTTTGAACATCAACTATCATCGTGGGAAAATTAATGCAGTTGCAGATGCTTTGAACCGCAAGAGTTATGGAGAAATAACCTTGATGTTGATGGAATAAAAAGAACTTATAATAGAATTTGAGAAATTAAATTTGGAGTTTCCTTTACAAGATCCGAAAATTGAGATTGCAAACTTGATTTTAGATCTTGCTTTACTTCAAAGGATTAAGGAAGCATAAAAGCAAGATAAGGGATTACAAGCAATTATTCGAGGTTTTGCACAAGAGAAATATAAAGAATTTCAATTGGATAGAGAAGGAATCCTTAAGTTGAGCAATAGAGTAAATGTTCTAAGTGATCCAAATTTGAAGAAATGCATGAAGCTCATTATTCAGGCTATATTGCTCATCTTGGGGAAATTAAGACATATCAAAAACTTAAGAGTGATTATTGATGAAAAGGAATGAAAAGAGATGTGGCCAATTATGTTGCTCAATGTGAAACTTGCCAAAGGGCAAAAGTAAAGCATCAAAAGCCAAGTGGATTATTACATCCATTACCAATCCTAGAGTGGAAATGTGATCAAATTTCTATAGATTTTGTAAGTTCTCTCCAAAGGATAAACACGAGCTATGACACCATATGGGTAATTGTGGATCGAATCACTAAATTTGCTCACTTCTTACCCATTAATATGGCATATTCTTTAGAGAAATTGGCAAGGATATGTATTAAAGAGATAGTCAAATTACATAGAGTATCAGCGGGAATTGTATCTGATAGAGATCCAAGATTGGTTCAAGATTTTGGTTTGTTTGAAAAAGGCCATAAGAACTCAACTAAATTTCATCACTACATATCATCATCAGATAGATGGACAAATAGAAAGAACAATACAAACTTTAGAAGATATGCTAAGATTGTGTGTATTGGAATTTAAGGGAAGATGAGATTGACATTTGCCATTAATGGAATTTGCATACAATAATAGCTATCCTTCAAGCATTGGTATGCTACCTTATGAGGCATTATATGGACACAAGTATAGATCACCATTGTTTTGGGATAACTTGGGGAAAATTGCCATTGGACCTGAATTAATGCAAGAAACAATTAACAAAGTGGCAATAATCAAACAAAAAATGAAAGAGGCTCAAAACCAATGGAAACGTTGGCTGACTTGAAAGGAAGACAACTCAAGTTTGATATATGAAATCATGTATATATCAAAATAAGATTAATCAAGAGCTTACATCTATGAAAATTATAAGGAAAGTTGAGCCCAAGATATCTTAGACATTTTGAAATCTTGGAGGAATCAGAGACTTAGCGTATTGATTGGCACTTCCGCCAAGTTTTTCCAATATACATAATGTTTTTCATGTATTGGTTTTAAGGTAATATATTCCAAATTTAGACAAAGTGATTGAGTTGGAACCTCTATCACTTCACGAGAATTTGACATATGGGAAACATCCAACACGAATCTTAGACATCAAAATACAAACTCTTTGGAGCAAAGAGTTTAGATATGTCAAATTTTTATGGGATCTTCAAATCGAAGAAGTCACTTGGGAGTTAGAGGAAGAAATAAGAAAGAATCATCGTTAACTGTTTGAAGAATTAGGTAAACTCCAAGCTTTGAGGACAAAGCTTCTCTTAGAGGGGGGATGTAATCCATAAGTTTTTCCTTAATTAAAATAGAGTTTAGAATTTAAAAAATTGATATATATTTAATATGAAAGTTAAAATGAATGTTATAGTTAAGGATTTTGTTTATATAAGCATGTGTAGAATGAGTTCAAAAAGAATAGAGACTTAACTCTCAATAAATTTATTTCAAAATTTTTGTCATTTTCAAATTTTCTTATGAACTAATATTTTTAAAGTTCAAACCTTAAAATTATAAATTAAATTAAGGAATTTTTATACAAATAAATTTCTAAGTGTAATGAGCAAAACCTTAGTATTGATTTTCATATCTTATTTCTTTAGCTTTGATGCATTAAAAATCACAATTTTCATATGAAAACCTAAGCCTAATTCTTTTCATGCAAGCTCATATCCTTTTTCCACCATGATAAACATACACTTGCACACATACAATGAATCTTACTTAATGCCTCAAAAGTTAAACCTTATTCTTCTTCTTCTTCCTAAAGCAACGACATTTTCATACACACACGCGCCACTTTTTCTCCGTCTTTTCTCTCTTTTAAAACTCTCCACAATTTCATTTGAAGCTCTATTTTCAAGTCAAGATCTAATTAGGTAAGTTAATCCTTACTTTTTGTAAAATAAATAAGTGCAAATATGTTATGTTGGTAAATGTTGTATATGGAGTTGTTAAGGATGCTGGTGTTAAATAGGTGAAGATAAGTGATGGAAATGATGGTTTAAGGCTTAAAGTGGAAGTATAATAGATTTTGGTTGGTTGCCTAAGGTTGATGTGTTGTATAGTTGATGTAGTATAAGTTTGCATGTTTAAAATCATTTAGAAGTTGTAAGGGAAGCATATAAACCTTATATGTAAGTGGAAAAGTGTTTTTGTAAAAATTTTGAGCTTGAAATACAACTTAGGATTAGCTGATCACGATCATTTCTAAGAGAGTGATCTTCTCAGATCACATTGTTTTGTCTCATCATGGGTGTGATGGAGCCCATGATCTCCTCGAGTAGAATTTTCTTAAGTGATCACACACATATAGTTGTAAGAATGAAAGTGATCTCTTTGAGCTATTTCGCTCTCAAGTGATCACGAGCATGATCACGGTCATAATTCATGGTACGGTCTATGTCACAGCTATAATCAGGGGCGTTATCTCCTCTATGCCTTAGACAAGATTATCTTGCCCTTGAATAAAGGCGTGTTGGGGACCGTGCTAAGGATCATGGCCTATGTCACGGCCACGATGCTTCCCCTGTTTCATATAAAAAATAAAATAAAATAATAAATAAATAATATATAATATAATTTATGTGTATACAAATGCTAATTTAAGATCTCTTATAAATTCTTAGTCAAGTTAGATCATAGAGTTATGAATTATTAATATACTAAATTTGAAATACCTTGATTTAATAATTAGTCAAGTTTGTCTAGTTGAGTAATACCTACGTTTTAATAGAAATTCTTTCTTAGTAATGCATGTTTATTGCCTTATAGGGACCTTAAGTCAAGACTCGAACTTTCCGTTTAATTATTATGACGACTAGCCCAGAGGCACCGTTAAGTAATAGAGTTCTTCTCACTATATTTGTGGTTGTAAAGTAGTAGCACATGCTTTTAGCAAAAATTGAAATGGGTGAAAATGCATGGGTATTGGGGAATGTTCCATTTTAAGTGTTGTTTGAGTGAATGGTAACATTTAATATTAAAAATGACAATTAATTGCATGATATTGATTGTTACATCTATTGTTGATTGTCTGTAATTAATTGGTCACCAAGAAATTTAATTTAACTTTCATTTGACCACTCATGAAATTGGACATGTATTGCACATCATACTTGTTTAGCATAGTAATTATGTCTCGTATGAATATTTCGATTATGTGGTAATGCTTTGATAAATCTAGTGAATGTGGTTAATATTGCCATATGGTTGTCAGCTTCGCATGAACTAAGTGGACAATGAAGGATGTCGACTGTGTTGGAGTTAGCTTTAGAGTATTATTTCTTAGAGATTTCTAAATTTTAAATGAAATTGAGAGTATATATTTATATTTATATATAAATAATAAATGAGTTTGAGAAAATTTCTTATTCTTTAGTTTTTGGATTCTCTTAGGTATGAATTACCTAAATTGAACTTTCAACCTCAAAGAGAGGACGTAAATTTCCACGAGTTTGGATTTTGATCATCTAAACTATGCATATCTCGTATGATTGATTGTTACATTACACATGTTTGATAATTAGACATGCTTGATTTTAAGTAAATAGTGTTAAGATTTGGTTATTCACTGAGCTTGTTGTGTTCACGCTCCACTAGACTGTTGTCTATTAGATTATAGGAGGAAGATCAAGATCAAGATCAAGACTAAGAGTTGGAGTTAGTATATGAAGCAGAGCTGTTTAATTATGGACTTGAAAGAGAGATTTGTTATTGTAAGGGAGTTTGAAGATTAATGTTTGTAATAGTATAAGCTTTTGAAGTGTAATCTTTTCAAGTTCTTTTGATGGAAGTGTATGAATGAAGTTCTTAAAGACAAAGTTTGTAATTTATCATGTGATAATTTTGGACTTTTGTAAAATTATTCTTATATATGACATATATTTATACACACACAATGTTTTTCTTATTCTAAACAACCTTCGATCCTGTCATATTTGTCCACACCACGGGCATGTTAGCTGTATGATGATCATGTACCTTTCTAGAGGCCTCAATTGATTACATGATGTATCGTTATAACTAGAGTGTCTTGTGGGGATATGGCAATATATGTATGAACATATATAATATAGTATATACACATTTTTATATGTATATATTTTGCCATACTTGTTAATAAATATGTGTATTACAACTAGATTATATGTACTATAGTAATGTACACATGTTACAGCATATGCGTATAAGAGGTAGGCAAACGGGCTTAGTAGGCTAGGTCGGCCACTTCGGCTCGCGGGTTAAACAGGCCAAAAATGGGCTAAAATTTTTAGGCTCAAACTTGGACCATGGGCTAAACGAGCCAGCTCGTGAGCCAAAATAAAATCTTTTTTTTTAATTTTTGTTTTTTATGTTAGTTTATGTGAAAATTATAATATTTTAAATTTTAAGGTTTTATATATATTAACGATTAATTTTGTGCTAATTTGATTACTTATATGTAAAAATAAGTTTCTAAAATGATTTATTACATATCATATCATGTTTGAATCGATAAATATATATTTTAAAAAATGTTATAATGCTTGTGTTGCATGTATCAATTTATCTTCTTCCATAATATACCATAAACAATCACTAACACGTTATTATATTATTACTATTTTTTAATTTTGTCCTCCTCCTCTTCTTTCTCTTTTTTTTTTTTTTCAATGTTTTGGCTACTGGGACGGGCTAGCCCGTGGGCTAAACGGGCTAAAAAAATATGGCTACAACCCATTTTTTAAAGCCGGTAAACGAGTTGGCCTGTGGGCCATGGCTTGTATGTCCAACTCTATTGTAATATATACATAACTTGATAAATATTTATGCCACACATAATTTTCCTATTATATATGTCAAACTTTATTACTTATAGATGTTTTGTTAGTGCAATAATCTAATGTTAAAATCTAACATGGATTGTCAATCTTTTTTTTTTTTCATGACTTTACAACAAAACATGAAATTTAATTAATTTTGATCTTTTATATGATCTATATATATATATATATATATATATACCTTCTATAAATCATCACATTATCATCAAGTTTATTTATTTGTATCAGACCTATATTTGTTACTTATTTGTATCATATATATATATATATATATATATAGTACCTGTTTGGTTTATTTATGAGTAAAACTATTAATTTTTTTTTAGTATTTATTTCTTGACAAATATATGTTTGAAAAAGATAAAAAGATAATGCCAAAATAACCATAATACGTTGGCCCTTAAATTCACATTGTCAATAAGGAGAAAGAAGATGCTTGCATTAAGGAAGATCCTATTAGCTACTCTTTATTGGTTTTACTTGGTTTTGTCTCTCTCCCCATCCCCCCTCCTCTCTCTACGCACACATGCACGCACACTGATAGACATGTAAATTACTTCTATGATAAATACGACTAACAAATTATAAAATTAATTTATTAAGGGAATTAAAATATGTCAAAAAAAAAGGGAATTAAAAAAAACACAAAATTATCAAGGCTTAATTATATATGCATTATGTTTTACCTACAGGTTTTCAGCAAGAAACGTCGCTTACCAATGTCAAAACGTCAGTCAATGCAGTGATCCAACCTGCTGCACGTACAGGATCTTGTGTTCATGTAATTGCTCCCCTCTATCTTCCGTATCATTAGATGCCTTTCTATATAAAAAAATCTCTTCAAAAAATCTATCTTGAAAATAATATCCTACCATTAGTTTATATTAAGAATATTTAGATTATTTATTTTTTATTAGTATTTATATCGGTATTTGTTTCATATTAGTATCTAGTTTGTTTGATCAGTTTATGAGTAAAATATATGTTTTTTATTGGTATATGTTTTTAACAAATAGTTTGTTTGAAAAAAACTAAAAGAGAAAACTATAATGACAAAAAGATGACGAAATGGACGGATACTAAATAAAAACCTCTAAAATAATCTTTTGCCAAATCTCTCTCTCTCTCTCTCTATTACAATTTACAATATTGAATAAGAGAGTGTTACAATCCCACATTAGCTCTACCAGAAATTTTAGAAGGATACTTCAGCTTGGATAACTCCCACCTAATAAGTTAGTTTTTTAGGTTGGACTCTCTCTTCGGGCTTGGTATCTAACATTTGATGCTTTCGTTGAGAGTATTGGTGCCAGTGGAAGGGGCGATCCAGGAAGGAGCGACTTGGAAAAGTACTACCTGGTAGAGAAAGCTAGAGTGAAAGTCGTCTAGAGTGAGCTAAATGGAGTGGGCTGCCGAAGGCGTCAGCTTCTCAAGGGATGCGTAATATTACGATCTCACATCAGTTCAACGAAATTTGGAGGGTTAGTCTTTTGGGTTGAACTCTCTTTTTGGGTTTAGTACGTAACAGAAAGTAGATAGAAATATTGAAGAAAAACCTCAAATTTACAGATTATTCAAAATCTAATCGAAAAAATTACACAAAGTACATATATAATAAATTTTTGGATAGGAATAATTTTTTTTTAAAGCTCAACGTAGACATCCGGACCAAGCTGAATCAGCTTGGACTTGCCGGGTTATGAGTTAGGTAAAAAACAACTCAGAATCGACCCGCTTATGCCAGAGAGGGGCCTACTCTAGGGCAATCCACCGGATCATAAGCTTATTAATGGCTCGTTGGACTGGCCATATTAATAAAATATTAAAAGTAAAAGAAAATAATATAAAGAAAATTTTCTTTAATAAGATAAAATAAAAATTGGTAAAAAATAAAATAAAGATAACATCAAAAAATTGAAAAATAAATTTAAAACTAAATAAGAACAATTTTTAACTTGAAACAAAATTAAGCCTAAGAACAATAGTTTTTATCGCATTTGTTGAAGGAATAGTTTAATATGTGCATTTATTTTACACAAACACATCCATGTGTCTTTATAAAATTAGCAATGTGGATTTATAAAACACTCAAGACACTCCCAAAGGTAAGGTAAGTCCTACAATGTTAGGAAACTAGAAATAACTTTTGGTGCCAGTCTATAAAGTCCAACTACATATCATTTTACGCATATTTATTATATGCATTGAGAATAATAACACATTTAATGCTTGAATAGGTAATAAGTGTTAATTATTCACACAAAAATAAGTCTAAATATTTATTTATTATTTACATTTATTTTATTTCTTTCACTTTTTTGTTTTCCCTTTTTCTTTTTTCTTTTAAATTTATTTTAGGCACTTGACTCGACTTGGCTTAACTTAACTCGATAGATAGTGCTGGCAATGCGTGTCATGTCTCCATGTTCATGTCTAAATAGATTTGTGTCTGAAAGATCTTAACTTGAGACCTTTCCTGTTTATTAATCTTGTATAAAAACTTAAACCCATAACCAAACCCTTTTATACCGTGTCTTGTGTCTCATATCAACCTACTTATTACTTAGTGAAAAAAAAAAAAAAACCCCACTTATTGATTGATAAAAAAAATTTGGTACTATTTATTCATGAGATAAGAAAGATTTATTACTATAATAGATAGTAGACTTGAAAAGTTAATGTATTAAATTAGTTATTATCCTAGGTAAACTTAGTTAACAAATTATATGATGTTACTCATTATAATTAAAATAAAGATATTATAATATGTGACTTAATGCGCTATTAAATAAGCATGACATTAGTGGATAATAATTGGTAGGAAAAAAATTGGACTTATATTTTTAACTAACAAATATATTATCTCATCATTATAACCAACAAACACAACATGTTTAAAACTCACAATACAAGAAACATGGCATATTTAAAGACTAAAATACAATATGTTAGGCATCATTTATATTATATAGAAATTATATGTTATATATATATGTAATATATATAATATTTACAATATATATGTCATTTATATTATATATATAAATTTGTATAATATGTTATATATGATTTACATATTATGTTCCGACCACATACATGTAACATATTCAATTTATATAATAACCAAATTATAATATATATTATATGTTTATAATTTTTAGATTTTACATGTGTAAAAATATGTTATATACGTAACCATATATATTATAAATATCTATTGTATTTGTTATGTATTATGAAATATGTTACACATAATTTTCAGTTTACATGTATCGTTTTAGTTAAATATATAATTATTATAAACTATAGATGTTATCTATAAACATATAATTTAATCATGTAGATATATGATCTATATATCGAATATTCATTTCATGTGATAAATGTATTATAGCATAAATATACATATAAATTATTTTTTTTTTATATTTTTTGCCGAGATATAAATTATGTATCTACAACCTACAATCTATAGATCTTATATGTGTGTAGATAAGTATATATATACGCATAAACATTATAAATATTTATTATATATATGTTATGTCACATATATATTTTGTTATATATATTTAAGCGATATACATTAGTTATAATTCATATTTTATATACATTATATAAGTTTCATATCTTACATATATTATATATAATCTGTCTTTTTTATAAATGTCATGTATGTAATTTCTATTTTAATATAGATTTTTATATAATATGTTATATGCATAATCTTTACATAACATATAGATTATGTATTATAATCTACAAATTTAATATATGCGCTTGTTTATCAATATGTAAAATTGTTATGAATATTTGATTTATATACTATATGATATATATGTTGTGTGTATATATGTTAAATGTGTGGCAAATAAATCAATTGTATATTGATATATAAATTATGTATATTTTATTTGTTAGATAAGATCTATATTTTTATATAATTTATAATATACTATACCAATATATGTAATTTTTTCATATATGGATAGTTTTTTTTTTATAGTTTAGTTAGGAATAACAATATTATATTTAAGAAAATAAGAATACAAAACAATAATAATATATTTTAACAGGTTTATGGGTTTATAAACAGGTTTGGGTCCTAAATCCAAACCCAGACACATTTAAATTAGTGTTGTTTCCAAGTTGGACCTGTTTATTCACCGTCTCAATTTTTACTTCCCCAAACTCTTTTGCAATAGTGTCATGTTGTGTTCGGGTTCATGGGTCGGGTCCCAAATTGCTAATGCTAATAGCAGGTTGGTGGGTTATGGGCCTTGAACCAATCATGATCTACCAACCCACCAAGTTAGCACACGGGCTATGATCCGTGCGATCAAGTTGGACCAACAAGTCTAACCTATTGGTGTTGGCGACTTGATTCACAAGTCCGCTCCAATCTGTGTGAAGTGTAGCTCAGCACATACAAATTGCTTAATTAGCTTGAAGCTTCTTCATAAAACTGACATTTATTTATATAAGCCCAGTTTAATTCTTTTTAATTTGAATTGATGAAAAATAATTTTACCAATCCTATTTCAATCTATTGCAATTGATTTGTTGAGAACTGGTGTCAAATTCTTATTAATAAAATTCTATGAAAGAAGATAAGGGGATACAAGACAATTGAAATATGTGAAAAAAATTGTTAATTTTGCTCTAAATACTCATCCAATCATATTAGGTTAATTGTAAAAATCATACCTGTATTTTGACATATTTGCAAAAGCATAACTTGTATCAATTTTTCTGAAGAATGGTGACTTGAATTTCATCAAAAAATTTCAATGTAATTTAATTATTTTAGAAGGATAGGTGTGAGTATCTTACCACTAGTAAATAATGAGTTATATATTTTTTTTCAATTTTCTAGCTTTTTAAAATAATTATTTTATATTTTATTTATTTGATTTTTATTCAGTAATATTTTTTATTAAATTAATTTTCTTAGACCAATCAATGCTAATATGCATCCTTTTAATAATATTAATTAATAAGTTTCAATAGACCCTTATTTTTTTTTTGTGCTTATTTAGGCATATTTATTATGTAAATTTTGTGATTTAATTAAGAAAAGGACATTTATTTTGTTAAAATTCATTTTAGGCTTTCAAGAGCTCATTTGGAAGATTATTTGATAATTTAAGAGAAATGAAAGCAAATAAAGCAAGGTTAGGTTGGACTTTATAAGGAATGAGCCTTTTATTTTCCGCCCTACCTTTAGCACAAAAAGAGCAGATAGGGAGGGATGAAATCAATAGCATATAAAAACCCATCATGCTGTCATTTTACAGAGACACACAGATCCCGAGAGCCCTAACAGCCACTAGAAACGTATATAGATGTATTTCCTTAATACCTAAAAGGGAAAATATGACATTTTAGGAAATAATATCAGAAATATCCCTTTGTAAAGAGAGAATTTAATATATTTTTAGGGTTTCATAGCAGCTTTGTGCTTAAACACTTCGATTCATCAATGATATTTGTTCTTCATTGCTTTATCTCATTATGGGTCTATGCTACTTCTCTGAACCTTTGTTTTGTATTGCTATATTCATGGAGGAGGAGTTGTTTTGTTTGGGTTTGTGGATCATTGGGTTAATTTCATGTAACTCGGCTATGCTTATTTTGAATACGTGTTGATTTATTGAATTCAATGACTTGAGCTTAATAGATCTTAAACCTGTATAGTGCACGATATAGGTTCATGTTTAATTTTGTTAAAATAGGCTGAGAGGTCATTTTAATGAATAGATTTAGGCTATTGATGAGGTTAATCCTAAATACCTTGAAAGAGGAAGGGTGAAAACCTTTTGTTGCTTGTTTTGAAATTTATTGAATTGGTTTCTAAAACAAAGGGTTCTTGTTTTTAATGCGAATTTAGGCCAATGATAACTTAAAAAAAGATTTCGATAGTCTAGTCTAGATCTAGAGTTTCTGGTCTTGAGAGAGGCTTAAATTTACATTCATGAATCCAATGGTGCAATAATCAACGCAACGTTTTCTGAGAATTTCTTAAGTTACATGAATAGATCTAAGGTGAATCATGACCCAAGTAACCTTGTGAATTAATTTATCTTATTCTTGCATGCTTACTGTGAAACTTGCTGTTGATTTTTGCTGTTTTCTTTGTTAGATTAGGCTTAGCTTAGCTTCTCTATATATAAAACTCCCTTTGTTTTTGTTCGGCTAGATAATAGGTAAAGAACGAGAATAGATGTATTCATTAGCTTTCCCTTGGAAAATGACCTAGATCTTTTTCTACTATGCTACATTTGATGGGTGCGCTTGCCTTATGGAAACCGTAATTAGACAACGATTTATAAAAGAAAATACAAATTTAAAACTTAGTCTGGCACTTTTCTCTCACAACCATTAGCACTTTTGTGTGGATCTTGAGTAACTTATTATATATATATATAAAAAGTTTGAAAATAGATTAAAATACAAGTTTTTATAATTAACTCAATAATATTCTAATAATCATTATGCTTATGTATAAGCAATTATTAATACATTGGGATTCTTGGGTACATGCACGTGGTGTGTATTACCCATTAAATATTTTTCCAATCTGAGAAAGGATATGGTGGCTATTACCATCATGTGTAATGCACACGTAATGTGACACTACTAATGATATTTTAGTCTATGGTTGTATGAGTGATGATTACTTTAAAAACTGCTTACTATCTTGTCTATGTGTTAGTGTATGAATGGTACTATATATACATACATGTGATGTGTATTACCCACTGAATATTTTTTCCATGGTCCATAGTAGTTGTTATGTTATATATGCATATAACTAATTACATTCTAAATCTGATGTTTTTGTTTACTAAAACTAACTAATTATAGAAAGTACAAATCTAGTATACGATTGTGTGTTAGAGTTTTTTGGATCCATCGGTTTAGTAATCCTTTAACCGATTTGGCTTCTACTTGACTCTATGTTACAATCCCACATCGGTTCTACGAGAAATTGTAAAAGGGTACTCAAACCTGGAGAGCTCTCCCATCTGATAGGCTAGTCTTTTAGGTTGGACTCTCTCTCTAGGCTTAGTACCTAACATTTGATGCTTTCATTAAGAGTGCTGGTACTAGTGGAAGAGGCGATCTAGGAAGAAGTGACCTGGGAAAGGTCTACCTAGCAGAAAAGCCTAGAGTGAAGCCGTTTAGAGTGGGCTACCTAGAGTGAACTGCAAAGGGCGTTAGGTTTGTTGGTGATTATGCCCTAGGCCAATTACAGGATATTGTCATTCATAAACATTTCTATTATATTTTGCATGTTGACTTTATAATAGGATTCATGAATAATTTAATTATTCTAAATGTCCCTAGATGCTTATTATTGTGGGAACAATAATGAATTAAATCTAGTATGAGGTTTGACTGATTATCATGGGATGTTTATTTATATGGAGATATAAATCAAACTCCTAGGTACATGTTGGAAAACTATGTACTGAACTGACCCGCTTTGAGATTACTACATGGTTTAGTGTCATAAGTGATTCTCAAAATAAAATGTCATCGTATCCTCAAACTTGAAATCACCATGGATTCCAACATGAGGAATATTATGTTTCAACTCAATCAAACGTTGTCTTTAACTAGATAATTATAAAGGTTGAGATTGGGCATAATGTAAATCATATAGAGAAAGTTGAGTGATTAAGATGGGATCTGTCCCTCTCGTTGTGAGAGAGATATCTCTGGGCCCCTCGATGAGTGAGTGAGAAATACATGGTCGTGCTCACATGAATTGATAGTGTGATCAATTTCATTTGTTTTTATCAGTTTACTTAGAAATCGAGGAATGATAAGATTAAACGATATAAGGATGACACTATCCATGCCTTATGTTAAATCTAGATATCATGTGACAAAAGGATAATGACATAAGTTATGGATTAGGTAAAAATCGGATCACCGATTTTCACTTAATTTGGGTAAACATAATGTCTTGCTAGAGGCCACTTATGTTTAGTTGAATAAAATTGTTTTAGGTCAATTGCTAACATTAAGTGAACCTACAGGGTCACACATAAAAGAACGAGTCAAAAGAATCATTGACTAAATTTAATGTCTTGTGGGAATAATAATTTATTATTATTAAGAATAATAATAAATTAAAGAATCATGGACTAAATTTAATATCTTGTGGGAATAATAATTTTTTTATTATTAAGAATAATAATAAATTAAAGGATCATGGACTAAATTTAATGTCTTGTAAGAATAATAAATTTATTATTATTGAGAGTAATAATAAATTATTACGTTGTTATGTGTAAGAATTATATTTTAAGAAATATTATTCCTAATTAGATTAAGGGGCACTATCATTACTCATGTGAGAATGATATTAGCATAAAAGGCACATAAAGAGATCTCTCTAGGATTAACAACTTATCTGTCGACATTAGACTAGCAGAGAAAATATGCAAACCCTAAAAAGAGAGAAACATGAAGAGACGTGTATGAAAATCTCAATATTATCTAGAAGTGTTCTAGATAACGCTAGCACATGTAGGATTCTTTTTGAAGGAGTATTCGTTCGTGTGGATACCGTAGAGGGTATTGCGAATTTGTGATACCTACAGATCCGATCTACAAATTGATTTCAAGTTTCAAGCTTTTAAAGGTACGAAATCAAACTATTTGTTTTGTTTTAATCTAATCAATAGCTATGGATACTGGGTTAGGGTTTTCTTTTTGAATTCCGCTGCGAAAGATTTGATCTTTATAATTTTAAAACCTTATGGAAACCCAACAAGGTTCTCAACGGATGGGTAATATTACAATCTCATATTGCTTTCACGAGAAATTATGGAATAGTATTTAAACATAGGGATCACTCCTACTTAATAGACTAATTTTTTGGGTTGAGCTTTCTCTTTGGGCTTGATACTTAACATTTGGTACTTTCATTGATAGTGTTGGTGCCAGCATAAGGGGCGACCCAGAAAAGAACGACCTGGGAAAGAGCTACATAGCATAGAAGGCTAGGGTAAAAGTCGTCTAGAGTGGGCTACCTAAAGTAGGCCGCTAATGGCGTCGGCTTCTCAATGGATGAATAATGTTACAATTCCACGGGAAATTGTTGAAGGATACTTAAGCCTAGAGAGCTCTCCCACTTGATAGGCTAATTTTTTGGGTTAAGCTCTCTCTTCGAACTTGGTACCTAACACTTTCTCTTTTTCTTTTTTCTTTTTTCATGCTTTTTCTAATTTTTTTTAATTATTAAGCTTTTTTTTTACTTTTTTTTGGAGAGCAATTTTTGCACATTTCTTGTGTATATATATATATATATATATTCATCCTTATCAAGACCAATGTATCACACATTTGGTTCCCTATCTCCATTCTCAATTTACATCCACAAAAGATTTTGTTTTTTTTTTTGTTCAAATCATCATTTTGTTCAAGCTTCCACATCTTCTTTTATCTTGTATTGCACTTACTACTATCATTAAATGGTCTGTTTGGATGGTCTTTTTTTCATCTGTGTTTGCATCTATATCGAAATTATATATGTAAATGTCTAATTTGCATATATATTTGATCTATTTAATCTTTTCATGAGAATTGTCAATTTTTTTATCTATATCTATTTCTTGATAAATAATTTATTAAAAAAAGTTTGAAAAAAATATTTGTATCTATCCAGTAAATCTAACTAAGCAGACACTTAATTCACTTACGAAATTATATTGGGCCGTTTTCCTAATACAACAAATTTGTGGGCTCATAACTAACATCTCCCAGCGATAAATCCATTTCCATCCAACATGTATCCATAAATTCTACTTGCAGTCCTCTCCTTCGAATCATCTAAACCAATCTTCCATTTAGAATTCAGTTTTCAGTTTAGATCCTCATTTATGATATTTGGGTTTCCCGGCATTGATTTGTTTGAGGCTAAACTTGTTCCTTCTATGATCCATACCTTAGACACCATCACTAATCACTACCTTTCGATTTAAGTTTGCTTTACTTGGAAGCACCACCCCCATTTTTCTCCACGCTTCCCGCACCAAATGTTACTGATGAAAAGGAAAGGTGATCGGTCCGTTCGATATTTGTTATCATTGCTTTTTGTTACTTTCAAGGTGTAACACACAATACTTTATTTATTTTATTTTTTGTTTTCTTCGAGTTTATCATCTTTTTATTATTATTACAACTATTAATTCTTATTCTTATTGTAATCCTAATAGATATTATAACTAAGGGTGCATATGAACTAAGTAGATTCACAAACCACTCGAATTTGACTTGATATTTATTCAAGATCGATTTGAGAATAGTCAAGTTGAGTTGGAGTTCGAGCCACTCGAGTAGCTTATTGAGTTGAGCTCGAGTTTAATATATTTGGTTCAATTAGCTTATGAGCCTATTCAACATTGAGTTAAGTGTAAATATTAATCGAGTTTGAGTATTATTACTATTTAATTATATTTAAAATTATTTTTTTAATAAATCAAGTTAAAACAAGCCTAATTGAGTCAAGCTCAAGGTTATGTAATGTTATATCAAGTCGAACGTCAGTTTTGAAAATTTGAATCAAGTTCGAGCTCAATATCATACCGTTCCAACTCGATTCGATTTGGTTATAACCCTAATTATAATGTACATTCACTCATCTCAATATCTTGTGTTATGTAATCAATGGTTGTTATTTGTTTAATTATTTGTTCATTATTTCCTTTGTTTTTGACTTTTTCACTCTTTTAGCATTATGTTACCATTATTTTAGTGTTGCGAAACCAATATCTCATACAACTTAATACCAATATTTGTATAGGCAGGATTAACAAATCCCAACATTTCATTAACTTCGACTTAAAAAAAAAAAAGGATAATACCATGATTCGACTCAACTTGACATGACGTGATAAAACAACTAAAGAGATACATTATGACTTAATAAAATAGTCGCGGTTGAATAAAAGAGGAGATCATAGATTCGTCCTTTAGTGTTACAAATAACAATACCTTCTTTTTACTTTTCAAGAAATTAATTAAGTACTTTAATTACTATTCTAATTATGTTATATATATAAATTGAGAAATCAATCTTTTTTTTTTTTTTTCTAGTGAGATGATTTGTATTGTCAATTATCACCATCACTACCATTAAGGGAAATACTCAAGAGTGGATGCTTTCAAATAATAGTAAATGAATGAAATTTCTTCAATGATATAATGCTTTTTAAAGTTTCCAAAGATAAAACTTTTTATTAAAATAATTTTTTAAAGGTAAACCTAAAGCTTTCTAGGAGAGAGAGAGAGAGATGATGATTGATATTTTCAAAAACTTAGCATTTTAAAGGTTTTTTTTAATAGAAATCCAAATATTGAAATTAAGGTTTTTTAGGATTTTTACTAAAGAATATTGAAAGAGGTAACAAGATTATGGTTTCCAAAAATAGAAATGAATAAATTGATATTTTCAAAAACTTAGCATTTGAAAGGTTTTCTTATAAAACCCTTATAGTGGGTTGTTGTAACTGGTCGATCATGTGTAACAAGCATTTTGATCCACCCGAGAGGAGTCTTGTGATCATGATCTGTGTACCGATGTCGTAGAGAGAGAAATGGAAGGAGGAATAGGAAAACCTAATTTTTTTGAAACGTGCAAGTATGATAGAGGATTGGATCAAGTACACTCAATTGTTATTGACACGTTCTTCGCTAAACAGAGGCTTTGATCTTTCTTGGAGTAATTTTAGCAAAATTTTCACTTTGCTCTCAATTTTAAAAATATGCAAAATGTCCCCAAATGAGAAAAGAAGTCCCCTATTTATAGATGTTCGGAGTTGATGATAACTTTTGGATCAATCCTAAGGATAAAACAGTTGAGATTGAAGCATTCTTTTCTTTAATAATGGGTTGGACTTACAAATAAACTTGGAAAGAGCCTGGAGGTTTTTATAATATAAAAGAAGCTCATTATTCTTTTAAAAAAGGGCTTAAAGCTTATTTTAGTCCATATAATCCTTATTTTAGTCAAATAAAACCCAAATTAGCCAAGAAAGTATTTTTGAAATCTCCGCATGAGACAACCAAATTAGGTCGAGAATGAAATAAACCAATCCAATGATTCTTGTTCCAAGTCTACCAAGCCAAATTTCCCTACGATATTCCTTATCGAACCTAATCTTGTGGACCGTTTCATTAGTCCAAAAGACCGGTTCTTGCCTTTAAATTGGGCTACAAGCCCAATTATTGAAATGACCCTCTATAAATCCCAATACTAAAATTAAAGTTTTTAAATTTTTTTACAAAAGAATATTGAAAGAGGTAAAGAAAATGTAAATTTAAACAATCTTGATAATTAAAATAATAAAACAAACTAAATTTATCTAAAATAAAAAATGAGCAAAGCGATCTAAGCCTGAATAGCATGTATGCAAAATATGGCGCTGCTCTTTCCTAAAATGAGAAAAATATAAATTCTAAAAAAATCACAATTTTCTTTTTACAGTCATTAGGCTTTCTTATTTAATTAAATAATTTTTGGTAGCTCATTTGAATATTAAATTCAAGTCTCTAAACCTTTTCTATTCGTCCCCTTTTTTTTTTTAATTGGATAGTCTTCAAGTTTCTAACTAATTAATATTAATACACCTTTTTTCATTTTTCAATTTTGATTGGTGGCCAATACTATTTTTTCCATTTTTTTTTTACAAAATATTAATCTTCTTCAATTGTTTTGTCATTTTTATCATATTAAGTGGGTTAGGTTTAATATAGCTTTAAGCAAAAATCTTTAGCCTTGATAGGTAACTTGCTCTTACTTATACTTGAAGACTAGCATAAAGGTTATAAGTGCATCTATTTTTAAATCTAACTAATTTAGCATCTAAAGTTTTACTTAATTGAACTCTATTCCAAGATAAGATTAGAAAATAGTAGTGAGTGAAATTCTAGATAATAGCTTCCTACTTACTTTACTGTATAGAATAAGGAGGAAATTGAATTGTTACTCAATCCATATCTATTATGATGTTTAGTTAACATAAAAAGTTTAAGAAATTGTAGTAAAACAATAATAAAATATTTATAATTTCCCTCTTATAAAAACAAAATGTGAGTTTTAAGGGTATTTATGAAAAGATGTTGAAATAAATTTATGAATAAGTATGAATGTATAGATTGCTTTCAATTATTTTACAAAATACCAATTTATCTGTGTTTGCTATTGATGCTAAAAATGTAACCAAACACCATAATATCAACTTTATATGGAATGAAATAGCTATGCACCTTAAGTATGTAGTAAATGGAACTTTGATTCAAAGTAGTAGCACTAAAGTGTAAAAAAGAGAAGCTCTAGATTCTAAATTATCAATTTTTGAAGTTGGAGATATAAAAACACTACTAGACTAAGCTCAAGAAAGGAAGTGAATTGATTTTAAAGCTAATTTAATCTCTTTTCATTATTAATGATATAAAAATAAAGTGCAATAAATAAAAGATATAGGGAATAAAAAACAAACCCGAATTTGATGTGGAGTTTGGATCGCCCTCTACTCTACAAACACGAAATGCTTCAATCAAAAAATTCATACCACACTTTATTAATCACCAAAAACTTGTTGCAAAGGATCTACTTAGGCATCAACAAAACAATCACACACAATAAATCATTATAGTTGTATCTTTTTCACAAAATACAATATAACACATAAGGCAAAACTTCACTTTTACAAAACTACTCTAACTATATTAGAGTAATGCCCTACAAAGTATTTGCAAACGTAAAATTTAATGTCACTACTTTACTCTCTCGCAGAAGATTAGCAAAATAATGTATAAAGGAAAACTTAAATGGGGAGAGTGACACATAAGTGTTAATTGCAATGTAAAAGCTCATCCAAGTTCATTAAATCTACTTAACAAGTCATATTTATAAGTCATTAAAAATTTTGTTTGTTAGTATTTTTCTCCCATTTTTTCCCTTACATTAATTGCTCTGACAACTAGTTTTTTCATAAACCAGCATCTTAATACCATCCATTACTATCTAGATACCATATGAAAATCTGGTGTCATCCTCACCTAAACTCCTTGTCGTTTATGCTTTGCTTGCACTAAACACACCTACAATTCATGCATCATGTCTTGATATTCGAACCCTAACAATTTTGTACATGGTTAAAAGCATTATGAGCATGTGAAAAACAACAATCATGCAGATGCCAACCCTTATTATCCAAATGTTGGCTACAATCACATGATTAGATCTTCTGATTGTGCTAGTGAATGGTTACTATGACCTAGTGCTTTGATGCTAGTTACAATGTGATAAGTGCTAACTAACCCTTATTTAGATAGAAGATTTTAGGCTATATTAGTTGATTTTGATGAGTATTGTAAAAAAACGATACTTATTTGTTAAAATTTTGGTTTTTGATCTTTTTTGTGTTATTTGAACCCTAAGAGAGGAATTTGAAGGACTTTGATGATTTTACTGAATATTTAAAGAAGTTTGAAGAAGTAGAAGTTAACATGAGTCAAATAAAAATTGTATTAAGGTTGTATTTATCCAAATTTTAATAGAGATATATTAAACTTTAACACAAGTGGAACACAACCTTTTTTCACTTCATGTTTAGAATAAAGGTGAAATACAAGAAGAAACACAGTGGATATTTAACTTATGTTCAAAACAAAATATGGAACACAATTGTAACACAACCTTAGGTTCGACTTACGTTCACCCAAAATTTTGCTCAAAGTAAAGACACAAGTAGAATCACAAGATAATGTATGTGGTCAAGTTAAGAATATTCATGAAGATATTTTTCAAGATTCTATTAAACACAAGTTTGAACATGGCCACATTAGTACCCATATTAAATAAATATTCACCCTAGAATAAATAAATATTTCCATTCACCATAAACAAAACTTTTTTCAATTTTGAATGAGATTTAGAGAGAGAAAGAGATCTAAGGTTGGTCAAGAGCTTAGGATTGGAGATTGCAAGATTAATAATGAAGGGGGTGTTCTCATGAATTTCTTAGTCTTTATTACTTGTTGTGTTTTAATTGTTGGATCCATGGAGTAGAAGATTTTTTTATTTAAATAGAGATGAACCCTAAGTATGATATTTAACTATTTTGCTTTAGATTCGATGATTATAAGTTTTTCTTAAATTCAGTTATGATTGTTTTATTTTTTATTTGGATTAACGATACTGGTAATTAGATCTGGAATAAATTTTACTTTAGTTCATTGAGAAATTTCTAGTTTGAATAGATATGCATAGTTGCAGGGGTTTGTATGTAATCATAGAACTAGCATGGTATAAATCTTTTGTATTAGGTAAAACCCTAAGTGCAGTTAACCCTATTCCAATTGATTAACTTAGGTTAGAAATCAATTATCTCGAGGAAAAAAAATACTAATTTAATTAAAGAAATCTTAGTTCAAGAACATTAACAAAATCACTGAAGAAATTAAGAAGTTATATGAAAGACGTAGAGGGGATTTGATGTCTAGGATGTCTTGCAATTGCATTGAATTAAATTAAAAATCTTAACTTGTGATTGTGATTATTGGATTGATAATCTTAGTTAGCTTTGAAGTTGTAGGTAATTAATTTAAATAACTCAATTTTGTCTGTCAGATAACAAGGATAAAGTAATTACTGGTGCTTGAGATCCTTGAGGGATGATACCCGCACTTTTTCCTGATATTGTAAATTCAATAGGTACATTTGCCTAAAAGAAATCAAGAATCGGGTTTTTATGAAAATGATTATTGCAATGCAACAAGGTCTTGCAAACTTCAAGCAAACTCAAACACAAAAAATTATATATTGCAAACAAAAGCACAACACATAGCTAACATACTTAGCTTATAAAATTAGCTTTATATGTGTGGCATTTGTTAAACAAAAGGAGTTAGTTTTCAAACCATATACACTAGACAAAAACCTTTTTTCTCAAAGTAAATCAATACTCAGATTAACCCAATTAATTCTTGTTAGTTTCCAAACCATCAAACACTAGGTAAAATCTCTTTTTACCAAGATGAATTAAGATCGGAGATTAATTAAGTTAATCTTTGTATCATTAGAATCATTTTTAAGTTCCTAAAATTGTAAAACATGGCCCTATGTCAACCATCATCTGAACTAGTTAGTTATGGAAACCGATTAGAAATATTTTTTTATATATAATCCTAATCTAACAAGCATTCTAAATAAATCATAACACATGCTTGATGAAAAAGGCGTTAATGATTCAACTCAACTCAACATAATTAATGAGAAAATAATACAACCCACCAACTAATAATTTAACCCCAAATATCGAACTTGTAATTTTAATGAAGTATATAAGAAACCATAGGCATATCAACACAGAAACAAGGAAGGATAGAAAAACTTCTATTGGAGATTCTGAACCGACATCTATGTTCAAACAATTCGGTGAAAGTGACTTTATGTTCAGCATTAAGGAAACATCTACCCCAAAAGTTAATGGAGACCCCTCGGGTGTAATCACAATGGAACCATAAAAAAGGCACTCTTTTGTCATCTATGGGCCATCTCACTGTGTCACAATTCGTGCTCAAATTGCGGTGCTAAAGCTCCATGGAGAACACTAAATGGAGGTGCCTTCTTTGTCCACGGCCCAGCTATCTTATGGGTTTTGCTTAGGAATAAAGACCAAAACCTCGAAATCGGCCCGGCCCCTCAATAGTTTCCACGGCAAAGATGAAATTGGACAATATATTATATGTTGTTGAGGTCTTGCTCTGGACCTCCTCTTCGGGTAAAATGAAATTGGTAGTTTTACCGTATCATAGTTTTATCTTTATATCTAAAATTTTAAATATTTTGCTATTAAATAGTGAAGGTTACTTAGTAAATTTACTATTTGATGGTTTTTTTCCTTTGCCAATTATTATTATTGTTAATGTGTCTACTAGCAAGTAGCAAGTACATATACATATAAGAAAGGCATTCAGTTGGAGTAGAAACAAATTAACATTACATAAGCCATTTGAAAGCAAATTTATAGTATTTTTCTCATTATTAGTGCAATTGATCTAAAAGCATATAATTTGCTCTTTTTGTTAAACATTTTTTACAAAATACCGTAAATTAAAGGTTAATGTAGAACTTAAGACAAGATAAACTTATAAACAAAAAACAAATTTCAATCGAACTCCTAGGATTTGACTTTCGCAAGGACAACTATAAATAAGTACTTACGGAGCAAAAGATTAGGACCCTAGAGTCAAGTTAGGATGATGCACTTAGAATAAGACAGGAAAAGATGCGGTTAAGATAATTTTTCAAGTAACTAGAGACTAATTTAAGTGTTATCTGTTAGTCCCTATTAAGTAACTAAGAAAGGGGGATTGAATTGGTTATTATTTTTAAGTTAAAACTTTTTGTGCAAAAGATTAAGTCTACTTGATTACTTAAATTAAGTTAGTGTGATTTTAATGTTTGCAATGCAAAAACTTTAAAACAAGTGAAATATGCACGAAACTAAAAGAGAGAGGGAAAGAAAAGCTTGAATACAACGATATAGAGTGGTTCGATCTTATGCCTACGTTCACTCTTCTAGCTCTAAGCTGAGAAATTTCACACAACTATGTTTTACTAAATCCAAAATAACTTGATTATGAATAGTTTCCAATCGCTTGGACTCAATGCTTTCTATACAACTTTTTTAGCTTAACCTTAAGCTATTACTGATTATAGAGTCTATTTGTCATACAATTAAATAAAGGATACACTACGATTCCTTCTCTAAGAAAAGCAGCAAGCAAGTAGAAAATGCAGTAAAATTGGGTGTGCAAGGTTGATAAGTCATTTTTACTCTATATTTTTCATCGGATTTTAAGCTCATTTTGCTAAGAATTTTTTATAAAATCCTGCAAAATTTATGTTTTTTGATAAATAATGTTGTTTTAAAGTTCTGAGAATCAAATAAGGAGTAACCAAGTGTTTTAATTCAGATTTGGAGCAAAAATTAAAGTGAAGATTGTAGAAGTCAAGCCCTATAAAGTCATAGCCAAGGCCAAATAGAGAAAGAAGACAGCAAAAATTAGTCTATCGAGCCTCAACTACGAGCTCTCGACATGACCTTCAACTTTAACTGAAGCGATCGAGCATCATTCTAGAAGAAAATACATTGTTGAGCCTCAAAGTCGAGCCTTGAATCTCTACCCTCAACAAAAGCTTTTACAGACTAATTCTTTATCAGGATTGCTTTGAGCCTTAGCAATATGACCCTCGACTCTCTCAATTTTACTCTCAATATAGTAATGGACAAAAATACACAGTTTACTTTAGAAATTCCCGAAGTCGAGCCTGATCTTGCTTTATACAAGCCTCGACCAATAAATCACACGCGACCTTTGACGAGTGTTTTCACAAATCATATGTGCACGTGGAAAGTTATCAAATTTTGTTAGAAAGAATATGCCAGATCTACCACGTGTCAATAAAGAAGGCCATGCTTTCTATGCCTAGTAGCCTGTAATTAAACGTGCAAGCGTGCGTTGTAAAATATGTACCAACAGTGTAAATTAGTATAGTAGATTTCTGAAGGATACTTGGTAAAAGAATTTCCATTTCTTTTTACTTGAGAATTTCTTCTATTTTCTAGGTAAAATCAATTTAACCCGATGTTTGTAATTTCTATGAATTTATGAGCAATTAATTGATTAATCTTTTAAATTTGTTTTATTTCTTCTAATCTGTGCTTATTTTGATAAATCCATGGAGAAATAAACTCCTACAGCTTAGGGATTACGAATTCAACTCCTGATTCAGTTTGATTTCAAATGCACTTTCAAGTAAATTTGATTGGGTGTTTGTAATTAGTAACTTGAACTTAAACTTGTGGTTTTTAAAGGAGTGGTGCACTCTTTTAGATCCACAATTGATTTCAATTGAATGGATCGAGAGATCATTCAATTGAATAGATCTGTGGTTGCTAATGGAGTCGATCCTAACTACCTCTTGCCAAGGAATGGGTGAAGACTTTCTATCATTTGTTTTAAAAATTCATTTAGTTGTATTTTCGAAACAACGGATTCCTATTCTTTATGTGGGTTTAATTGAAACTTCATATTATTGGTTTTAGCTAGATCTAGAACTACTAACTTCAAGAGAAACTTTAGTTTAAAATTAGAGAATTTGGTAGTATGAACACACAATTCAAACATCTTTTAAGAAGTTTGTTATTCTTAAGAAATCATTCTGATAAGGAATTGGTGAAATAACCCTAAGTTGCTGTTTCATAGAAGTTGCAGGCTTATTTCTTATTTTATCTATTAAACGTTTGTGAATATTTCTAACTTAGCATAGTTCATTTTTCTTTATGTTTTTCTAAACTTTTATTTGGCTAGATAATTAATGAGGTTGAGAGTACACTAGCTGCCAACCATTCTCTTGGGACTGACCTAAATCATTATCTATATGCTACATTTGATGGGTGCACTTGCCTATGAGACCGTAGTTATTGAACCTGATTTAGAAAACATTTACAAATTTGAAAAACTTGGTCAATGATCAATGTGAATTGAAATTCATTTAATCCAAACACACACTAAAGGTTAGACCAAGGAAATCAATGAGAATGTTTTTCGGTAGCATGTGTTTGAAATTTGAATCCTTCGAGTATTTATCATCAGGTCTTTAACTGTCACAATTGACCTTCAGGTAAACTTCAGCCTTGATATTTCTCATAATATCTCCTTATCTCAATACTATCTTCAAAATTAAAAAAAAAAGTTCGAATATTATCTTGATATCATGTACTATAGCTGTCCCTTGTTATCTTATGAAAATCTCACATAATTTGATCATATCTTGTAACATATTCTATGCAAATTCAATGTTATCAATCCACATGATATCCCCTAAAAATTGGACAAGTTGTGGCTATTGCTATCTTCATTTTTGAACATTAACCTTTGATGATCTTAACAAGTCTTGTTTTTTATCTTCATATCTTCTCAAGCAAAACATGAATAAAACATCTTAAGCATCTTAGAGTCTTTCATAAAACTAACTTGAATTCATCAACTTCCTAATTTATATAAATTGTATTTTAATGAACTTGATTAGCTGGACCTAATCCCCATGGAATTCATTCCTACTTAGTGGATAATATAAATACATTACCCAAATGTATTCATTCTGAAATACCTCATATAAATGAATATTAGGGTAGCAAAGTAAATTTAGGGTTTAAGTGAGGGTAAAAATGTCGATTAATATTAAATTACAATAGGGTATATTGGTTCACCAACATGTAAAAAGATCAAACAGCCTCCATTCTCCTTCCATAATATGCAGAAATTCTCCTTTATAACAAAACAACTCTTATAATCATTGGAGACTTCATGAAGATATCTAAATGAAAATTTACGGTGGGTAAGACTTTCTATTACTTTTGTGTTGTTTAAATAAGTTAAACATAAAGATAACGACATTTGACTCTTGAATATCGACAGTGACATTCTAAGGAAAATAATGATTTTTAGAGAGGCTTAATGAGAAAATATTGAAGAGGAATGAATTAAGAATTTGAGAAGAAGGAAAGAACAAAGGATTTCAAGAAGGTAATGCCAATTTTTGTAAATCTTGATCTTTTAATAGTGGCTTGTTAAGATTGAGTAATTGCTACGCGATTTGATGTTGAAGTGGTCAAAACATGTGAAAAGGGGTGTTAAATTGATGGCACAAGATCGATAAAATATTTAAACTTGTTTTGGTTTGAAAACGAGAGAAATTTGGAAAAAATAATATGTTTCCAGAAGTACACAATTAATACAAGGCCCCATGTTTCTAGTTATGTGCCTCCTTGTGGTTAAATAGCGTTTTCCTAGAAAAACATGACCAATAAATGAGCCCATGCATCAAGTCATGCTTCTCTTTGTGCTTTCAAGACGAAAGGAACTTGAAAAGAACATAACATATGCATGACCTTGTGTTCTTGGTCATGTTCCTCTTGGTGATTTAAAACTTATGTTTGGAAAAGAACACGAGGAGAGCACAAGGTTGTGTTCCCCATGCATTACCTGTGTACTTCCCTATAGACCTTTTTATGACCTATTTTTCTTTATAAAATGATTCTAGCTTATGCATGATAAAACACCTTAAAAGTCACCTCTTTCTAGCCTAAAAAGATTGGATTTGTTAAGCTATTCACTTAATGATTTAATTACAATTCCAGATCTTGAGAACGTAGGCAGTAATAGAGTAGAACTGGGAGTGATAGGAATATAATGAAAGTCTAAGTAAGACATTTAGAAGTTTCTAAACAATTTAATTATATGTAATTATACTAGTTTCATAATGGAACATAGGATTATGTAGATTTGTAGATTATAAAGATTCACCCTAGCTCACACTCTACGTAGAAATATGTAAGTTTATAGAACCATGATCCCATTTTGACTCATCCTAACCTAAGAGTAAAACTATTTTGAAAAATCTACCCATAACTTTTCCCAAATGGTTTCAAAACATTTAATATACCAATTCAATCAAGAATTATGATACATATTTCTCATAATGCTAGCTGAGTATTCATTAAAACAAAACATCAGTATATTACTTTATTATTATTATTTTTTTTTTGTTGTTCTTTTTTTCCCCTTCTTTTTCTCTATCTTTAGTCTTATGGAGTTTTTTTATATAGCAAATCTTTGAGACTTTGATGTGGAAGTAGTTGTTGTAAGGTTCATCAATTTTGTACATTCCAGTTAGATTTCTTTTTTCTTTTTTATAAGGTAATAAACATTTATTGCACATAAACAATACTTCTCCATGTTTCCTCCATTCCATGAAAATGGTTTGTGACTTCGTCTATTGAGCCATTTTTCCTCATAAGAACTGTTGTAACAATAATGTGTCCATATCTACTTGCAATGTACCACTTGTTCCATAGTTGTTTTATAAATAATGCATTTTAAAGTTCTCTTGGGATAATGAAATTCTTGATATCTTAATGTGTAACTTCCATGAAAATATTCATTAAACAAATTTGTTGTAAATGCTTAGTTAAATATATTATCTATATACATTCAACTCACTACAATAGTAAAAGGAGAAATCGAATCTGGTACATTTCACTTGAGAAATCAGGAGCGATACAATTAGGCTATAAGATCATCAACATTCAACTTGCAATGTTATGCCTTCGGATTAGCTTCTTTCTTTCTGTGCCTTTAATTATATATATATATATATATATTTTTTTTTTTGCCATTACAATGGGTGATGGGGGAATCGAACCTGATACCTCTCACTTAAGAGACTAGAGAAAATGCTTCTAGGTTACAAGACTATTAACATGCCTCTAATTAATCTTAGAACAGATTGCACTTAATGGATAGTCTCATTCAAAAATTATTTGTTCACTTATTCTCTCATTTTTATTATCAACAAACAAGACAACATTTGTCATGCCCTAAATTAAATAAGGCATGTACAATGGCCACGTATAATACCCTAGTGTATTACATGCAAATGATTATGGTTATGTTGAACATTGCTAATTGGTTTTAATTAACTAAATCATTTAATTAGATTCTGAAGACAACTGAGTTTGTGATAGTAAAATAACTTTATAAAAACGTTTCAAGCTTCCCTTCATACAAGAGTAGATCAACTTTCATTAAACAAATAATATCACTAGGTATCTCATACACCTTTCTTGATAGTACAACAAAACTTTAAAGAACTTAATTACAAAACACATAGGCACCACCAGGCTCTCAAAGAAAACAACAGACTTAAAAAGATAAATTCAGCTCTTTATACAAAAAAAAAAAAAAAAAAAAAACAACGAAATCCACTATCCTAGCTCACTTCACTCCTCCATGATCTTTAGAATCGCCCATACTTGAGTCAAACATCATCATATCATCCAAACCATCATCATCATTGTCATCAAATCATCATTATAATACAAGCAACACCTGGAAAGAGAAAATAACAAGTGGAAGCTCAGTACAATAGTAACACAAGCACACAAGAGATGACACCCAAGCTTAAGTTAAGTAGTGCAGTAACAATAGATTATAATTTTTAAATTAAAGTAAACAAATCAATACTATATCACTCACACTTCGGAATAATCTTTAGGAATTTGAAGGTCTTAAATAACAACAGCTACTCAGGGGATTGATATGGGTAGTTTGGATACCTATATTCCCTATATCTAACTGAAAAGGAAAATACCTTCATATAGGATTCACAGCCCTTATACATACTCTCCCCATCATAGTTTATAATATAATAAAGCTTAATTGGTCCCATAAACATGAGCCCTACTACATTGCTCCTTGCCGATTAAGATAGATGTTATGCCAATATCATTTGCCTTATCGACTTGCTGCTGAGCCACATATGAATCGTCATTGTATCTGAAATGATCTAAATTTAAATTCTATTTAATTTCCATGTGTTTGTTTATTTATCTTAAATATTGAATTAAATGAGCATGAGTTTATGATAGTTGTGTTGGTAATAGTCTAAATGTGTTTATTTTGCATATGTAGTGAAATTAATATTTTTGTTTTATATGTATTAATGTGTGTGTAGTATAATTATTAATTGTGTCTTTTATACATTAAGGTGTTAAGTTAAGTTTAGATTTATAAAATCAACTTTGGTTTTGCTTAAGGTTAGTTGATAGAAGTTCTTATTAGTTAAGCTAGTGATTAGGCCTAAATGAACCTCAAATGAGACCCGAATACACCCCAAATGCAAACTAAAGTTGCATATGCCTTAAAAGTCAAATTTGTGATATGTTTAAGACTTAATTTTGCTCAATTAGACTCCTTTTTGGGCAGCCCTCCTTTTCATACGAATTTTCCTTTTTCTTTCTTTCTTTTCTCTTCCTCTTTCATTTCAATTTCCAAGTCTAACCTAAAGACAATATCAAGCTTTGAAAATCAAAGTTCTTCCCAAGACAAGGCATATACATGTGAATTGATTTAAATATGACTTTTGTTTTGTTTTCATTTCTTGTAGTGGTTATGTGAGATCTTGATTAGGATGAATTTAAATGCTATCTAAATTGTTTGTTCATGCATTGAAATTATCTTGGATTGTGTTTGGTTAGTGTATGAGTATTGTTTATGTATTGTGGTAGTGATATGAAGTATTGGGAAGAAATAAAGATAGTTTGGGTAGTTACGTTGAGAATAAATGGAGGTGGAATTTGAAGTGATCACATGTGTTGATTTCATGTTTTGAGTTGCTAGGATTGAGTAGTGTAGATAGGAGTGAGTATATGAAGTTAAAAATGAAGTTGAAGAAGATTTGAAAGTGTTATAGGTTAGAAAATTTCGAAGTGGGAAAAACAGGGGAAAGTGTTCTGTCGAATAGGTCTGTTTTGAACGTATGCCGGCATCTGGAAATTCAACGCCGACCGTAGAGGCAGCGTTGGAAGTAAAATTCTTAACGCTGCTTTGCAACACTGCCGGCTTTTACAATAAATTTTGCCAGCGTTTGTTCTTCAGAACGTACGCCGGCAATTTGAGAGTTTAAGAAGCCGGCGTAGGGTTAAATGCTGCCGCGTATCCATATACGCTTGCTGCCGGTATGTACCTCTCTGGAAATTTTGGAAAATTTAGATTTGCATTTTATACTGGCTCAAAGCCGCCGGTATAGAATGAAGACAGCTGGCGTACCCTTGAGCGCTGCCAGTGTTGATTTTCATAGTGTTGAACATCGGTTCAAAGCCGCTAGCTTTGATTGCCGACGTATCCCCTGCGCTTTTGAATTTTAAAAACTTTCTTCAAAATTTTCCGAAGTTTGATATATGACCAATTAAGTATTTGTTAAGCAATCTAGGATATAATAGGATGTTTAAATGCTTTATTATGACTTTGTATTAAATTATTTGAATTTCTTTGATTAATTGTATAATATGAGTTAAATAAACATGTTTTATGCATGAATTTGATATTTAGACTCTATGCAAAGTTTAATGAATTTCCTTGTACAATTGATCTAGGATTATGATATATAGATATATATGTATATATTTGTGAATGAGGAATCTATATTTATTTATTGATTATTTTGATATTCCTATTTCAGTTAAGGATTCTTCGGTTAGTTCTTCGTCGAGAGATCATAGTAATATACTAATGGGTTCAGGTACGCAATAACTTGTTTGATGTTTGCTAGGAATAGGCATTCCTAATCTGACTTAAATTGATTCGGCTTAATATTTGAATGAATTGGATGTCTATTACGCTGCTTAATCTGGTCTGAGGAGTAGCAAACCTGTCATGATGCAATGACAGGTTAGTTAGGCGCTTAACCAAGTCATGATGCAATGAATTTACCATGATGCAATGGTACGCTATGATACAATAGCGATTCTTTTGGTTAAGTGGGTAGCCGATAGGGAGAATAGTATCTGAGTAACGTTTGCTTAAACTTAGGGGGAAATACCATGATTTAGTTCAAGGTTTATAGGAACTTGTGAACTAGGCTCATGTTATGGACTGTTTTAAGTACAGTCGGGCAACGGTTTTGAACCCTAAATGAAGCTATTATCTTCATGAAATAGATATAAGAGATATAAGTAGTCGGACTGCTTATATCAACCCCCTGAGCAGCTGCTGTTACTTAGGATCCCTGAATTCTCAAAGCGTGATCCGGGGTTTGAATACCCTCCTATTGATTTGCGAAAGAAAATTTAATAAAGATAATCACTTGTCTTCTAATGCATCTCATTGGACTTATGTTGGCTTGATGACTTGTAATTGCATTTGTTATTGTGTACTGGGCCTTTGGCTCACTTTTGCTGCTTTGCAGGTATTGGAGACGAGTTTTATGATGATTTGGGCTACGGGTCCAATTTCGAGAGATTCCTGGATGAGTGGGACGAATAGGACTCGAACACCTTGGACTTTTGGAAGAATTTTTGCTAAGGGAAAAGTTATGTATAGAAGGCTTGATAGATAAGCCTATCTTTGTAAAGACCTTAAGATCCTCTAGGATTTTTTTTATTTAAGAAAATATGTAATTTTTGTAGTGTCTTGTATTGACACTAAACAGTGTTTATATGATGTAAATGTATGTATAGATTGCTTTTGTTAGCAATCTCGTTTTATTAAAAGTTCTTTATAAAGTTTTAGTAGTTTTAGTCAAACAATTTTTATAAACTGTTAGTTTTAGGACAACATTACATATAATATGAAAACATTATATGTGGTTGGGGACTCGGTACTCTAAGTCTCGGGATTTAGAGGATCGGGTCTTTACAGTATCATGGTATACCATTGCATCATGGTAGGAGATGGCCTAATGCCCAAACTATCATGCCCGACTTTGAACAAGGTATTGCTTTCGATGAGATTAAACGATACACACACAAGCAACAATCCATTATTCGACCAAGTTTAAGTTTTAATTCGTTTAGGATGCCTATCCTAAAAATCATCACACAAATTATTACGTACCCTTCATATTTGAAATCTAAACAGAAATAAAAGGTAGGTCAGGGCTATCTCAAAAGATAAATCAAAGGATTGGCTCAGAAGCAAACATCTATTCAAGAGTTAAACTCATATAAGCATTTAAATTAACTCTCCATTTATATCAAACTCATTTTTAAATCCTATTTTATTAGACACTAAATAGGAATCCCGCTATAGCTGCGAGAATCGCTTTGCTAAGATATGGACAGTCTCTATTATCTGTCAAATTATTCCTTTTCTCTTTGTTTATAGTTTATTCATTACAACAACATCATTAAAGCATTCAAATTCAAAATACTAATATTTCCTAAAAACAAACATTTGAAGCAATATAATCCCCATATTTATTCATGATTATCCTAACATATCATTCTAAGCCAATTATTAGCTATTAAGTCTATTTTACTTTATCTTAGCTAAATTGATTTGAAATTGATAATTTAATTCAATTACTAAGCCAAGTTGATTAAACTAATCAATTTGATTCCTTTTAGCTCATTGAAGTTCATTAAGCCATGTTGAACTTAAGATTATTAACTAAGTTCATTTTATATCTAACTTTTATGTTTAATGCAATTATTTATTATATCTATAATTTCACTACTCATTCTTAATTATATAAATTAACTAACATATCACATTAACTATCATTTATCTAGTTCATATCATTTTTATTTTATTTTATTCAAATTTTTATAAAGAACATGATCATATATACGAGCTGTGTTTTACCTTGTGTACATGCATAAGAAGAAACACGATTAGATATATTCCATTGTACTTGTTCACGTTTTGAAGAAAAAAGAGTTGCACGGTATGATACATTTGGCCGTGTTTAAGTTGTGCTTCGCCCGTATTTCATTAAAAAAAACCAAGCACGTAATGGTCAGAGAGAAATACGGTTAGATGTGTTTGGCTGTGTTCCCCTCGTGTTTCTCGTTGAGGGGTCTTATTTCAAGGGTTCGATGAGATACACGACCAGAAATATTACCTCGTGTTCTAACTGTGTTTAACTTGACATATATACACGCGAGAAATAGGATGGAACATGAAGAGATAAGGAGGTGCCGTGTTTCAACCGTTCTATTATGGAAATGTACTTGTAAAATGAATTAGAGAGAAGCGCGATTGGATAGGGCAAGCCATGTTCCAATCGTGTTTCTTCTTTGATGAGTACTTTCAAAAGTTTTAAGCAAAAATGAAGAGCACGATTAAATAGAGTTACTCATGTTTCTCCCGTGCTTTTTGCCTTGTTTTATGTTTTGAAAACAAACATATTTTACTACTTGTTTTACATCATATTCCAACATCTAACATCTTATAATTAACATATTAGCTTAGAATTATCATTTATAACATCTATATACATGTTTTTATTTCATATTTCATCTGAATCCTAGTTCTAACATGCATGATCTCACTTAGGTTTTAGCCTATAACTTCATATATGTTCAAATTACATGTTTCATCTTAATTTCTACTTATGACTAACATCGATCCATCATATATATACGAAAACAACAATCAAAATACAATAAAACAACAACTTACTTGTTTAGTTATTTCTAAACTACTTGGTCTTTATTTCTTGTTATTGAAGCTTCTTCTAACTTAATTTCCAACTCCTATATTCTTTCCTAACCTTTAATTTCTCCTCTAATCTTCTTGAAATTGAGATTTGGAGTGATTAATTGAGAGAAAGAGGAGAGAAAATGAAGAGAAAAAAAGAAGAAGAAAGAGGAATCATAAGAGAAAAGGAAAGAAAAGGAAAAACAGAGAAAAGAAAAGGAAAAGGAAAGACCTCGTATAAAATATTTACAAAGGAACCATATTCTGCTCTATTAATTAGAATAAGAAACAAATATAGCAACTTACATATAAAATATTTATAGAAGCATGATGAAATTTGATCAGCATAGTACGTATTGGAATATAAGGAACACTATAAATAGCATTTATAAACTTCTTATCTACATGTGAAATTTTCATCCAAACATACAAAGATTCCACATTATAAGATGATTTGTTGATTAGAATAGGAAACATTTACAGCAAACGCTCGTATCAAATATTCAGATAGAGCATAATGACATTTGATCAACATATAGAACATATTAGAATATAAACAACATTCAATATAAGGAGAATTCATATAATCTTGTTATATTAGTGGGTATGCGTAGACCAAAACACCAAATAAAATCAGTCTAGACTCACCGATTCACGGATTTTAAATTATAAGGCTTAGAATTGAATCCATGGGGTAACGAATCGATACTGGATTTTAGACCTATTGGTTCATTCATCGGTTCAAGGACTCATGAATCAACTTTTGCCAATTCTTTTTATGATAAAAATAAAAGGAATAATACATTTAAATTTTAAATAAGATAAATTTTAAGGAAGACGACCTTCGCTAATTTTTTAATTAAAAAAATAAAAAGAAAACCAAATTTAATTCTAAATACGATAAGCTTTAAATTCAAAATAAAAAATTGGGACTAAGAGCATTATAGTCATTGGTCAATTTTAAAAAAAAATTGCTTAGGATATGTAACTATTTATACACAAACACATCCATCAACTTAGGGACCTTGTTGATCTCTACCCAGGTTTGGGCCATAACTATAGGCTAGGTCTCAATTTAGAACCCATTTATATCGGTTAGGTTGGTTTCCATTTTAAACCTAGCTTATGGTTACTATAAGTATGCATTTGCTATATTCATGTAGAAATTAAGTATATAGTATAATAAAATTTAAAATATAAAATAATTATTAAATTGAATTTACACACAATCAATGATTTGAAGAAAATAAGTATACATAAACAGTACTATAATGAAGTATATATTAAGATAAATCCGTTATTAGTTAGTTATCAAAGATTTAGATATAGCATTAAAGCATATATTTTGAACTTAAGCATTGGAGCATATTTAATTAATTTTTAAGGAAAAATTTGTGGAGTTGGGGAACTTTTATGGTTCAATGGATGGAACTATCTAGCCTATAACGTGAAAAAAAAAATAAACATTCATTTTATAATTATTTTAATGATTTATAGGATCAGTTTCATAAGAAAATGGATGGGACGATAATTTTTTTTATGGAATTTAAAAGTGCTAGTTTTTTATTGCTAAGGTTAATGTCATGAATGGTATCTAAATTTCGACAAAATATACAATTAGGTACCCAAACTTTGAAATTGATCAATTGAGTACCTGAATATTGAAATTGATAAACTTAGTGCATGAAAAAACTTTTAGTGTATGCTAATAACATCTCCATCAAGTTTTTTCAAGTACTAAATTGTTCAGTTTCAAAGTTCAGGTATCTAATTATATATTTTACCAAAATTTAGGTATCGTTTGTAATATTATCATTTATTAACAATATATATATATATAATATTAATATAAAACACCATTGTCCAAAAACTTCACATGTCAAAAATAGAGTAAATTAGATTGGACAGAATTAACATTTTTAAATAGGTTAAAATATGATATTAATGTTTCAAGTAATTAAGAAAATTGATGAAAGTTGTAGCACAAATAAAGGATTAACGTGTTAAATGGTTAAAGAAAATAAATCAACATGATATAAAGTGCGCAAGTAAGGAATCTTTTTTTTTTTTTTTTTTGTTCATTTATTACTCATTATATAATGTTGATACCTTATTTGATACTTTTTATAAGATTGATCCTTTTTTTCTTAACAATTTAAATATTAATTATTTATTTGAATTTACCGCTAAATATTAATCCCTTTTGGTGTAATTTTTCTAAAAAAATATTACTTAATTACTACGAAATATCATAACAACGCTTTCTAAACTTATAACATTTTCTTTATTATCAAAACATAAGCTGTATCTATTTTAATATTATAACGATTACAACCCAAGCAATAAACTTACAAATGAATGTATTGGTATTCTTTTTGAAGTAAAACTTGTTTACATTTTACTTGATAAAATTGTTTTCTCTTCCCTGACACTTTTCTGTTGAAATTTAAGCTCCCCCAAAAGAGGATGACATCTCAAAAGCATAAATACAAATTAATTATATCAAAGAAAAATATAGAGAAAGCACATAATTAAGATGGATGAGAAAGACATGAAATTAAAAAAAAAAAAAGATCAGAGGGGTTATATCAAATCATGAAATGTAATTTTTTCTTCCAATTAAGGCTTTTATTGATAGATGATCATGTCTACTAAGGTTTTACCTTTAGGGATGAACGGGTATAGGTGGGTAGAGTATGAAGCTCTACCCATACCCTATTTTGTAAGGTATTGATATAAAAAAATCTATCCAGTGATAGATCGTATCCACCCTGTTGCTTATACTCTATAAAACATAATAGTATCCTATAAACCTATAATTATTTTTAATAAAATTTGTTTTTTTTTTGTTTTTTTTTTTAAATTTCAAGTTTATAGTGTTATATATGGTTTCATATCATATGAAAAACTACCTTATTCATATATTTACCATAAAAAAATGTTGAAAGAAAAAAAAAGAAAAGTAATTTGTTAATAACAGGAGTTATGTAATATGCAGAATATGCTTATGTTTGGAAGTTAAAATTATAACAAATACTTTTAGAAACTATTTATGGGATACTAAAAAAATTTCTAGCACATGTAATGAATTCCTAAATTAAAAACTTTATAGCCACTTGTATATTAATTAGCTTTAGAATACAAACAAATTTTTTATAAAATTTAAAAGTTTAAGTACATTCATATAAAATAAGCTTTTCTAAAATAAAATAACAAATTCACCTATAATAAAAATTTCTAAAAAGTAGTTTAAAATAATGTTCTTGAATAAAATTGATAGCAAAATAGAAAAAAAAATGGAGTATTATTGTCTTTTTCTTATATGTTGATATTGTTTTATAATGTTAAATAGAGTAGGCACAGGGTATCCTAGAATTTGTGCTCTAGAGAATATAAATTGCAAGATAAGATACCCATACTGTATCATGTAAAAGCAGATTCTAGAAAATCTATGCCTGTACAATATCCTAAGACTCTTAATACCTACCTGAGTCCTACTTGATTGAACAGCGTACGGATGGATACCTTGTATGATAGAGTAACTCTTTTACCCTTATTGGTTGCTAGAATTGACATTTTATTCTAACCTTCCGCCTATAATTGTCAAAATTACGATTTTATTCATACGATTTTATGAGTTTATGAGTCTAGGAGGTCCTTCTGATTAAACTCGTGAGTAGAATCTTTTTTTTTTCTTTTGTAAAATCTTACAATTTATCTTTATTATCGCATTTCGATTTTGTTTTTACACTCTCTCTATCTCTTTCCCTTCCTTCCTTTAATTTCCCTGTTATACATTTATTGAATTCATTTAAGTAAAGTTATTATTGTAAAGTTTAAGTGAAAACTTATTTACTTCTAATATATAATTGAAACTTTAAGATAAGATGAAAAGTTAGGTCCCCCTTCAATTCGTGACTTCTTTCAATAAAATACTAGAAAAGAACTTAATTTTGACTTACTGACTTTTTTTTTTATGTACTTTATATTATAGATTAAGGGTAGAGATGCAACGATGGTAGGTTACGGATGGATCATATATAACTTGAATCCAACCCGAAACCCTATAGGGTTTTTATTATCATACCCAAACCCATCCCTGGTTTTGGGTCAACCCAACCTGTCCCTATAGGGATTCTCTATCTTTTTTAAAAAAAAATTAAAGTTTTTTTTTTTTTTTGCATGCTATTATTTTTTTAAGGATTTATGTAAATGTGGTAGAACCTTATAAATCACTTATTTAATCTTCTTACTTATTTCAATTGGGAAAAATGGAGAAACATTATGCTAGATAACATTTGTAGCGTACATCGCAAAATCTAAACTAGTGTGTTCTATAAAGATAACATCAACATTAGAAAATACATGTATAGATTATTCAAATATCTAATCAAACTATAAAAATATCATCTCGATAAGTAATGCATATAACTATCTTCTATTAAACTTATGTCTCAAGAGATTTTGCTTGGTAGGACTTCATTTTTTAGTTTGAATTAAATTTTTTTATAATTATTTTATGTATTATTATAATTTATCGGATTGGGTTTCTCATTAAGTCATAACTATGATTTGTGACCTGACTCTAAACCCTATATGGTCACGAAATTTTTCTTACTACCCGTCCTAAAATCCTATAGGGTTTTTAACAGTTTGAAGGGTCGAGAATTCTATAACGACCTGCTTGATTGCATCCTTAATTAAGGGTTATTATGAAAAAAGGAAATTAATTTCTTTATTTTTTTATTATATATTTCAAGTTTTTACGACTTTTATAAATATATTTATAGTTTTTCAAAGTTATTTTGCATAAATAATAAAAACTTATGTTTCTACGTTTCATTCTATATAAAATCGTGAGTTTCATAATCTTACTTCTACCTTCTTCCTTATTAAATGACTATCCTTATGTTTGGTTCTGTTTTGTGTCTTACCAACAAGAATCACAATTGTATAAGATAATGAATAGCAATTATTACAATACTAATTTCTTATTCTTATGTCTTTTTCTTTTTTCTTTTTCCTAAATAAAACCAATTATAAATAGCCATTGCTATTTATAGTACATTGAATTGGTGAAATTAAAAGTTTTATCATCCATTCGCATTTCTTTCTTTAATATTATTCTACAAACCAAATAAAGGAAGAACAATTCTATTTCCCTACTAATAGCCATTGAAACCTAATTCCAATCCTATTCTACTATATGGAATTGTAATTCTATTCTAATTCTACTTTCTTCCATAATAAAACATGCCATAATATTTTTCTATATGTACAAATTTATTAGGTTAGAAATACGCCTAAACCTTTTTATAAATATACCTTTTATTTATCTTGTCCTCTTTTTTAGTTAGGATACTTCCTTTGGTGTCTTTTGTCCTGGAAAAGGATTTTGCTTATTATGGTGCGCGCTCCTATTGATTACAATAGCTTTTTTTTTTTTTTCACCTCTTTGGAAAATAAAGCTACTCTTGCAACCACTTTTTAATAGGATTAGAAATCTAACTAACTTTTTAGTTTCCTCTATTAAAAAATAGTTTTATTTCAAGGTTAATATAAAAAATAACACATAAACTTTCATAAACATTTCAATGAAGCATTTAAAGTTTGATTTTAAATAATTTAATACTTGAACTTTCAGAAAAAGTTCAATCAAGTACTTGAAGTTTGGTTTTGAACAATTAGATAATTGAAGCAAGTTTTTGCATACATTTTTTCTGTCCAATTGAATTGCTTTAGGTAGAAAAAATGTATGCAAATAATTACTTTAGGTACCAAATTGTTCAAAACTAAACTTCAAGAACCTAATTAAACTATTTTTGAAAGTTTGCCATTTTTGATATGATCCCGTCATTTGATAAAACCTTTTAATATTCAAGAAAACCTCTTTTCTTTTCTTTTCCCCTTTTCTTTACACACTATTTTCTTTTTTCTTTCCAAACCACTTTTCCATCTTTTATTACTTTAACTTCTTTTTCAAGTTTGGAGATTGATAAAGTGGTTATTGAATTTTGAAATTCTATACAAATACCACAATTTAGAATTTTACATTGTTATTGGTCATAATGCAGCTAGCGCATGATATTATCTATTGAATATCCTTCGTTAAAATCAAAACTCAACTTACAATCTCTTTTCTTTCTTATCTTCTTTATGGTATGTTTGAACTTTATGAACCTAACTTCTATTTTCAATAAGTTCTTTATTGTTTTCCTTTCTCAAAACGTATAAGTCTTACTTATATCTTCTTTGTTAATATGAGGTAATATTGTATCCTTTTTTAGCAATGATGGAGCTTCAAGAAAGGGAAGAAGAACGACGCAATGTGTTTGAACTTTATGACTATCTCTTGCTAGCAGAATTACTCTTTGTCAGATAGTTTTATCTTCTGTACTGATCTATACAACGCAATCTACTTGTCTTCCTTGAAATTTGTGGATGACGACCTTGATAAAAATTAGAAGTAAACTTATATGGGGCTCTACAACGGATCATCGCAAAGTAAGTTTAGTAAGCTGGGATAATGTTTGTCAACCAAAAGAAAGAGGTGATTTAAGTGTCAGAAAATAAGACTAGCTAATTATGCTGTTTTGCTGAAAATTTTTTAGGGTATCCTTTCTAAATCATAGAAACTTTAGGTTCAAGTGCTTTGTGATAAATATGGGATGATCAATGGCTATCTTAATATGTATGTTAAAGGAAAACATATGTCTATTTTATGAAAGAGTATGTTCAAGGAAACAAATGTCTATTTTATGGAAGAATTTAATAAGGCTTTGGCATTTTGGAATGAAAGGTTCTATATGGGTAATTGGTAATGGTAGATTGGTTCATTTCTAGGAAGACGTTTAGCTGAATGTGAACTGCAAGCTTTTTGATATGGCTATGGTAGAGACAGATGAGGACATAAATGTGAAAGTGCATGATTTTGTAACCAGTTCTGGTACATGGAATTGAGAGAAGTTAGCTTGTGTCCTTCCTATTGAAATTGTTGATCATGTTGCAACTCTCTACCCTCCCATGGATGATTTAAGGGATGACAAGTTAATATGGGGTTTAACTCCTTTTGGTGAATTTTCAACATCCTCTGCTTATGAGTTGTTATGTGGTCAAAATTGGCATGCTCCTAATAATAAATGGAAAGTTGTGTGGTGTTGGTTTGCTCCTGAGTGGATACATTCTTTTCTATGGTTGGTGCTGCATCATGGCTTGCTTACAAATGATTGCAGATTAAGGAGGCCTTTCTAATAATGGACTTTGCAATGTGTGTTGCTCAGCTCAAAGACTTTGAATCACCTTCTCCATGAATGCTTTAAGGCTATTTATATTTGGTGTAAGTTAATTCTTAGCTCTGATTTTTTTTTTTTTAAAAAAATTTAGTTGTAAGTTTGAGAAATGGCTCTTGAATAATCTTAAGAATATGAACTTCGCTGGTGAAGAATCTTTGGTATGTCCTATTGATTTTTTGTCAATGGAGGAATAAGGAAGTGGTTGGCAATGAGAAGACTTTTGAGGACATTATGCTTCAATAGATTTGTACCAAAGCTAAAGAGATTCTTTTTGCTTCCTCCATTGTCCATTAGACAAGAATTAATAGTCCAGCTCATGAAATTCAGCTTATTGGTTGGAACCTGCCAGTAGATAATTACTATAAAATTAATACCGATGGTGCTGTTGTCTTATGTGAGAAAAAGGCAAAATGGCTGCTGATGATTTAGTTGGAATGGAGATTAGAAAGAAAGACTTTTTTTTTTTTTTTTTTTATGAATAATGGTTCATGTTCTTCTATTATAGCCAAGATGTAGGGTGCTCTTCAAGGTTTACAGCTTGCTTAGGAGCTATATGAATGTGTTACATGAAATGGAAAGCAAGGTTGTCATTGATATGTTGAAGAATACTGATAAGGTTGAGGTAAGGCATGCTAACTTGATTAAACCTATTTACCTGCTTGTTCGGTGTGATTGGAGAGTTGCTTTCAAGCATACGTATCGTGAAGGAAATCATTGTGCTGATGCAATGGCCAAGTTTGCATTAAATATTGGCAAAAGCTGCTTCCAATTGTATGGTCCTCTTCTTAGGTTGCTAACAATATGACGGAGGATAGGAGGGGATTTTCTTTCCCTAGAAATTGCATTGTTTAGTTTTTTTGTGGTCTTGGTGTCCTCCCTTATAATAATAATAATTAAAAAAGAGAGGCATAACCTATTTTATTAATTATTGGGATAATGTCACAAATGGTATTTGAATTTTGATAAAATATACAATTAGGCACTTGAATTTCGAAATTCATCAATTTAGTACTTAAACTTTGAAAATGATCAAATTAGTACCTAAAAAACTTGAAACTGATCAATTTAGTACATGAAATAATTTGACGGTGGTATTGTTGGCATACATCAAAGGTCTTTCAGGTACTAAATTAATCAATTTCAAAGTTGATGTACTAAATTAATCAATTTCGGAGATTAGGTACCTAATTGCATATTTTTGTCAAAATTTAAATATCTTTCGTGACTTAACCCTTGATTATTTTCTTATTTATCAATGCAGATCTAGTACTTTTAATGTTACTACTTCTATTGCATTTATTAATAACTAAAAGGGTTAATGTCACTAATGGTATTTGAATTTTGACAAAATATTGAACTTTAAAATTGATCAATTTAGTACCTAAGAGACTTTTCGTGTATGCTAACAGTACCTCTGTCAAGTTCTTTTAGGTAATAAATTATTCAATTTCAAAGTTTTGTAAATACTAATTTGATCAATTTCAAAATTTAAGCACTAAGTTAATCATTTTCGATATTTATGTACCTAATTGTATATTTTACTAAAGTTTACATAACATTGGTGACATCATTTCTAACTATAACTATTTACATTGCTACTTGATTACATCTCATATGCATATTTTACTACTAGTTGCATGTTATCATTTGGTAACAGTCTTTCATCCATATGGTAGCCTTCAAATGCTTCCCTCTATGACAAACAAATGGTAGCCTTCAAATCCTTCCCTCCATAACAAGTCATCATATAGAGATTTAATTCTCGAGCATCTTTGGAATCCTTAGATTTTCACAACTCGTCAATTATGCTCATTCCTTCATGCTGCACTTAGCTTTTCCCATGCATCTTTAGTAGTTTTGCACGCACGAACTAAGTTAAATTTCTATGGGGATATGATACTTAAAAAGGACATATTTTCGTTGAATTGGCAAACACTATTTTCATATCTTTTACTGTTATAATTATATCTAAATTTGCTTTATTTCTTATAATAATCCATGCTTCATAATTAAATGCTTGAATATATGCTCCCAATTGCCACATCCATGAAGTAAAATCAGTGCCATCAAAATAATGAGCATTTTTTAGCATTTGACCATTTCTATTTGATCTTTTGCTAATTTCCTTTAACTAAAAAAAATAAAAAAAAAATGTTCGTTTAGCTCAAAAGTTTCCCTTTCTAAAATATTAGCATTAACTAAGATGTCAATTGTCATTCCCACATGAACAATCAAGAGGGGGACAAAATTGATTATTATTAAATTTAAATATGTTTTGCTAGGTTATAAACACAACACTTCTTAATCATTCACTAATGTCACTTCAATACATTAGTGTTATCAAACTTGCCAGTGAAAGCATACAAATAAATAGATATATGTAAGAAATGTAGAAATCCAAAAGAGATAGGAAATAAGAAAGTAATGTATATAGGTCATTCCTTGTGAGTTAGTTCCATATTTTAAGTTCATGCTCAGGACCAATCTTCCCCTCTAGCATGTTAAACTATTTGAGAAAAGCTTAATGGGTGCAAACACTAATATTTTGTGTCATCTAACCTTGCATCTAGTTTGATGTTAATCTACATATTACAATGATTCGACCTTGTCTCACACTCTACTTAAGAATTCTCAAGTTTTCAAAATCATGAACTTTTCTATTTCGTGCTACTCAACCTAGGAATAACATAAATTTACAAAATCTACCCCACAACTTTTCTCTAGCTGTCATAAACTACATAATAAAGAAATCTAATCAAGGATTACAATAGAGACACCTCACATTTTTAATATAAATTCTAGCAAAGTACTCTTTTACACAAAATATTAATATATTGTCTTTTTGTTCCTTTTGTGATTCATGCTCGTATAAGGTTACCAATTGAATATGAAATTTGATAGTTTTTAAGTCTATAGATTTATTAGCATAAAGGTAAAAGTAAGGATATGAATATAATTAATATTTGATAGATATCACAAATATTAAAAACAAACTAGGTTGTAATTGACATTTATATCGACAAACTCTACGACTTATAAATCTATTACTGGTCTCAAAAGAATTAGTTGATTCAACAAATAGGTTCACCATAATCTTATCAATAAATTGATAAGGACACAAGTGATAAAGAGACAAAACACTCAACATTCAATAATTATACAACAAAGACATCCAAGAACATAAACTTGACTAAGATCAAGAAAACTCCAAACTAACCAAGAATAAGCCTATATTTACGCTCGTATGACAACCTTATCATAACCTAATATAAAATTAGTAATTGACTAAATAATAAGATACGAAATTGGACATATAATATGGCTTACCTATAACTAAAATAAAAAAAATATTCTATATAACAAAATAGGGAATTTAAGGCAAAGTAAATCCATGCAACAGAAGTCCACACATCAAATCGACTGAACTTATGCCTAGGACATGGGTGGTCGGCTATTGACTGTCGATTCAGCCGGTTCAGCTTGATGGGCTATCCTACAAGGTTTTCTTTTCCCTATTCATCCACTCCTTGCCATCTTCAACTCTCTGATTTCCTTTTAGCACTTCTAAGCAAATCCTGTCTGAAAGTTTTCACCACCTAAATGAGTTGTAGTCTTGTGTTTTTTATCATTTCATCTCTTTGTCTTTAGTCTTATGCAACTCCTTTATATATCAAATCTTTAAGAATTTAACATGGAAGACAGTAATCTTGCACATTTAAATTTACTTACATTCTTCATAAGGTAATAATTGTTTGTTGTACAATATAATGCATCTCTATATTTGTCTTCTTCTTTATAATACCCATCATAACAATATTTGCTTCCATGAATGTCTACTTCCATGTACCACTTATTTTAAAGTTGTTGCATAAATAATACATTTTAAAGTCACCATTACGCTTTAATTAGGACACTCATATGCAATATAACCAAACTAGATGAATTACACAAGAAAGTTACAACATTTTAAGGTAAATTCATTTAATGTCACAATATTTAGAAAAATGTATCAATTAAGGTCACCGAAAAGTTACAACACTTATATTCACTTGCTTAACACATAACTTGCTTCTCCTTTGACTTTTAGGGCTTCTTTACTTAGGGATTCCTATTACCAATTCATGCCTCTTCTTTCTTCGGTAGTGCTTTAGGGGCACAACATCCATTATCAAGTCTATATCGACATTTATTCCATTAATATACTTTATTAGATGTTCTATGCTTTGCATTTAAAGGATTACATATATGTCTTGTCTTTCATAGGAAACTTAATTACATCCTCCAAAAAATCATAACGTTATAAGTCCACTACATAAGATATCTCAGATGTTATCCTTGTACAATACCTAGTAATTGTCTATTCCTTTGGATCTACCATTTCATATCCGATTAACGTCTCAAAATCCTTCGTATACTCATCCATACTATACTATACTATACTATTTAATAGTTTGCAAGCAAATAAACATTGATCCCCTACTTAACATAATTAGGAATAAAATGTTTTTGCTTAAGCATTTTAATCAATTGCCATAATCTTACTTCTTCCTCTCCTTTTCTAGTTCTTTATGCTTTCAAAATCTTTTATCATCGAGATGTATAATCTTTAACACTTAAGAAGCCAAATTGACATAGTTATCAAAATTGTACTTTTATCCATAACATTTTATGAGTTTATGTCTTTAGTGTCGACTTATATGTAGAATCGTTTTTTTTGGAATCTTACATTTATAACCGAGTTTACTAATTTTACCTATTTTAGTCAAATTGGCTAAAATATAAAACATAAAATCGTGTTTTTAGAAAATCATCAATTATCAGGATGATACATTTTTTTTATTGCATTTCAATTTTATTTTCACGTACTCTCTCTATCTCTTTCATTCCCTCCCCCCAACTCTTCTGTCCTACGTTAAAATCCATTCAAATCATGTTAGGACTATAAAATTTATGAGAAACCTTCTTTTTTTCTTTATATGATTAAAAATTTAAGATAAATTAAAAACATAGATTATCCTTTAATCCATAACTTCTTTCAAACAAAATAATAGAAATGAATTTAATTTTTCTCTATTTGCTCTTTTTTTTATGTATGTTATATTTGGATTAAGAGTTATGAAAAAGAAAATTTAATTTCTTTAATTTTTGTTATATCCATTTTGTGTTTCAAGTTTTCTATGACTTCTATAAATATGTGTTTATTTTTTTAAAGCTATTATGTATAGGTTGTGAAAACTTACGTTTCTATGTTCTAATTCTACAGACTCTTTGACGGTTTAACGTAGAATCATGAGTTTAATAACCTTGTCTTAGATAAAGCATTACAATGATAATAGACATATAATTTCTCTTCCATGTACCTCATTCAACATATTCGTTTGAAAACTATCACCTATAAATGCAATCTTTATCTTAATCATGTCTAAGCTATGAATATTAGTATGCCTACCTCCTTTGCTAGCATCAAACTGATTCTGGCACCTTCCTCCAAATCAACAGTGCTTTCCTTAACTTACTACGTGTTGCTACTCTGGTGCAAATTTCCATCTCTTCTCCGACTTACTCTCTTATAACAGGAAAGTGTATAAGTTTTATATTAGCACATATCTATTGCTTTAGGGCATCTAAGTGCCTTTTACTTTCACTTATTGTATCTGTATCTCCTCTTTTGGTCTCTAAAACCACCACTATAATTCACACTTCTGTATATTAAGGAATCTCCACTCCACTCTTTTTTATACTTTCATCAGCAATGGTTGTTTATGAACAATACAAGTCAAAAAATTATGTGTGTCATACTAATCCCCTAATCAATCCCTTCATTAAACCTTTGCTTTGATACCAATATCATGATATGCCTCAAAATCCTCAACAGACTCTAAACATGATCTACAAGCATAATAGGTTTAAAGATTCAACAAATCTGGCAACAAGATATGATGATATAAGGTCTTTAATCAAATAAAAAATAATAATAAAGAAAGGATCTTCAAAAGTTTTCTAGATTAAAATAAGCAAGAAGACTTTATTTTAAAAACTTTAATGATAATGAATGAGAAAAAAATAAAGAATGTGGGTAGATTTAGAATCGAATATGACACACCAACCTGAGAAATGAATTGGTTTTGAATGGACTATAAATCGATTTCTGCTATTTAACTCACTGATCATAGTAATGCAATGTTAAATCGATGGTCGATATTGTACATGAAACTAAATAGCAAGAAATGAAGTACAACAAAATCCCTAAGGAGACTAGTAAGTACAAGAAACTACTATAGAAGGAAAACAAAACATGTGCTAAATGAAATAAAAATTGTCTAATAACAATATTCATAAATAATCTCTTCCTATATCTTCAACATTAATGCCAATTCCAAAGATATGAGATATTTCTCACTATAAGAAATATTAGTTTTAGAGACAGAAAATTCTATCTCTAAAAGTAAACATTCTATCTCTGAAAACTTTCAGAGATAGATTCTCAGTCACAAATTTGTGCCTAAAAAATTATCATCGCTAATTTTTTTAGAGATTAATTTTTTATTCATTGCAAATTTGAGACAAGATTTTTGTCTCTCATATCAGCATAACCTGTCTTTGATTCTTTATAGGTAACAAAATAAAAAAAAATTATTTTGCAAATCTATCTTCAATTCTTTTATAAATTACAAATATTATATATATAAACAAAATTCCATCGCAAATCTATCTTTAATTTGTGATTAAGGTATTAATTATAGTTGCGTTTCTTATTTAGTACCCCTTTTTAAATTAGTATATTGCTCTCATTATCCTTCTAATTTATTTAATAATATTCACTTTAGATGAAGTGCTCTATACTAAGCACACTTAACTCTACAATTTTTATAAACTTCAACCAATAAACCAATTGATATCTTCATAAATAAAGTTCGGAAAATTCTATATTCCCAATATTAATTTTGATGGGACCGGTCTTGTCACCATCCTATGGCTTACACTATATTCAACCGTGATCAAATCACCAAAATAGTTAATATTTCATTTACTATATTTATTTTAACTGTTAAATTAATGGTGGGATGATTCCGTCGACGGGACCATAAAAGCTCCCATAAAGGTCGGCTACTTTCTATTTGAAATATATCAACTTTTAAAAAGTTGTTATACATAACATTTAATGTACTTTTAAAGGATAAATACTAACTTAATCAACTAATTTTATTATTATATTTATATTTAACCAATTTTGATGCACATTTTCATTAATAATATATTTCTTAAAAGAAAATACAATATTTAGGTATTTATTTATACCTGTTCATGTATATGGTAGGTTTATATTTTATACCAATTATTTTAGATTGTATATTTAATTATTGAAACATGCTACATTTTAAGTAGTATATTATCTTTATAAATTAGAAAAAAATCACACAAGTTGATTCTATTGGAAATTTGTCTTTGTTCTAGGATTAAGATATTAGTTATCTTTATGATTCTAATTTGTTTGGCAATTTTCATTTTGATGGAGATCAGATGGCGTTGGTTAAAGCCTTTCCAAAAATTTAGGAGCTTCAAAGTCAACATGGATGATCATGTAACAAACGAGTAGACTCAAAGCCGTCTTAAAGCTGCTAGCATTTTTGTTAATGCTGCCTGAAAGCTGCCGACATAGGGACATGTATCGTCGACCTTCAGCTAGCTTTCCTTGCTATGAATTTGATCAATTTCGTGTTCTTGAAGGCTGCCTACATAAGCCGTCGGCCTTGAAGTGTACGCCGCCGGTAGATAGGGTTACACCACTGACCTTCTTTGTTACAATGTTGTGTTTTATTTTAGGCGGTGAGCTTTGTTTCTAAGCTAACAGCCTTTGTGTTTGAGCAGCTTTGTTTTATTTTATGTCTTTTAGGTTTCTAAGTATTAGTATATATAGACCTTTGTATTTGTTTTGGAGACAATCTTTGATCAATGGAAATTTAAGAGTATTTCTATTTAGTTCTGGAAAGAACTATTTGAACTTATTGGGATTTCTCGTAGCGTTCATCCAGAGTTATCAATCGGTTTTCCATCCTCGATTGTGGCATCCTCACTTATACCAAGGTTCTTGCTTTTCTAACCAACGGGTTGTAGTTTCCACACAATTCTTAAAACAATATGGGGTTGATTTTCCATATTATGATAACGGATTTCATCACGGTTTGGTGAGGTTCTTATCATCTGGTATCAGAGCAAAGGTTTTCTATGAATCACCATAATCCAATTCGATTAGACAAAGATATATCAAAACCCTAACTTGATTTGTTCATATCCCTTTTATCTTTTGTTAGTTTTGATTTATTCAATCTTATCGATCGTCTTTTGTTAGGTTTGTTAGTTTTGGTGTCTTTGTTAAAAAAAATTGATTCTGAATTGTTTGATTAGTGTTCTTGTTTAAGGTTTGAATTAAAAAAAAAATTGGGGTTTTAGGGTTTGGTTGAATTTCTTGAGAAGGATTTGAATTTTGAGTGGTGAGTCTAGAGTAAAATACACGTGATTTCACATCTATTGAGTGTAAACACGTGAGGGAGCGTGTGACGACTAACCAATCTGTTTTTAGTTTTCATTTCTTTTGTAGGTATAAAATTATGGGTAGTGGTGAAAAAAATACTAAATGGATATGAAGTTGTTTATGAAAGCCATACAAGATCAATTAAAGACTCTGAATATAGGTGGATAATTTAAGTAACCTAGAAGATCTAAACCTATTAGAAGAAAGTCGCATGTTAAAGATGAAGAAGAGGATTCTGATTCTGATTCAGATGAAGGTAGTTTCATAAAAGAAAGGGAAGTCACAAAAGCGTGATAATAATCTGGGTAATATCAAGATGAAGATACCACCTTTTCAGGGAAAGAACGATCCAAAGCTGTATTTAGAATAGGAAAGAAAAGTGAAGCATGTGTTTGATTGCCATAATTATTTGAAGAGAAAGGTTAAATTGGCAACAGTCATATTTATAGATTATGCCAGCATCTGGTGAGATCAATTGGTGCTTAATAGGCATAGATATGGTAAAAGACCTATTCAGCCTTGGGAGGAGATCAAAGTTGTGGTGCACAAAAGATTTATCCTCGATCACTACTATAGGGATTTGTGTAGGAACTTGCAAAGTTTGACATAGGGATCTATGAATGTAGAGGATTATTATAAAGAAATGAAAATAGCCATGATTAGAGCTTGGGTGAAGGAAGACCAGGAGGTTACTATAGCTAGATCATTGGTGAGCTGAATAAGAAGAATGCTTATATAGTGGATTTGTAGCATTATGTAGAGATGGAAGAGTTACTACATAAGGCTATTAAAGCAGAAATGCAATTGAAATCTAGAGGCAATTCAAGGTATGATTTGGCTTCTAGTTCCTCATGGAAATCAAATTGGAAGAATCACAAAACAGCTTCAAAATCAAAAGAGGATATGACGACTAAGGATTCTATTACTGATTCTAAAGGTAACATTGAAAAACCCTCCTCTAGATCCCATGACATTCAATGTTTTAAATGTCAAGGACATGGACATATTGCTTCTCAATGTCCAAATAAAAAGGTTATGATTGTTTTGGATAATGATGACATAGAAAGCATAAGCTCAAATGATGATGGGATGCTACCATTGGAAGACTGTAGTGATATTGAAGAACCCAAGAAGGGAAAGCTAGTGGTAGTTGTGAAGTGAGCCGTAAGTGTACAAGTGAAAGAGGAAGATGAAGTGCAATGAAAAAGAATCTTTCATACTAAGTGTTATTTTGGTGACAAGGTATGTAGTATGATTATCAATAGAGGTAGTAGCACTAATGTTGTCATCACATTTCTTGTGGGAAAGTTAGGGCTCAAGACCACTAAATACCCCAGTCCATATAAGCTACAATGGTTGAATGAATGTGAGAAAGTTAAGGTAACAAAGTAAGTGTTAGTTGCTTTTTCCATTGTAGCTACAAAGATGAAGTTCTTTGTGATGTGGCACCTATGCATGGGGTCATTTGTTGTTGGAGCTACCATGGCAATATGATAAGAAGGTTAAGCATGATGGCTATCACAATGTTTACTCATTTGTCATGAATGGAAGGAGTGTGAAACTTGCACCTTTAACTCCAAGTCAGGTTTATGAAGACCAATAGCGGATTGAGGAGGCTCATGATAAACAAAGAGAAGTGAAGCTAAATGCAATAAAGAGCAAAAGAGTGTGAGTGTGAGAGAAAAGAAGAGCATAAGTACGAAAAATAATGAGAAGAGAGAAAAGTAAATGAGTTTGAGATATCAAAATAAAAAGAAGAATAAGAGAGTTAATGTTTTTGCTGTAAAAAGTGAGATTAAGAGCGTTATGTTTGCAAGGCAGCAACTGCTTGTACCATTGTACAAGGATGCTTATTTTTTCAATTAACGATCTTAATAATTCTTTTTCTAATAAAGATTTGTTTCCCAGCAGCACATTCCAAATGAATTACCTCTTTTAAGAGAATTGCATCCAAGAGGAGATGTTTTATTCCAGTTGATTGCCAAGATTCGAGGAAGGAGGGAATGATGGAAATTATATGGCATTAGTTAAAGCTTTTCCAAAAACTTAAGAGTTTCAAAGTCAACATGGATGATCACGTAACAAACAAGCAGACTTACAGCCGTCTCAAAGTTATCGGTCTTTGTGTCAACGCCACCCGAAAGCCGTCGGCCTAAGGAGATGCACCGCCGACATTTGGTCTGCTTTTCTTGCTACGAATTTTGATCAATTTCATGTTTTTAATGGCTACTTACATAAGTTGATGGCCTTGAAGTGTATGCCACCAGCATACGGGGTTACACTACCTACCTTCTTTGTTACGATGTTTTGTGTTTTATTTTAGGTCGCCAGATTTGTTTCTAGGTTGCTTGCCTTTGTGTCTGAATAGTTTTGTTTGATTTTGTATCTTTTAGGTTTCCAATTATTAGTATATATAGACCTTTGTATTTGTTTTAGAGACAATCTTCGATCAATGAAAATTTGAAAGTGATTTCTCTTTGGTTCTGAAAAGAACGGTCTGAACTTATTGGGATTTCCCATGGTGTTCATCCTGATTTATCAATCGGTTTTCTATTCTCGATTGTGGCATCCTTACTTATACCAAGGTTCTTACTTTTCTAAGCATCGGATCGCAGTTTCCACACGATTCTTAGAACGATTAAGGGTTGATTATTTAGATTACAATGACGGGTTCTGTCACAGGTTGGCAAGGTTCGTATCACATTTCGGTAGGATATAACGAATAGTTTTATCTTTCCTCGAAAATCACCCGTCATGAAATGTTTTGTAATAATCTTACTTAATTATAAAGTATGGACGAGCTTCAAACCAATAAACCAACTGCTTTCTTCATAGTTATAGTTCGACCTCTTTTTATTTTAAAAATATCATGGTTTTAAAGTTTTGTTACACAAAATCAAACATTTAACGTAGTTTTAATGGATAAATACTGACTTGATCGCTAATTGTACTATTTTTGTTATATTTTACCTATTTTTTATTAATTTTTGAACTAATAATATATTTGTTATATTTATAATATTTGTGTAGTTATATATAAATATGTTCATATATATGCTATATCTATATTTTCAACTAGTTATTTTAAATTATAAATTTTATTATTAAAATATACTTACATATTTAAATAAATTATTATTTTTTATCAAAAATGTTATTATATATAAAATATTATATAATATATAAATATAACTTATATGAGATACATATACAAATGTATTATAAAAATACGTACTATGTGAATATATATTTAGTGGTATATGTATATATAATTATTTTATATTTTATACTATTTCTTCTATATTATATATAATTAAAAACATTATATTAGTGAGAATATATTACGTTCTTTTTATAAATTTATTATTACACATAAGATTTTATAAAACTTATAAATATAAATTATACAAAAAATAGACAATAAATATATTACAAATAATATTAATATTTAAATATATATTTAATAATATATATAAATGTAATTAATATAAATTTTTCATGATTTATTTAATTTTATATATTGAAATATTTTATGTTTTTAAATAGTATCTTATACCATTTTATATAGTGTTTAATTGCATATAATATATTATAAAATTTAATACACCAATTTTATGTTATTTCTTATCTATTATATATTATATTGTTGTGATACACTAAAATATTAAGTAGTACATTGTAAATTTTTTAGATAATACTATATTACGTGAAAAATATTATATTAAAAATCTAAAATAATATATTAATATATTACACTAGTAAATTATTTATTACAAATAGAATATAATACAAACATATATAATATTAGTTTTATTTATAATTACATTTTATGATAAACATAATCAATATCTATATAATAAGTCCATATTATATACTATATATTTAGATATATTTATATAACACACATAATAAAAAATATATATTATGAATATATATTTAATAATATATGAATATATATATTAATTTTTTTAGAAACAGATTTGCAACGGATTTTGAAAAAAAAATGATGCTACAATATTATATTTCCCTCAAAAATCAACAATAAATTTGCAATATCATTGAAAAGTAAAAAAAATGTTGGTAAAATATTATACTTCCTGCTAAAATGAGAGACAGATTCGTAAAAAAGGAAATTCTATGACAAATCCGTTTGTAACCGTTGCAGATTCTATTGGAAAACATATATGAATTACAAAATATGTCATAATTTTTTCATTAAAAATCTATTGCAAATCTATTTCTGATTCATATTATCAGAGACAAATTTTTTGTCACAAAATATTTGTCTTTAAAGGGCCAGTTTTTTAGTAGTGGATTATATTCAAATCTAAGTTATGTTCGCATTATCCTTCTAAAATTAGAGTCTTCTATTGCTTCCATTGCTAAATGCTGCCTCCTAGTTATGAAGTCATTCAAAACCTCATCAAACACTTGTTAACAAGTCTAAGGTAAGGATATAATTTAAACGTTACTAAATTAATCAAAAACTTTGAATTTTGACATTATTCTTAGTGATATATTCCATAAAGTTTATCTATTCCTCTTATAGCTTTGTATAATATATTTGGAAGCTCCACAAACTTTGTTAACTCTACAACATGAGTAAGGTTCCTTTACATATTCCTAGTGATTCAAACTTGCATTTTTGCTAGCTACCTTTTCTTAGGTTTTACCTTTAATAATGTTGATCCTTTTTGAAAATACTTCTTTTATATTTTGAATGGATAAATATCATGAAAATATATTAATGTTTTGGGATAAATTTATTTAAGGTATCAATGTTCCGAGTGATTTAAAAGAGGAATCAATGTGTAGAGATAAATTCATTTAAAGCATCGACGTTTTGAGAGGTTAAAAAGAGGAACCAACATGTACAAAGTGAGTCAAATAAGATATCTATGATTGATTATTGAGAAATATCACGAAAAGTTAAATGAAAACTAATCTAAACACTGAAACCTCAAATAAATATTGTGAAACATTGAATACTTCATTCGATTCACTTCGTGAAATATTAATTCCTCATGTTAATTATTTGGAATGATGATACCTTAAATGAACTTACCCATAAATATTAATATGTTATGATATAATTTACCCTACTTTTAATGTGTACCAACTACTATAAGCACTTTCCCTTATTACCACATATTTTGACCAAGTTCCTTCCCATAAACTTAACCTTGTTTCCACCAATCTAAACCTTTATGAATTTAGGACCTTCTAAATTAGACTTTAAGCTTAATTTTAAAATTCATTCCCATTACTCACCCTTGCATTGACATTGGCATATCACCAACACTAATACTAAAACCACTGTGCAAACGTCCATCACAATCTCCATGGTGTTAGCAATGATGATTGCTCGATGCTGGTGGTAGCGAAAATTGTCAAGGTTATAATGGTCGTAATGATTTTGATGGTAGCATACTGAAAGTGGTGAATGGAGGTGAAATGTTGTAATATGATCGTAGTGGGGTGGTGCGGTGATGTTAGTTAAGGAAAATAATGTAATGGTGGTGGAATGGGCTGATAGAAACAATAGTGGTATTACTCATTAAATAGGGAAATATTGGTATTTTCCTTATATTCTTAGCTTAATCTTATAAAATAACTAATGAAGTTATAATAGAGATTTATGTAGAGTAAGCAATCAAATATATGTTACTTGGTTATTATGAGGTATAATTATTCCAAAAAATATATCTCGTATTTCCTTTTTTTTCACTTTTGGAAGTAGATGGACCCCAAAAGTTACATCATGTAATGCCCCAATCCCTATAGAGAATTATCATATCAAGTTCTCAACAAAATTGCTAGGTTAGATTCTCGAATCCACTTTTTTGTATCCTTAGCCGAAGCTAGACTAAAAAAGTGTCACTATACAAGCTGGGTTTGAATCAAACTCATTTGGCATATTTTTTCTAATTAAAATAATATAAACGGCTTATATCATCTCAAACTAGACTTATGCATTATGCTTAATTTCAACATAATATAGCCTGTAAGTTTATTGGGTAAAATGTCATAAAACTCAAGTTGGATCAAGTTTGAAAAATTTTATCAATAGATGTGATCTACACGTCGGCCAGAGGGAAAGACAAATGAAGGGATGAAGTGCCCAAAGTGACAAAACCACTAAAGAATTATCCAGAGTTCCTCATTTTGAACGGAAGGTACAATGTCCGAGTCCTACAAGGAAAAATCTCATTTGGACTTGTCAACCACCTATCCAACCCCATATCAAGCGCAGCGATACAAATTTGATTTTGATAAAGTTTCCGATCGTATTGGGAAGAGAAACGTATATAAGGGATTCAAGGCTCAGGCTGATAGGTAATGTTTCAAATTCATTGCATTTGGAATTCTTATAGGATGTACGTAAATATAAAAATGGCCGGTGCTATCGCACCAACTTGCATATGACGCTTATGCTGATGTATTTGTTTTAATACAAAAGCAAACACTAGGATATTGCTAGAGGTACGGATGTTTCCATATATTAAAGTTCAAATAAACATATAAATAAATGTTGTAATTCTACTCAATCGCTTTGAAACCTAGTGGTATCACTATTGATCTCTCGAGTAAAAAGTATTAGGTTCGAGTATTGTCTCCCCCATTATAATAAAAAAAAAATGTTATAATTCTAATTATAATCTTTATGGAGGAAGAAAAGTGTATAGAAATGTGAGAACTTTTTCATTTGGTAGTGGCCCCTATAATACCTAATCAATTGTTATTATCAAAAACCATATCTTCTGGTCATGACTCTGACCATTCACCTATGAATTTATATATGTCGCTTGTTTCGATTCTAATGAATTTAGGATAGCTAGCTATGTCCAAATGCATGCATATTGTAGTACCCAACCCTAGCTTTTAGACCATATTTTGTCCCTTTGAGGTATGGACACCCATTTTACACGGCTAACGAATCTCATGATTTTGTTTAGCTTCATGTCACTACCCAACTAAGCATATTCTTGGAATTCGGTGGCTGTGAACGTAATAATCTCTTTCTTTATTCTAAAGTTATTGTTTTCTTGAATTTTACACTATAATGAAACTTTTACCACATTCTTATTCTTTTACTCTTCTTTGCTCTGTCAAGCACCTTTTAATGGGGGAAAAAACGATTTATTTAATATTATATTCCATATACTATGTACCTGTGATGCGTAAAACCAACAAAATTCTAATACATGTACATACAATATAAATGAAATATGGATAGTGATTATTTTAGAAAACTAATTGTACATGTATGCCATGCATATGCATCACCTCGGGGCAGGTTGGGTTCGACCCGCTTGGTTCGGATCCTCAAAACATGGATCTAGAACCGCTCCATCTTGATGGTGAAGTAGTTTGGACTTGTGGACTCGTTGGTTTACAAGGTGGATCTATCAAGTTCAAACATTTTTAATATATATATATATATATATATATATATATTTCACTTTCAAAAAGCAAAAGAATTTTTTTTTTTTTTTTTTTAATTTGCTAAGAAACATTTGAACCTGCTAATTCGGATGAGTCCATGGCATGAACCTGTGTAGGATCCACCAACCCGGTGGATATCCCTAGCTGTTTCGGGCCATCCACCAAGGTAGGTTTAATGCTGGATCCACCGTAGCCAATTTGGGTCAGACCCAACCCAAGAGATGTCTACCCATGCATATGGCATATAACATCCAATAAATATTTTTCTTAAGGGCTTAACAAAAATTCTTATGAACTTTGATATATTTCATTTTTATATTATCTAGAATTATGAATAATGAGTGGAGTTCTGGTCCTATACATATAGATTTGAATAGCATAGTTTTGTGTTTTAACTCGGGCCGCAAGGGAATGATAATTTCATGAATTGATTTGGATCTTCGTATGTGTGAACATGGTTTGAAAACGTAAGCCCATTTAGTCGTAGTTGTCTCACTGTAAAATACGGGATGGCTTTTTTCAATTAAAAAATTATATCATTTTGCATTATGCATTTATAACTGCATTTAAAATGAAAGAATTAGCTAGTTGAATGCGCCTTTGGATCCAAACATTTCTATACAGACCACAATTAGAAGGGATAGAGCAAACAACAACAGTGATATTTTATTTTATTTCGAATTGCTTTGCGATCATTCCCTCTTTTGGAAATCTTGGTACTGCTACAATTTTGCAATTTGTGAGTTGGTAAATGACGTGCAAAAAAGAAAGGTGAAATTCACATTGGATATACGAATTTTAGCAATTTATATAATTAACTATCTAAACATTACTTATTTTTACAATTAATTGCTTAAACTTTATCAAATTTTGCAATTAACTACATGAATTTTACTTATTTTTACAATTAGCTATCTCATCTAGATACCATAAATGAAATAAAAAAAATTTATAGGTAGTAAATTAATACTTTTAAACTTTAGGTAGTTAATTGCATAAATTGATAAAGTTTGGATATCAAATATATCATTTACCCAAAAAGAGAGTGAGAGAGAGTTATGGAAAGGTAAAATTTACAAGAATTATAGTAGAATAAAGTGCATGACTAATTAAAGAGAGAGGATGGAATGGGTAATACAGTATATTTCCTTATTGATACTTACAATTAGGGCAGCAAACGAGCCGAGTTAAGTCGAACTTTTTAAAGCTGGAGCTTAGCTCGTTTAAAAATTATCAAGATTAAGCCAAGCTTTTTGTCAAGCATTAAATCTAGGTTCGAGCTTAACTTGTTTAGCTAAATGAACTTTATTTTGAGCTCGAGCTCGATTTCTTTACGGATGAAGCTCGAATCAAGCAAAGCTTTTTATCAAGCTTAATGAGCTTTTATTGAACCTAAAATTAAAGCTCGAGAACGACTTGTTTAAATAGCCCGTTTTTCATTTTTTTTAAACCTAAAAATAATATATAAGAGTGGCTAAATATGAACATATATATTAAGTAGAAATTATATTTGTTGTTTTATTTATATGTTAATATATTATAAATATAGAACTTATAAATTTTGCTAACAATCTTATTAATAAGTTTACTCACAAGCTTGTCTATGAACTTACAATAGGTCTATTCACGAGCTGGCTCGTAAGCTTGAATCAAAGCTGGAGCTCGGTTCTTTTAGATAAACAAGCTTTATCTTAGACTCGTTCTTGGCTCGTTTACTAAATGAGCTCGAGCTAAGTCAAAAGTGAGCCGAGCTCGAGTAGCTCACAAGTAGCTTAGCTCGTTTCCAGCCCTACTTGCAATATAGATTTTTGGTTGAATTCAAAACCAATAGTAAAAAAAAAAAAAAAAAAAAAAGAATTCTTATTAGAAGCGATATACTATTACTACATGCATTGTTTAATGGAGGTCTACGAGCTTTTAAAATATGGACAGATGGAAGTTTTTATAACTATTAACAGTAGTTCTTGATTGGTATGTTGAAATTTTATATGTTTTTACATTTTAACATTGCTAAGCGCTACTTTATTAATATATATATATATATATATATTTATCTTTTATTAGGAGTGAGTATATAAGTGGGGGAAAGAAGTTTACATGTGAAAAATAAGGGTTGCATTTACCATCATTTCTATATGTCAAACTATAATTTCAATGGAAGAATGATTGCATCAACATAATTCTAATGTAATGAACTATTTATTAACAGTGAATGAACTTTGTCCTCTTGATTGCAAAGACAATTATGTACCCTCCTTAGTTCTTAATTTCTAAAATTGTGCATTGATACATATATAGGTATACATATATGTCTAAATCTATATCCTTTTCAAATGCAAGTAGGATCCACAAGAGGATAGGAAAAAATTCTCTTATGTTGCCATGCGAAGAGTCCGCACATGGCGGTTTTCCTACTAGCAAATTATATTGAATCGATCAAGCTCATAAAATGTCCGAGGATACTACTTGCTGATTGCATGTATATCACATTATGTGTCATGATTCTGCATGATGTACTTATCAAAAAATTGTATCTTATTTTTATGATTTACATTTAAATTGTGTAAATTGCACTTTATTTAGTCCGTTTCATACTTGTGATTTTACAATAGTAATTTGATAATTAAGTTTAATTAAAATTTATTCAAATAATTATTTTCCATATCAACCCTAAACAGAAAATGAAAAAGAAAAAAAAATCCTAAAACAACCATTACCTTTGAGAATGAATTATGATTTCGCTGGATCTGTTTTCTGTAGACCCAACAATGCACCAAAACTTCAATGATTTTGCAAGAAAAAAGACAAGCAGACATTACTGAGAAACCAGCATTTTATTCTTTCTTCCAATATTTCGTTGTTGTTGTTTTTTTAACCATTATTTTAAGATTCAGTCTACGTGGAAGGCCTTCGACGTATCAAATCAAGTTGCTAGTTTCATTGGGATATCGGGGTTTGATTCTGCTGTCTGATTCAGACCACTGCACGATGCCGTTTTTTGTGGAAATGTGCGTGATAACTGTGTATTTTCTATTTCTTTTTTTATTTGCAAATTGCACCAAGATTTTAGTGCAATAATCTGCAAATTTTTTATGTGTTTTGTACTCACTTGCAATAAGAAAATAACAAGTATTATATCTCTGAAAAAAGATTGATTAGTATTAATATTTTACGTATGTGAATGAGCAATGAATAAGTTTTAATATTATTTTAACAAAAAAATGATAATAGTAATAGAACGATTTCTCTTTTTTTTTTCTTCAAGTTTTTTTCACAAACTATAGTCTAGAGGATATAGTCATGTAGCCGCCCCTCTCTTCTAAATTTTTTTAGTTTATTTACTACTTATATTATGAAAATCTATCACTACTAATCCAAACGACTGCAAGTCTTTTGCTACTGATCTGAAAAACCATAAATCTATTACCTTTAACATCAGATCCGAGTTGTATTTCATTATTTTGATCATTATTGATAATTCGATCGGTTTAAAGATTGTGAAAATGAACCAAATATTACTTTAGCAGTAGTTTTAGAATAATCGGAGTCTTTATGTATTTTTAATTTATGCTTTTTATTTTGCTTTAATGTCAATTACATAGAGCCGGCAAGAGGCAACAATCTTGTTTATTTCTTCCAATTATTTTTCTGACATATATCCTGTAATCAGTGACATACACGAATCGAATTTTATTTCAAAAGTTAAACACCCAATTGCGTGTAAAGTGATTATTCCATGGCATACTGTGCTGTCTGCTACGATTTCATTGGCACATCTCATTTGTAATTGGATTTTCGTGAGTCTTCCTTCAAGGTAAGTTCGGATAGCCATCTGTCGTTTAATTTTCAAAACCTACATTCAGACTTATTTAAAAATAAATAAATAAATTTCAAAAACAACGTTGAATGAGATGAATATCTTCTATGGTTTAATTCTTTGTGTAAACTTTTCAATTTCAACTTTAATGTTCTTTAAGTCCGAGTAAGTCAAAGTCTTTTATTATTATTATTTATATATACATATGGCTTTTACGGGTACTCACAAGGCACGTTTTCCTCCTTGATATCAACTAAAACAACATAATTCAAAAAGGATTAAAGACTTTAATGGATAAGTGTTGTCCTAGTGGAGAAAATGATCATTAATAATATAATAATTAATAGCAAGAAATAGTATCAATAAAAAAAGAAAAGAGAAAATAAATCCCTATACTTATGTGGAAGAACTTTGGATTATAGTGAAAGCATCGAGCAAGAGTACAATTAATCACTAAGAAATATAGTGTTTAATAAGTTTCACAAAGAAATTACCTAATCTAAAAATCCTCGTACGCTTTTCAAGTCTAAGATTTGAACTAATGAAAACCCTCTCTGTAGATCTTTTATTTCTTCTATTTTTGCAATTTGTAATAATGATAGAGATCAAATAAATGAAGGGTAAATGTTTACATTTGATGCCTAAACTTTGCTAATTGTACAATTTATTATATGAAGTTTAAAAATATCGATTCACTATATACAAACTTTTCAAATTCATTTCGTACCTAGATGATGCAATTAATTATAAAAATAACTAAAGTTTAGGTAGCTAAATGCAAAATTTGGCAAAATTCAGGAAGCTAATTATAAAAGTGAGCAACGTTAAAGTAGTGTATTGGCATTTTTAAACTTCATATCATTAATTACACAAATGTGCAAAGTTGAAATACCAAATGTGACAATCACTCTATATTAATGAAAGCACAATTGATGCATATTTTGTATTTTAAAAATTTTTAGAGAGTTATATATGTAAAATGATCCAGAACATGATTATTAATAAAAGAATCAAATTAATAATGGTTAAAAAGAGGTCACAACGTTTAGAGAGTAAATTCATTACTCTAACTGGCTACTAAATCATGCTTCTACTAGGAAATGAAGAGATTTTAAAGAGTCAAAGCTACTCAAGAAATCCAAATCCCATCATAAGGTGAGGGTGTAATTTTAGATTGTCCTATTATGGGTTTTAAATTTGGAAAATGACATGGGTGCATAAATATATGTTTTGGATAGCTAAAATTTAGGTATTTTAGTGTTTTAGAGGTCTTCTTTTACTACAACAGCTAAAACAAGTAAAGGTGTTGCACATTCAAGTGAAGTAAGATGCAAAACTAGCTTAATGTTGGGATTATTTGGTTATTAAAGTGGATATTTTCGTATTGTATAAAGTGGTATGTAAACTTGGGTTTTGGTTATGTAAGCTAGAGGAAATTTTAAATTTAATAATGAATAAGATGTTTGTGATGATGTTTGTATGAATTCTTGAGGTCATATTATATTAAGGTTGACTATTGGTTTAGGTGCTTGTTGGAATTGCAAACTTATATGAGAAATATGTAAAATAGCACTTGTGTATGGCATAATTTATAAGAAGTGAGAACTTGTTGTTGAATCTAGAAATTGTGATTAGTTATGGAATTTAGCATGTTTAGGTGATGAATCTTAGGAGTACTCATCGTAGAGTTAGAATATATGCAATCGGACATGCAAAATGTAATTCTTAGCAAATTTAGTTAGATTTGTGGATATGAGATATTTCATTGAGATAAATGGTTCATGGAGTATTCTAGATGAATTAAAATGTTAAATTGGTGAATTGATAAAGACTCATACTATAGAGAAACTAAAATGGACATATAGATTTTATTCTCTAATATGAAATTAGTAAGTTAAGAAAATTGATAATTAGATAGATGTTATAGGTTGAAAATGGAAATTGAATAGTAATAATCTAGATTAAGTTTGCCAAAACTCAATTCATTTTGTTTCGATTTGTACAATTTTGTGGATTTTTTTTTTATTTTTTTAATTTCTTTTTTTTTATTTGTAATTTTTTATTGTTTTAATTACATATATATATATATATATATATCAAACTTGGCTAAAAGAAAAATAAATAGATGCAAAAATGGGATGTCTACACTCGTCTTCTACCTTAACATTAATATTCTTATGATTATGCAAAACTCAACATGTAATCCTTAAGAGAAGCATTATTTACAATTATATGATAAATATAGCTTTTGCTTTAAAACTAACCAATTTGCTAACAATTTTGTCAAATATAGATTTTCTAATATACCACTACCTAATAGAATTTTAACACCTAACACCACCTATAGATATAGGATATAATTTTAAAAATACAAATAAATAGCATAAAGCATGTTCTCATCCACTTAGCCCTAATACCAGTATATTGGTGCAACAAAGGAAAAATCTCTAAAAATATAATAATTCACAGTAAGTAATGACACCAATAATAAAAAGGAAAAGAGAAAATATACACAAATACTTACTTAAGTGAACGTTGAACTCAAAAATCCATGGGTAACAGAAGAATCAATCATTAGAAACTAGTAAAGTGTACAAATGAGTTATACAAACAAAATGTTTGATCTAAAATATTTAATATAGTTTCCAAGTTTAAAGTTCTAGGCTAGTAAGAAAATCTCTCTTTATATATATTTTTTTCTTTTTTCCTTTGGTGTTTATAATAAAAGTAGAGACTCAATATATTGAAAACCAAGAGGAAACATGTTTCATCATAAAAGTTTTAAAGATTTATATGGAGATAGTGTATCCCATGTTGATAAGAGAAATATAAATAGTGGGGATGAAACCACAAAGGTTTGGAATTGAATTTGTTAAAATATTGAAAAAAAAAGGTTGAATTAAATTGAAAAAGTTGGTAACTTCATAAAAGTTTTATTGGAATACCATTATCATGAGCCATTGACATCAAGCACTATTTTTTTTTTTTTTTCTTTTGTTTATTTTTATAGTGCATAGGACTTTTTATGTAAGGTAAGTTTTGTTCACGGTAGATCAACTTTTTGGATTGTAATGGAATAATACCTATGAAAAAATTTTATACCAACTGCTAATGTAAAGGAAAACTAATTAAAATAACATTTCTCTATCTTACATAGCAATTTTTCGATTTTTTTTTTCACTTTCCCTTCTCTCTCTCTCTCTCTCTCCCTCCCCCCCCCCCCCCCCCCCCCCCCCCCCCCTCTCTCTTTTCGTGCTACTATCGCTTCTTCTTCTTCAAAGTCCTAACCCTAAATCAAATAACAAATAAAAACGTCCCTATATAATGATGTTCTAGAATTACCTGCTCTATTAACACACTACACCATGAATGGTAAAAACTATCATGTAGGATATGATCTCATTAATGGCATATATCAATAGTGGTTAACTTTTGTCAAATATATTTCATACTCATGTGATTCAAATGAGCAGTTATTTGCCAAACACCAAGAAGGATGCAGGAAGATGTCGAACGAGCTTTTAGAGTGTTACAATCTCGTTTTGCTATAATTTGTAAATCTTTGCATTTTTTGGATTAAGAGGTTTTAGGAAAAATTATGAAAGCTTGCATAATTTTACATAATATGATTGTTGAAGATGAACGAGACGGCTACTAAAATTTTTTTAAGTACCAGATTATGAATTGGGAGGTAATAGTAAACCAACATCTCATTTTTTTTATAGTCATATTGGGGAATATGCGACGTACATCCAAAACAATATTCAACTAAATGATAAGGTAAAACATCGTCCGTTACAAACCAAATTGATTGAACATGTGAGAGAGATTTATACCCGTACCCACCAATTGATATTTAAATGTCATAGTTGATTATTTTAAATTGTACGTTGGTTTTTCATTCCTTTTTTATCCCTCTAATGTTGGTTTTATACTATTTTAAATTGTATGTTGCTTGTGTTGATTTTAAATTAAATTATCGTGTTTATAATTTATCTTAAATATTATTTCTAAATCAGCTATCGTGAAATCATCAAATTAAAATAATTTATATTTTGATACTTATTTTTTAATAAATAAATTAAAAATCATTATTATTATATGCAAATAAAAATTTATAATTTTAATATTGTTTTAATTTATTTCCATATTTATTTAACATGGTAAAGAAAATATTTTTTTAATCTAAAAATGACAATATAATATGATATCCCCAAAAACGTATTATAAATTATGAATAAACTTTGTTTAAATAACTCATAGATAAAATAGAGAGTTACTTGAAAAGCTGACAGATATGTTAACAATAATATAACTGAGATTTTATAGATGTTATTTCAATACTAAATAATTAATTAAACTATTAAATCACTTATGTGTAATTACATCCTAGAATTTTTTATAATTAAAATTAGATCAACCTAATTTTTTCCGTACAAAGATTTGGATGGTGAGATGAAAAGTCGATAAGTGGACCCACATTGCATCACTCACTACATTTTTTTATTCCCACAGCAGAGATTGCTACTATATATACCCAACCGGCCAGGCCACTCATCACATTTTTCACAAACTACAAGCTCCTTACGTTAACTTCTCCGAACGAGACGTCCACCGGAAATCCAACGTCGAAATCGATCCTGGGTCCTTCTGTTCCCTCCCGGTGGCGAGCTAACGGCGAGAGAAAGCAAGCTGATGAAAGCTGGCAGCAGAACATGGTAAAGTGCAGTGCAAATGTTGGGACGGTGGTTATCTTAATGGTTCTAACGGCGTTCATGGTGGTGGTGCCACTGGTGTTGCCGCCGTTGCCTCCGCCGCCGCTAATGCTTTTGTTCTTTCCTGTTGGAATAATGGCGGCTCTTGTTTTATTGGCTTTTTCTCCGTCAGAGGGTGCTCTAAACGCCGTCGTTGAGGAATTAGGATTGTAATAAAATCTTTTATATAGTGTATAGTTAAAATTGCTCGGTTATTATTATTATTATTATTATCATTATTTGTTTTTTTTTCTTTTTATTTTAATAGTGATGATGGAATGTAGCCATATGATATCATTACTTTACCATATCCTAAGAGATAACAATTATTCAATTTGAAAGTTTTACAGTTTGACCAAAAGTTGAATTTATCTATTGATTTAAACGTATAATACTATAATGTTCTGTTTATGTTCCCCATATTTCATTTTGTTTACATTTTCAAAATGTGGTTAGATAAGATGGCATGTGCAATGGATTGATGTTGTTATTATTACTTTTTTTTTCTTTTTTTTTATAAAGAAAAGGAGAATTGAATCGGTCATATTTGGTATTTAGGGTTTTAATAAACTTAAATTTGTTAAGAAATTTTATGGTCCCGTCCTTAATTTTGATAGGATCGGTTTTATCATTATCCAATAGCTCACATCATATCCAATCGTGATTGAATTACTAAAATATTTTAATCACTATATTTATTTTAATGATTAGATGGTTGAGTAGATGGTCCGATGGAACGGCAGAAGCTTCCAAAGTTATTTAACGCATAATGTTTACAATGTGAAAATAATATGTATCATCTATCAGTTCATCAACTCCTATTGATATTTCATTTTGTTTACATTTTTAAAATGTGGTTAGATAATATTAAGATTTGAAGTCTATTAGATAAGATTAAGATTAAAGTCTATTGGCATGTTCATTTTGTTTACATTTTTAAAATGTGGTTAGATAAGATTAAGATTTAAAGTCTATTGTAATGTGCAATGGATTGACATGCTGAGAGATTGATCTTTATGACATTTGATTATTAAGGTTTTGAAAAGCTTGAAGTTATTTAACACAATGTTTACGTTGTGAAAATAATATGTATGATTAGTTTATCAATTCCTATTGGATTGAATTTTAAAGAGTTAATATTACAAATGATACATGAATTTTGATGAAATAGATAATTAGATACATAAACTTTAAATTTTGAAATTGATGAATTTAATTAGAACCAAAAAAACCTTTTCATCCATGTCAACATTAGCTCCATTAAGTTTTTTAATTATTAAAATGATCAATTTCAAAATTTTTTAAAGTACTAGATTGATTAATTTCAAAGTTTTTTTATGTATTAAATTGATTAATTTCTAAATTCAAATATCCAATTATATAATTTGTGAAAGTTCAAGTAGCATTCGTGACATTATCCCAATTTTAAAATGTGATTTAAAAAACAGAATAAAATAAGTTAGTTATCAACAATATTTGTATTTTTAGAAGAAAAAATTATAATTTTCATATTTTTATATGCAATTTTTAGCTTAACAACAATAATTGTTTTATATATATACCAAGAACTGTAAATAAAGTAATTGATTGGATAGCCACCGATGTAGGATCGTATAAGCAAAAGGAAAGGAATGTGCTATTCGAATCGATAGTAACGTACTCCGTCCACTAAAGATTTTGTTGTAGTTTCTTATTATAATTTGTTGACGTTGGTTAATCAAATAAAAGCGGTGTTCGCTTTCTTGAGAAAAGGACATTGTTGTCTTAATCATATTTTGTTTTAAGGATGTTTTTGTTTCATCTCACATGATGTTTTTATATTTTTTAAATAAATATTTACCAAAAAAAAAAAGATACTGATAAAAAATTGATAATTTTATTTGAAAACAAACTAAACAGATTCGATATAAATATGATATAGATAAATTATTGATACACATATGATACAAATACGATACAGATAAAAAACAAATTGATACATATCCTTAAAAATTAAAAAAAAAAAAAACCCAAGATGGTGTCGTAGCAAGCTAAATCACTATCCTCTTATGTACTCTGAAATTTTCTTATAATTTATGTTTTAGAAATTTGAAAGTTTTATCAAAATATATGTTTCTTTCCCCAATGATTTTATATATATAATGTGTTTGGCTTATCCTCCTTTGAGTAAAATCCAGTATCAACCAATAGTTTACAACACAGTGAGCACTAATAAAACAATGGTATTTTAAGTAGTGGCTAACTTTACCGAATAAATATATATAACATTTAAAGTGTTTATATATATAGAACTTTTATGATCTCATTAATGATATCGCGCTTGTAAAATTATCATTAAAATTAATTATAAAAAAATTTGTATAAAATAATATCAATAATAAGTCTGAATCTTTAAATGACATAGTGAAATAAGTCATATTATAACTACTATGAAATTATAGAATTTTCATATATATATATATATATATATGTGTGTGTGTGTTTGTGTATCCCGAAAGAAAATTAATAAATTGAGAACTTTGTCAACTTTTCAATGGATTAAAAGCATTTGTTAACAAAAGTTGGACTTGGTTTCTTTTGTCTCTTTTCCTATTGGACAAATGGTCAGATGCAGAGTAAGTAGATTAGGCAATGATGGGACATGGTTCCTAAAATGGAATTTCCATGCGCAAATTCAATGAATTTAGCCATATTGCGAAGTTTCTTGCATATGGTTTTTAGGCCTTTTGGGGACTTGGTGTGTGCATTACGATTCCTCCATGGATCCAAAATGCACATGACTTTTCAGTACTTCGTGTAACATGAAAAACAAGGAGTGCACGTGACTCACGAGACGCCAGACGGTGGAAAAATAAAAGATAAAAAAAGGAAAAGCCTACCTTGCCCAAATATGTGAGGACAGAAAAACAGGGAGTCAAAAAATATACAGAATTGAGTTTCGATTGCGGCATGATATTCATTAAATCTTGAAAACTTATAAATAATTTTTTAAAACTTTAATAAATTGGTAAATATTTTTTAGATATTATGAGTTGTAACTTATCTCAATAAACAGATTGAAAATTATTGATTTATCTAGTTCACATAAACTAGTGGGTTGAGCACGCTAATACACCAATCTAGCCAAAAAAATCAATTTATACATTTTGATAGGATTAGACCCGACATTATAAAATAGTAACCAATTGATCAATTTTATCCTATTAAAGTAGATTCGTTATTTTTTGGGTTTAATGAATTACAACCAATAGAACAAATAATAAAGAATCTCGAAGAGTGAAAAATATATTTAAAAAAAAAAAAGCCTCAATACTCAGATAATTACGTGTAACAGAGTTTGTTCTATTAAAAGTAGTAGTAATTGTAACAATTATTTAAATCTATGAGAATATAGATCAATAAGCGGGCAATACTCATGGTCTTTCCAAATTACAAGAAGTAGTGAGTTTTTTATGCTCATAAATTGGATAGATTTGCATGATTTGAATGAATTTGTGAAATATATCTCACAATATGTAAAACACAAATGGAGAAATCTCAATTGGAGAATTAAAATTATTGGACTAGGTACAATAATATATTTGATGGTTCATCATCTTCTCATAATCAAAGTGTGGAGTCATGGTTCTATATTAGAAATGAGAAGTTGGAGTCGCTTTAGCTTTCACGCCAAGAACCAAATTCTTAGATTTTTAATTCATGTTTTTTTTTTTTCTTTTTTGACTTTTACGATGTGCTAGAGTTTGATAGATGGAGAATGTTTTCATTTTACAATGTACTAGAATCTAATTTTTATACAACTATCTTGGCCCCATTGGAAATTAGGCTAAAACCTTCAATGTTTGTGGATTCTAAATGGGAGTTAGCTAAATTGGTGCAAATTGGTAGTGTGTGTGTGTTTTTTTTCCCCATAACCATAATGGCATGATATATATATATATATATTGGGCCAATATTATCAGCATGAATTTGAGCAGCATTTTTAGTCATACAGCCAAACTTTCTAACCAATTTCTTACAAGCAACTTCATATCAAGTCTTAAACCCATTTTTTAGCAAGAAGTTGAATCTTTTGATCCACTAGCCTACTTCATACTATTAGTTTCGTGAAATTACATGAAGACGAGCTTACTTTGCTTAATGCTTATGTTTCCTCAACCTGTTCACAAAAAATGACTACATTTAATAATGCCACCAAACTACAACCCTCACATAAACCATTTTTTTACTCAAACACCAACCCATCATTCAATTCAAATTTAGACTCTACAACTTTTACTAAAAAAAATCATTGTCAAGTAAGCAATTAAGTCTTACCAAATTAGGTTTCAAAAAGGAAATAGGGCTTTGTTATAATTGTAATAAGAAGTTTGATAAAGGCAATGTGTATAAGGCCAAAATTTTGTTGGATGATGATGAAGAAGATTTTAAGGATTGAGAGCATCAGGAGGTTGAGATAGGGGAAGAAATTAATGTTGGGAATGTCGAAATAAGCTATCATGCTTTATCTAAACTTTTAGCTGCAAAAACATTAAAATAGAGATTTTATAGGATGAAACACGCTATCTATATTAGCGGATTTTGAGGAGTACACGTAATCTTATATAATTACATGCTGCCTTAATTCTTTATCTAAGTTTTAGCTCAAAAAACATTAAAATTGAGAGACTTTGTAGGAGGAAATATGCTAATTATATTAGTGGATTTGATGAGTATACATAATTTTATATATAATTACATGTTGCCAAGTTTTTTAAGCTACAAATCGTGACTATCCTACGATTTTAAGTGTTGATTGGAGATGGTGAAAATTTTACTTGTATAGAGGTATGTTGTAGTGTGTTGTTCAAAAGGAGTCACCTTTTTTGCTGATTTCTACGTTTTGGCGACACAAGATGCTGGACTAATATTGGATATTCACTGGATGACTACTTTGGGTTCAATAACTATGGACTATTTTAAAGTTAATGATTTTCTAATCGAACGATGAAATTGCGAAGTCATAAGAAAATAGCAAAAAATCTCCTAAGAACATCAAACATCAACAGTCAAGGAAATTGGTTTAAAAACAAAAAATGTGTCATCTTTACTAAGTTTAGTAGCACAGAAGAATGATTCATTTACCTTCAATAATGCTATTGAAGCATGATTGGTCATATTTGAAGATTTTTTTTGTGACCCTATCATCAACGCCACCATTAATTAGGATGTCCACCACCACATTTATCTCATAAATTAATCTTAAGCTGTGAATGTGAAGCCATCATTATCCATAAAATCCAAAATTTGGCATAGAGAAACTTGTTAATAAAATGTTCAAGTTAGGAGTTATACGTCCTAATACTAATCATTTTTCCTAGGCCATTTTCTATTAGTGAAAAAGAAGGGTGGTTCATAAAAATTTTATGTTGATTATAGGGCATGTTCATACTACTATTCAAGACAAGTTTCCCACTCCCATAATTTACAAGTTACTCAATGAATTAGGGGAAGTAACCATATTTAATAATATGGATTTATGAGTTGTAAAGTTTTAGATGCTTCCACAAGAAATTCGTAAAATTGCTGTAGTCATATATAAATACCTCATTTTTATCTATTTAAGTTTTGATATGCACACTATATGCATATATTTAAGTTTTTAAACAATAAAATATTTATTAAGCTTAAATTATAAAGGATTTTAAAATATATTAACATATTACAAGGCCCTAACTTTATTTAAGTACTTTCAATTAAAGATGGGTCTAAAATTGTGTAGTCCAGTCTTAGAATAATATAATTTTTATTGTATATTTGCTTTGAATCCAATTAAATAAATGGCCCACAATGGCTTGACCAATTTAATTGGTCTAAATCTAAGAACTTAAAAGGATTTTATTTGAATTAAGTATTGATGCACAATCAACAATCTAATGGAAAGACACTACATTAAAAAAGAAAAAGAAAAAACAAGGAGTAAAAGAAAGGTTATAAGATCAATACTGGGTGAATGCGAATAAGTGCGTTTTTATTTCTCTCTTCTTTTAATTTTTTGTACTTTAATCGAGGAAGTACTAGTTCAGTAATATTATTACAAAGATTCAACGATTAACCTAAAGAATAAACCTATTGCTAATGACTTGATAAATCTGTGATATATTGAATTTGCAGGGCAGCGTGTCCTTTGGTATGGCCTTTGGAAGCAGGACAGTCGCTCCCATGATGAATGACCCTTATATTTAGATGCCACAATGGACATTAATAACTTACTAGATGGCTACTAGGGTTATAAAAGAGCCAACTTGCTTGTGAGTTAGTCGAGTTCGACTTGCCTTAAGCTCGGTTCGGCTCGAGTTTAATTAGTAACGAACAGAGTTTGAGTTTCGATTCCAGCTTGTGAACACGATCACAAGTAGGTTTTTTAACAGTTCCAAGTTTTATATTTATGATTATATATAAATATAAAACTAAAACAACAATATGTGATTTCTATTTAATATAAATGTATATATATTTAGTTATTTTTATATAGATTATTTTTAGGTCGAACAGGATGGAAAATTGGTTATATAAATGGGTTTAAGCATAAATTTTAGGCTCAATAAGAGTACTCAGGCTTGATAAGAAACTCGGTTGGGTTCGGTTCGAGCTCAATTTATAAATGAGCTAAGCTTAAATTCGATAATTTTTAAACAAACCGAGTTGAAGCATTTAAAAATTTGGCTTGGCTCGACTCATCTTGTCCCCTAATAGCTGCCTCTGAATTCATAAAACCATTCTAAAATTCCTAAACAACGCAACTAAAGCAAACAAGCATGATAATTAACGAAATAATCTATCCATTACTCTTCATTTTTCATGATGTTAGAGAAGCTGGCCATGGCTTTAAAAAACCAATTAGTTTGTTTTTTTTTTTAGGTTAAAGTGAATAAGAAAATCTGAATCTTCAGCAAACCCATCATCGCTCTAAGCAGACCAAACTCATCACTATTATACATCAACTAAACTCTAAAAAAGTTTCAATAATAAAATTAAAGTAATAAATCACAATTAATGTTCAGCACCAATGGCTTAATAAAATAAAATTTTGAGTTTGACTTTCAAATTTCTCAAAAAATAGTTACTATTAGTAAAATCCCAAAATATCCATTTATATAGAAACCCTAACTTACAAATTCATACAATGCATTAGAACATGCACATGTATTCTTTTTAAGACTCAATTATTACCTAAATTACTAATCCGAATAATAGAAATATGGCTTATTCACAAGAAACTCAAATATTTCCCAAATTACTAATTCATATAGATCAACAACTTGCATGGTTGTAGAAGTTGTTGGAAAGATAATTTATGATGCGTGGAATTAAGTGGTGATTATCTTAGGGGTGTATTTTGATGTATAAATGATATATTGAAGAGTAAATTAAACGTTCAAAGATATGGAAGAACATAAGCATCATCTAAGATTGGTTTTACAATATAAAGAGAGTAAAGTATCTTTGCTAGGTTTGGTAATTATGAGTTTTAATAGAATAAATGGCATTCTTAGGCCATGTTGAAAACCGTAGGCTCTAAAGAAATAAAAGGAGTGATAAGTTGGACAAGACCCAAAAGAGATGCAAAGATTAAGAGTTTCTTGGGTTAGTTGGTTACTATAGGCAATTTGTGGAACAATCATTATATATCCTCTTAATTAAGGTTATGTGAGAAGAATTATCCTATTTACGATTTAGAGTCAATTCTTGTTGTTTAAGTATTGAAACTTTGGAGACATTATCATTATGGGAAGAAGTGAAGATTCTATGCAGATCATAAGAGTTGTATTCTATCTTTGATATAGGCTAAATTGATCACGACACAAATGAGATGACTACGGTTCATCAAGGATTATGAATTTTAGATTCTATATCATCCAGAGAAGTTGGTGAGATAGCTTGATCACTCATTAGAAGAAGATACTAGGATGCTTGAGATAGTTAGAAGTGAACAAGATTAAAGTCTAGAAAGTGGCAAATGATTTTGGTACATTTGATGTTGAAACCAACTCAACTTGATAAAGCTAATGGGAAAAAAGAGGAGGAGATAAAGAAGAGATATCCAGAGTTATTTTAATCACCAGGTAAAATTTCGAGGTTGAAATTTTATTTTATAAGGATAAAGATGAAATGATCTTAACACCATTTATAAGAAATTAAAATCATCTGAAGTCGATGAGCCAATTGAAGTCACATAAGAACTCAAATAGCTAAATTTAAAAAAATTTCAATTTTGCCAAAAAGCAAGAACCCAATTTTCTTTTTTTAAATTAAAAACCAATTCAAATATACAAAAATATAGTAAAATTAAAAAAAAAAATTAATGCAATGTTCAAAACAATACAATTCATGGCCATGTTTTTGTAAAATTATGATTTTGCCTTTGACTGGGAAACCAAGGGAAATTAAAAATTAGTTAAAATGGTAATTTAAGTTTAGTTGAATGATGATGTTATAACCAACACCTATATCAAAGTTTAAATCCTAAAGTAGATAGGGTTTCACGTAAGGAAAATTGGAAGCTCAAAATTTTGTCATGTGGCTCAATCTAAAAAGATTATTCTTTTCCATTTCTAAAACCTTAGCCTTACCTTTTTCCTCCCATATTTAATTATCCGTTCTTCTTTTTTTGCCTCTTTCCTTTCTAGAAATCTCTCACCAAGCTTAAGGTAAATCTTCTAAAACCTAAACCTTGATTTATTAAGCTAGACTAGTGGGAGGTTAAAACTAAGTAAATTTGGTAAATTACACTAGAAGGTCCCAACGTTTAGCGGTAAGATTATTTGAGCTCCCAACATTTTGAGTGGTTCAAAAGAGATCCCAATATTTGGAGAAGTGGGTCAATTGAAGTCTCCATTGACACTAATCACAATGTGATAGGTCTTATGAGTTTTGATTAAATATTTCTCCTATCAACTGTGTCACAATGTGATGGGTCTTGTGAGTTTTAATTAATATTTCTCCTATCAACTGTGTCACAATGTGATGGGTCTTGTGAGTTTTAATTAAATATTTCTCTTATTGATATGTGTCAACAAGAATCTTAATTCACTAATTTCTTCAAACGTTGGGACCTAAAATGAACTTACCCTCAAACGTTGAAACATTCCAGTGTAATTTACCCTAAATAAATTATAATATATTTTTACTTTAAGAAATGTGGAGAATGAGGAAGTGTTAGAAGAGGAAGAAGATCCATAAGCTTAGTAAAATTCGCATTGAGATCAAGTTTGGAAGTTTTAATGTGTTTTCAAGTACTTTATAGCATTCTAAGCATAAAAATTGACTTAGGTATGTAGGTTCATACTTTAGGTAGCTATAATTAGTGAACTAGATGATCATTTGGATTAGTAGTTCTTTTGTAGTTGTCTAGGTTGGGCAATCAAGTGTCTAATTGTAAGACCTCATCTTGAGTAACATGGATAAAAGGGGGTTTGCTAGGTGATGAATTATGAGAAGGGCCATTTCTTCCTCTCCTTTATGTCTAAAAGCTCCTTGATAGCATTGCTTAGCTTGTTGATGTCCATCGCTTTGATGGGACAATTCCCTTTACAAACAAAGAACTCGACTCAAACACTATATACAACTCGTGCCTGAGAAACAACTAACACAATGGATGAAGCGGCATCTTCGCTTTGAGAGGTGGTAGGCCACCTTACTTCATTAGGACCAGAATTGTAGTAGTATATAGATCACGCCTGTTGATTTTCCATACGCAGTGACGAGATTCCTTGCAACTATGTAAATCAACAAAATAATTATCCCTGAATAACTCATCATTAACTTGCTCGAGTAACGTTTCATTGTGCTCCATGATTTCTTGGTCTTGTTTGTATATTTCTTCATTCTACACCACAAAGTTGTTGCATAGATTCTCCTAATTCAAGAAATTTTGCAGATCAGAGTTGGCAACGATGCAATTGTAGGTTTAGTCAACTAGTCAATAATTTAAACATTGTTTTGAGCAACATTCTTCCTCTTAGATTTTCTTGTCATTGTGATTGGTGGTTATATATTCGAATAGATGGTTAATCACTTCCTACAAAGGACATCAAATGTCACCTTATATTTTTGCTAATAGAGTATAGGGCTTTCAAAATCTGCAATTGATACTTCTAGGGTTTTTAAGATAAAGGGCTTATGAATAGAACAACTGACGATTCATTTGACAAGACCACTCATATACTTAAGTTAGTAATATGTGGGAAATAAGTTTAATAGAGTAATGACAAAAGTAAGATTTGTGTAGCTTATTTACTATTAACTCTGATGGCTTATTTATAGGGGAAGAACCATGATAGATATGGCAGTGAATCACCATAGTGGGAAAGTGCATCCCAATATTATAGAATAGCTTATCATCCTATTATGATAATTTCTAGGATCATCATAATATAATAAAGATAGTTAATGCATCAATTAACTGCTTATATGGGGTGAGGCCAACTTAATAGGTCAGAGTTTTAAGGTAAGCATTTAAGTATCTACTCGAATATAAGGCAAGGAGTAACCGAGCTATTGCTAACTACAGTAGCTCAGTCTGACTATGCATAACTCATTCAAGGCCTATTAAGGGTCGAATAAGGCTCAAGTATTTTGGACCATAACCCATATAAGTCACTCTAAGCCTAAAAAACTCATGTCTAAAATGGCCTATTAATGACAATTATAGAAGGGAGAATACAAATTAAAGAGTCATCAATCATCTATGAAACTAAAAACCATTGTGTTCATGAGTTTACTGGAGAATAAAAAATTTCATGAAAAGTAAATAGAGAAAGAGAAGACAAAGAAACATACCTTTGCAATCATGGTATATGTTTGTTGCAAATTCTTTTTTTTTTTTTTTTTTAATATTGGATTGTAAGTGGAATGTAAACATTTTAGTAGTGTTGGCTCTATTTCTAATTATGCGAGTATTGGGTCATACCTTTCCTACAGGGCTTGTTATGATGTTGATAGATAATTGAGAAATATTATATAAAGGCATACTTTTGTTACCTTTATCTTCATGAATCCATTGGGATAGGTTTCTAATATATACACAAATTCATCATTAAATGTATGTCAACACTTAAGAAAATATAAGGCTTTAGAAGTTGAAGTCTAAAATGTTTATTATAATCAACGCTAAAGTAACTGAAGATCACTTAGAAAAATAATTGTTCTCTTTCAACATCTTAGTTTATCTCTCCTTAGTCTCCTTAAAATTAAGACTTAGTGACTTACCCCACCTTAAACAAAGTCCAAGAGTTATCCATAATCATTATCATAATAATGCAACTCCAATAGCAAAGTCAAAGAAGTTTGCTAAGTATAACCTACTATAAGTTCACTTGAATAATCGTTCTCTCATTGGCTTATAAAATCATAAAGAAAGTAATAAATTGTTATTGCTAGTAATAAAGAAAATGGGCTACATCAAGTAATGAGTTTATTTAAGATGCATTCAAGAACATATATCTCCCAACTACACCAATTGTACATAAATGGCTTTAGGAAAATTTAAGGGGTAGACTTATGTGCTACACTACTAGTACTACGTTTAATCTTCATTACTATGTTCTCTTCTTCTTGTTTTTTTTTTTTTTTTTTGGTTCCATTTTGATTTCTTTGACTTGTTGAGCTAACTTCACTCGTAACAAGTTGACCTACTTTAAATTGCAATGGAAATAGGTCATGTTCATTTGACTAGCTTTTTAAACAGCTTGAAAAATTCAACCTCAACTTGTTTTTTCTATATAGTTAAACATGACTACTTACACCCTTGTACATAGCTCTAGACTCTTTCATGCTTGGAAACTTATATATATATATATATATATACACACACACACAATTACAATTTGCATTTTTGATATTTTGCAAATGAGTGAATTTTTTTTATTTTTTTTTTAAATTACATCACCAATGTTTTATAACTATTTGCTAATGTTGATTGTGGTAAGTAGATCTACTTTTACTGGATCTATAATAATTAATGTAATAAATAGTAAATATATTCAAATATATAATTTAGTGAAAATTTCTAAAAAATTACCAAAAAAAAAAAAGCTTGCTAAGTCCTCGTTAAGATGGGATGATTGAGGAATTTGCAAAATTCTAATGGGTTGCAATCTAGCCATGATGTTAGACAATACCAATTGAATTCAAGTGCTTGCTAGCCATCCCATTGCTAAGGGATAGCTAGTGACCACCTTAGAAGAGTCGTATAAGCTTTCTCAAGTGGTGGCTGCTCATCCTTGGCCATAGGTGCTATCAAATACATTTTATATATGTAAAGCTTGGATTTTAATTTTTATTTAATTTCATTTAATCTGATATATACTAAACCATAACCCATTTAATATAAATCTTCGACTACGAATTAAAAGAAAATTTTCTTTTTGAAAAATTTGGAGCCATCACTCGACTAAAGTCGAGGAAAAATCAAATTAGGATTAATGAGGAGATTTATCTTAATTTAGCTACTAATCTATAAATTTTTAAAAAAAACAATAACTAGAACGAGTCTGGGGATTATCCTATTAAAACTCTAAAGTTGACACCTTAATTCTCTACTTACAATTTATTCCCTTAACATCCTAAAATTTGTTATTATTATCTAAGGTATATACAAAATTAGTCAACTTTATTAAAATTTACAAAAGGAAAAAATATTTACATACAATTATTATACAAAAAATAGTAATATTTTCAAAATCACATCAATCACAAAAATAAAATTTTTCATATTTTAAGTTATCCATTATGTGTCTATATACCTGCTATTTGGAATCAGACGATCCGTAGTTCTTTTGTTTAATGAAGATTTAATTTTTGAAATCTTTTCGCTTTAAGTTTATTCGATTTTATTAATTTTTCCAAAATTAATTATTTTTAATATGAAGCCTAGGATCCATCAATTTAGCTTTTCACAATTTCATAAATATCAGTTTTTCTCTACATGACAAAAGTTTCAAGCGTGATCACATATTTCATGAATCATATGCTACGTATTATTCAAATCAAGATTTCTACTAAGATAATCAATATAATATCAAATATAAAAATTTAACAAAATAAAGTCATATATTCATTATCATGGCCTAACTAGAGTATATATATCACGTCATTTCAAATTTTATTGAAGTTATATTATCACCAATTACATTTTCACAAGCAACCGGATCTCTTTTCAATATAACATAATTTCATGAACACTTATATACATAATACATATGGTAAAATCAAATATTCACAAAATTCAGTATGATTAGAGCCAAGATTATCGTTGTATTATCACATAGCAAGGCAAAATCATGGAATAATGGATTATTAAAAAAAAAAAAAAACCTTAAACACTACAGAAAAATAACATGACAATTCATCTATTATAGATCCAAAATTTCCATTTAACGCATATATTATTTAACATATACACTATCATTACATTAGACATTAATTATTATTATCAAATTATTATTATTTTTCTATTACTATTATTATTTTTATTAGAGTTCCTAGAACATCATTCATATATATTATGATTATTATTAGATTTATATTATTATTAATCCATTTGTTGTTGTTGTTGTTATTAAATAAATAAAAAGAAAACAAGGAGGAATAATTACCTCGTCGATGGCTGCTTCAAGGACAATGGGTCGTGTTGCCTAGACATCGGCACCATTAGGGTCGGTTCCGGACCCGAACCGGAATCGGAACCACCAGAGCCGGGGCGGTTCGTGGTTCCACGGAACCGCCGGTTCTGACGGTTTCGGTTCCGGTTCCGATTCCATATGAACCGTGAATCAAGTTTTCTTTTTTTTTTTTTTAAATAAAAAAGACCCGTCCTCTACTCCTCCCCTTCCTCCTTCCCCCAACCCTCCCAAACAAAACACCAAAATCATTCAGTGTGTGTGCGTTTCGGTTTTTTTTTTTTTTTTTTTTTTTTAAGACGGGTCGGAACCGGTGGAACCGCTGGTTCTGCGTGACGAACCTCTAAGACCCACAGGTTCCGGGGGGGTCCTTTGACGGTTGTAACCGTCCCCGATGGGGCGGTTCTGGGGTACGGAACCCCCGGGGATGGTTGGGGGGGTTCACGATTCGGAACCGCCCCGTGATGATGTCTAGTGTTGCAGACAAACATGGATTGTGAAGCGGATAACGGTTGACTGGAAGCGATGCGGTAATTGAGGGTATGTCAGTCGAAACGAGGGGAGGGTTGGCAACCAATCCAGTAGGGTTAGTTTCGGCCAAAGGCGTCACTGAGCGGTGGTTCGAAGTAAGGAAGCATGTCGATGGCGGCGATCCACATCAGCGGTCATTTGGCGGCCATCAGTGAAATCCAAAGCCACCAACCTATTGATTTTGACCGTTGATGCTTCCTACAACCTCCAATTAGAACATTAGTCCACGAAATCTTAATTAATCCTCAAGAACACGAATTTGAAATTTAAATAAATTGAGAGCAAGTCGTGCTAGGGTAACTATGTATATTTTCTACTTATGCTAGCTATCAATTTTAGGTAATTTCAAATTTAAGGTTATTTTGGCATGAAATTGGTACTTTTACTAATTTTAAGGACTATATTCCAATTAAACTTGATATTTGTGTCTTAAATATCAATTAAAAGCTTCTTATATCTTTCTATTTGCCTAAAAAACAAAAACTTGATTTGCAATATGTTTTTTCAAGAAAGTAAAAAGATGGTTTTTCCTAATTTTCCCGCATTGATTTAACCTATCAAAACCGTAGATTAAAGAACGTTTGGTGTCATTTTGAAGTATTTCATGTCTAGTTTGGAATTTCACCATCAATTTGATGAAATTGTGAAGCTAAGGTGATAAAAAAAATGGCTTATCAATTAAAATGGCTTCTAAGTAGGTTGATTAGCCATTTTCATGTGTGTTTTTATAAGCTTAATGAAGAAGACAAGCTGGCGTCATTGCTTACATCAATTCGGTCAATCAATGGTTGCTATGTGTCACTCACTGTTGGTAGAGAAAATAAATGGCAAATCATACCTCTACCTAGAATTGAATCTAAGACCTCTTATGTGTAAAGCTATACATGTAAAGCAAGTTGGGCAAAAATTTTAATCTGTTTAATATGCAGGCCAAAATAACTCGCCTCACATAACCTATGGGTTGAAGAGGGCCAACCCGCTACGAGTCGGGTTAGTCCACAAACCTACACTTAAAAAATATAAAAAGAAAGAAATATAAATTTTATAAAAGGAAAAGAAACCTTAGTACATTATTTTCTTTATTTCCTCTTTACTTCACTTTTCTATTATTTAGTTTGTGGGTGTTAAGATATATATATATATATATATATGCTTCTATCTAAAATAAACAATACACTATCAACTGATAATTTTCAATATGTATCTTTCTTTGCCACGCCAAAAAAAAATCGGAATAGATTCTAATTTCTATTAGTTAGAATAAATCTTTTTATGTTGAGATAAAAAAATTTAAAATAGAAATATACAATTTTTCTATACACAATTAGCATCTAGGATTAGTATGTAGGTAACTGATGAGATAAAAAGAAACATATTTTGCATTTAAATCATTAAAAAATTGAATTTAAATTTGAATTCTTATATATTTTTTCAATATAAAAAAATACTAACCGGTTCGCGGGCTAGGTCGTTTAACCCACCAACTTGCACGGGGCAAGTTGGGCTAAAATTTTTTACCCGCATAACTTGCAAGCTAAAGCAGGGCAGAGAGGGTTGACTTCCATAACCCGTTTGCATAGTTCTACCTATGTGAATGTGTGTGCTTTACCATAATACAATTGAATTTTTCCTAGTTTAGGCTCATTTAAATTAATTAGCTCATGTTGGTAAAATAATAATAATAATAATAATTAGCTCATGACGGGCTGTTTCAATATATCCTAAATCAAATATATAAAAACTATATTATATTAAACTCGAATATTTTTCTTAAATATTAAAATGTATAATTTTGGGTTTAATACAATATTTTGTTTTTATTACATACTAAAATATATACATATTCCTATTTACACATTTTTAGCTCCAGTGTCTACAGTATACTTTATTCTTTTCTTTAAATTTCTTTTAAACTTTTAATATTTTCTTAGATTATATAATCAAATATATCTAATAATATTATTTTATTGAATTAATTTTAACGATTAATTAGAAGTTGATATGTAATAAGTATTTTTCAAAAAGTAAATTACATTAAATCACTTTAAATACATATGGTAATGTGCAATTTTCTCCAAAAGTTTTTAAATCCGATAAAATCACATATGTAAAATATACATTTGTTGAATATAAAAGAATTTAACCGTATTTAATTATATAATAAATTAACTTACTCGATAATTTATTAGTACAAGTTATAAAAATAGTAAATATTATTATGAATGATTGCTTGTTGATTTGCAATAACCTCTAATCATTAAATAATTATAATTATATTAACTGCCAAGCTATTTAGTGGTACTAACATTAGTCTTTAAATAAGATAAATCAGCTTTAAGCTCCTATAGTGTAGTAAAAAAACTAATTATATTAATTATTAACCCATTAATAAAAACTTCCTTTGGCAGAGGACCCACGTGCTAAAATGAAGGCCATCTTTATCTCAATTTTTTCAAGTAAAAGTTCTCTTATTAAATGAATGGTACATTTTGCTGGGACTGGTGGACTCAGGCCCATTGGGGGGGGGGGGGGGGGGGGGGGGGGGGCTTATTTATGGCGTGTGGCCTTAAGACAAGAATTACTGGCATTGGTGTCGGCCGTCGGGTAGGCCCGGCCTGATAACTAATTAGAATGGAAATTAAAAATAAGGGGAAACTTGAATTCGGATCCAGGTGACCTTACGCAGCACATGCATAATATCGCTAAATATAAATCTATATGAGAACAATACATTAAAAGAATATAAATGTTTTCTCTTTTTTTTTTAAATTTATCTTGTAAATGTTTTAATTTTTCAATTCCACGCATTAATTGGCCAAAAAGCAAAAAAAAAAAAAAATTAGTGTTTTGTTATTTTCTATTTCAAGTATTGCTACTCAAAGGAAATAATAAAAATATAAGTCCTTAATTGAACTGGATATAAAAATACAGATTCCAAAAATGAAAAAAAAAAAGTATGAAACATTAAAACCTTTCTCTGTTCTTTAATTTTTTAGGATCTAAATTTATATTTTCTTTTCCCATTTGAGGACTTAATTTTACCAACACTTGTAATGAAAAGCCACGAAATCTTATTTTGAACTCCTTTAATTTAACTCTGAAATAAAAACTTAAGTAAATAGCTCCCATTAAAAAAATAAAAATAAAAATAAAAATAAAGGGGGGATTTGAAATATCTCAATACATATTTTCTAATACTCTTAGGCTTGAAAAATGGTATTAAAATCACCTACTAAGCCTAACCTATAAACTATCATTATAGTCCACTAGCAGGCATGTGCTGCACCTCCAATAAAAGTTGGTTTTTTGCGTTAGAGTTCTCGAATTTAACTGTTGTTTTGCATTTTCGCCCGAAAAAAAAAAAAAAAAAATTCGATGTTTTGCATGCTGTTGATAGTTCATTAGATTTTCTTTTTTAATTGTTTATGCATCAAAACTACAATATAAATGTTATTGTAAGATGACCAAAGAAAAAAAATGTTATTGTAATTATTGAAGGAGAAGCGTTCATTTGGAATTTTGATAAGAAAATATATTGTATAATTATTCAAATAATAAAATCATGCCACACTTAATCAACAAAATGCAATTGTGATATGATAGGATTGAAATTATGCAATTTATGTGATGTGTTTATGTTTTTGTTTGAAGTAGTAGGATCTTCTTGCACTGTAGCTAATGTCAAACACTAGACATGTCTCTAAGCATGACATTAAGATGTAGGGTTGCAAACAACCCAAGCTATTCACAATGTTTTAGGCCCGACTTGATTTGATTTCAAAATGAAGCTCCTTTAGTTAAATGAGTCAAACTTATAACTTTTATTCAACCTTACGATCTGGCTCTTAAATTGGCTCATTGAAAGGCTTGTGAGTAGACTCATTAAGAGCTTGCGAATAAGCTCTTTAACATTTTTTATAATATTATTTTATTATATATAATTATTTGTATTAATATATTTTTATAATATGATACATAATTATCATTATTACTATGATACTATAATTATTATTACTTATATTGTTATATATGTAAGCAAGCATGACCTCAGGCTCGTCAAGCTAAATGAGCTGAGCTTAGGCTCACGAATCCTTAACAAGAAACTCAAGCCTATACTTTTCAGACTCGTTAGAAAGCCTAACTTAGCTTGAGCTTGTTAATAGGTTAAAACAAATCGACTTCGAACTTTCAAAAGCTTAACTCAACTTGACTTGAATTGTTTGTAGCTCTATTCGAACAATACTGATGTGAGTTGGCAACATATGTGTAAGTATTATAATTTGAATAGGTCTTAACCCCTAACATGATATATAATAAAGTTATTATGTTTTGGATTCTAAAGTGTTACACCTAAAATCCCAATATCATATAAGGAAAAACAAAATGTACATATATTCCATATCACCTATTAATTGCTATAAAGTAAACCTCAATGTAAAACTTTAATTAGCTGAAGAAGCTTATGCTTGTATTTGTGTCCATATTTAGTTGACTATTCATTGATAATATGTTAAATCCTCATAAGTGATGTCAAGACTCACGTAGATTAGAAACTTCCCCTCTTTACCATAATTTCATTTTTAGATTCCATCAATAACACAAAAAGTTTTAATATTTTTGACTCTATGCATGATTATTTTGCAAAATGAATAAGGTTGTAATTAAATTATTATTATTGAGAAATTAATTATGTAGCAATAGGATTTTTAGTTGGTATTTTTTTTATTTTAAATAAAGATATTTTGAGAAGCAAATCAACTCTAGTATTGAATTGCTAATAATAAGTTTCAGTAATGAATGATTATTTGATTTTTTTTTTTTTTTTGTATTAGGAAGTCCTTATAAAATTACTTTTACGATCAGTTAAACATTATAATTGCTTTTCATAGAAATAAGATTGTAAACTTAAGTGTAAACATTTTTTCTAAATGTAATATAGCTTTTGAAACAAATTGAAATAATAAATCAAATATAGGAAATAATAAAATTAAAATAGGATTAAAGAAGTCATTTTACCCTACTTTAATTGTTGCATAAATGTGTGCTTCTTCTAAAAAAAAAAAAAAAAAAAAACCCTTGTTTCATTTCTTAGCAGTTAATTTCCCTTCTTCCTACAATACTCTTCTTTTCCAACAAATTTTCATTATAGAAACCCTAAAGATAAGATATTTCTTTCTAGAATTTGATGATTCTGAATGGAAAGCAAGCAATAAACCTTAGTGCTTTGCTTTTATAGATTTCCTTTAAGGTTAAGTGTAGGGGAAGCAATAAATATGCAAGATTTCCAATTACTAAGTGTTGGGTAGAAAATTTTGGCATTCTTGATTTTAAAAAAGATTTCAATACGAAGAAAAGTACATAATTGAAATCCTTGCTGTTTTTCCACTTTAATTGGTGTATGAGATATGATTCAATGGAAACTATGCTTAAAAAGAAGTACACACAATGATTTGAAGTAATTTTGGCAATTAAAATGAAAGTATGGAGATTAGAATACATAATTTGTAGAGAAGCCTTCATCTAGGTGAACACATCCTGGAACATGACTCGTGTTTAAGCTTATATTATGTTATGTTATACTTTTATTTTGAACATGACTTGATGATAAACCATATTTGAGCTTGTGTTATGCCATGTTATAATTCACATGACCCATATTTGAACTTGTGTTACGCTTTTGTTTTGAATACAACTTGTAACATAATCTGTATTCGAACTCGTGCTACATTGTGTTGTGCTTTTGTTTCGAACACGAATTGAAATATGACTTGTATTAAGCTTTTCTTTAAGATTCAATGTTACCCTAAGACCTTGAAACCTAAAAATAATTATATTATTGCTAAATTTTGATTTTAAATTAATACTTTATATTTCCTGAAAACACCAATAGTGATACATGAGTAGAAATTATCAAATTGTGAACTATAAGCAAGTTTGGAAGCGTAAATAATTATAAATACTTTAGACACTTGTGTATTAGTGTGTTATGATAGGGCATGGACCCTTGTTAGATATTATTAGTTTGATTTAATGGACTCATTGAGCCATCTAATGTTAGTATTATGTAAGTTTAATTTGTGGTTATTTTTTATGTTCATTTGTGGAGTGATTAGTATATATCTGCTAATTTAGAGCTAGTATGATACATGTGTTTGGAGTTTTAATGATTATTAAATATAGGTATTAGTAGTTGAGTCTTAGTGCACCTACAATTAATTATAAATACATGGCAGGTTATAAATATTTCTATGTTTAGGGCATTGCACATATGATAAGCAGCAAGTTCCTTAAGCAAAACAGATGGGGCAAAAAGAAGAAAAAGTGAAAAAGATTCTCATCCAAGAGAATATATAGCACAAAAATGTCACTTTTGAAAGATTTATGATTAAATCGGGAAAATGCAGAAAAAATGCAAGACTTTTAAGTTTATATTCATTCGATTGCTCCCATTAATAAGCCTTGAAATATAAAAACTTACAGTAATCACATCAATTTCTTCCTATCCTTAAGGAAGAATCAATGCCCTTACCATTCCCAGCAAATAGTCTAGCAATTTCTAATTGAGTATTTGCTATCATCTCCGTCCTCTTAAGGTCTATTTCGCTCCTCTTAGCTTCAGCTTCAATCCTCATCTTCTCCAACTCCTTCATCGCGTCGATCCTTGATTGTTCGGTCTTTGCCACCACCTCTGCCAACCACCTTATGCTCTCGGCTATCTCCGATTCATCCCTCTTTCGACGCTTCTTCTTGCTGATCACATGCTCCATCTTGGTCTTCTTAGACGACCTCATTTTTTGCTTGTCACTATAGAGAGCTGCTGGTGTGCTACTATCTGTGTCCAATAGGACCTTGTCGGATGCTTGATCAGATAATTTGGGTCTATTTCCATCTTCCTATTAATGATACAAAACAAAGGAAAAAAAAAGATTGAACTCATGGAGCAAGGACATTATATTTTCGTACTAGATTTATCATATCCCCCAGTGCCTTTTCGGTTAATGTTCATGCGATTTCAATAAATTTGAGGGATCCTAGGAAGTACGTGCGAGTTAGCATGATTAATAGTGTAGAATAATCAATAAAAAATACGATGAGTAATAATTTTTCAAATTAGATCATACAGCGTCATATTTTTATTAAACCACATTAAACACTTATTTTAAGTGGTATATCACATTTAACATGGAGTTTTAAGCCTGGTTCTTTATATAGTCAATTAAGGGAATAATTCAGTCTAAATCTAAAATGAAGTTGTGCCTTCAAAAACTTACGTAATTAGGGGAAAAAAAAAAAAGGCTGCTTAGGAACTTCCTGAGACCAAGCAGGAAAAAAAAATCCCTGAGTAAATGGGCAGGCTGGACTTTACCATATCCAGGAGAAAAGCTTCACTCAAATTAACACATCATGTGTTCTAGTGAGTACCAAATAAGTGCTAATACAATTTTGACAGATGAATAGGTTTTTGATAATTTATCTATTATTACTATCATTTGTCATAATTATATTAATATTTCTACGCTAATCATCCAAATATGTGGTATATTAATACAAATAAATCTTTTTCCCTATTCCTTTCCAAAATAGTCCTCCAACATAATGGATAAAAAAAAGTTAACAGATAAAGAATCTTGGAGTATAGTATTCATGTTCATCTCTAATTGCTAACTGCACAACAATTTTTTTTTCATTTACTAATATCAGTGAAACCATCTTTTCCCCCCAAAATTTACCTAGAAGCTCACATTTGATACGGGATATTTCAACAGCAGAAATGATTTTCTTTTTCCTCGATATACACTTATGTATGTATCAAATTCATTATATATATAGAATGTAATAATCTATATAATATTAAATTGGGAAGGTCATCTTTAGTGTCTTTAAGTTTTTTACTTCAAAATTTATAAGAAGAGACCTTTTCTTTATTAAAAATAGTTTAACAAAGGATTTAATCGCAACTTATATTCCTAATTCATCTCCCCATTCTCCAAGATTTATTCAAATTGAAAAAAAAAAAAAAGGAAAGAGGAGGTTACATTCTACCCGGTCCCCATCCCTCTTGATGGATGAATCTATAATATTATTGTGTTTTGGAGAGATTTTAGTGTTATATCTATATGATTGAGAAAAAAAAAATATTATTTAAGGTGGTCACCAAAAAAAAAAGGTAGTGGAAAAATTTATCTAGGATGGTTGATTTATTTAATTTTTTAATTAAGCTTTCTAATATCAATATCCACTAATATTATGCTTAATATATATTATATATATATAAAAGATAAGATATAAGATATATGCATGACCTGCGAAAAAGATTTATTGCTATCCTATTTGGAGAAGATTAATCAGCCATACACACAAATAAATTGAATTCTAGCATGATGCAATAGTTGTGGTGGTTTAAATGTATATCTAATTCTATCACCTCTTTTTGGTTATGATTTAAAAATTAAAAATTAAAAATTAAATTAAAAAAAATCCTATCATCATCTCTTACACCTTTATTCACAATCTATCATCAGTTTAATCTGATCATACTCTTATTCACACAAAAATCAAGATTTTTCTGTCATGCACATACTCATCCAACCATTTTTTTTCCCCTTATTAATTTAAATAATTTGTGGTATCGTTGAATCTTGCTTTAACATAAAACTCCTGAAAGAGTATTATATATATAAAAGTCAAAATAGTCAATGATATGAATTTATTGTAAAAATGATGCGTCCTATTAAGAATTCCACCATAACGTACAATTATTGGACAGATTTAGGAAAAGGCAACTTTATGTACTACAAATTATTAAAATTTCATACAGCCTTACTAAGTAAGGGAAATATAAAGAAAAGTAATAAAAATTTACCTACCTTGACCACTTTATCAATTCCGTTAGATCCATGAGAATTTTGTGGATGCGAAGGTGGAAGCGGAGGAGGAGCCGGCGGTTGTGAAAGGGGCGGTTGAGCTGCTAGGGGTGGAGGTTCCAACAAAATAAGAGGTGGGTTAGGCTGATCAGGAGGAGGAGGAGGTGGTGGTGGTGGCGGCGCCGGGGGGGATAGTACAGTTGGTGGTGGTGGTGGTGGTGGTGGTGGTGGGGTTGGTGCTTGTGCTTGTGCTTGTGGTGGTGGTGCACTTCCACGCAACAACATATCTAGACGTGAATATAGTGGCCATGAAGAGCCATCAGCGGTGGCAGATTCGGACCTATATCTTTTTTTCATGGACTCAATCTTGTTTTTACATTGAGTTTGAGTCTTTTGAGATTTAGTAGAATTTGCACGTGAAGAAACAAAACGTGCAACATCTTCCCAATCATGACCTTTGAGTTTAGCTCTATTTCTAAGCACCCATTTGGCCTCATAGGCTTCCAGTAGGCTCGAAACCGCGCCTTCGCTCCACTCATCTCTCTTTAGCCTATCGCCACCACCACTTCCACCACCACCGCCGCCGCCGCCCGAAGCGCTGATATTGATAGGAATCAAGGGTTTATTTTTAGGAGAAGGGTCTAATTCTTTGGTGGTGTTATTGGGGAGGAGAGATGGTGAGTTTTCTTGGTAATTTGTTTTGCTTGCCATCTCTCCCCATACTATATTTGATATTTATTTATCTTAATTTTGTTTTTTTAACCTAGGTTTGCATGTTAGCTGCTAACATGAATAACTCAAGTCTAAAACCATGTGGAAACATAGTATGAGGCTTAAGTTTTTCTTTTTTGTTTTTTTTTTTGTTGGTGAGTTTATGTTTGTGTTTTTTTGTGTGTAAGAGGGACTGAGAGTGGGGAGGGGAGAGAGAGAGAGAGAGAGAGAGAAAGAAAAGAGAAGAGGGAATGAGACAACAACCACTAACGTTAGAAGAGAAAAAGAAAGGGCTAACATTAATGGCCAACCAAAGGAAGAAAGAGAGTAAAACCACTAGCATTAGAGAGAGAGAGAGACAGAAAAAAGGAAGGTACACTAGTGAGAAACAGTGGGGAATTGGCTGAATTGAATTGGTTACCTTTTTCTTTTCCTTCAAATGAGTCAATGATAGTAACTCTATAACTTTATTGCATTTTCTTTTTCTACAGGAAGATTCATTTGTTATTGTATGCCAAGTATTCATATAAATAGTAACTAACAACCAATCATATTTAATTATATAATAATGGTAATGAATATTTGAATAGTTTTTAAAAAGTTATCCATATTTTATAAATAATGATGAATGTTGAAATTTTATTTATATGGTTTTGATGAAAAGAATTTATGATACCTGGTAACAGCCGAATCATATAAGTTTTTCTTTACATATAATATAAAAGATTCTAATAAAAGGTATTCCTAAATTACTATTGCTAATATATATATATATATATGCATGTATATTTCTATATATATTGTATGCAAGTTTCATGTACGATTTTTTATTGAATGGTAGCGGGATAAAACATGTTGGTTCATTTGCTTTTGATGTTATATATATTGGGTATGATATTGTAGATGGGATCTTTTTTTTTTTTTTTTCCTCTCTTGTGGGTTTTATTGTATGTGGTTGAGTTGTTTTGGCTATTAGCGTTGATATGAAGCCAACCCAAAAAAAACAATATGCAAATGCATGATGATTTACCTTTTAACAGGAGAGGAAGAAGGGTTTTTTTGGGTGGTGATGATGATAGCGACGGTGGGGGGTGGTAGTGGTGGTGGGTCATTCACGTGGGTCTGTTTCCCACTCTCTTCCTATATATATATAAACACCACTATTTCTTCCACCAGCATCAACACCCAATCTCAGTCTTGTTGCTTGGCTTGAAATGTGACCTTTTCATCCTCTTTTCTAGGCTTTATTTCATGCCTTTTAGTACCTTTTGAAAAAAAAAACTTCGGTGGATTCATCAACCACCACTCAAATCTAATATTAATGACGCGAGCTAGGTCGATTACATTATATTTTGACTTTTTTTTTTTTCATTATAATGGAAAAATGGAATACGAACCTGAAACCTTTCAATTGAAAAATTAAAAGAGATTCCATTTGGCTATAACGTCATTAGATTTTGCTCTTTAATTTTTTATTTATAAATTTATCAGTATCATCACTTTAACATGGTTGGCCATTGAAGGGCATCTAAATTTTCATTAAAGTCGTCAAATGCCATATCTAGGTAGCTTAGTAAAAGTTTTGCGTTCTATTTTTTTAAGGAAAGGGAATATAGTGGTTGGACTAGGAAATTGTTTTTTTTTTTTTTTTTTTTTTTTTTTAGGCAGGCCTTTGCACTGAAATATGAGTGCCATTACTTATCTTATCGAGTTTCTTATTCATTTATGGTCTCTAATTAATTCAAATATAATTAAAATGGTCTTTCAATCTCTTTATATTATTTTGGGCAAAAAAAAAAAATCTCATTATATTATTGACCTAGGATATAAATTTTTTTCCTAACTCCTTGTGTGTTTTTTATTCAAGTTGTATCAGTCACATATGCATATTGTGTCATGGGGATTGGATTTTGTTGTTATTAATATTTTGTTTTATTCATGTTCCGGCGAATAAAGAATTATCACATGTCAAATAAATTAGAAAAGTAAAAGAAAAAAAATAAAATAAGGTAAGAAATAATTATTCCTTCACCCGTGCCTTCGTGATAGCCATATATCATTGTCTCAATTCGATCTGTTTAAGAAGAAAATAAAATACGAACAACCATGCTGATCATACTCGATCGACTTTCATGCTGTTCTTGATCCAGCATGAAAGTTCCATTTCAAGGAAGGACAAAAGAGAAAGATAAGGCTAAAAAAAAGGATTCCAAAAAGTACGAGATTTCTACCGGTTGCTATTCTATCGATTCTTTCAAATCCTAGAAAATGAAATAATGCTATTCAAGTTTTCTTTTTATACGTATAATAATGAATTTGTTTGAAAACTAGCCTGTATCTGTATTTGTTTCTCTCTCAAATTGTTTCTGACGGAGTAGCACAGTACAACAACCTAGGCGATAGGTGATTTTTGGCAAAATAATATATTAACAAGAAAGAGAAAAAAAGGAAAAAAAATAACAAAATAAAATTATTGAACGACGCTAGAAGGAGGGCTTGAACCTCCGACCTTGTGGTTAACAGCCACACGCTCTAACCAACTGAGCTATTCCAGCTTTTGACCCGTGTTGATATTAAAAGTTATTTATTGTCACTCTAAGTCGGTCCTCCTTCCACTCATTAATACGAACAAATACACTCATGATACATACACTTATATATATATATATATATATCATTAGTTCTAACCCGATAAAGATTAGATAAGGAATCACTAAACTAGATTCGTGCACTTATTAGGCCTGTAAAACATAATATTATTAGCGATGTGGCAAGACTAGATCTGACAAAACCACTTTGATGCTTAAGTTGACTGACATGTTGATGTAGGAATAGATGATAAGTATAAAAAAAGTCCAGGCGAAATTATTATTTCTATGGAATGGAATGAGATATTTATAGCAATTAGATTCTTGGCAGTTGAGTTCATTATAGAATCATGGTCGAGTGGGCAATTTCCGATAGTTATAGTGGAAGTAAGGTGAGCCTAAGCCCATTAATCCATGTTCACTCATGCTAAGCCTGAGTGAACAGGTCATGCGAAGGGACAATGAGTTGGATGCCATAGTGGTCAGTTGGTACTCTAAACCTGGGTCACAAGCATTCTAGCAAGATTTTGGGCCATGTCGACATGAGCTAGGCTTGAGCCCAATGAGTCGGCCCATACGGATGATGGGTTATACTTGAATTGGGAGGTTTGTGATTCATATTAGTACATAAACAATATTAAAGATATGTTATTATTAGTAATAATATAAAATAAAAATAAAAATTCTATATAATACATACTAATATTATTTAAAGTATATATATTTTTTCCAATTATGTTAGTGAAGTAGTTGAAATAGTTGATTAAGAAAAAATAAAGAATCATGGATTAATGGGCTAAAAATTAGTTCATGGAATTTAATTCATAAAAACAATCTTATTCAAGTTACCTTGTATTTGAAATGTATAATAGTTTATCCGTCGGTATGAAATAAAAAAATAAAGGAAATAGGAATAGCACTTAAGACATCACACATGACCACTGGATTTGATATTATGCTAGTTTGATATACTAGAATGAATCTGAAATAGAATTGTAATTATAGGTTACATCTTCTTTTTCATATTTGGAAACGTTAATATCAAGTTTGGTATGCAATAAACAATCCAAAATGGAATCACAAATTTAAGTTTCGTTCTCATTCACATGTTTTGATACATTTTTAAAAGTCCAAATTCTAATTTCCAAAAATCGATAATTCCAGTTTTCAGGAGGAAATATGATTCCACCTTGAGAATATAGAATTGCAATTTCATTCTATATTTCTATTCTTATTATATTAATGATTCTTATTACAATTACCTTTTTATTCTCCTACATATTTATTATTTACATTTAATAAAAATGGTATATTTATAAATATAATATCGCTTCCATTCCATTTATTGGATGTATCCAAATAAAGGAATGTATTTATCATTCTATTACATATTACATTCCATTCCGATCTATTCCAACATGAATGATTCATGTGTGTCAAAATGACATAATAAAAGTCGAAATAACAATTTTTTAGAATTGGCAAAATTCTACCTTTGACAATACTAAATCACAATTCCGTTTAGCCTTTATTAATTATATCTAGTTTATTTATCTTTGATCCATCATATTTTTAATATCGATATTTATTGTTGAGGAATTCTTTCATAAATATACTATATGCACATTCCATTATATTCCATTTATTTATATTTGATCCATCATATTTTTTATACCGATATTTATTGTTGAGGAATTCTTTCACAAATATACTATATACACATTCCATTATATTCCATTGATTTATCTTTGATCCATCATATTTTTTATACCGACATTTATTGTTGAGGAATTCTTTCACAAATATACTATATACATATTCCATGATATTCCATTTCATGAATATTTATGGCCTATTTATTTAGAGGTAAAACAGAGAGAATAGAATACTCATTCTCAAGAATCAATCTGTTACCTCGTTTACTTACACAAATGAATTAGGCATAATTACTCCCGATAATCTTTCTATTTCCTATGCAAAGAGAATAAATAAAGAAAAAAAACCACCTACCGCATGGTTTTTTTATTACTTCTCTACTCCCTCTCCAATAGGAATAAAAATTTATACGATGTTACTATTTTACCTTAGTAAATTTAGTTATTGACAAAAATACCATAACAGTACACAAAATCTTCTATTCCTTTTTTTCTTAAAGACAACTGTCATTCTTTATTTATTTTCTTGTTAAGATTTAGTAAATAATATGCAAATCTACTATGCATATTACATATAATATATATATATGTATGTATATAAAACATAAGTAATATATGTGGATTAATATGTTATATATATATATTTCTATATATGAATTATAAAATTATATATATGAAAAAATAAAGTGCACTGATAAATTATATAAGTTAAAAATTATACATATATGATATATTTTATAAGTGATATTATATATATATATATATATAAGTTATAACTCATAATTGGCTGTAAGTCATATATATAGATAAGTTATAAGTAATACTATATATTTAATTTATATAAATATATAAGTTATGAGTTATAAGTTATATATATATATATATATATAAGTTATATAATATATTAATTATATATAAGTTGTGAATCATATATATAACTCATCTTTGAAAAATATAAATAAATAATCTAAAGATTATGAATATATTAGCTATGTATTATATATGTTATATAATACATATATTATATATATATATATGTATATAAGTTATAACTCATAATTGGTTGTAAGTCATATATATAGATAAGTTATAAGTAATATTATATATTTAATTTATATAATATATAAATTATGAGTTATAAGTTATATAATATATTAATTATATATAAGTTGTGAATCATATATATAACTCATCTTTAAAAAATATAAATACATAATCTAAAGATTATGAATATATTAGCTATGTATTATATATGTTATATATATGACAAGTAAATCATGTATTGATAAAATACATAGGTTGTATATATAAGTTATACAGGTAAGAAACTTTTGATAATTTAGATTATATATATAAGTTATAACTTATAACTTGTATATACAATTGTAAGTTATATATATATGCTTTATGTTTTATAAGTTACATGTTATATATATAAGCTATATTTCATACGTATAAGTTATAAGTAACAGTGTATATATACAAGTTATAAGTAATAAGTTATACATATAAGTTATATAAAACATCAGTCATATATATAAGTTATAAAAATATAAATAAATAAATAAATATTTATCTAGAGATTTTAAATATAAATGTTATGTATTATATATGTTATGTTTATAACAAGTAAATAGGGTATTGATAAATGTGTGTGTTTATGATATATTTATATATCATATATAAATTATATGTTTATATATTTATATATAATTTATTTGTTATGAGTAGCATATGTATGTGTATGCGTGCGATTACGAGTATAAGTATATAAGTATAATTATAAAACTTTTTTTTAATAATAATCAAATAAGGGTTAAAATGGTTATTTTTAATTTTATTCCCAATTTAACACTACAATTAAAAAAATTAAAGTAAATGTAGGAATATGTATTCCTAATAATAAAAATTTGTATGAAGTAAACACCATTCCCAAGACATGACTTTTCTATTCTCCCTCTATTTCATTTCTCCAAGTAAATGGACGCTGTTACAAAAAGAATATTAAGGGTTCGAATGAAATATATATGAGCCATTCAATGATCATATAGAACCAGTTCCATTAAAAAAATGAAAAAAAAAAACACAGAATAAGGAATTCTTGACCAATCCAATTTATTTTGCTTCATTCATATGATTTATGCATACTAAATGTGACATTGTAAACTAAGTAAGGCAAAACATTTTTAGTACTCAATTTTTACCCAAATTTCTTTTGAGTTCTTAATAGTTATTTAAAATTTTTATTGGACTTCTCAACATTATGAACTTTTACATTGTTGACTTTTTCTTTAGTGTTTGACATGTGACAGTATCTTACATGTCCAGGTAATTATTTGAAATAAATCAATATTATTTAACTAAAATTGTAAAAGAATAAAAAAAAATGGAAGAAAATAAAGAAGGAAAAGAAGAAGACAATTGAAATACAAAAATTGCAACTCAAAGTCAATGGGAGCCTGGGATCACCTAAAGGGTCACCTGAAAGTGCTTTTTGGTTTCCTCGTTATATGGTGCCACAAACCCTTCTATCTTAAGTAATCAAATGGATGTTCTGCCATCCAAACAAGCACAGGAGCCCTAACACTTTGACTTGCTCCCTCCATTAAGAAGCTCACCAATAGTGGCAACACCTGAATTTGCGAAAAGAATGTATATGGAACTCCAATAAATTTGATATCCTTGACTCCCTTGTTCCGATTGCAATATGTAGTAGCATCAAAATGCTACAACTTCACATAGATCTAAAAATTCCTCTTTATTGGGTTATTATTTCCATCCAACAACTTTATTCATCAATCCAATTTTTTCTCATAGTAATTATGAAACGATCTACTATACCAACCTAAGTTGTTCTGCACTTACCCAATGTTTTACACAAATTTTTAAGAGCATAAACGTTATTGGAACACATTTAACATTTTCTTTTTTCATTAATCTCACTAGGTTTACCCCAAACCTAAAAGAATTATTAGAGTAAAAAGCATATGCTCTACATGATTATAAAACATACTAAAAACTAAAGCAAAAGTCTTTTGGCCTAAGGTGGTTATCGGTCTATGTCCAAAAAAAAAAAAAAAAAAAAAGGTGGTTATAGGTCACCCCAATGTTTTTGCTTTAATATCTTCCACCTTTATTTTCAAATCTTAAATTTTTTTGCTATGTTAGTCAATTAATATTTATTTACATATTTTATTTATATATTATAATTACATGGATTAATTAAATCTAATAAAAAAGTTAATGGTGTTGACAAAAATTCTAATTAGGTCTGATAAAAAAGTTAATCAATTCTTCATTTCTTTTGATTATGGTTCCAATACTGCTACTATTTTGTCTAATTTTTTACTAACGTTTCAAGATGTATTTTAAAATCTTTATAAACCTTCTTTGATTCTATCTCTTAAGTTTATTAAAGCTCTCAATGTTTGTTGCTGTATTTGAATGTACCACCTTACTGACATACACTTGTTATATTGTCATTGTGTCTTTGAATTTGCCCGTCTATATCTTCCATATTATTCTGTAAGTCTTGCCTTATGTCTACCAAGATACTTTCTCTATTAGTAATAAATAAATGAAGGTTGAGGATTCAAATAAAAAATAAACTTATTGAATTTTAAGTATCAAACTTGTAACTTTCCAAATAAAGTATCGCCTACTCGATATTGTTAACAGCATAGGAGGAGTTTTAGAGTGCACACTTTTTTCCTTACAATCACATACATGCCATCTATAATATTTTAATTTATGTAAACAGACTTATAAGAATTTTTTGTTCAAAATTTTTGGTAATTTGGCTAAGAGATGCGGTTATTACCATATAATTTTGATTTTTTAGTGTTTCATAGTCGTAGACATGGACATATGACTTCTTTGCGTGAGTTTCAAAGAATTATCAATAGGTCAATGCAATAAAACCATAAACTTTGTATCTCATTTTCTTTATATAAATACTTTTTATTACTCATAAAAACTTATCCTTATTTACACGATCTTTTACTAGTTATTATAAATGAGGGGACCAATCACGTGAACCATTTAATAGCTCACATTCATTTTCAACTGTTATGGTATCAGTAAAATAAAATATTATTTTAATGGTTAAATGATGGACTTCTTAATCATGATTGCACCATTAAAATAACTAATATACTAATTATTATATCTATTTTAATAATCAAATGAATCAATAGTCCCATTACAAACCATGGAAATTAATATCCTTGTAGCACCTTTTACTTTCTAATAGTAGTGTTTCAATAGTTATTAGTGTAATATAATAGTATAACATTATATTAATGCTTGAATCTAACTTTACATGTATGTGGTTTAAAAAATATTAAACATAAACGCTTTTAAAAATGCATAAAGAGAAGAAGAAATAAATAGATATAATGATTTATAAATGTATTTGTAAATATAGATATATATATACATATCCAAGTAACATAGAAGTATAAATTTTACCATATAAATGAATATAAAGGAGTCCTTAACTAAAATCTTTTTAGTTTGTTTTAATTAATTTAAATAAAGTATTAAAGGGCATATAAATAATTGTGAGGGGTAAAATGGGTAGAGAGTTGAAGTCTCTTCTTATTCTCTTAATAATATAGACAAAATTTTGTTGTTCCCATTTAGAAATAAGAATCTAGAACCTATACCTTACTCAACCTATCTAATCAAGTAGGCTTAGAGTAGGTAATAAAAGCTAAAATGTAAATTATGGGTATAAATATTTTAAACTTACCTTCATAGGATAAGGTACACATATAACATATTTGTTTGGATCATGTAAAAATTTATCAAGTATGAATCAAATAGAAATTTAATAAAATTTAAAGTTATAAGTCTAAATGCACTTTACTTAAATAAACAAATTTTATTTCAAATTTTAACCCGATTCATTTATAAATTGAGCTCCAATAAAACAAACACTTAAAATAAGCAGAGTTAAAATAAAGCCCCCGTTAACTTTGCCATCATAATACACACAATGTCCTCTATGATAATCTAAACTCCAGAAGTCTCGTCTTTTTCCTTTCTTTTATGGGTGAGACTTTTTCTTTCCTTTTTTCTTTTTTTTTGTGTGTGTTTGTGTTTAGTGCTCCTTACATTATCAAGAATAAGTAAAGTCATGCATAAAGAATAAGGATTTATAAATTTGCTGCTAAGCAGGAAAAACTATTATATTATTTTTTTCATTGATATAGTTTCCATGCTAAGATTTTCTAATGTCCACTTTTGTACTTCTTTCTTGATTTTTTAAAATTCTTATAGTGCCACTTAAAACTTTCAAGAGTTATAATGAATTTGATGTTATGTTTATTTTAAATAATGGCCTAGATTTTATGATATATTGTAATTTTGTGATAGTATGTTATGATAAATTTATATATATATATATATATATATATATACTCATCGACAGTTTTTGGGAAATGTACCTTAAAAATTTAATATCATTACAATGTGATGGAAATTTTATGGGTTATTTTATGATACACCGAGTAGAGATTTTTACTATATGTCCCACATCAACTTTTAGTTTTAAAACTTGAAAACCTATACTTGTAGGATAGGATGTAAACTTTATATCATATTCATTATCCGTTCATCCTATTCCTAGCATATTGTACTCCAAAGTATTGATAATTTATTGAATAATTAAAAAAAAAAAACAATGATTCTTGAAGAGAGCCTAATTATAATTGAATAGAATGGCTAATACCAAGTGGCTAGCATTTATCTTAATATTATCTAAATCTAAATTTATAATCGAATAGAATTTAAATCAAATGGAATGACTAATACCAAGTGGCTTAAATGGCCAATATAAACTAATAGAATTTAAATACCTTTTGCACGTATAACGTTGAGCCCCTTCTCGAGGCCCATCTGTAATTGTTTAGTAACATATTCATCGAGGTTTTATATATGCAAATCCATGTTGGTCTCTATAATGATAATTTGGGTAAATCTCTAAACGCTAGATTAACCAAATTAGAGAAATGTTAAAATAGTAAAAAGGGGAAAAAAAAAAACCGCTTAATTCATAGTGTCAAATATCATGATCTGAAAGACCCAAAAGTAATGTTGGCCATTGAGAAAAGTGCTTGAAAAGTAGTTGAAAGGAAGTTGAAAAAGGAAAAGTAGACAAGCTTTGCTTGGAGGAATTTAGAAATCCCACTACATAGTGCTCTTCTAGTCTTTAATCCTTCGACTGTGTCTCTGTCTCTGCTAGACAATAGAGACAAAGTTAGAACCAAATTTGAAAAATAAAATATAAATAATAATGATTGTTGCTTGCCCCATGGCTTTTGATATACACACACACACTATTATGATATTTAAAAGAGAAAAAAAATCTAATTTAATTTATTCCATTCAAAAATCGATATTCGTATCACTAGATTATAAGATTCTTAATACATAATTATTATTATTTGAAGAAAAAGTTATTCTTTCAAAACCGTGATTCACTATAGAAGGTAATAAAGTAGATATATTATTATTACTTATGATGAATAGATTACATGGGTGCGGTGTGCATGGTGGAAGATGAGTAAGTAATAGTTTGTGTTGTACTTTGTTGAATGATGTCCAATAAGAAAAGATGAAATAGAAATTGATCATAGAGGAGAAAATAACATCCCCGATAAACCCATCAATCAATATAAAAGATGATTGATTAGAATGAAGAATAGAATTTAATCAATCAATTGGTTTAAGCTTTGGGAGCTTTTACGGGACCGTTCCGCCATTAGTTTAATCGTTAAAATAAATATAGTACATAAAATATTAACTATTTTGATGATTCAATTACGGTTAAGTATGGTGTGAGCCGTTGGATGGCGACGGGATCGATCCCATTAAAACTAATAGTAAGATCATAAAATTTTCCTTAAGCTTTGTGGTTTGACTAGTTGATACTATTTCTTGTTATCTTTAATTTCTGTATATTGTTATTGTTCTAGTGTTAATATATATTTACGTAGAATCTAACTTCCATTCGACATTGAGCTTTAAAGTTCTTTTAAGTAAAGGATTTATTATACTCGTAGGAAATATCAGTTGATATTCAACATTCTATTATACTCAATTACAATGAATACAATCGTTTTGAATTATGATATCCTTTAAGAAAGGAGAGTGTAAATTAATTTCTAAATCCATTAACATGATATGTGTTACCATGAATCAAATTGCAGAAAGGTTATTAAAACTATTTAAATCATGTTGCTTGCTCGAATCTGGAAGAGGTTGAATTTCGAAAATCTGGACTTAGATCTAGGTTGGTTATAAGACTATAATATAAAAACAAGTTAGTGCCATGTCGGATATTGGGCATGATCAGCCCATAATTCAGATAAGAGAAAATAATTGGGTACAATATTACCTATCTTCAAAGAGGTAGATAAGTATTTATAAGTAATTAACTCAGTAACTATAATCGTAGTGGGCGAGCAGGCAAGTGAAGACAGTAATAGGGATCGTGGGAAGTGGTAACGTCTCCACTATGTGAAGACTAATGTCGACCAAGCTACTTGTGCTGAGTGATTAGCGGGTTATGGGCGACGGAGTGACTCATCGAGCCAACTCTTGGTGCTAGGTCTCTCATCGCCAAGGTTTGTCAATGGAATTTGGGCTTGTTAGATTAGTTTCGATTGGTGTAATGGGCTCAACTTCAATTGGCCTATAGTCAAACCTTAAGGTGGGTTTTAATTATATGGATCTTGCATTAATCCATGCAATTAGCTTTATTGATACCATGGACGTTTACTAATTATTAGTGTTTTTAGATCTTGATTCTAATTCAGTTGAAACTGGCTCGATCATAGAAACAGTTTGATTCAATTTAATTTCACTAATTAACTCTTAACTCTTTAATATGTCTGGGTGAAACTTCAAACCGAATCTAACAACACTGCTAACAATATTCTAGACCAACTAGTTACAGCTTGTTAATCTAGTGTAGTTCTATTATAGTTTGTCCATGATATATTTTTTGTAAGTTTATCTTTTATTCATTTTAACAAATGTGTGGTTGTAATAGGCCACTAAATGCCTTCATATTGTTGTTAAATGCCATTTAAGCAATAATCTTGTGGATGTCAAATTTTTTTAAATTAGTTTTTCGCGGGGCATTCTACTTTAAAAAATATTTGCATAAATTTTGTTTTGTATTAAATGTAAAACACTCCCTAATAGAGTAAGCGCAAATTGATCCCCTATACTTTGATAATGTGGTTTTTTTTACTCTCTAAACAATAAATAATTTGTAAGTTTAGGATATTTTGTACAATTCTATTAAAAAAGTAGAATATCTATACTGTTTTAGGTATACCTTTTGTATAAAATTTATACAGAAAAGAACAAAATGTCCTAAACTTGTAAATTATTTGTAGTTTAGGTGGTCAAAAACTATACTTTCAAAGTTTGAAAGGTCAATTTGTACTAGTCTTAAAGTTTAAGGGTGATTTTGCATTTTTGCCCCCTTTTTTTTACTATCTATTATTTTTGAGTTGGGCATAACATTTAAAAAAAAAAAAAGAAAGAAAGGAAAATCTGGACAAATTTTAAAAAACAAAAAGATAAATGTCAAATTTGATATTTAAACTTTATATAAAAGTTTAATTTGGTATCTAAACTATGAAGTGGCCAATTTAACATCTAAATTAAACCAAATTTTGCTAATTTTGCTACTTCTTTAACACCATTTACTTTATTTGCTTACCTAGAAAATGTAGCATATTATTGAATTTTCATGACACTAATAGATTTTTTTTTTTATTAGAAAACAGAGCAAACGGTGTTAGTAAGGTAGTAAAAGTAGCTATAAAAAGTGTGATTTAGTGTTAAGTTGACCACTTTAAAATTTAATACTAAATTAAATTTTTATTATAGTTCAGAAATCAAATTTAACATTTGTGGATAAATAAATAAGTATTCGGTAGCTCAAAATTAGGTGGTTCAAAACCATAATTTATGACCAGTTTCTTCGTTAAGTTTTTAGCAATAGGGTTAGAAAATCTATGTATCGGTCTAATTTTTCTCTAGATAAATCTCATATTTTTTATATATATCAAAACATTAATAAGTAATAATCTTGAAAATACTTGACTTCTATTCGTATCAATTTAATAAAATATTTAAATCTCAACACCGTTTTACTCAATAAATCTATCCCGTATTTTTGTCTTAGTTTCTTTACCGCCAAGTGTGAGTGTATATATAATATTATTTAACCTTGTCATGTTATTTTGCCGGAACATTATCATATATTGTTTTTTCTATTTATGCATAATCTTACTTCCCATTTTTCCAATAGTTTGATTTACAGATTCAATTATTCCAACATCTTTTGTATATCATGAATATGTTTCGATTAGAAAATTTTATGATTTTATTATTCTCTCAATAGGACTAATTCCGTTAGTTGTTTAACAGTCTATATTCATAATCAATATTAATCACGTTACTAAAATATTTAATCTATCAAATTACTATATTTATTTTGAATCAAATAACCAATGATGCACGTGACAGAATTTTCCATTTCAAATCCCTTCAACAAATTAACAAATTTGCATCAATAATTTTTTTTTTCTCCTATTTCCTTTTATGAGGATGGAGCTTGTGTTGGCACTGGCAATATGATTGAAATTTGACCCGTGAAAAGCAGAAGAATCAAAGCATTTTTGACCTTACAACAGCATCAGGTACAAATGGCATGGCCCATGTTAAAATTACAGCCACTTATCTTTTCATATAGGGTCGGAAAAAATAAGACTAGATGTTGAAGCCGTGGACCATAGAGGGCTATCGCCGTAGGCATATATGATGGTATCTTTGCCTTTGATTTGGTATGATAAATTAAAATTGACGTACCAATTTCGGAAGTATTATCACCGATTTTAAGGACTTCACTAGGACACAATAGGTTAAGTCATAATTAATTTACTGAAGATATACTAGACGTGGCACGAACGCACGATAAACTTCCATACAAGTTGCAAATACGCGAATTAACATAATAGTTTCCCTTACAACATTGCATGGTTATAACAATCAAATGTTCTTAAATTTTTTTTTTAGTCTATGAAAATATGTGGGATTTTTTATACTTAATTAATCAATAATATTTTTTTTGTCATTTATTTCCAATAGTTCATTAATCTTAGAAAATATATATGTATATATAAGAAACATTGGTTTGAAAGTAATAATTATATGAGCTCTGCAAAAATTTTTAAGGGTAAATGTAGAAAAAAAAATCAGCTAATCTAAACATCATATATATTAAAAAATAACTATTGTCCAAAGGATTACAAACTGGAATAACCAAGCTAGAAACATCAACAACAAATAACTTCAATAAAGAGGATAGGATGAAAATCCATCAATCGTAAGAACGCATCCTCTTCCTAAAGAAAAAACTATCCAATTTGTTACATCATTTGCATTCCTCCTAATAAACATAAAAGAAATTTGAACATTCTTAAGAGAACTCAAAAAACACTAAGCTTCTCAAAAAAAGACAGTGAGGACTAATGAAGCCCATCTGGACAACCATCAAAAGCTTGAACCATCAGGAGACAATCCGATTCAATTCATAGAAAAAAGCCAAACTTGGGCTTGAATCAATTTGAGACCAAGACAACATGCCGCAATCTCACAAGCCTTAGTTGAAGAAAAATATCTAATATTCGAAGCCCCACTTAAAAAATTACCACCAAGACTATGAGCCACTACCACCAAGCCCCCCTTCATTCATAAGCCCAACACAAGATTCATCAGTGTTAATTCAAACCAAAGTATCCGCTTCATTTCCATCCAAATACTCATAATGTAAATGGGTACGGCCAGAACGAGAATCTTCAATGGTGTTGCATACCTTCCTGCATTGACTAGCCACATTGGTACTCATCGTTTTAGTTGTTTTAGTACCGCTACCCATCTTCTCGGACAAACCATCAGTCCTCAATGTTTCTATCCTAAGGAAACCCATCAAAACATACCCTAACAACTGCTTCAGAAGGAGACAAAAAAGTAAGGTCTTTTTTTTCTTTTAATTAGGCTTTCACTTTAATCACTGTAGCTATAGGGTTAGGGTTTCTATGGCTATAAAAAGCATCACAACGCTCCCTCTAGATAGACCAAGCCACCTTAAGAAGAACCAATTCTAAGGAGATCCAATCAATCTTTGACAAAAAAAACCCCTTTAGATAAACCCTTCCATCGATGAAGGAAAGATGTCACCTTTTGTTTTCAAACCACAATCGTAAAGCCCCAAACCACACACAAGCAACCCAATCACAGCAAAGAATGGCATGTTTAGGATTTCAACATCATTGCAAAATGGACGACTTGGTGAAGAAACAACACGATGGTGACACAAATTCTGCATGACTGGGATAGTATTAGAAACAAGTTCCCAAGCAAAATAGCGAAGCTTCAGCAAGGCATGAGTATGCCAAAGTCTAATCAGATTTTGATATAAGTTATGATGAAGAGGGTTTATTAACCAAAAATGTGTTACTTTGATCATGTAGCAAGTGATATATTGACTTCATATATCACTCTTTGTATCTATCATGGGGCTAGACTAGCCTATTCGTCGTATTAGATCTTATTAGAGGTATGTTACAAATAGCCTTAATCTCAAAGTCTGAAAGAAAGGTCGAATTTCTATCAACTTCCAATCTAAATTATCTAGGTCCATAATATCACAACCCCGTAAATTAAGATCCATGTATCTTCCTTTGTCTAAAGAACAATTTTTAATAAGAGGATTCCATCTATCTAAACCCACCTTGACTTGATCTCCCCTTCCAATCTTCTATAAAGCATTTTCGAAGAGAATGTCTCATTCTAGAAGACTACTCCAACTAAAGGTAGGCAAAATGGGTAAACAAGCCAGCCCAGCCCGACCCAGCCTACTGTGGACCGTAGGGTTAAAAGTGCCAAGCCATTTTGATTCGCTTTTAAACAAGCCATAATTCTTAAGCCTGGACCTGGACCGCAAGACAAAATTAATTTTTTTTTTTAATTTTTCAATTTTTATCTTTTAATATTATCTTATGTGAAAATTAGAGTTATTTATATATTCTAAGGTTTTATATATATTAACAAAAAAATTTATTACAATTTTGATTATTTACATATAAAAACAAGTTTTTAAAATTATTTATTATGTCATATTTCGTTTAAATCATTAAATATGTATTTTAAAAAATGTTATAATACTTGTGATATATGCATCCATCTTCTTCTTCCATAATATACATTAATAATCACTAAGATGTTATATTATTCTTGTTTTTAAACTTCTTCTCTTGTTGTTGTTGTTTTTTTTTCCCCCTCTACTAGCCTACAGGCCAACCCCCGCCTGGCCCATTTTTAAACGGGTTAAAAAATTTTAGCTGCAACCCGCTTTTTTAAGTAAATTGGTGAGCCGGCCTGCGGGTCCCAGCCCATATGCCCAGCTTTAACTCCAACAATAAGAAACTCTACTACCACATCCAGCCTCTTAAGAGAATTATTAAGATAACATATTCTCTTAAGGACACAAACCCAAAGTGCATGTTGATTTTGATAAGCTTACCAAGCCAACTTAATGAGCAAATTGAGGTTAAAGAGATGAAGATCTCCAAATCTTATACGACCACCATCCTTAGCCTTAGTCAACTTATCCTAATTAGACCAATGAATCCAACCCTCCTCCTTTCTTTGACCCCACCAAAAATTTGCAATCTTTGCATAAGCTTGATGACACCACGTCATAGGGAATTTAAAAATTTCCATTCAATAAGTCAGGATGGCAAAAGCAACCGACTTAATCAAAGTTTCTCTTCTTGCTTCCTTTAGGAGCTTCAGCTTCTAACCTTGAACTTTAAATAACAACCTAATAATAGGCAATCCTAAATAACAACCTAGATCCGATGCACGATTTATGCCTAACACTCTACCCACCGCCTTCTTCCAATCCTCAAAGGTATTTCTATTGAAAAAGGCCATCAATTTCTTGAAATTGACTTCTTGACCTGAAGCAAAATAATAATCAAGCAAAATACTCTTCAAAACAGACAAGTTCCTATTACCAACTTTGAGGAAGAAAAGAGAATTATCTACAAATAATAGATGAGTTAACTTAGGACATGATGATTTAATATGAATACCCTGTAGATGTCCTAAGTTTGTAGCTTTGAATAAACCCATACAGAGCATATTAGCTACAAAAATGAAAACATAAGGGGAGAGATGATCCATTTGTTTAATACCTCTAGTAGGCTTAACTTCACCAACAAACTTTCCATTAACTATTATGCTAAAAGAAACACTAGACATAAATTCCATGATCTAAGCTATCTAACGACTAGCAAAACCCATTATAACCATAACTACTTCCAAAAAGCCTAATTCAACAAGATCATAAGCTTTACTCATGTCCAATTTAATAGCACAAAAATGCCTTTTTCCTTGTGTTTTATGTTTTAACTATAAGAAAATTAGGCTTCAACCATGTTTAATAAACGTTATTATATATAGAACAAACGTTGCTAAATATATTTTGTCATGATAGCAGAATATATTTAGCAGCTTTTATTCTATACTGTGACATTCATTAAACGTGACTAAAGCCTAATCTTTTTGTAGGAAGAAATGGAAAGTTTCATGTGCAATGATGAAATTATCTCGAATCATATGTCTTGATACAAAGCACTTTGATTTTCTGAAATGATCTTATCAAGAAACAATTTGCACCTATTATCGAAAACTTTAGCCACTCTTCTATAGAGATTATTACACAAACTGATAGGTCTATATTCCGAAATAGAGGAGGGATGTTGGACTTTAGAAATTAAAATTGAGTTAGTTTCATCAAAGGAAATAATAAATTTACCTAACAAGAAGAAATCTTGAACCATTGCAACCACCGAAGATCTAATTGAACTCTAATAAGTTTGATAGAACACACCTGGATAGCCATCTGGACCTGGGGCTTTCAATGCACCCAACTGAAAAACAGCTTCTTTTATCTCTTCCCCCATAACTGGTGCACAGAGATAAGAGTTCATACCATTGGAAATAACTTGATAAATCCATTCCAAACAATTGCCTCAAAATTTGTTTTCACTAACCTTAAAAAACTGGCTAAAGTAATCTGAAAAGGCTTTCCCAATCTCAATTTCATCCTCTAAAAAGCTGCCATCACCTCTACTCAACCTTAAGATCTTATTACTTTGACATCTACTTAAAGTAGAATGATGAAAAAAGCTTGTGTTCCTATCTCTATAGATCAACCAATTAACTCTAGATCTCTGGTGCCAATAAACTTCATTTTGGCCCTTGATTTCATCAATCTAAGCTTGTATTGTTTCTTCTTCCTCCAGATCTGGTTCTATAGATGAACTCCTAAGCTCATTCAATTTAGCCTTCAACTCTTCTTTATATTTTTTATTATTAAGGAAATGATAATTACTCCAACATGTAAGTTTTCAACTACAATCTAGGAGATTATACATCAAACTAGAGAAATTGAAAATTTTAGTATTATTTCACACATCCTCCATAAGCAAACCACATTCATTTGAAATTCTTCCTAGATTTTCTAATCTGAACCTCTTTTTTCCTTTAGTATCAAAGAAAAAAGAATGCAACACTAAAGCAGCATGATCAGAGCCTATGGAGGCCTCATGAATAACTTAAGTCTTTGGGTACTTCTCTAACCATGAGATTGAAGTCAATCCACTATCAATCTTTTCTTTTACGTACCCCTGCTGTCTGTTATTTGCTCAAGTAAACATTGAACCAATAAAGCTCAAATTAAAGAGATTGGAATCTAATATCATGATGTTAAAAGATGACATTCGCCTTTTTTCCTTAGGTTGCCCATTAAGCTCCTTATGCTCACTTGATATTTCATTAAAATCACCAACACATAACCACAGACCATCATCTACTTGGTAGTGATGTGACATAGGCCATATGGATTTTATGTCATTTGAATATTTATTATGTTGATAATATGGAGCATTTCATTTATCAAAATTATTGTTGGACTTTTTACTTTGATAAAATGATTCCATGAATAAATTTGTTATTCCTTCTGTCATTAAAGTTGTGACTTTAATAGTAAAACTAGAAGATAAGAAATATCTTTATTTTAAATTATCCCTAATTGTTCATTATATGGAATAATAATAAATTAAAACTAATATATTGGTTGAATGATGATCACGTTTTAGTGATTATGGATATACGATATCGATTCAACACATAGATATATATAAGAGTACATTGTATTGGAACGACCAACTATGAGAGTACTATATGTATCAATATAATAAATATTTCTTATTATAGTGTTGTTTTAGTCCTTTGACCTAATGATACTATAGATTCCTACATAGCAAGTTCCATGTTTTGATCTAGCTCTTCATCATCTTTAAGCATGTGATTATAAGATTGTGCTTGTATATGAAATAGGTTATGTGGAGGAATGTGAGTATTCATGAAGGAATTTGTCCATAATTTGAGAAAGATATCTTTTAATATCCTTGATGAGTAAAACTGAGAAATGCATGGCCATGCTCGAATGATTGATAAGGAGTTATCAATGTCATTTGCTTAAGTCAGTCAGACTCTGGATTCAAGAATAGGTGATTAACCAATATAACATTGTATTGATCTATACCATATGTTTAATCATAAGATGTCCTGTCACAAAAGGACTAAGTAACTAACTGTTTAAAACATAGAGTCAAATCACCACCCTTCACTTAATTTGGGTAGGCATAATGTCTTGCTAGAAACCAATTATCTCTTATAGGTCTAAAAAGTGTTTAGGGCTTACTGCCATCATTAAGTGAACCTACAAAGATGCACTCAAAAGAACGAACAAAATAAGTTATAGGTTTGTATTTAAACCCAACATGAATTATTAATAGATTTATTATTCTTAAATGGTTTAAGAATAATAAAAAATTATTAAAGAAAAAAAATTAATAAATAATGTAATTTATTGGATTTTTTTTCCTAATAAATCTCTCATTAGGGTTTCTCGCTCGTCTATATATAGATATAAACAACTTCTCCTAGGGTTGGTGATAAGATGTCATTATGTCAAATTAAACCCATAGAGAAATTCTGTCGACCTAAAATAGAGAGAAAGAAAAATTGTGTTTCCTTGTGAGAGAATTACTACTTGAATTAGATTCATAATTGAATGCTAGCACACATCTCAACCTTTTTGGGTGTTTGTTAATGTGTGGATACCATAGAGGGTGATCATTACCTGCAGCATCTTTTGATCTGCTCCATCATCATATTTGAAAGTCTACGAGAGAGGTAATTTTTTAAATTCATCTTGTGTTCAATTTATTCTTTATATGCATGGATCTTAGATTATTTAGGGTTTTAATTTTAAAATTTTTGTTGCAAACCTATTTTATGAAACCTTAAAATTCCAACACGACTAACTTGGAAAAATCCACCATTTAATTCCATAATTTGGTTCTCATTTGAAAAAAGGATGGAGCATATAACTTAGTAAAATAACCAGCCAAAGACCCATCCATCCAAGTAATAACACTACGAATAAACCAATAGCAACTACCAAGGATTTTAATACCAACATCCTCATTCCACCACAAACAAAGGCCACCACTCATGCCATTAAGAGGAACATAGAAACAACCCATGTATTTCAAATGATTCCTTACTTGTTTAAGCTTATTACATTTAGTTTTAGTTTCCATAAGATAAACCACACAAGGATTATTCTTATTAATAAGGTCATTTAGATGAAGAATTGTCAAGGTAGACCCAAAACCTTTACAATTCCAAGAGAGGTATATCATGGCACCCATGTAGCTGTTATAGGTCAGCCACCACTATCACATTAAGAAGACTCTACCACCAGAATCTCATAAAGAGAAGAAATAGGAGTAGTACACTCCTTGGAAGCACTCTTCTTTTTCTTACAAACCGTTGTTTGCCTAACCACCTTATACTTAGCAACTTTTTTTATTGTTTTTGTTTCAATGACATGTTCTTCTTCAACAATCACTTTTACTCTCTTCTCCACTTTAACTAAATCAGAATCATTATGTCTTTTCAAGCTTAGACAATGAAAGGCAGTTATTAAAGCTAAAGCACCATTAGAAGATTGATCACATAGCTATGGAGACATCAACATTCAAAGGGACATGTTCCCTATCCAAGGGATAGCTAACAAAGTACTCGAAAATCACAAGATTCTTGTTAAAAGGCTTCAAAACATCCTCAGCTATCAACTTCCAAGTATTCTTAGTCACTACAGCCCCAAATTTAGTGTTAAAACTAAGAGGGATGTCCTTATCAGAATCATATGAAGATGGATAAGGTAAACTTTCCTTTACTTGTTCTAAATCATTCACACAAGAGTCTAGAAAAAAACCAAGTTGAAGTAGTGGAAAGAGTGTTGAGATGGGATGGATCAATGGTATTTAAGGCTTACAAAATAGGTCAAATCAAGGGTATACAAAGGAATGAGAAAAAGTGAGTGCACGATATAGATAGAGGAGTATCTGGAAGGTCAGGTAATGTGTAAGAAAGATTGAAATGAAGGACTACCAAAATCAGTTTTGGTAGAAATCGTAGATTTGCTTAAGGGTGGTAAAGTAGGAGGATATGTGGCAGGGCAAAAGAAAGTAGTCAAAGTAGTGTATATATGATTAAGGGAAGTGTGTAAGGTAGGTTGAAAAGTAGTGGGAGAGACAAGATCAAGAGAGGAAGGATTAGAAAGGTTGGGGGAGTGTTTAAGGGGTTAAGAGGTGGAAAAACAGTGTTTTGAGAAAAAGTTTCAACGAAGAAATGTTGTTGATCCTTCTTAGATGAGAAACCATCTCGATTATACAAAGTTTGATGGCATACAATAGAGGTGTTTGTAGAAAAAACCACATTCTCCTTGTCCAACCAAATTTGGTACACAATTTTCCTTATTTGACATATCAATAGAGGAGACATGAAATGCATGCCTATGAACTCCATATTGGAAATTGCAAATAGGGCCAGCCTTTAGTGTAAAGCTAGAGGATGATAAACCATCATGAGGATAAAAGCATTCTTTAACCAAATGACCAAGCTTGCCACACACAAAACAAAAATCTAATAACTGATCATATTTAAAGGTTACCCAATATCTCGTACCATCCTTATGTTCACCCATTAACCCATTTTAAGAGGTTTAGTAACATCAATCTTAACATGGACCTTCACAAAACTAAGACTTAGACCTGTTGCAGATCTAATAGGCTCTATTTCAACAACTAGACCAACAAGAGAACCAGCCAACCAGCATTCGAGATAGATATATGATTAAGTTGTAGCCTAGGAATTTGAATCTAAAACAAAATCGAGCTTAAATCAACATCCTCAAATCTCTTATTAGATAACCATTTCTCAAAAACAAGAAGATTCCCTATAACAACCCAGGGATTTCATTCATTACATTAATAGTAGAAGTTGCACTATCGAAAACTAGTGAAAAAAAGGTTGGTGCCCATAATTGAGATTTTAGTAGCTCCATAAGATTTCTAAGCTCTTTTCAAGAGATTGATTACACCATCTGTATTAAGAGATTTGTTTGAAATTACTTTGCCAATAAACAAATATTCAATGTTGTCTAATATATCATTATTTCTTCCATATTCTAGCTCTACATAGAGTGGGTATCAAACTTAGAGGAGCTCAATGTCATCTAACTAGAAGTTTCAAGAAATTTCTGAGATGTAAAAAGGAAGTGTAGAAAAATTAGGTCCAATAGAATACACAAGTGAAGACCGTAGATAGCAGATCAAGAGTAACAATGAAAAGGGAAGACCCACAATAGATAAACAAAGACACAAAAAGACAGATGAACACAAGATGCAAGCGACTAAAGAGAAGGAAAAAAGAAGAGTGACACATGACAAAGAAACCGAAAAAAAAAATAAAAAAGATTTAGCAAAGGGAAGAAGAATATACAAAGAGAAAACCAATAAGAGCATACCGAATTCTCAATGCCATATCAATAGTATGATGTAGACAAACACAACGAAGTGCACAAAAACAAACTAAAAAACTATGTGATGTAATAAAAGCAAGTGGATATGATGAAATCATAGACAGAATGAATATGATATTATAAGTAGAGTAGCTCAGAGGAAAGAAATGAAAAAAGCACTATCTAATAGAAAAAACAAAAAGCCATGAGAAAATCATGGTACCTCTATCAATAGAGAGGAAAATTCTCTCACTATAAGAGAAGAGGTAAATATCAAGTTTAGTACCTGAATTTTGCACAAACATTGAATTTAGTACATAAATTCTAAAGTTGTTAATTTACACCTATTCAAATATTTTGTATTTATTTTTACTACCTTCTTAATAATATTTACTTTATTTACTAACTCAGAAGAGGTAGTATATCAAAGAATTTTTACTACTTCTCCTAATACTATCTAATACTAATAGTTTTTTATTCCTATGTTAATGAGATGGTAAAAATAGTCTTGATTGGATATTAAAATTGACTGCTTTAAAGCTTAGGTAACAAATTAAAATTTTATGAACAGTTTAGATACCAAATTTAACATATCCCCATTTTTCAAAAATTGCTAAGTAATTCTCTTGAAGAAACTTACTAATAAAGTGGAGATTTCCCAAAAGTATTAACATAACATTTTAAGGAACTTTCCTTGTAAAATACTAATAAAGATAATCTAAAGGGAAAACCCAATAATTAAGGTCATGGGATCATTATGTGATGATGGGGAGCTTATTGACAATAGTGTAATAGTATCATGGACAAATCACTCAATGTTGTGAACTGTGGTCTAGTAGAGATCTAATGAAGGTGACTTGATGAGTTGCGACTTGAGATGAAGGTTTGTTAAGAAGTCTTACTTATACAAGTCTAATTTAGACCTCTACTTAGGTCTATAAATGATTTAAACCAGTCTAGAATCATCATTTCGCAATTCCCAAAATGGAAGATAAGAATAGGCTCAGCTAAAGTCAGTTCAGTGGATCTAATTCACAAATCTAAACTCATGGATTTGTGCATTTTTCTTATTCTTTTTCAATAATGCTTAAATTTTTATAATTCTTATTGATGATCAACTATCTATTATTGGATTCCTAAGTTGGTTTGACCCATTACTCATTAAGGTCAGCCCATTAGCCCCATGCTTGACCTATTTTGACTGATCTCCAACCCCTACAAAAATCCATGCTCCTTAAGTTCGAGAGATTGACCTATCGAATCATGTGTCAAGGGACTCCATGCCAAGACCACTTCCTCACTCCTCCAAACTACCAGTGGTTCTACTAAGGAATACGATTAGATATAGATTAGTGGTCTAACTCCCACATTAATGGTAACCACCATCAACCCCCTACTACTCTATGATTGCTTAATGGAAGTAACCGCTAAGAGGTCATCTCCTATAAATATCTTCTATGTGCATTCTAGAAGAAAAGTATGTCATTTCGATAACCTAAATATCTCTTAATTTTCTATGCATTTAGGGTGCAATCTAACTTAAGCATCGTAGTAGTTGTACCTAACAACACCTCGTCGTATGTTCTACACTGTAGGCCAATTGCACAACTTTGAGGCGAACATTCATTTCAATCTCTAGTGGATTTGAACTAACAACAATTCTTTAACACATGAACCACCTATTTAATTTTCTCCCCTAATGTTTTTCTATGTCTGCTCATTTTATAAATTACAAATGCAACTTATACAAAATTATTACTACGAGTAAATCAATGATCGCATTTTGCAAAATTGAAACATTTTTCACACAAATAATATTTTTTTGAGTAAATCCTCACCCATAGGAGTAGAGATCTGCTTCATAAATTTATTAATACAAAATTAAATGGTACATATATAAGAGAGAGATATAAAACCTTACTTTTGCTACATAGAACCTACATTTTAGGAACGAGAATAAATAAGGCAATACTATTCCTAACAAAAAATATCATAGCTAGTACTAAAAAGTAAATAAGGTAGTATTGTTTCCTTAACATTACTTATCCAATAAGAAAAACTATATAACAATTAGGGGTGACTATAGAGTAGTTCGACTCCTGGATAAAACTAAACCGTAATATATGATCCAGTTTTTCTTATAAATCTGAATATAGCTATATAGATGTGGTTCGATCCATTTCTCTATTCATAAAATAAAAATTCATTCATATGTAAAACTTATAACAAGGAGAGATTTCATCCATCATAAAACTATAATCGTATACTAGTCTCATTCTTGCAAATTATCTTGAACTACAATAATATACTAGACTTGATAAAATTAGATTGTGTTATCTAAATATGAAACACAAATTTCAATTCATTATGATTCTAATCAACACATTATTAATTATATAAACTAATTAAGTAATTAGATAATAGAAGCTGACTACTAAGTACAACAAAGGAAAAGAAATAAAAATGGTTCATAACATTAGAGGCTAAAACTTAATTATCAACTTATTTCTAAACATACCACATGTCACATTCCAGGCGCATAGGACATACCAATTTCACCGCATTTATTACCTCAAGTGATATATATATATATATATATATATAGGCATATGTTAACTAGGTAGGCTCTTATTCAAATTTTAATTTAGAAATCATTATTAAATTCCACAAAAATTTTGGTAGAGCTATATGTTTTCTCTATGATTCAAACTATTTCAAAATCTATAAAATTAACTTGTTCAAGTTATAGAATTCATAAAATATACTTGTAAAAAAAAATTGCCCATTAGGCACATCCTAACCAAAAAAACATATTAGACTTAAAGTTCCATCTAAAAAAAAAAAGTTAATAGTTAATTTAACAAAATTCACTCTAATATTCATGAATGTTCACATTTCTTGCAACGTCATCTACTCAAAATCCTCATCCTCATATCTTAGGGAGTTCTAATACAATTCTATGTTCAAACCATCAATAGTACTTGAAATGTTGAATAAATAAGCTGCAAAACCCAATACATAGTAAAAAAACACATACTTGCATGTCACATGTGTCTATTCTAATATAACAACCACAAATATAGTATATTAATTAAGATTCCAATCATGAAGTATTTCTAGTGTCACTCCCCTAAAGGTACTCTAAAGATGACAGCCCACCATACATGGCATTGAAACCTAAGAATGACTCCCTCTATCATGCAAAGGCTTCACATACCATATATAAGGTGTGCTCATGACCAAGGGAACACCACAAGATTGGGTGCAGTTTAAGAAGACAACTAGTATGCATGCAAGTATATTAACAAAAGTAAACCATTTATTAAAAGATTACATCATCCTAAGGGCATACCTCTAACAAAGTCCATCAATAAAATTTTAATACAATCATCCAAAAGTCAAAGTCTTAGAACCAAAAACATAAAGGATTTTAATAGATGCATGGTCTTCTAGTCATCCATATGCTTCCCACTAAAAGCTCAAAAGTCCATGAAGAGATTACCTCATCTAACCTAGTCCTTAGATATAGCCATAAGTACTACCACATTAACAAAAATATACACGGGTATAAGCCACAACAAGCTTAGTGAGATGTTTCCCTTCTAACGTACCATAACAACCAAAGAGACAAGCAAGTTTTCTATAAACAAAAGCATAGGCAATACAATAAGCAAGCAAGACACACAAGTATATACGGGGTTTAAACCCTATGAAGGCCTTCTATCATGCATGGGGCTTCATTCTAAGTATGTACAAGAATAAAATATGGATGATGAAAGTAAATATGCGATGATCCTAGTAACATTTTACATTTCACTTGTCTAGGGGAAATATCACTTCTATAACCTTATATGTTTTTACATAAAATTAGAAGGAAAAGAATGAAAGCCATGGATGGTTCTATCCCTTTAGGTTTTTCACCATCGTGGAGTAAAGAAAGGGAAAGTAAGCTCTGGGCCTTAATCATGATTAAACATAAGTTCATACTAAGCTTATGGTGTTTCCTTAGTTGTGTTACAAGACTTTAACATTGGAAACACATATGATATCACATCTAAGATCGGGTTTTGTTGTGCATGGTTTTTAGGAAATGTGTTGTTTTCCTTTTGTTTTAACTATCATTGCATTAAAGCTTCTCATTGGACTTACTAAGATGATCACTTAAAATAAAAAAAGAAGGAAGTTTGAAACTTAAGTGTGTGGGTCATATGACCCATGACCATAGGAGAAAAATGAAAATAATTTTTTTTATCTTTTTGTCTCATCAAGTCCTTAGAGCTGTGGCTAAATTTTGGTTAAGGAATATGATGTTATTCCTTCACCTTTACTTACTTTTAGTGTTCAACTCGTCATAACACTTCTTAAGACAACATAAATAGGAAACAAAGTTGGATACTCACTTAGTGAGCAACCTTACAAGCTCTCTGCCACCAAAAAAAAAAAAAAAAAAAAAAAACAAACAAGCAAACAAAAGAAGAAAAGTTTTCCTTCTATTTTGTTAATTTCCTTGAGTCTTAGCTGTTGAACTTGAGAGTTCAATGTGAATTTTTTATGAGACAATACAACACACAAATACTCATTTATTTGTTGCAAACTACACTTAATTAGTAATGAATATGTATATGTGTTTTTTGCATATATGTGGAGTTTTTTTGCAAATTTTTGGCAAAATAGAAGCATGTCAAGAGTCAAGTTTAGGGCCCGACACATCAAAATTTAGGGCTTGACATACCCAAAACCAAAGACTCGACAAAGGTAAATATCAAAGTGATTTTTGAGAGTCAAATTTAGGCCTCGACATATCAAGAGTTAGGACTCAATACGCTCAAAACAAAGGCAACTGTCGAAGTGATTGTCGATGGTCAAATTTAGGCCTTAAAATATCAGGAGTTAGGGCTTGACACTTCAAAACTGTTGGTCCCAAATAATAATCAAGAAGGGAGGTTGAATTGATTATTAAAAAAATCGCCTTTTAAAAATTATTCCCCTTCGGTTTTAAAAACGAGAATAAGATATGCAATTAAACAAATATGAAAATAAATTGCAGAAATTAAAAAGATAAGGAAAAGAGAATCAGGCAACAATTTATAGTAGTTCTGCCTTATGCGTCAGTCCACTCTTCTAGCTCCACGTCGGGAACTTGATTGTGTATACCAATTGTGTTTCACTATATCAAAAAGTTCAAATTACAAAATAGTGCAATTCTCTTTGCTTGATTCTCACCACTATCCACTAGCTATAATCGATCTACAGAGTCTAATCTTGTAACTGAACTACCAAGTTAAGAAGGCAACAACACGTTCCTTTTATTATAAATAAAAAAGGATTTGAAAGCTAATTGGAATAAAGAAGGCTTGCATAATTTCATATCAATGAAAGCTTGTAGACCTAGGAGATAAATTCTTAAAAGCAATGTGGCTTGGTTTTTAAGAGAAAAGCGTGCTTTTGTTTTCTGCATGAAAGTATGTTTTTTCTTTTTTTTTTCTTCTTTGAAGTTCTTTCTGTCTTCGTTGCATATATGCTTCTTGTTCCAACATTCAAGAGCTACTTGAAGGATTGATATCTCTTCCCAAATATCTCGGCTATAAATCTGTTAATCCTTATCCTTATTTTTTTTTAAATTTAAAAACCATCCTATTGCTTCTTTTCATCCTGATTTGAATTTTTAAATCTTGGATAATCTTCATCATGATTATATCCTTGATTCTTGTTGTAAATCTTTTGATAAACTAATCCAGAAGTTATCAAGATCTTCTCCTCCTTATTTGTTGTGATTTGAACGGATATGCTTTATAAGATAACATGATCTTCATACAATAAATTGTCATGATCTTCTCTTATGATCTTCCTTCGGATAAGCTTCCATTTGTTTGTTGAGATCTTTTCATGAGATTTAAAATCTGAATAGTCTCAACAAAATAAACTTATAGATATTGTAATGTTTATCCAAAGAGAATGTGATATCTCTTAAAATTATGAGAGCTTATCTTCCATATCTTTTCTTGTAACAAACATATCTTCTCTTGAAACAAACTTTATTTTTCATATCTTATCATATCCGTGATCCATAAGGACTCTATAAAACTTTTATGCAACTTAGTAAAACATGTTTGAGGATACCAAAACAATTTTTTTTTAATAAAATCTTTGTAAAATTACTTGATGTGATTTGATCCCCATGATATGAAATCCAACTTAAGTGAAACACATCAAGTGTATTACCCAAATATACTTAACAAGTGGAATTAGGTCTTGAAAAATATTTTAAACCAAGTTTTAAATAATTTAGTGCGAATCTGGAAAATTTGTGTCAAACCTAAAGGTTTTGAAACAACTTCTATCTGGCTTTGTCAAGCTTATTTGTCTATCGTTGAAGGTTATGAAACTGCTTCTGTCAAACATATTTTACTATCAGTGAATGTTCTGAAACAAATTCTGTCAAACTTATTTTACTATCGCTGAAGGTTCTGAAATAGCTTATGTCAGACTTATTTAGACACCAAGGCTTTTTTGAAACTTTCGAAAGAGCTTCTGACTTTATAAAACCTTATTTTTTCAACCTTTCAAAGGTTTTGAACTAGCTTATGTCAAACCATACTTACCAAAGAAAACATAAACAATTAAACATTTCAACATCCTTATGTTATAATAAAAACATTATAAGAGAACTTAACATTCTTCCCCTTTTTGATAATAACAAAACACTTTTCTATGTATATAAAACATTGAAAAATTCACCATCAAACATCACATACAACATTTCAACATGATGATCAGTAATATACAACGCAATATAATCAAACTGTAGTTAATTAGTTATGTTTTTCTTCGAACTTTCTCCCCTTTTTTGTTATCATCAATAAGTAAAGCCCTCTTTTTCTTTTATACACAAAAGAAACTAAAAAAAAATTATGTAAGAAATGAGAACAAAATTTATTAAAAGATCAAGTTTTTGAAAGAAACATAGAGTCCTTAAAAAAAATAGAAACAGATCAAGTTTTTCTTGATTTCTTTAGAAAGGTAGACGAAGCTGAAGGTTGGTTAGAAGTCTTCTTAGGCGAAGAATCCAAATCAATTACATGCGCTCCCTTGCGAGCATAGTCTGGAAAGTAAGCTTCGAGGAACATTTGGTTTCGCCTTGAACATTTTTGGCAGCCTTGATGCTTTGATTAGTCTTGAAATCAAGACTATTGAACCATGTTGTGACTAAATCTCCAATTTTTCTTAATTGATCTAACAAATGATCAAAGTTTGTGGCGTTATGATTCAGATCATTTTTCACATTCTTACTTAATTCATCTTAAAGAATTATGTAATTTTTAAATTTAGTGAGAATTTTCTTTGAGTCTTCTTTAAGTTGTTTATTCAAATCATCCATCTTTTTCGGATCAACTCCTTGAAAGGATTTAAGCTCTTCCTTCATAGTTTTGTGAATTATGTCCTTCAACTCATTCTTGATGGAATCTTGAATAATACTTTTGATTTCATCAAGATTGAGTGGTCTTATGTCAATTTGTGAAGAAGTGCCTCCTTCTTCTAATTTCCATTTCTTTGTTTTTTCAACTTCAACTTCTGCTACACCTTCTAATTTTTCTTTTGTCACTTGAATATGAGGAATTGAAGATCCAAAAGTAATTTCCCTATGCTTATGTTTATCATCAACATAGTGTGATCCATCATTTGCATATCACAAGAAATCTTTACATAAATGGAAATATGATGGAGCACCTTCATGCCAATTCTCTTCAATTTCACAGGTTCAGAAGAACTCGGTGGTAGCTTAATCTTTTTAAACTCAAATAACTTCAACAAGACATTTCCAAAAATCAAGCTGTCCTGATTCTTTCATATCTGATCTATCACCCTAGATGCAATATCAAGCTTCTTCTTTTTCATCATGGCAAAAATGATTTGCTCATGATCAATAGGCATAGAAGTTGTACTTCCTTTTCTTGAACATATGCACTCTATAATAATTTTGTGCAAAATCCTTGGAAACAACCCAAAATCCATTATCATGACTTCTTTGCCATAATCCATTTCCAATACTCCATTAACCACAGCAAACAGTTAATTCCCAGACATATTCACTATTTCTATGTCATCATTGATATCTACCATTTCAAAACATCTAATCAAATCTTCTCAAGAAATAGTAATCTTTTGTTCACACACCTTAGAGATTAACACATTTTCTATCGAAAGACTCAAATTGCTATAGAATTCCTTTACACATTCTCCATACACCAGAATTTGCAAAGAGCACAAACTCGTACACCCTATCGATTCTAATAGATCATTCAATTAAAAACCATTACTTGTAAAGAAATTAAAATCGATAAAACTACATGCACACACCTCATTTTTCTTTCTTCCCACTGATTTTTCCGTAGAAGGTTTTGTACGACTTGATTGAGAGGCTTTGGACAATTTCTTGAGAGCATTTATCTTTGAAACCAAAGATTAACTTTGCCTTGGTTCCAGTTTTTTTTTCCCTTTTTGTTCAAAGAAGGTTTCTTTCCTTTCATTGTTGATTTCTTTCAAGATTCTAACTCCATGTCTGCTTTTGTGACATCAGGGTTTTCTTCCATCAAATGTTCTGTCGTAGGTTCTTGATGAGTTTCTATGGGTTGTGTTTCTTGAGAATTAGATGATTCGTCGTGTATGACAAGAGGTTTGTTCGAGGTTTTAATTTTGAAAGATTTTTGCCTAATCCTCTCGGATTTCTTGGGCGCCATTTTTACAAGATAAGAAGATGAAGAGACTCTTGAGAAAGAAGATGAAAAGATGAAAGTTTGAACAAAAGTTGACTTTGTCGCTATCCAAAACTTCTATAAGACACTTTTATGGTAAAAAAAATATTTTATTCTTTTTATTATAAAGAAATTTATAAAGTAAAGGAGTAACTTTTAATGTAACATAAAAAGGAGAGATGTATCACAATTTCCAAAATTTTCTTCTTCAAAAAGGATGGCAAATTCCAATTTCATTTCTTATAAATTCAATATGCAATTTTTTAAATGGTTTTGTAAAAAATCCGCCAATTGCACATCAAAAAGCACAAATTCAACAACAATATTACCGTTAATTATATGATTACGTATAAAATGATGTCGAATTTCAATGTGCTTAGATATTGAATGATGTACTAGATTTTTTGTCAGATTAATTGCACTTGTATTATTACATTTAATAGGTATATTATTGTAAAATAATCTATAATCTTGCAATTGTTGTTTAATCCAAAGCATTTGAGCACAACAGTACCAATAGAAACATATTCTGCTTCAGCTGTAGACAAGGCAACGGAATTTTGTTTCTTAGAAGATCAAGAAAATAATTTGTCACATAAGAATTGACAAGTACCAGATGTGCTTTTTCTATCAACTTTGCAACCATCATAATCTGCATCAGAGTATCCTATTAAATCAAAATTTTGATTTTTAAGGTACTAAATGCTTAATTTAGAAATATTTATCAAGTACTTGAAAATTCTCTTAACAGCTGTTAAATGTGTTTCTGTTGGTGCACTTTGAAATCTTGCACACAAACATATGCTGATAGAATATCAGTTCTGGATGCAGTTAAGTATAACAAAGAACCAATGAGACTTCTATATAACTTTTCATTTACCTTTTTCCCATTTGAGTTGGAATCTAACCTTGTTGAAGTACTCATAGGTGTTACAGCTCTTTTGCATCCTTCATATCTAAATTTCTTAATAATTTGTTTAGTACACTTTTCTTGATGTATAAAAATTCCTTCTTTTGTTTGTTTAATTTGTAGGCTAAGAAAGAATGTCAATTCTTCCATCATTGACATCTCAAATTTTGCCTGCATTGACTTAGCGAAATCTTGACAATATATTTCATTAGTAGAACCAAATATGATATCATCAACATATATTTGAACAATTAAAATATCTTGATCATATGATTTTAAAAACAAGGTTGTGTCAACAGTTCCTCTTTGAAATCCTTTTGAAATTAGAAATACTTAACCTTTCATATCATGCTCTTAGGGCTTGTTTTAAACCATATAAAACTTTATTTAATTTGTAAACATAATCAGGTTTAAAAGGATCTTCAAAACCAGGGGATTGTTCTACAAAAACTTCTTCTTTTATAAAACCATTTAAAAATGCACTCTTTACATCTATTTGAAAAACTTTAAAAACTTTAAAATCTTTAAAATATGCATATGCAAGCATCAAACAAATTGCTTCTAATCTAGCTACAGGTGCATATGTTTCATCAAAATCTATACCTTCTTCTTGCGAATATCCTTTAGCATCTAATCTTACTTTGTTTCTAACAATCTTACCATCTTCATCTAATTTGTTTTAAATACCCACTTAGTTTTGATTATTGATTATCCTTTAGGTCTAGGCACAAGATTCCACACACTATTTCTTTGGAATTGATTTAGCTCATCTTGCATGGCATCAATCCAATTATTATCATTTAATGCTTCATCAACATTACTAGGTTCTGATTCAGATAATAATGCAAAATGATTTTCAAAATCTTGTAAATTAGCTCTTGTTTTAGCATCAGATTGAACATCACCAATTATTTGTTCAAAAGGATGAGCGGATTTATATCTCCAAGCCTTAGAAGCTTCTGGTTCAGATTCTCTAGGTTTTGGAGTACATTCTGTATTACCTTCTGGAAAAGGTTATGTATTTCCAGATTTATGGATTTCAACAGTTGGTGCTTCATACTTTAATTTTGAACTAGATTCTTCTTTAGATTTGGGTTCTTTTTCATCATCAGATTCATCATCTTTTATATCTTCAACAAACTTTACATTTATTGATTCTTTAACAGTTTTAGATGTTTTATTAAAAACACGATAAGCACGACTATTTAAAGAATATCCTAAAAATATAGCTTCATCAAATCTTTCATCAAACTTACCAAGATTGAAAGCATTCTTTTTCACAAAACATTTAGAACCAAAAATATGAAAGTAAGAAACTTTAGGCTTCTTAACTTTAAAGAGTTCATATGTTGTCTTGGATGTCACGGGTCGTATGTAAACCCGATTAATGATATAGCAAGCTATAGAAACTGCTTCTGCCTAAAAATACTCAGCAATACCACTTTCATTTAACATAGATCTTGTCATTTCTTGTATTGTTCTATTCTTGTATTCTACAACTCCATTTTGTTGAGGTGTTTATGGAGCTGAGAAATTATGAGATATACCTTATTCTTCACAAAAGTTTATAAATTTTGAACTTTGAAACTCAGTTCCATGATCAGTTCCAAGACTAATTATGGAAATTCCATTTTCATTTTGAATTTATTTTGCAAATTTTTTAAAAGAATCAAAAGTATCTCTCTTATGTTGCAAGAATATAACCCAAGTATATCTTGAATAATCATCAATAATCACAAGTCCATATTTACTTCCACCCATGCTCAAAACTCTTGTAGGTACAAACAAATCAAGATGTAACAATTCAAGACGTCTTTTAGTTGAAATTTCATTTTTGCTTTTGTGTGACACAGAAATTTCAAGCAAGTATCACATTTCACTTCTTATTTAATATTTATTTTAGGCAATCCTCTTATCATATTGTTTTTAGATAATTTTTCTAATTGATTGAAATTAACAAATCCTAAACGTCTATACCATGCAAAAATATGATCATTCATAGATAGCAAACAGCAAGCAGATTCAACTTCAGTAGGTTTTATCAGATATATATTTTTCTTTCTAAAGCCTTCAAATAATTTCATACCATTTTCATCAAAAGAAAAGCATTTATCCTTTTCAAAAACCATTTTATACCCTTTGTCACATAGTTGGCTAATGCTTAATAAGTCATGCTTCAGGCCTTTCACAAGATAAACATTTTCTATGATGTAGTGAGGCATACCTATATTTCCAGTTACAATAATTTTACCGCTACTATCATTACTAAATTTTACATATCCTTTTTCTTCCCATGTTATGTTATTGAACAATGAAGGATTTCCCGTCATATGTCTGGAACATCCACTGTCAAGATACCATGTTCCTTTTATGCTAGCTTCATGTTCCTACACAGGTTAACAAGGATTAAACCTTTTTAGAAACCCAAACAAGTTTGGGTCCACTAAAGGATAAGCTCATTTGATTACTTTTGTTTACTTGTTGATTATTGAGCTTATTCTTTTTATAATAGCAAAACTTTTCTATATGACCAGGTTTGTTGCAAAAGAAACAAGAATAAGAATAAGTATTGTAATTCCAATACTTGTCATTTACCTACTTCTTGTCATTATGATTTGTATACCTTTTGGTATACCTTCTAGTATTGCTTCTATAGTACCCATTATATGGATACGTTCCCTTAGGATAACTTCTATTGTAGCTTCTAGTATAACTTTTGTAATTTCTTCTAACGTAGTTGTTATTTGTTTTATTTATTTTTGTGATAGGTTCAATATATACTGCTTGTTTAGCTTTAACAAACACAGTTTTCTTAGGTACATTTGAGCTAGAACCATGTTCATATCCTAAACCATACTTTTCATTGGATAACCTTTGTGAAGAAATCAACATGCTCAATTTTTTTATCACTTTCATTAAACTTATTAAAAGTATTCTTTAATGAATTGGATAAATTATCTATTTTTACTTTCAAAATACTAGTTTCTTCTTTAAGCACATTGTTTTCCTTTTTCAATTTCTCATTATCAGCATGTAACTTTTCATTATCATGTTTTAAGATATCATTTTCATCAGCAAGCAAGGAATTTGTTTGTTTTAAAGCTTCTTGTTCATTTTTAAGAGACTTAATCTCATTATCATACTTAGCTAGTTTTAATTCAACCTTTTTAAGAGCTTTAAACATCTTTTTCATTTCAACAAACATGTCATCTTCAATTGCTTCATTATCAGATTCAGAGTTTACCTCAAAAGTAGCCATAAGACATAAGTTTGCTTCTTCTTCTTCCTCATCTGTATATTCTAGACTACTTTTTGTATCATTGAAATCACTCCAAGTAGCTAACATAGCTTGACTCTTCTTCTTGTATTTTTCCATTTTCTTAATGAGTGTAGGACATTTATACATTATGTGTCATGGTTTCTTGCATTCATAGCATTGAATTTCTCTCTTTTCCTTTTTCTTCTCCTTCTCCTTTTCCTTATAACCCTTTCCTACATCATTTTTCTTAAATTCAGTAGTTTTCTTAAAAACATTAAATTTCTTACCTCTTTGTTTTTTGTGAAACCAGTTGAGCTTTCAAGCTAGAAGAGTTATGTCATCCTCTTCATCATCTTCACTTTCATCAGATTCAGCTTGATTAATCATAGCTTCCTTGGCTTTGAAAGCAACTCCTTTAGTACTACTTTCAACTCTTTGAGTAGTCTTCTTATGAGATTCATAAGCCATTAACTTCTCTCTTAGTTGACTAAGAGTGAGTTTGTTGAGATCTTGAGCTTCTTCTATGGGGTTTTCTTTGCATCCCAAGAAGGTGGTAATATTCTCAGCATTTTTCTGACAAGATCAGGATCACCAATCACTTTGCCAAGTGATGCCAACTCATTTGTTATTGCTGTGAACCTGTTAAATGCATCTTTGAAAGATTCATCAGTTTTAAATTTAAATTGCTCATACTGTTGAATTAGAGCATTTACCTTGGTTTCTTTGATTGTGTTTGTCCCTTCATAAGTTTCACTCAATCTATCCCATAGTTCTTTTGCAATACTGCATGATAATATCAAATAAAATTCTAATGCAGCAATTGTGGTCAATAGCAAATTTTTTGCTTTGTTGTTCTTCTCAATAATTTTTTTCACAGAGTTTGTCGAAGTTGAATTACCATTGAGGGAAATCACATTGTCTCCAATGGAAATAACCTGCCAAGAATCATAATCATTAGCTTTAATGTATGTTTCCACACGCATTTTTCCATAAGAAAAATTTGAACCATAAAAAAATGGAGCACGATTAATTACAACATTGTTCTCAGCCATATTGTTTGGATCACTCAAATTAATAAAAAGAGCCTGCTCTGATACCAATTGTTGGTCCCAAATAATAATAAAAAGGGGGGTTAGAATTGATTATTAAAAAAAATTCACCTTTTAAAAATTATACCCCTTTGGTTTTAAAAACGAGAATAGTATATGCAAGTAAACAAATATGAAAATAAATTGTAGAAATTAAAAAGATAGGGAAAAGAGAATCAGGCAACAATTTATAATGGTTCCGTCTTATGCTCATTCCACTCTTCCAGCTCCACACCGGGGACCCGGTTGTCTATATCAATTGTGTTTCACTATATCAAAAAGTTCAAGATTACAAGATAGTGCAATCCTCTCTTATCGATTCTCACTGCTATCCTCTAGCTACAATCGATCTACAAAGTCTAATCTTATAACTGAACTACTAAGTTAAGAAGGCAACAACACGTTCCTTCTATTACAGATTAAAAAAGATTTGAAAGCTATACACAATAAGGAAGGAAGGCTTGCACAATTTCATATCAATGAAAGCTTGTAGACGTAGGAGATAAATTCTTAAAAGCAATGTAGTCTCGATTTTTAAGAGAGAAGCGTTCTATTGTTTTCTGCGTGGAAGTATGTTTTTTCTTGTTTTTTTTTCTTCTTTGAAGTTCTTTCTGTCTTCGTCACATATATGCTTCTTGATCCAACATTCAAGAGCTGCTTAAAGGATTGATATCTCTTCCCGAATATCTCAGCTATAAATCTGTTAATCCTTATCCTTATTTTTTTTTTTGAATTTGAAAACCATCCTATTGCTTCTTTTCATCCTGATTTGAATTTTTAAATCTTGGATAATCTTCATCATGATTATATCCTTGATTCTTGCTGTAAATCTTTTGATGAAATAATCTAGAAGTTATTGAGATCTTCTCCTCCTTATTTATTGTGATTTGAACGAGATATGCTTTATAAGATAACATGATCTTCATACAATAAATTGTCGTGATCTTCTCTTATGATCTTCCTTTGGATAGCTTCCATTTGTTTGTTGAGATCTTTTCATGAGATTTAAAATCTTGATAGTCTCAACAAAATAAACTTATAGATACTGTAATGTTTATCCAAAGAGAATGTGATATCTCTTAAAATTATGAGAGCTTATCTTCATATACCAATACTTATCTTCCATATCTTTTCTTGTAACAAACATATCTTCTCTTGAAACAAACTTTATTTTTCATATCTTATCATATCCGTGATCCATAAGGACTCTGTAAAACTTTTATGCAACTTAGTAAAACATGTTTGAGGATATCGAAACAATTTTTTTTAATAAAATCTTTGTAAAATTACTTGATGTGATTTGATCCCCATGATATGAAATCCAACTTAAGTGAAACACATCAAGTATATTACCTAAATATACTTGACAAGTGGAATTAGGTCTTGAAAAATATTTTAAAACCAAGTTTTAAATAATTTAGTGTGGATCTGGAAAATTTGTATCGAACCTAAAGGTTCTGAAACAGCTTCTATCTGGCTTTGGCAAGCTTATTTGTCTATCATTGAAGGTTATGAAACTGCTTCTGTCAGACATATTTTACTATCAGTGAATGTTCTGAAACAACTTCTGTCAAACTTATTTTACTATCGCTGAAGATTCTGAAACAGCTTCTGTCAGACTTATTTAGACACCAAGGCGTGTTTGAAACTTTCGAAAGGGCTTCTGGCTTTATAAAACCTTATTTATTCAACCTTTCAAAGGTTCTGAATTAGCTTCTGTCAAACTATACTTATCAAAGAAAACATAAACAATTAAACATTTCAACATCCTTTTGTTATCATCAAAACATTATTAGAGAACTTAACAAAAACTGAGACTCAACAAGCGTGCATGTGAAAGGCTATGGTGGGTAAAGTTTGGGTGCGATAAGTAGGTACGAAGAAGCATTTGAGGCATGAAAAAGCTAATGTGGACAAAAAGAGCCGTTGAAGTGCATTTAATGCATGAGAGATTATAGACGTTGTGTTTAACGGACTTTTAAATTTTAAAGGCTATTTATATACAAAGTCTAGAAGACCAAAGAAGAGAATGAAGTGCCAAATTATTTTACGAAGCTCATTAACTGTGGTCAAACAAATTCTTTTTTTTTTTTTTCTTATACATAATATTTGCAAATATTAAGAGAGAGAGAAATACTTTAGTGCTTAGTTCACTTTATTGCTATTCATGCAAAAGCATTTAGAGAGAGAAATGAAATATTCCTTATTTCCTGTATGTTTAATATCATAAGCTAACTCTCTGAAAATAATATAGTAATGGTGAAGACCTCAAAAGAGGCAATTTGGTGGACCGTAGAGAGTAGGCAAAGGGTCAAACTCCGCGTTAAATATTTTTTCTTGCTTCTTCTCTTTATATCTTTCGTATTCATTATCTTTTTATCTGCTACAGACTTATTTAAGTTTTTTATTCAACTGCTTTAAATTTTCAAATTTTTAATATTCGAGTTTTGGACATAATACTCAAATTCACTACCTCCCCCCCTCCTCTTCTTTTCTTGAGTATTCGTAGTGTATATTTTCATTAACTAGCTTAAGTTCAAGGATATGGGATGTCATTCGTGCTTTAGTTTGCTAACACACTTAAACTCATCATAGAACTCTAAAAATAAGAAACTCAAAACTTGAAACTACCCGTATGGACTCCTAAGCTCATGGCAAGGAAGGGAATACGAGGAAAACAAAACTTTCCTTACTTTGTTCAACTTTCATGTGTGGAAAATGAATGAGCTAACAAGGAAAATGAGACTTCACACTCCCATTAGTGCCCTAGAGGTTTTGGCACATTTATAAAATCAGGGAAAGGAAGTTTGTTTCATTTTTTCCCTTTACTCAAATGTGAGTTCTTAGTCACCATTGTGACAAACTTTAAGAAAAAGGAAATGAAGCTTAAACACACCATAGTTTCTTGTGAGCTTCAAACATGTAAAGAAAAGGGATGGTACTTCATTATGTTGAAGTCATCCTTGTAAAGAAAACATCACCTAATTGAAATAGTTTATGCGATTCTTAAACTTTTCACTTAAGTGTGCTAGGCTCACTAAACAAAGAAAGTGGCTTTGTGATGTTTCCAACATCATCACCTTTCTTTCTCTTGTGTTTAGAGTTGCTAAGTCATCCTTGCATCAAGATGATGAACTCATATTCTAGGTTTAAATTTTAAAGTTCATGAACACAATTTGTGATGCCATGCATGATGATGGAAACTCAGTTGTCTAAGTTCCATATTTCATCATTTTTCCCCCTACACTTAGGGTATCGACATCGATAAGAAAAAGAAAGGAAATACTAAAACATAAAGTTTTAACTTTAGATATTCATCATTCCTCACTCTAGCATAATGCATCATAGGGCAAACAAGTAGATGATGATGTTTTCATGCATTTCTACATAACAACAACATACTATAAACATAGGAGGTTATTTGTTTATCTTAAGAGTGTTTTTATGATGGAAAAGTGTATATGTGTGTAATAAGTCCTTTATATTCTATTCCATGCATAGGAATTTATGCTTTACTTTATCTATTTTTAGATAAATTCCTATGATTATGTGCTTTTATTGTGAAAATGTTATTTGTCAGCTCCTAGGATCAAGAAAACAAGAAATAAAGTATTTAGGATCAGATTTGGAGTAGAACAATAATAATAGTTTAAGAAACTCAACCGCAGCTACTAAAGATCACAACCAAGGGGAAGAAAACAAGACAAAAGTCTAAATCACACCCTCAATCTACCTTATGATTTACACTGAGACAACCATACCTTACGATTCATGATACAACTCCAATTGCACTAGCGATTTCACCTGTGGTTCAAACTGAACCTAAATCGTGCGACACAGCTTTTATCGCAGCTAACTTTTGAGCCTATGATCCAAACTACGATAAGTGACCATGTCTTTGCTAGCATGAATACATTACCCTATCACACACATAAAGATAAAGACGAAATCCATTATAAAGAATCTACTACATCAGCAAATAAAATATTCATGATTTCTATGCTTTGTCTCCTATAAATAAATGTGTACAAATTTGTAATAATAAAATGTACCATATGTAACAAATTCTTCCTATAGAATAAAGTAGTATGAGCATTTTTAGTGAGAGAATCTCTTCTTTGGTTTTTTAGGTAAATTCATATTTAACCCTATTTATTATTGCAAGATTTTTGTGCTTAATCTATAATATTCATTTTTAATTTCATATTATTTCTCTTGAATCTGTGCTTAATAGTTACATCTATGGAGAAATAATTACCTTCACTTAGGGTTTGTGAATCTGAAACTCGATTCATGTGATTTCAAATGCATTTTAATTGAATTTTGACTTAGTACTTGTAATTAGTATATTAAATCTTAATTCATGAGTTTAAGTGAGTACACCTTGTACATTAATGTCTGATTTCATTAAAATAGATCAAGATGTCATTTTAATTAATAGATATATGCTGCTAATGATGTTAATTGTAATTAGGGATGCAACCGGGTTGGGTTTTGAGCGGGTCATATGAACCTAAACTCGAACCCGCTACACTGTAGGGTATACCAAACCTGACCTTATAACCCTATAAGTTTTTCTTTCTATATCCAAACCCACCCTATAAGGTTTACTCTAAAACTTGCCACCTGCCCGATTGCCGCTTAACTGTCAACTCGATTATCTACTTGACCATTCGCCTGATTATCAACCTGAACCTGCCTTGCTTATTGTTTTTTTTTTTTTTCAATAGATTTAGTAGACTTAAGCCAATAAAATAATAGTCTAATAATATAGCAATTCACCTTCTCTTTGTCAGCCTATTTTTAAATTTAGCTTGTTACTATGTTAATATTTAGTGAATATATTTACATTATGATTTTTTTTACTAGAACTAATAGGTCAAGTGGGTATCCATAGGGTTTTAATAGTATCCAAACTCAACTCTAATACCGTACATGGTTTTTTACCTATATCCAAACCCGACTTTATTATCCTATAAGGTTCGACCCTAAAGATTTTTGTCGGGTTGGACGGGTTGGAAACCCATTAATGACCGACTCTATTGCATATCTACTTGTAATCACCTAGAGATAGGGATGGTAATATTTTTTGTCACTTGATTTTAAAATTCATTTAAAATGGGTTTTTAATCAAATAATTCTTCATCTTTATGTAGGTCTAGGTTGCAGATAGCTTGTGAAGATATTATAGTGGTTTGATCTAGATTTAGAGTTTTTAATCTTGAGAGAGGCTTTAGGTTACCTTAGTGATACAACAGTACAAGTATACCTAGCAAACAACTTTTTGAGTTTGTTAAGAAGTCATATGATAAGAATTTGGTGAAGCAAATCCAAAGCTTTATCTTGCATTAACAAACTTATATCCTTAATTTGCCTTTAAAATATGTATATAATTAGTTTTAACCTTAGCTTAGCTTTTTACTGTTTATAATTCTCTTCTAAATATTTCTTTAGCTAGATAATAGATGAAGAGTTAGTATGATAGATGCTAACAATCCCCAAGGAATACGACCTAATACTTTTTATGCTACTTCGGTAGGTGTGCTTGCATATGTTGGTAATTGCAATCGAAGTTGGAAAAACTTATTAGTATTTTTATAATTTTTTTGGAAAACTTCAACTTCGTATTTGTACTTTTAAAATGTGAAACCCGCACACCAATACCAGCATGTGATGGAAAGCGAGAACCAAGAAGGTTGAGGGAGAAAGGAAGGGGAAACACACTTTGAGAAAAAAGAGAGAGAAGAGAGAAAATGAAAGAGAGGAAAAGAGAGAAACTTGTGAGTAAAGTTTTAAAAAAAATGGAAGAGACGGGGTAGAAGGGGAAAGGGATCGATTTTAGAGAGAAAAAGAGAGAGAAGAAGGAAAGGGTGATTTGATCATTGTATGGGAAAGGGGCAAAAAGGACATGCAGGTGGTCCAAGTAGTTACGGATAAAGGGCAACTAGATGTAATTTGATATAAAGTAGATTTGATGTGACTAATTTCTTATCTATAGAAAGATTAGGATCATGATACACTTAGTTTATATGACGAATATCTTAATTAATTTATCAATATGATAATACAAAATATTATATTATTGTTTTTCCTCGATTTGTGTGCCCATAATCAGATACTAAAATTATCTATCATAAGGCTACCATATTGGATTTTCGCTTTGCGTCAAGGTGGCAGCTTTTCCTAGGTAATAGATTCTTAGGTCTAGTGTCCAGCCTCATTCGACTAGCATTTTAGGGTTATTTGATCCGTTTGATCGCATCTAAGGTTTCCAGGGTATTGTTTTGATTCAATATGGTTTTAGGTTTCAGTTCTGGTGTGAAATCTTAGGTTCATGTTTAAACTTATCGAAAATTCTAGAGGTTTACATCTAGCCTCATAGAAATATCAACACACATAGTCCTAAATCAAGCATCCGGAGATTTGATAAGCCTCTAAAACATATTTTAATAAAAGTAGTCTCGTTTTGTTCCTCACATCCATCAGTTGGCATGGTTTATTACAACACTTTATACAAGACCTCATACCCCCACACAACTTTTCTCTTACTCTTAATTGATTGTCCGATCTTTGAGATTCTCTTATTGGCTACGCATCAAGTTGTACCACGCAATCTATAAGGCTTAAGCACCTAAACTACTACTGAAAGTGTGATCAAGCTCGCAATCTTGTCTATAGGTGCCACTTACTGGACTAAGAGGCCAAGAAGCAACCAATTAACATTTGTGTCAAGTTCAAGTATTACTTTGTTTATTAATTCTATCTTAACAAGCAATACACATTTATTAAATACCTAATAACTGATCCAAAAAATTTTACTCCTTTTTTGAAGTTCAAATGTTATTTGTTGTTTATAAGTTCAAGGACTTGTATTAAAATAATATCTCAAGTAATTGTAAAATGCAATTGGATTGTTAGTTCATACATTGTATAAATTTTAGATGTGGGGATTTGTCAAGCAATCGTCATGGATGTCATATAAGAATAAGTATTAAAAACCTTTCATTTAGATATGATATTTTGGGTTATATTAGTTGATTATGAATATTAATTTAAAGGAATTGACACTTAATTTGATAATATTTCTATTTTCGGGTTTTAGGTTGTCATTTGGGCTAAAAAGAAGGAGTCAAATGAATTTTAATGACTTTTGGGAAGATTCGTATAAGTTTGAAGAAGTTAAAGCTAATACAAGTCACAACATGGTTGTTTTAATAGTTGTGTTCACCTAGATTTTGATGGAAATTGACTAAGCTTAAATACGAGTTCAAATACTACCCATCTAAGAAGTTGTGTTCTGAACAAAAGCATAACACAAGATGAAACATAATTTGTGTTCTAGGTCATGTTAGTTAAGGAAATAATTGAAAAATTGACGATGTAGTTAACATAAACATAAACATGGGTTCATGCTTAAGGTCATGTTATGAAGATTCGCAAGACTATTTCTTTTGATTTGGTGAAACGCAAGTTTAAACATGGTCATATTAACACCTATGTTAATTAAATTTTTAACTTAATATAAATAGCTGCTTCCATTGGTTCAAAATAATAATAAGAAGAAGAAGAAGAAGAAGTTTGTAGATATGATAGAAATCAAGAGAGAGAGAAAGAGACCAAAGCAAATCAAGAACATAAGAAACAATTGAAGATTGCAAGATTGATCAGACAAAAGGGTGGTGATTGAGATTTTCCTATTCTTCTGTATTATATGTAATTTGATTAATAGATCTATAAAAGACTAGATAATAAATACACATTTTGATGAATCCTAATTCATGTAACAATATTTCTTTATTTAAATATATTATTAGTTTTCTTGAATCCAATTTTGGGTTTTTATTGTTTTCTTGAATTAATAGTTTTACAATATTGATGTTAAAATACATTTCATTCACATTGATTGAAAAAATAATAGTTTGAATAGATCTTCATAATCGGAAAGATGTGCATGTAATACTAAAAATGAGACAACATCAATATTTTGTATTGGATTAACACTTAGTAGAGCTTCTTCATAGATCTTAATGTGATTCTAGGTTTTATTAATTAGAAAGAGATTTCCAATTAATTAATTTAGGAGTGGAAATTAATAATCTTGAGAAAGATATTAATTTATTATAGGAATTCTGCAACTCAAGAAATTAATCATCTTATTGAATTATTATTAGAGCAATTACATGATAAATCTAGATGATCTCACAATCAAATTAACTAGATTTGTTTTTTACTTGTGAATGTGAACTATTTGTCATTAATTAGTTAGATTAAGTGGTTTAACTTGATATTTATGTTTAGATAATAGAGATAGAGTGATTATTAGTTTTTAGAATCTCTATGGGAACAATATATGTACTTAATTACTATACTATAAGTTCGATGGATATACTTTGCTTAAAAGTGATCATAAGATAGAATTGAGATCATGAGAATATGATTTTAACTTTACCACAGAAGATCATCATGTAACAAGAGTTATGCGTTTTGCACAAAAGGGATAAGTTATGTGCCTGGATAGGCAAAGAAGAATAGACAAATCCAACACTCGTTTACTGATGCAATTGTCTGATTTCAAGATTACCGGTGGCCTGAATACAACAAGCTTCTGTTTCGATCAAATTTAAGATTTGAGACCTCTTGAGATTATAGTCAAGCAATAATTAAGAAGTTTAGCAATCGATACCCATTATTGGATCATTTCTATGATCAACCGACAAGAGCCATCGAAGTGTATAAACTATAAACCCAGTAACTTTTCAAGGAACTCGATCGATATACAAGCCTATTGAATCCCTGATTTAGATTCACCAATTTAAAATTTCTTAAATCATCTCAAATATTAGCTTACTCATTTTTAATGCACGCCTTTCACTACATGAATAAATCCTCAAACTTCACAAAATGACCCAAGCAAAACCCATTCATTTTAACAATACGTCACCAATACTTTTATGATCACCAAATTGGTCATTAGTTCTAAATTAATTAAAGTTTGTATGACTTAGAGGGCTTCGGAACCATTCAAAATTTATGGGCTCAATTGCATTTTCTTCAAAGTCTAGAGTTTATTTGAAGATAAAAACATTCAAGATCATGGAGAAAATTTTTATTGAATCAAACATAGAAATCATGTTTCATGTTTGTATATACTTCAAAGTTCAAACACGTTATTGAACCTTTCTAATGAGCCAATTAAAAGATGGACATCTAGAAACTAATGCTTCCGTTATAATTTTATCATCCTTTGCCCATAGAAAAGAAAAGTATTATTATAATTCTGTTTGACACGGTAAAAATATTTTTCTTTACTTTTATTTATTTGTACGTTTATTCTTCAAGGAATATATTTTTTTTTTCTGAGTAAACTTTAACATTTAAAAAAAAAATAGAAAAAAAAAACAGTTTACACGTTTTGAAACCAGAGGTCGATTCCCAAATACTCACTATAATGAATAGTATTTTATTTACACAGTATACTATATTTTAAACAAAATTCATGTCAAACATTCTTCTCTAAATATAACCAAACGTATGAAAACATCTCATTTTCAGAAAAAAATTTTTATAAAAAACATTTTTTATTAATAAGAGATCTTCTTAAAACGTTGATAATTTAGTTTACTTGATTTTAATGACCACATGAAGCTTGAATTTACATGTTTAGATCGGTATAATTGTTACGTACATTCTTCTTTTTTTTTTTTTTTAAATTTTCAGTAAACCACATTCATTTGATAGGAGTCTTTTTAAAAGGTTTTTCCTCCAGAAGTTTGGGCTTTGGACTTTGGAGATTGATCAGAGGACAGTAGCAGAAATACTATATAAATTTTAGTTTTATATTAAATTTTCAACAGTTTGAAACCACTAAATATTATACCTAACTAAATATTCACCTATCAAGTTTTATATTAAAATTTAAAATTACTTATTATTATATTCAATTGAATTTTTAGTTGTCAAGTTCACTAGATACAGTAACATACTCGACCAAAAAAGTATAAGTTTATACAATTAGGTAAAGTTGTAAAATTTGACTAATATAAATTTATGAGTATGATAAACAATAATTTTAGATATTATGTAGTAAAATTGAAAAAATAAATCCCAAAATTCGAGTAGGTGTTTTACTACTGTCCCCCTCCAAGGTGATGAGTATCACCATAAAATTGAATTAATTCACTAAGGTAAAGCTTGGTATTCCTTTGTTCACATTATGTACACAGGAATCGTTCAAAATAGAATGAATTGAAATGAAAAGAATAGAATAAGTGGCAGAATGATAAATTTATTTTTTTGTTTGGATACATTACAGAATGAAATGATATTCATGAAAAATATATTCACATTGAATGTAAATAAAATATATAAGAAGATAAAAAAAATAATTACAATAAGAATCATTAATGGAGATGAATTGGAATAGTTATTGTTGATCTACACGGATCGAATTCCCCTTTAAAGCTAAAGTGATTAATTCGTAGCAACAAGTTCTAAACCCTTTTTTTTTTCTTTAAGCCGTAATCGTCCAAAGAACATTAAATTATTGAATTTGTAAATTATTAGTAGATTCATCGTCGCTCCAAACATATACCAAGAATGGTAAAATCATGAATAATTCATATATGAATTGCTTATTGGCAAGCACGAGGAGCGAGTAAACGAATTTCCTAAGCCTCCCTTCTCGAAAGGGAAGAGCAGAGTTTCGGGCAAACTATCCTATGCAGGTAGAAAAAGACATAACCCTTTTTCCTCAGAGTTGTTCTAACAAGAAAAATGGCAAACTAGACCATTTCTAAGAGTCTTCTATTTGAAAAAAAAAAAAAATTAAAAATTAAAAATGAAGACACAAACAAAGGAATCTAATTCAATGAAGCAGCAAGAATTGAATAGATGACATAGTCAACTTGATCATAAATTTGACTTTAAAGTTATTCCAAGAAAATGTGCCCATCCATTCATGTTGCTACTACGACATTCGACTGGTCCTTTCCTCAAAAGCCAAGAACAAGCATCATATATGGCTTTTTCCTCACTTTAATCTTAACCCACAAGCTCCATCCATGTTTTATGATAAGGCACTTTATTGTACTATTATTTTGGGGCCAGCCCCTGAAAGCATACATCAGTGGATAAAAAGGTACCTCACGCAACCTAGGTTCTATTCTGCACATAACGAGACAAGAATAGTAAGTCGGATATAGACCTGTTGCCGTCAACCGAATGGCAAAGCCAACACCCTGAACGAGATTACACAAGTAGAGGGCTTGCTTTGTTTTCCTGGTTATCTCGTCATAATTGGTGAAAACCCATTAAAACAGAACAATTAGGGATAGACAATCCTCATCCTTCACGGAGCAAGACCGCATGGTAATGCAACACCGAAAATTACATGGATAGTCTAGAATATAAAAGAACAAGTGAAACATCATATGTTGTGACAGCAACATCACTAATACTGGATTCACAGTTGCTGACCCAAATTTTTTATCACATAAGTATGCTCATATCACAATCATCATCAAAAGAACAACTGATAAAAAAAGGGAGCAGGGAACTCCAGTATTGTAGAAAGAACATATAATTAGAACTTGGAAGTGTTCTGTGCTCGGTGCATATTATTAATTCTCCAAATTTGACCTTTGATGAGTGAAAAAGGTGCGTCAACCAATCTATGGAAAAGGGTGTTTTCACAATTTGTCAAAACCCTTAAAGCACTAGGCATTTGGGGAAAAAAAAAACACAAGGGAAGGAAAAGAGTTGACCATATAGAGAATTTACTTATGTGCAGTGGATGTCGACTTCGTACTTTCTGTTTCTTGTGGTGAATACAGCAAGGCACCTTAAGCCTATTGGCAACCACCATCACCGCGGATGCCACCACCCACCATCATCACAAGATATAGAAACCATATTAGACAGTCAGCGGAAACTCACCAGATTTTAAAATGCCAGATAATATAAGCTAAAAAGCTATGATATCAGATCTTCCATTAAAAACAATGACCATGTATTCCTAGATTTCTAACTGACTAAAACAACTTGAATGATGAAAAGGCACTAAATATGATTCAATTTCATCTGCTACAATGGATATATCATTGACAATGAATTAGCTAAAACAATATATACATGGCTTGCAGAACACCATGGTTTATTCATTTTAATGATATCATTCAGACCCCATCTGATCCCTGCCAGGTTTGTCATAAAGCACCTTGAATATTGCAAACAACCATCACACAGGCTCTCAAATCAACATCCCAGAAAGAGAGATCCTGGGCGGGTATTGGCACAAGATCAAATTCTTGCACGTTGAAGCACCCACAAGGAGGCATCAGATAATGAATATCTCATCTAAAGAACAACCCATTAACTGAGAACAAGTGGTATCTCCCAGCTGCACCATATGCAAGTACATTGTGCAATCAATTGTACTGGTTGCAGGTGAAAAAACATATTTCGAACCATGCCGATTGCGATTATTGACAACATGACTCAAGGATCAACATATGATCCGTTTAAGAATAGAACTACACAGAATTACTGAATCCAGGTAAGGGAAAAACAATACAACTTATGAATAAAGGACAACGTAAGTAAATGGGGCACAAATAATAACAAAGCTAAGACAAACTTTTGTATATCTCATACCAGTGTTTTAATTGTTAGAATATTTACAACGTAAATCAAATGCAAAACACAAAGAATTTAACCCAAACAAACAATGAAACATGAATAAATAAACATCATCAGCCTATGACCATAATCCTCATTTTTTTTTTTATTATTTCCTTTTTTGCCTTTTCCTTTCTTTTCATCTTGCCCAATTCTTCGCATTGAAAAACTGACCAAACAAACCACAAATTTCGAATCAAGAAGACCGATCGAACCTCGGATCTCTAAACACATAATTCTCATCACTCCCACCACTACTATCCCCATTAAACCGAAACACTCCATCCTTAACCCCAATACTAACACGACAATCCTCGACCAAATTCAAAAGAGCCTCAGCCTTGCTCCTCCCTTTCCCACTCCCATTCTCCGCAACATCAACAATCCCATCAACCACACCTAATCCTAAAATCCCAACTTCCTCCTCCACCACTCTCTCCCCACCGCACCGCGCCAAGTTCAGCAGAGCGGACACACAATTCTCCTTAATCCGCATACTCGAGCCCGTCGACAAATCCAACAAATCCGCTAAAACCCTAATCCCAGAAACCTTCCTAAACGCATCTACCCCCTCATCGCACCCACCAACCTGCGCCGCAACCGCCGTCGCATCCTCAATCAACCCAACCCTCCCATCCCTAAGAATCAATCCGAACAAAGCCCCAACTAACCCTAACTGAATCGCGGTGGGTCGGTTCAACGGATAGAGACAGACCGCAAACAGCGCTTTAAGCGCGTCCTTGATTGACCTAACGGGTGAATTAGGGCTTTTTATTATATCGATCAGAGCATAGACGATGTCCCGTTTGGCCCCGATGATGGGACGGTACGAGTCCACGATTAGGAGGGAGTGGATGGTGGCGGCGGAGGATTGGACGGCGTCCGCGGAGGAGGTGGTGAGGTGGTTACGGAGGACGTGAGAGAGCGCGTCGAGGACGCCGCGCGTGGAAATCAGCGTTTCTCTTGAGGCTATAGAGAGGTTCAAGAGAGTTGCGGAAGCGTTGTCTTGGAGGTCGTGGGATGAGGAGTATAGGGTTTCGGTGAGGTAAGGGATGGCCCCGTGTTCAGCAATCAGGGTTCGGCTCTCCGAGTCGTGCTTGGAGATAAGACGAAGCTCCGCGAGGGCTTCGGAACGGGTTTGTTCCGACACGGAACTTAGTTTCGACACTAGGGACTTCGCCGTACGGCGTTTCACTTCCATCGAGTCCCGCAGGATGAGCGAGGAATGTGAGGCTAAAGAGGGAATGGTACAAGAATTTTTCGACGGAGTTTGTGTGTTTTGGTTACATAATATTTTATGGGGAATTGAAGTAAGAAGATCAAGTGGGGAAAGGAGACTGTTAAATTAATTAGTATCTGGGTGGCAGGCGATGACTTTCTTGGTTTTGTTTAACTTATATATCACAATTTGGCTGCACCCAGCGGGATCCACATGTGAATTGGATATTGTTGAATATTTGATTCAATGGACCATCCAAACTTTCAAAACTGTTATTTTCATTATTTAATCAGAGTTTCAAAGGTACTTCTAGTATTTATATTAATGATATTATATTCATGTATTGAATTATCTATTTATTTGCTTTTTTTTTAAAACTAATTGTTAAAAAAGTCATATGTTTTAAATAATTATCTTGATGAAAATATTTATAACTTTTTTTATAATTATAGGATGCAAACAGTATTGTTAATGAAAATGGCTTTAATATCGGCCAAAAATAAAAAATGGCTTTAATGCTTTAATACTAGTGGCATGTGGCATTAGCCTAGACTCTCAATTCAGAAGTTTTAGATCTAATTCCTCCTTTCTATTCTAATACCAAATAAAAAAAATATATAGCTTTAATATTATCTCATAAAATTATGTCATATGAATTATTTTATAAAAGAAATACATTATTGTTGTCATTATTTATCCAAAAAAAAACATTAGAAATTATATATTGCACACCAGAACAAATGATGTGTTGAAATCATTAAAAACATCAAGGATTCTCTTAAACTGAAACTACAATAGAAAAGTTTATGGAATACTAAAATTGACAACTTAATAATTTAAAAATACAGATTATTAATCGAATGACAGATGTAACATTCATGTAGCAAATGGAAAACATCCTATGTGAAATTAAAAAAAAAACATTTGAAATGTTTATGTATAAAGATTTTGAAAGTTATTACCAATTTCTTGAAGTGAAAATGAAAATGGGACATGAAGTATTAACATCAACAAGATAATTTCTATTAACTTCAGTACTATCGATATTGATTGGTTAATAAGTACAAAAAGACACTCGTTGGGCTTTGCATTTTAGAATTTTATATAACTTTTCATATTGGCTACAGCTAAACATTGAAAGCTCTCACATTCGATAAGTTACTCTTGTCCCATCCAACTAAGTGGTTTAATTGTATGATCACTGTTGGATATGAATTTGGATCATTAAATAAATAACAGGACTAATTCCATTAAAAATGCATTATGGAAATATATGAATTCTTTTAAATTATTAAATTTGAAACACTATTCTCTATTTTCCCACAAAATTGTGACTTTCATCATTGTTAGCATTTTCAATATGGAAACAACTATTCTTACCACCACCTCAAAGGGGTGTTTGCATCACAAACAAAAGACAGCATGTAATAATGCACCAGCCAGCATTATTCTTTGGGTGTGGAAGGGGTTCTTGGAATAGTCTACCACGTGCGGAAGGGATAACCTGAATTGGTCAAGATGTGAAATAATTAAATTTTTCAATCTATGTCTACACTTGACGCATATATAGTTCTTAATAAAACTTTTATATATATATAGTTACTAAATTAATTAATATCTAGATTTGGCCAATAATATAATTATTAACATAGCATGTAATATCTAATTAATCTTTTTTTTTTCCCGAGACAACCAGTAGGAAATAAAATAAAAAATTTATAGTGATTGTATAATTTTAGGAAAAGCAAAATATTTGCTTTTTTTATTTTTCTTTTTTGGTCTATAAACAAGTGCACTAAGCACGCTTATTAGTATATCCTAAAATAACATAGGATTGAAACAGGAGAGTTGAAAAGGTAGGTAAGAAAAGCTTGGGAGTATTTTCAAAGGACAATCCACCTAATTCGTTGCTTTTCTTGAAGGTACATACCTTTGTCATGTTATACAAAAGTTTTAATACATGGCAGCCAGCTGAGCGCAAATGTGGTCCTGAACAATTACTTTCATATATGTCAAAGGATGTTTATTTAAAAAAAAAAAAACCAGTAAGATAATAATTTAATTAGGAAAAGGTCACCATCACCATACGAGGTGCCTTTTTAAATTTCATTCTTCTTTATTTTCTTTTAGAAAAAGTGAAATTCTATTCCATGGAAAAAGGCAAAAAATCAATTGAAATAGTTGATATAAAATCATCAAGGATAAAATGTTATAAATATTAAAATTAGGGGTGGGTCTATATTGGTTTGGACTAAAAACCATAATTTACCATTTTAATTTTTTTTATCTCAAACCAAAATATTAAATAATAGTTTACTTTGGGTTAAAAATTTTTCACATCATAAAATTATAGATTAAATCAAATTTTATGAATTCAAAAAATTTTATTCTAGTCTTTTGCATTAATTCAAATATTTGAAAATGAAAAAAAATAAGATTGATATGAAATAAAAATATATATATAATTCAATTGTTCTAAATTTTTTAGGGGAAAAATATTTGCTTTGCAAAGGGAAAAAGGAAAAGAAGAAAATGATTTATTCAGCAAAGTTCAAATTGCAAATTATAACAAAGTTTTTCATAAAACCATTACATTTATAAATCATAATCCTTCATAGAATCATTTAGAGCTAGTGACTTATTCACCAATAAAGTACATTTGTTAACTAATATAAAGCAAGTCATAATCCACTCCAAAATCAACAAAAAATATTCACCAATAAAGTACATTTGTTAACTAATATAAAGCAAGTCATAATCCACTTCAAAATCAACAAAAAATATTCACCAATAAAATAATTTTGAACAATTAATATATTAACTAAATAAATAAAGTTCATAATCTACAAAGTTAAAAGATTAAAAAAAATCAACTCACCAATGAAATAATGTATCTTTAATATATAAGAAAAGAGAAATTTAATATTATTCAAATTTATCAAATAATAAATATCATAATGAAGCTATAAGAAAATATGTGACATTTAATCAATTACCATAAAAAAAATTATAACTACAAGTAAGATATTATTATGTTTTTTTTTTTTAACGATTTGGTTTATTTTTACAAATTAGTTCAATTTACCCATCTAAAACAATCATAAATTGATGGATTGGTTTGGATTGTGAATTTTTCAAACCAAATTGCTAAAAAACAAAATCATTTTTCATTGGTTTGCTTCGATTTATGAATTTATTCAATTTGATCATTTTTTTCACCTACGCCTACCAAAAACACTATTCAACAATGAGTAGATCTTTTTGAAAGTCAAAATACCCTACAAAAAAAGTAACATTATTTCTTTTAAAAGAATAAAATCATCTCAATTGACAAGCAAAATAAATCCTACGAAGAGAAGGTGCACACAATTACACATGAGAGGTGAAAACAAAAAGAAAAAGAAAAAGAAAAAGAAATCATTGGAAAACATCCTTAATCTATGAAATACCCAAAAAAATAAATTAAAAGAGAGAGTAATTTAATAATTACGCCATTATTAATTTATGTCATTTATATTCGAGTCTAAAATAGGGATAGTTTGATAATTATGTCTTTATTAATTTATGTAATTTATAATTGGGTTAATGGATGATTTCTAATTACACTAATTAATAAATTGGTGTACTCATCCTCTTGGTAGCTATGGAACAAAAAAAACCAAAACCCTAACTAAGGATGTGCACAGTTTGGTTAGCTGGTTCATGACCTCATTTTTTGAACTAAACTAAAATGATTAATTTTTTTTAATAAACCTATATCAGTCCGTTATTAATAGTTAATAGCTAAACTATTAATTGTTTTTCTATTAATATTTTCAGTTTTCAATTTCAAACTATTTAACATAATGATTAGCCAAAAGATCTTTGTTAACCATATTTTTAGTTATAATCATGAAAAGTTAAACTCTTTTATTTCATAATTACATTCAAAAACTATAAATAAACAAATTAAATAACTACAAAACCAACATATAAAAAATATATGTCTAATACAATATAAAACAAATTAAAACTCGATGCCTCCTTCTTAATCCAAATTACAACACAACAACAACATAATAATTAAAACATAAAATTTCCAATTATAACATGTCTCAAATCACAATAGATTTTAGGGTTTTTATCTTTGTATGTATATTTTTAAAAATTAATTATATGTATATATTTTATATAATATGCTTATAAATATCAAACAGGTTAATCATTAACCATCAATTCTTAGTGGTTACAAACCAAAACCGAATGAGAAATTGGTTAGATAAGTTTAATGGATTTTGTTTATTAGAAATGGTTTTTTTATTATAGATATAAAGAAAATTAACGAAACTCACTTAAAATAAAAATAAATAAATAATGGAAGAAAAAGCCACTTCTTTACGTTTACAAAAATCGAAAATTAGATTAGAAAGGAGAAAGATCCTACTATGAATGAAAAAAAAAAAAAGAAAGAAAGGGGAATGAAATCTACACATTGATTCTTTTTTTTTCTGCAATTTTTTGTGAACCATATGCATCAAAAGGTGCTTGTACGGCTCTTCAGGGATACAAATTTTTATCCTCGTCAACCGACTTTATCAAGAAAGATTACTTTTTTTAGGCCAAGAGGTTGATAACGAGATCTCAAATCAACTTATTGGTCTTATGGTATATCTCAATATAGACAAAACAAGCTACTCTTGAAAGAAATAAATGAATTCCAAAGATCTTAGGCAAATCCAAAGAAGGTTTTCCTATACGTTCATCACAAAATATTTCTATACCTTAATACACCTAATGCCAAATATCTGCTAAGAAGCATAAGTCAAAAAACACAATATGTGCATAATCCTAATTCAAAATCGATGGATGGGTTAACCATATGTTTTTCATTTGTTTTCCAATTTTGATACGGTTTTTCAATTTCATCAGGTTTTTGGCATACCTTTAATTCTAACCTACTAAGTGAAAAGGAAAGAACCTCATTCATTCCTTAGTGTATGTAAGAGCATCGAAAGGTAAAGGGAGTTTTTTTTTTCTTTTTTCTAATTTTAGGGTGTGTTTGATTTGTTGGTTTAGCATCGATTTGGCATCTGTTTCATATTTGTTTCGATCAAACAATTTATGAAAAACAAATATAGATGAAACATATACATTTTTATTCATAAATAGTCCTTACAAATTAGATACAAATACCTGTTAAATACAGATAAGATATAGATAAAAAATAAATCATTCAAACAGACTGTTTCCTATCGGTTTTCAATCATGGTAGAAATACTAATACATCATCAAATCTTTATAGCCTAAGAGACTACAAGTAGTTATGAAGAAAACCAACACAAAGTATTAGAGATTTGAAGAGTTTTGTGATTATGTAAGATGATATATTATTCTTGAATTCGTTATATGAAAGATATAGACCTAATATTGTGTATTACTTGGATCCAATGCAACCAATGGTTAAAAGGTGGCAACTCAATTCATAGAGAAATTTAAGGTTTTTGCTTGTAATCAATTGGAGGATAAAAGATAGTTTATGAATTCACTGGTAGAAATCCGTGTATGGGATGCGATCTTTTGAGGGGAAATTTGCCGCTCATTCAAAGAGAGACGATTTTCACCTCTAATAGTACCTTGAGGCAAATTTCGCCTCATTCCTCACTCTATATGAACTCACTCGCACCTCATTCACACACACAGATTCAGTTCGCTCACTCACACACACACACAGCACCATCTCTCTCTCTCTTTCTCTCTCTCTCTCTCTCGTTTCACACACATACATTCAAACACTTCATAGTAATTTACCTCACTTGCTTTATCGGTTAGTATTTTTCCTCAATCAATTTTAGTTTTTTAAACGAATAAATTTTACTGGTATTTTATATAATTTTTTTAAATAAAATTATTTTTTTAATTTTGTATAGGTATCTGATAAATTATTAAGCTCAAATAGGGTATTTAGAGTACTGCAATCACTAAAAGGTTAGTTCAAATTTTATGATAATTTAAATACAATTATTTAAATACCAATATTTGTATATTTATTAATTAATGTGTTATTAATTTTTAGTTATATATTTCTTGTTAGTATGTGAAAAAATTATATATATTTAGGATTTAGCAATTATATCTTTATAGTTTAAGTGAGAACTTTCTTAATCGTCTCCACACCCATTTGAAGGAATAATAAAGCATAATTTATCCCAAGTTTTATCCCACGTTTACTTTGGTTCACATTAAATGATATAATTCCTCTTGATGCTTGGTTGACTAATTTAGAGATTTCCACAATATGTTCCCAACAATCCCCTTATGTGGTATTTATATCTATCACATATATTTTCTTTTTAGTTTTCATTATATGCTTTTCCTTTCTGTATTAAGACTTTATAATTCCAAGAAGGTATGAAATTTTATTGATTACATAATTCTTTTCCTTCTACAGAGAAATTATTTGAGGATTTATAGTTTTGATTGAGCATTCTCTATCAAAACTGACAAAAGAACATTCATTAAGGTAAGAAAATAAGAAATTAGAAAGCTTCAGCAACACAGGTAATATACCACTATATAAACAAAGGTCGTAACTTCTATTGTATAATCTTCAAATATTGCATTATTGCTAATTACATGCAAAAGTATGATTTCCTTTTCATTATATTATCAATTGCTTGCAGGTATGAAGATGGGCATAATCATCAAGTACAACACGAACAATATGTGGAATCTTATAGGTAAGATAATCTAATTATGATTATCATATACGATTGGTGTTGCAGTATGATATTATCAAACATCATCTCCTTTATATGTTAGCTTTTATTTAATTTAAATACATTGTTTATTTTATTTTGTAGAGTGAAAGCTATTACATATGTCAAATTCTATCTTACCAAGGTTTAAAATTCTATCTTACTACAATTTTTTTTTTCAATTTAATAAGTATAAACTATTTATTTCATTTTCTTCACTATATTTCATTTAATATGCAGTTCTTCAAGGACAAAAATTTTGCAAATGAGCTGTTATGCAAGGAGTTCAATAAATTAATTACCAAGTCACTGAAGTGTATACATAGAAGTATAATTTGATTACATAAATTCCCTTTCTAATGTCTCATTTGTTTTGTAGGTATATGGCTACGTCTTCGATGAAGCAAAATAATTGTTATTACGATTCATATGTTATAAACTCCATAATAAATATTTGCAATGTTATTATAGTGTTATTTCATTAATCTTTTGATTTCTTTTTCATGAATTTTTATGTAATTTATGCGATGTTTTTAGTTTCTTCCTTTGCCTTTCGTCATATTGCATGTAATTAACTTCAACTATGTTGTTCATTGTAGAAGTTCATTTTCTTATTTTATTTTTACACCAGTAACACGAGTGCATTGTTTGCTAGTATTATTATTTAATGCATGTTTATTATGTTTAACTACATGACATGTAGATACCTTAAAAATATGTTAATTTATAAATAATGTTCCAATATTAGGTGCTTGGATAGTTATACGGTAATATCTGATATGAATAAGTTGTGATAATTGATAAAATGTCAATATGGGATGCTTGCACCAAAAGGTTAGTTCTATTTTTATGATAATTTGAATACAATTATTTAAATTCCAGTATTTTATATTTATTAATTAATATGTATTTAATTTATAGTTATGTATTTCTTATTAGTATTTGAAAAAAATTATATATATTTAGGATTTAGCAATTATACATTATTATTTAATACATGTTTATTGTGTTTAACTTATGACACATAGATAGCTTAATAATATGTTAATTTAGAAAATAATGTTTCAATATTAGATGCTTGGATAGTTATACAAAAATATCTGATATGAATAAGATGTGGTAATTGATTAAATGGTAATTTAGGATGTTTGCATGAAATTGGTGTATGACTCGTGATATGACAACTACATAATACATAAATGGGGTTAGAGAATTTATACAAGCTACTATAACCCATAAGAAGGCAGATAGATTGATTCGATGCCCTTGTAAATATTGTCTCAATAGTTCATGGCAGTCTATTGAAATTATTGAGTATCACCTCCTCACAAGGAGAATTGCTTGGACCTACTGCCTTAGATTTTCTACGGTAAGGATATAGATGAAGACAAGGTAAATGATAATGTTATTATGGATGAAGGGAGTATTCCACCTGAATACACACACTTTGAAAATGAAGCAAATCAAGAACTTTTGGAAAACCTTGCCACTAACAAGAGTGATCCCAAAGGGGACGATATTGATAGCAGAGATGAAAGTGGTGCATTTGACAAAGAGTAGTGGACTAGAATGTTTGAAAAAGCAAAGAGTCTGATGTATCCAAGCTGTACAAAGTTTTTTTATTATCTGCAGTACTTCAATGATAAATCTAAAGGTTGATGGTAAACAGTCACAGATGTCATTTAACAATTGGCTTATTTTAATCAAAAGTTTGTTACCAGTTGATAATTTGCTACCGTCATCACACTACGAAGCACGAAAGTTGTTGAAGCGGTTAAGCATGGATGCAAACATGATCCATGCATGTAAAAATGATTGTGTGCTGTTCTGAAAAGAATTTCAAAATCTTGATAACTGCTCAGTTTGTGGTGAAGGAAGGTGGAAACTTCATTTAAGGAAATAGAAAACAATATCGGTTAAGGTTTTGTGGCATTTTCTATTAATTCCAAGATTACAATGGCTATTTATGTGCTGGAAGATGACTCTGGAGATGAGATGGCACAAAAAATAATTACATATCAATAGAGGGTATATTGGGGCATCTCGTGGATTCTAAACAGTGGAAGGAATTAAATGGCAAATAACCTTGGTTCGCGTCAGACTCTCGAAGTGTGGACTAGAACTTGCCACCGATGGGTTCAATCCCTATGCAAATATGAGCATAACATACAACATGTGGCCGGTTATTATGTTTGTATACAATGTTCCACCATTCAGATGCATGAATGAGCCATATATGATGATGTCCCTTTAATGCCAAGCTAAAATCTCTAGGTAAAAATATTGATGTGTACTTGCAACTCCTTATATAAGAGCGGAAGAACTAGGTAAATGGTGTGAAAACACTGATGTGGTGAAAGGACAACATTTCAAATGCAAGTTGCATTGTTGTAGATTATCAACAATTTTCCAGCATACTGTAACATATCAGGCTAGATAACCAAGGGTTACAAGGCATGTCCTATATGTAACAACGACTGCACGAGTAGGCATTCAAATAGTAAGTTTCACTATGTGGCCATAGATGGTTCTTGCCTCCAAGGCATAGATGGTGCTGCAATAGTGCAAGTTTTGACGACACCATGGATATGAGAGCTCAACCAAGAGTTTCACCGATGCAGACATTGTGGATCAATTGAGTTGGTATGAGCATGTCATATTAGGAAAAATGTAAGAGAAGCTTTTTTGTCAAAGGAACGAGAATGGCACAAACTGGTGTAAGAAGAGTTGGCTTTTCCGATTGTCATATTGGAACGAACTGCACATGACACAACCTTAACGTGATACACATTGGAAAGAATATATGTGACAACCTGGTTAGGACTATTTTCGATCTTAAAAGCAAGTCAAAAGACATTGACAAGGCGAAACTTGCCCTCCAAGAAATGGGTATTCATTCCGTGCTACATCTACAAGAACATGGAGATGCATGTTTAAGCCATCGGCTACATATACAATGTTGACTCAACAAATGAGAGAGGTTTGTAACTCAATTATGAATGTGAAGATGCCAAACGGATATGCTTCCAATATATCATCTTACCTAAGTACTTATGAAGTAAGTTTAAGGGGTCTAAAGAGCCACAATTGCCATGTTCTACTGTAACGGGTCTTCCTAGTAGTCATTCATGATTTTCTCGATAAACGAATTTATAACATTGTATGTGATGTCTCTCATTTTTCAGGGAATTGAAAGCTAAAGGACTTCGTATGAATTTACTAGAGTCCTTGGAAAAAAACCATAATCTTAACTCTTTGCAAGCTAAAGATGATATTTCTTCCTACTTTTTTTGACATCATGATCCATTTAGTTGTGCATCTACAAAATAAAAGCATGCATGTGTAGCCTTATCTAGTATCGTTGGATGTATCCTGTTGAAAAATACATGGGATTTCTCAAGAGAGATTTGCAAAATAAGGCAAGATAAAAGGATTCCATTATCGAGTCATATGTTATGAGAGAGAGCATTCAATTTTGCTTACTAGTTATTGTATTTCAAGAACATGGACTCAAGAATAAATAGGCCCCATCAATAGTGGGATGAACCTCTAGAGGAAGCTTCATCCTCATCGTTTTAAGTATTCGTACAACCCATATGTCCGATAGGTGCATGTACTGTATTAGGACTAGACGTCAAACTCAACAAAATGCATTGGACATTGTTAAATAATTACGAGGAGGTACAACCGTTTATAAGATATGTGGTACCATTTGCATTCATTTATGACTTGATGACATGATAATTTCACCATTGCTTAATGTGGTCTTTTAATGAAATTACTTTTTGGGAATTCGAGCAAGAACTAAATGCATAAGGAGCACACAATGTGGGAATAATAGCATGTAAACATTTTGTAAAGTGGTTTAATAATAAGGTTGCGACTCACCCAAAACTTATGAAACAAATATTCATCAATATCTCTAAAGGTTAACTTCATCATTCTCACCCTTTGCAGATCATGGTACCTAGGTCTGTCCATGGGCAACAGGTATTAGAAGATCTAGAAGCCTTGGGATGGGGCCCAAATATCATCGATATAACTACAATGCTTGTGTTGTGAATAGGGTCTGATACAATACAAAAACAAAGGAGGCGGGATTAAGATCATAGAACAGTGGTGTAGACATCATTGGTGCAAATGGTGGATAACGGATAACCTTTTATGGCATTCAGTGAAGTTATTCAATTAAATTATGTAGGGTCTAGGTGAGTATATTTATTCAAGTGCAAGTGGTTTGACACAAACCAAGACAAATTGGAAAGTATCGATGGAGACCTTATCTCAATCAACACAACAAGGACATGGTATGATAATGAATCGTGCATTCTTGCAAACTAAGCGCATCAGATATTTTACCTAAAGGACTCAAGCAAGCGATCTAGCAACTGAAGGATTGTATAGAAAGTTCTACACAGTCATATATTTACTTGTGGTCTCTTCCAATCGGAATCCACAGAAGATGGTGAATTGGATGAGCTACCTCCAACAAGGAGCCAATGCAATAGATAGTTGAAAGGCCTTGGAAATTTCCAATCGATCACATATTTGTTATCCTAAGAAACCTTGCACGCCTACCCTACCGATGTGAGGGTTATAGTGGTGTGGGGCATAATAATTCAGATGAATAGACTGTATGCCTATTTTCATTTGTTTTTCTTTATCACTTATGTTTGCTTATAATGAACTCAAAGTAATGAATCACTAACAATGGTTATTTTTATAATGTGCAGGATGAGTGGCTCGGAGTTCTATGATTAGCTTATGGAAGACGCTAAGGCACGCCTTGAGCAGTATGCTAGTAGGGTTTTCACCTTAAATTGTTAATATTTTGTCTTCCGTATCCATATTAGAATGATGCACTAATATTCTTATTTGATTATATAAGAGGATTGTTTAGTGCATTGTTTACCGATTAGCAGGATGGAGAGATTGATAACCAGTCAGACCAGGCTGCTAAGACTTAATCGGGGTGGGTAAATGAGTTGGCAATAGGGAAAGATGTCACATATGACCTTCTTGGTGATCTACCTGCTCAGTTGGACCCTGAGGAACTAGAAGCCACATCATGGTGCTGAGCAAGAGGAGGCCAACATCATGGTGCCTGAGAGGTGCCGAGTATTTGTGCAAAGGGACTTAGGCAGACAAGGAGTTTAGGAGAACAGGTCGTAGCCAACTATCACCATGCTAGATGGATATATGGGTCTCATATTATCATGTCCGGGATAGTTAGGTTAGAGTTCTTGCTCCACCACAGATCGTTAGTTAAGTTGTTCGTTCAAGGAGCTAGAGGTAAGGCATGGTCAACATTTTTAGAGGCCTATCGGCATGGAATTATTTGGAGAGTTATGATAAGTTTATTTTCGGTTAAAAACATACTTGTGAGCCACTTTCCATACCTCACCATTCACTAACACATACAACCTGTTTTTAATGTGCAGAAAAAAAAAATTTGAACTACCAGAGAATTGGCGAAAGGTGCACAAGTGGTGGATAACATTAAACTATTTGGCGAATGAATCATACAGTCAGCTCCACTACAAGCTAAAGGTATACATCACATCTAAATGTAGAGGCGAGGAAGATGCTAGCAAGCTACCACCGGATTTCAAGAACCGAGCAAATGAGTGGAGAGAATTCATCCATTTCATAAAGATCGATCCAGATTACAAGGTACGATTTTACATGTGATAAAATACAAACTAGTGATATGTTTCGTTTGTTTACTTTTTTCAATTGTGTAACTTTGATCTACAGTGAATATGACAAATAGGAAGAAGCACAAATTGATGCATATGGGCGGTACGAAGTCTATGCTTCAACATGCACTAGTGAATGTAAGTATTATGACTACATTTTTTGCTACATATCACGATACACACATGGTGGTGTGAGTTTATGTTATATATATATATTTGGTAATTTCACTAATCATGTATTATAGAATCTTACGCTAATACATAATTATAGATACGTACATTTGAGGAGGGAGAATGGATAATTGATTGATCGTTGGGATTTGAAGGTGTCCTTGCAAAATTATGTAAGCATATTCGATTTTGATATTCCACAGCAATACATTAACCATCATTTTGTATCATTATATTGACATTGTCTTCACTTTTGTTTCAACTAGGCATGCAAGATGCATAGGAGGAAGGAGGAGGATGATCTTGCTGCTACGACAGGTAAGCGACCTTTGCTAGATTAAGACATTATGGAGGAGGTTTTGAGGCACAAATTTGGCTACTATCGTGGCTTTGGATACGATATACCGATAGATTAACACAGGATTGACTACTATGAGCAGCCACGTGATGATGATTTAGTATATTTTGAGTACAATAGGACCTCGCAGTAGTATAGATGGACAAGATGCAGGAGCAAATTAATATGCTGACGAATATGTCCATCCTCCTTTGATGTCTTCCTTCGGGTAATACCCTCTATACTAGTAGGCTGCATTGCACATTGGTTTTCTTGGTAGCAACCTAGATCTCAATCAATCAGCCTAGCTTTACCACTCACACCAGCGGTACCTCATTCGTATCCATACCAAGGTTTCTATGGGATGCTGAGCCAGCATTCTATGTTCAGGCATGCACCACACGGTTTATCTCACGGGTCACCTAGTAGCTCCAAACAGCAGAGAGGCCAATATCCTTCATTAGGTTTTCCCCATGGTCCCCCGAAGGAGGGGGAAGGGGGGAGGGGGGAGGGGGTTAGGTTTTACTCAGTTTTCATCACAAGCACCCACATTTGGATCTTATACATTCCTAGGTGCTACTCCAACCACAGGTCTAAGTTCCTCTTAGCATCCTCCGCATACCCCCACACAGTCTTTTGCTTATCATTCGACACCAGCTTCGACTTCCCTAACTACAGTGACTCAAAGGATGTCCATAAGAAGATCGGTCGTGCTCGTTAATGCCAGTAGCAGAGGCACTAGACATTCCTATTATCCGTATTTTCATTGTTTTCGATGTTCATACTATGTTGTTTCGTTTTGTCTAGACTTCTCCATTACTTTGTAGATCCTATGAATCATTATGATTTGTGGTATGTATTATTGGTTTTTACCGGCATATTCTATGATGATTAGCATGCATGTTATTCATGTTTACTTTTGTTATATCATAAAATTAAATTTATTTAATTTTGGAAAAATATAGTAAATAATGGATTTTAATAATAAGATTTTCATAAAATGTGCCAAATTCACATTGGTATGTTTGATTTTATAAAAAACTACAATTAATATATAATTTATACATCACATATAAGTTAATATATAATATTTAAAAATATAATTTCAATAATAAGACTTTCGTAAAATGTGCAAAATTTACGTTGATGTGTTTAATTTTATAAAAGACTACTATCAATATATAATTTACACATCATATATCAATAAATTTATAATATTATAAATAACGGATTTTAATGATAAGATTTTTATAACGAATTTATGTTGGTGAGTTCAATTTTACAAAAAACTACTATCAATATATTATTTATACATCACATGTCAATTAATTTCTATTACTATTATTCACATATATATCATTTAAATTTTAATAATCAACCTAAATAAATATTATATCTTTAATAAATTAAAAAAAATGGAAATTGGATAAATTGCCTAGCAAATTAATTAGCGTGGCTTCTTAAAATTTTGGGCAAAATTTGCACGGGATGAGAAATGGGAATTGGCGAGTAAGGGAAAATGCTATGATGCAAATTTTGCCTCACTGACTAGGATAATGAGGCGAAATTTGCCTCATGACAAGGATAGTAAGGCAAAATTTGCCTCATGAATAGAATAATGAGGCAAATATGAGGCAAATTTCACCTCATTATGCACATGAGACCAATTTCTCCTCATAGTGTACTTGAGGCAAATTTTGCCACATCTTACCTCTATATATTTGTTTCCCTCAACTCTCTGTTTAATTCTTTTCCCTCCTATTGCAATCTCATAAAATTTCTCTCCATTCTCTTCATTTTTCTCTCCAAATCTTTACAATTTTTTATTTCATTCAGATCGTTTATTTTTTATATTAGATTCTTTTAAACTACTATTTTTATGTATTAATTTTGCTAGTTTAGATTATGTGATAAGTTCTTACTGCAAATTCAACAACTTCAAAATCATAGTAATACCCTGCTATTATTAGAGTATCATTCTTTCTTTGTTAATTTGCATTTCCATAATATTTATTGAGTAATTGATAAATTTTATTTAATGTTTCAATTACATGAAGATTTCAAATGTGTAATATTTGCACAAATTTAAACATATTTATGATAATATAATATTTTCACTAATTATAAAATTTAAAATAATAAAATTGATTACTTATGATTATTAACATAATAATTCAAATAAAATATTAATATTTATAGTTAATACTAACAAAATTCTTAATATAAATTATCCTTAAAATTTAAATTACTAATATATATTGGTCAAATTTTAAACAATCATATATATTATAGAGTATCAAATTCATCATATTAACTACTAATTAAATTATGCAATTTTTATTTTTATTTTTAAAAGGGAAGAGGCAAAATTGGCCTCAAGTGTTAAGAATTTTGCCTCATACATGGCCGATGTGTCACTTTAGCCAATGAGGCAAGGCCGATTTCGCCTCTTTTTTTTTTTTGTGAGATGATTTTTGCCTCATGCAAAATTTATGAGGCGAACTTCACCTTTGTTTCTCTAACAAGATGGAGTTTCATATGCAAAAATCTGAGGCAAAATTTTGACCTCGGTAGATCGACTAGTGAAATTTAGACCTATTGAATAGAAAAAATTCGACTCATCAGACTAGAATTTTATTAGTGACCAAACATTAAAGAAATTTCAACCTTAATGTAAAGTTTCTTGCTAGAAAAAACTGAGATGAAATAGGTGCTAAAGAAGACTTGACTTAACACATAGCGAAGGTAATTGGCCCAAATTATAAGACTAGGGTATTTTTTTGATTGATTATTTGAGAACCTATATTTATAAAAATTGCAGTAAAGTGTGTAGTATGTAGATTGAAGACATGTGGAATTATTGATATAAATGATGAGTAATCGTTAATATCACAGATTAAGAAGAAAGTGGATATTAGGAATTAAAGATCCTTGCATGAGTAAATCATAGACATTAAAGAATATTTTAAAAAGAAAAGGGAGATGTCTTAACTCATGAGATCAGAAGCAAAGTTATTTCAAAAGAACTTAGAATTCTATGATGGGAGTTATAAGGTGTATAAGTCAATAAGTTATTATCTCTAAAAATAAATAACAATGATTTAATCTATTATAGATTGGTTTTGTTACAGAAGATCTATTTTAAATAAAAAGTATGGTTTAATTTGTTAGATTGAGCATTTTGATGGCAGGAAAATTTTTTGAAAGAGCACTATGCAAAACTATAAAAGAAAAAAAATGAAGTACTATAAGCAGTTACTTAGCTTAGTGGCAAAAAAAAAAAAAAAAAAAAAAAAGAGTGCACTTATAAGCCTAAAAATTAGTGTAAAATGACATTAGTGAATCAATCAGGGCATTACATGGGACATGACGAAAATTGGTCAATCATGTAAGTTAAAGTTAACAAATCCTAATAAATGTAAGGGTTAATAAATTGTTTTAATTATTAATTTCATTAATAAAATATATTTTTATGCATGTATTTAGCTATTTAATAAGGAATAGAAATTTGATGGTTAATTTAAAGCAAGATATCCAGCTAGAGAATTAATAAGAGCTAGTTAGTTATTAGTTACATAGTAATTACTTAGCAAGATAATAAGTTGTTAGTTTGATAGTTATTCAATGGTGATGAATGATTATAATTTCATGTTACATTAACCCTAAAATAGTTATAAAATTAACCAACTTATGTCTCATGAACGTAAAATTAGGTTATGATCACGGTTTTTATTTGAATATTAATTTGTGAGCAATATTTTATGACGTGTACCAAGGCTAAGTAATACTATTGTAGTGAGAAGTTTAGACACTAGGAGGCAAAAGCATAATCTTATTTGATACTTCTTGTTTGATAGTTTTAGTAATAATGAACTTTATTGGAAGGAAAAACTTGAATGTTTATTAACTATACTCGAAAGAGGATGAGAAGATTTGAAGCATCTAGTGACTCTATCCACCTAGTGACAAGTACAATATGACTAATCATTAAATAACCTTGTATTGAAGAGACCTAGTAAGTTAGGGGTTGTTGATCATGATGTCATGTGAACTAGGTTAGGTTATGGGGCAAAAGCTAAGGTGAGTTATATAAAGGCCGTAGGGTTTCATTGTTGACATTTAGAAGGTTGGGCATATATCCTAATGGTTGATTGGGTGTTACTATGGGACAAAGTGACTATTAGGTATTGTTATGGTTCTTTTTCTTACAATTATAGATTGAATCTCTTTTGAGTCATAAGTTACTTTAAATTTGTGGTTAATCACATTAGCTTAAGACCATGCATCTAGGAACTTAAATAAGATAACTAAAATGTGTTTGATGCATTAGTATAAGTTGGTATGTGTGCCCACATTTTGTGTGGTGTGCTTGTATACTTGTTGATTATGTATTGGAAATTAGGTCACTCCTTGTAAGAAGTTTCTTTTTCTTTAAAGTGTTGCATAGAAAAGAAAGCATATGTAGATTTGGACTTTGGACCTTGATACAAGACCAATACTAGGGTATCAAAGGATAATATTTTACGTTGTATTATTATACTTAAGGCTACAAATTAGCCAAGCTTTTGAATGTTATAGCTTAGCTTGTTTAAAATATTGTCAACCTTGAGTTGAGCTTTCAAATTACACGTTTGAACTCAACTCATTTAGTTAAATATTTTCTTTTTTCAAGCATAAGCTTGACTTATTTATAAATCGAGCTTGAGTAACTTGCAAGTGGTATGACTCGTGGGCAAAAATAGATTCATTTGTAACCTGAAGATATATGATAAAGTTAAATTGAAAAAAAAATAAATATATAAATAAACTAATAAATAATAAATATTATATTATATTATATGTACTACATAATTAGTTTATATCTTACTTATATTATTTATAAGGGATAATGAAAAAAATGGTATCTAAACTTTTGCAAAAAGAACAATTAAGTACTTGAAGTTTGGTTTTGAATAATTTGGTACATGAACAAAGTTTTCATTGACTTTTTTCATACCTCCTTTCACTTGTTTCAGATACAAAAAGTCAACGAAAACTTTCTTTATGTACCAAAATTGTCAAAATCAAACTTCAGATATAAAAAAAACCAACGAAAACTTTATCTAGGTATCAAATTGTTCAAAATCAAACTTCAAGTACTTGATTGTTCTTTTCGTGAAAGTTTACATATCATTTTCATCATTAACCCTATTTATAATGTACATAATATATAAAAAACTAAAAAGCTCGATGCAAGCCTAAAAAAGAGCTCAACCTCAACTAATTTAAATAAACAAGTTTAGTTTTATTTTGAGTTCGAAGTTAGGTTCTTCATGAATTAAGTTTGAGCCAAGCATGCAAGCTAAGCTTGAATTGCTTGCAACCGGCTTAGCTTAGGTATAGTTTGGTTAGTCTATAAACTATTTGAGTTATATTTACAAAGATGCAAACAACATTGATATTGGAAGATGACTTATGAGATATTTAAGTGATTGTGGAATGGTCATAACGGGTGAATGGATATCAACTACTCTAAACTTTGCATACCATATTGAGGTATGGGTATGTTGTAGATTACCCATACCCATATGGGTTTCAAGATTTAACATTCTTTTGCTAACAAACTAACATTAACTTGATCCCTACAATATTTAAATTAACTAAACTATAGAAGCAGGACCTATGGTGGTCAACACACAGTGCCAATAGATTACTATTGGTGGTTTTGTTTGACCCCTCGAACTAAACTGCAATTATTTAAAACATCTTTAATTGAAAACATAAACCAAACTAAAGTATAAAGGAATCATATTTTGTGGTTTTGTTTGATTTAGTTTGGTTTTATTAGTTTCAATAAACAACCCTAACTTACTTTGGTATAAAAATTAGGTTATATTAATGTTTGATTTGAAATTAAGAAAAAAAAAAGAAAAACACTTAAAAACCTAAGTATATTTGGTATCAAAATTAGAGAATATAATGTTTGATATGAAATTGAAAAAAAAAAAACCTTAAAGTATATGTTGTAACCATAATATTATCCTTAATTTGATTGTTCGAGACATTTGCATTTCTATAACTTTAATGGTGTGTTAAGATCAAAACCATATAGAAGTATTAAAGTTGTCATAGTTCACACACTTAATAAGCCTAGAGCATCACCATTTTTTTGGGTAGCAAAGGCCAAGAACACTTAGCAACATGTCATATGATCTCTACTTTTTACCTTAACTAAATCACAATTCATTTGGCAATGGCTATGTTTTATCGGTTTATAATTATAGACATGTGATTAATCTAAGTAAGAGCAATTTTACCACCTAACTATAAGATTAGTGGCATGGCACTTGACAACAAGAGGGTTTAAATGATAGGTTAAGTGGTACAAAAATCGATCAATAATTCTTATTTATACAACGAAAAGAAAATTCTTATCTAGAAAAACAAGATTAACTTTTTATAAATTCAGTAATTCAAACTATCCATGATGTTTATATGCTTGCATATATATCACTTTACGTATCTTAAATGAAAATAGGATTTTTGCTTAATATTTGGTCTCAAACCTAAAATTTAACTTCTTCTTTTTTTCTCTAATTTTATTTTATACAAAACCTAACCTATTTAGGATAAATTTTCTTAACAATGAAAACTAAAGAAAGCACTAATTTGAAATTATTGGTAGAATCACCACATGTAAGTTGTGAGGTATTAATATAGCTAACTGCTTTGGAAAAACTATAGCTATATTACACTAGTGGTTTGGAACACTACTATATGCCTTAGTTAACCCATTAGAAATACAAGCAATGAATCCATTTTCAAGTGATTTGACACTTGGATTCTAGAAATTTAACAATCTATACTATCATTATGCATTCTAGAGATGATAGGAACTAAATTCTTACGGTGCATTAGTATGTTTGTTTTGGTATACATGTGGCTTCCAAATTTTAATAATTTATAAACACAATATTCTATCCCTGAACTCGATTTTCACTAGCAAGTGCATCTATCGTTTCAGTAGTATAGAGTCGTTTCCGTAAGGAACATTTTCAAACACTAGTACTAATCTAATCTTCCTATTATCTAGCCTCGATTAAGGAATTGATTGGATGACCTTAATATGAATTTACAAATAGGTTCCTCTAATGATTGCTACCTGCAAGAATTCGATAAGAAAGTGAATACTATATTCAAAGCACTTACATCTAACAACTAGTGTGTCCACTAGAATCTCTTCTTGAATAACAACCACTTGAATATTGCACTAAGACCAATTTATTTCTAAATTCTCTAAAAATGCAGAAAGTCCTACTGTGTATCTCCATCACTATGAGCGACTCACTTAGTAAACAATATCTATTCAATGAAATCATCTGTCGATGTCTTCCACTAAATTTTGGTCAACATGGTATTGTACCTACACTACTTCTTGAGATTGTTGATTCTATTTACTAGAACTAGATAATTATTAGACGCATTAAACTTATAACGATTAGATTCAAGTAAATTCCATGAACAAATTCTATTATCTACTCATACATGGTGATAAAAAGAAATAAAACAAGATTAACAATAACAGAAATATAGACATGATAAAACAGAGAAGAAAGTAGAGAAAAGAAAAACCCCTTTATTGGATTTGGATGAAGATCTAGAGTCTTACGACACGAATACATAAAAACAACATAGTTCCTTTGACTCTCTCAAGTTCTACATGAACAATAGAGACTTCATACACACGTATGTACTCACATACACACAACGCATTCCCTTCCTTATGTAGGAAGGAGAAGATGCCTAGATGGTGTCTTAGTTTAATAGTTACAATGAATGAATTGATTTGATGGAAATCTCATCCTCCCCTTTATTGAATGGGTACTAGGGTATTTATGCCCTGAACTTCAAGGAAATAATGTAACTCTTCACTAGGTTCATATTCCTTCAGATCCCAAATGATATATATCTCTTGGTGCAAAAAGGCGGGAAAAATTCGTAGGAGTCCTTTCCCTAATCTCATGGATGTGACTCATCCCTTGGTACATACTGTGCTCATCAGATCTTCTTTGGATCTTAGTTTCATGCCTGTGACATGTAACATCCAAAAATCAACATTTTATAGCTGTTCAAGAATCACTCCCATGATCCAACCTTTAGTAGACACTAGTCTCGAATTTTTTCCAGATTCTCCATGGATCACGACCATAAACTTCAGTCCAAGTACTCTGACTCTCCTCTTATGCAATTTTTACGCCTATGAAGTTTTCATATGTTTTCCTTATCTTCACTCTCTTCAATAGTTCTTGGTCAAATTCACCTCTAGTCTTCATACATGTCCTCCAAATGCTCTGAATTGAATATATGATTCAATTAAGTATCAATTCTTATATAAATACTACTAAAAAGCTATAAATTGAACTTAATATACATTGGAAAATCTTATAGAAATTAAGCCCATCAACATGCTATGTGTCATAAATGTTCTTGAGCATGTAGTTTTTTCAATAATGGGCTTTTCTACTCATCCATGCTTGCAATATGGAACTAATTTAATACTAATGTTTTTGGTATGGCGTCTCATTTGACAACGAAAATGGTGTTAGTATACTACCCTACTTTGAGCTATACAAGAATATAGATTAAAGTTGCAAAAACAATTAATTTATGGTAGAAAAATATTTTAAAGAATTGTTTGGTGGATTCAAAGTTTAGGATTTCCCTTCAATTCTACAAATCAATATAATTTTTGAATAGTGATAATAAATGATCATATTTGAGAGTTTAGAAGAAAATATACAATTTATATTTTTGCATTGTAGGGTTGGCTTTTGAGTTTCGCATGTTCTTACTCCTAAAAATGTGCGACAAATTGATCATATTCTTTGAATTCAAAATGTGATAAAGAAACTACGGAACAATGTTGGACTTAGAATATGATCTAAACATGGATCCAACATGCTGCCATACTCTCTTTTTTAAAAATATGACTATTAATTGTGTGGCATGAATAACATAACCAAATAAAGACAAAAAAACTCTGAAACTACTTAAAAGAAGAACAAGCACTTAAGATGTGGATGCTTAAAATAAAAGAGATAAAATTTTAAGTATAAAATGATTATAGAAGTTAATAACTCATAATATTACTAAAGTAAAGATTAAGCATCAATTCATGCAAGTAAAATATAAAGAGAAAGTATGGTCAATTGTCCACTATCAATACCTTTACTATCTTTGCTAAATAAATTAACTAAATTTCACATTTTGAAATCTATACTTTATATAAATATGGAATTAAATATAATGCATTATCTTCAATTTTAATTGGTCAATTGTTTTTTGAAGTTAATTAGCTTAATTACTATGATGAATTTTTTTTAATAATAATAATTGATGGGTCCTCTTACATTATGGGGCTCACAACATTAACTAAACCAAAAAAAAGAGGGGGGGGGGGGGGGGTGTGGTGGTGGTGTGGGGTTGGGGTGAGGGGGGTGGAAGTAGCTAAGAAATTTTTAGTTTGTTCTAACTAACTTGAAAAATGAGTAAAAAAAACTTACTTGGTATTTTTTAACTGACTTTAAATGCCCACCATTAGCCTATAAATAGGCATTGCTACAGTAATGTGTGAGTTTCGAGCTTTTGTCCAGGTTTAGCTATAATAAAGTTTGTTTTGAGGAGATATGGAGTCTATTTGGATTATCTAATTTTTGTCTGTATCTTATATGATCAAATCTACATATGTATTTTATCTTTATCTTATTTGTGTTTGATTTATTTGGTCAATTTATGAGTACAAATGTCTATTTTTCATCTGTATCTGTTTCTTGACAAATATTTGTCTGAAAAAAAAATAATATACCAAACAATAATAGGAAAAAGATGAAATAACCAAACCTTTGTGAGAGATAATTTTTAGGGAGTGAAAAAATAGTGATTTTTATTCTAGGTGTTTAGGAAATATTTGAGTATCACTATTTTGGGTTTATCTCAACTATTTATGTTATACCTCTAGATAATTTTTCCGAAAAAGTTTTTCTTGTAAGCCTACTATTTATTTAGTGGAAGAAATTTTTGGAGTTGGTCCCACAGACATAGCCTATACAAAAAGTGAGCCATGTTAAATTTATGCTGTCATTTTTATTTTAGTTGCTTTGCTCGTATTTTATTTATCAATTATCCCCCCTCATATTTTCTATTTCCACCATGCCATTTCTAATAACTAGTATTAGAGCTTTACTTGAGCGAATATGTCTACTTATTGTATGCTTTGTGGTTGCCACTAAACTATGAATCCTCCATATCAGAAAATAAGTTAAATTATTGTTAATTAATTTAAATCTTAGAGGGAAAGACGAGCAAAAAATCAAATTAAACAGCGCGAATTATGACATATGAAAAAGTAAGATGAACGATCTCCTATTTGTGACGAAGATGCATTTGCTGGCATTTAGTACCACTAAACTCGAAGATAAGATAGATGAGGAATGAGTTTGAGCATGAGCAAGTATGCAGTTTTATTAGATAATTTGTTGAAGATAATGTGTATAATCACATTTGTAATGAGACTCATGCATGAACATTATGGAACAAGTTAGCGGAGTTGTATGCTTCTAAAATGATAACAATAAATTGTTTTACCAAACAAAGTTGCTCTAAATGAAGTATCAGGAAGGTATATTGATGAAAGATCATTTGAATGATTTTCAAGGGATTGTGAAGCAAATATGAAGATAAGCATAAATTTTGACAAATGAGGTATTCACTCTTTTAATTTTAGCCTCCTTACTAGAGTCCTAAGAGACTTTAAAGATTTCACTTACAAATCCTGCCCCAAACAACATAGTAAATTTGAAATTTGTCAAAAGTAGAGTCTTGAATGAAGAGATGAGATGGAGAACACAAGGGCCTTCTTCATGTTGAGAAGAAGTCTTTGTTGCAGACCCAGGGGAGGAGTCAATCTAGAAGTCCAAGGTAAAGGGGTAAGAGCAAAGGAAATAGATATGTCAATGTTCAATGCCATCGTTGCAAGAAAAAGGGGCATGTAAAGAAGTTTTGCTAAAAGTTTAAGCAAGATCAAAAGAAAAATAATGGCAAAGAACAAAGGAAAGATAACAGTAGTGATGATGAGCAAGCAAATGTTGTCAAAGAGCTCTTCTCATGTTATCTATGATGATGAAAAAATGATCGATCTTGCAATCCATGAGACAAATTGAGTGATTGATAGTAGTCCTACCATTCATGCTACATCTCAAAAGGAATGCTTCTCATCTTATATGCCAGGCAATTTCGGTTTTGTGAGAATGGGAAATGAACATTTTTCAAAAATTGCATGTAAAGGAGATGTTTTTTTGGAGACAGAAAATGATATGAGGTAGGTCTTGAAGGATGTTAAGCATACTCTAGATATGCCTTTGAATCTTATTTCAATGGATGATGAAGGTTTTTACAATACCTTCTATAATGGCAAATGGAAGCTCACCAAAGATTCTTTAGTAGTGGCTAGAGGAAAGAAGTACTCAAAATTGTACTTTATGAAAGCAAAGCTTGCCTTAGATGCCATGAACACAGTGGAGAATGATAATACGATTGAGTTATGGTACAAATATCTTATTCATATGAGTGAGAGAAGTATGGTTCATTTAGCTAAGAAGAATGTGCTACCTAGACTAGATCAAGTTCATTTAAGGAAGTATGTTGATTGTCTGGTGGGAAAGCAACTTATGGCTGCTTTTAAAAGTTCCCTCCTACTAGAATGGTGAATGTATTAGATATAATACACTTAGACTTGTGTGGACCAATGTCAAAGTCAATTAGTGGTGCTCAGTACTTTATGACTTTTGTTGATGATCATTCTCAAAAGACATGGGTGCACCTATTGAAGTCCAAAGAATAGGTATTAGATGCTTTTATGCAATTTTTTTTCTCTAGTTGAGAGGCAAACCAACAAGAAGCTAAAGAAATCTAAACATACAATGGTGGGGAATACACTAGACCATTTCATGCTTATTGCAAAGGGCATGGTACTTAACATCAAACAACACCTTCAAAGACATCAGTTGAATGGATTAGCTAACAGGATGTACAAAACTTTGATGGGAAGAGTTAAATGTTTACTCTCACATGCAAAGTTGCCAAAGATATTTTAAGGAGAGGTCATATTGGCAGTTGTTCATGTGTTAAACCTTTCAACTTGTGTCCCTCTATAGTTTGATACTTTTGAGCGAGTGGTCAAGAAAGGATGTTTCCTATGATCATCTGCAGGTGCTTGGTTGTAAAGCCTTTATACATACGCCAAAGGACAAGAGGTTAAAACTTGATATCAAGACAAGACAAGACAATGTGTATTCATTAGCTATGGTAAAGATCAAATTGGCTATAGATTTTATAATCAATTTAAAAGAAACTTGTGAGAAGCTGTGACATAGTGTTTGCTGAAAATCAAACCATTGAGGCTATAGAGAACGTTTGAAAAAAAAAAAAAAGCTTCCAGGTTCAAAAATAGTGTAATAGACTTAAAGACAATACCTCCGGCAACGATGCCAAGATAAGTTGGAGATGAAGCACAAAATGACTAGCCTGAGACAAGTGATGCAGATGCTCCCATTAAGTTTCCATCAGAAAATTTTGATGATGATGGTGTTCATGATCAACCACCAGGTCCGATGGGTTCTCCATAATTGAAAAGATCTATTGGAGCTCGATAACCCTCTATTGGGTATCCTATAGATCAGTATGTGATATTGACTGAGGGGAGAGAATTATAAATCTTTGAAGAAGCAATGGATGATGAAAACAAAGGAAATGGATTGAGGCCATGCAAGATAAAATGAGATCCTTGTCTGAGAATGAAGCTTGTGAGCTAATGAAGTTATCAAAAGGTAAGAAGGCTTTGAAAAATAAGTGGACATTCAAGGTAAAGCATGAAAACATAGTATCTAACCACAATTCAAAGCCAGATTAGTTGTCAAAGGATTTATCCAAAGGAAATGGATTAACTTTGATGAAATATTTTCACTAGTGGAGAAAATGACATCCATCCGAATAGTGCTTGGGCTAGCATAGTAAGCCTGAATGTAGAGATCAAGCAGATGGATGTGAATTGTGAAGATTGCCTTCCTTCATGATGATATGCAAGAAGAGACATAAATAAAACATCTAAAGGGTTTCGTAGTTAAAGGAAAAGAGGAATATGTTTGTAAACTAAAGAAAAGCATATATAGCTTGAGATAGGCACCAAGATAGTGGCACTAGAAATTTGAGTCAGTTATGGAGAAACAAGGGCAAAAGATGGTTACTTCAAATCACTGCATATTTATGCATAAATTCCCTGATGGTGAATTCATTATTTTATTGCTCTATGTGGATGACATGTTTTATCATTGACCGAAATATTTTCATAATCAATTGTTTGGTTCACTATAAAAGACTTAAGGCCAACAAGATAAATTCTTGGCATGAAGATAATCAAAGACAAAAGCGCCAAGAAATTGTGGTTGTCATAGGAGAGGTACATTGAGAAAGTACTTCAAAGGTTTAATAAGGAAAAGGCTAAAGCAATTAGTTGTCCTCTTGTAAATCACTTTAGATTGAGTTCAAGTAGTACCCTTTTACTGAGAAAGAGAAGGAGGAGATGGACAAGGTTCCATATGCTTCAATAGTTGAAAGTTTGATGTATGACATGGTATGTACACAGCTCATTCGATTAGAGTAACGAGTTGGTTTCTGTCAAATTCTGTTAAGGAACATTGGATTGCAATGAATTAGGTTCTTAAATATCTTCATGGTAACTCCAAAATGTGCTTGTATTTTGGAGATGGAGAACTTGTGATAGTTGGCTACATAGATGCAAATATGGTTGGTGATGTTGACTTAAAAAAATCAACATCAAGATGTTTGATTTCATTTGCAAGGGGGTAGCAGTCAAGATTATAGAAATGTGTTGCACTCTTCATAATTGAAGCAAAGTTTATTGCAATAATGAAAACTTGTAAGGAGTTGTTGCAAATGAAAAAGTTCTTAAATAAACATGATTTCCACCATTGGATCAAAGATGTACCGAAGAAGAAGCTATACTTGAAAAGATCCACATCGATGAAAATGGATCAGACATGTGACCAAGATTCTTCTAAAGGATAAGCTTGAATATTGTTTCTAAGTAGTAGGGATGGTGGAGCCCTCCATGTAATGATAGGGAGAGAATTGATGGATCCCTCTTACATTATGGGGCCTACAAAATTAATTAACAAAAACAAAAAGGCAAAAGGAAAGTTTAGTTGACTATAATATAGCCATGAAATTTCAGTCAATTCTAACTAGCTCAAACAATGCTTAAGGCTACGAAACACAATCCGTTTTTAACCGATTTTAAATGCCCACCATTTGCCTATAAATAGGCATTGCTACGACACTATGTGGGTGTGAGTTTTGAATTTTTGTCTAGATTTAGCCAAAGCAAAATTGCTTTGAGGATATTTATTTTTGTGAGAATAATTTTTAGAGTCTGACAAAATGATGGGATTTATTTTGGGTGTTTAGAAAATATTTGAGTGCTATTATTTTGGGTTTATTTCAACTATTTGTGTTGTACTTCTAGATAATTTTTTTAGAGAAGTCTTCTTTTTATAAGCTTATTATTTATTTAGTGAAAAAAATTTTTAGAGTTGATCCAGTAAACATAACTAATACAAAAAAGAACCACGTTAAATTTATGGTATAATTTTTATTTTAGTTGCTTTAGTCACATTTTATTTATCAATTATTTACCTCATATATATATTTTTTTATTTCCGTTGCGCGAGTCTCGACAATAACACCATCCAAAGTGTCATGATCATGTCGCCATTTTAAGGGAAAACAAGTAGTTTGGACAGTGAATTGCACGATCACAACATAATACACAACAAGATGAACTCGTCAACTTCGTATTGTATTTGATTATACGGTATTATTAAATGTCTAGTCGAGTGAGACATTATCATGAGTACAAACTCGTAGGTCGGGGACTCGGTCTCGATTGTGACTTGTCCCACGTTTCAAAGACCAAGTCACCCCATCCTATTTTAGGTGAAAAGTCAAGTCACCAACGTCGACACTATTGGATCCAACGTAGCAAAATTAATGGGTAAATCATCTTTGTGCGCCATCAACTGACTGCTCCAGTTGGAGGACTCAAGGGCTTTCTTCATCCAGTATGCTTTCTAAATCGTCGTTGATTATGATAAGAATAGTCACGAACCTTTGTGGGTTGGATCATGATTACAGTCAAATAGAAAAATGAATGATATTACTGTTCTTTTGACTTATCTATACCAATCCGGGGATCTATCTACCAATGGAGCCATGATTTGAATTGAGTGCAAAATATAAGAATTTTCTCTTAACAATCATGTATTCATCTATTTTTGTATAGAACCTAAAAAGGCTATTTTTCATAACTAAGAGTAAGCGGGTAGCTTTAAAATAATGTAGAAATAGAACCCACTCTATCTTACATGATCAAGTGAATTCATATTAGTAATAAGAATTATAGGATAATTCTTTCAATTTCTTAAGACCTATACCATCATGGATGAATATTTGCTACTCATATTATTGTCACAGTACTATCCTAATCAATTGTGATTAAACATGTGGTAGTTAGGTTTGTTTAGATTATCTAATTTTATTTGTATCGTATCTGCATCTACTACTCATCTATATCATATTTGTATCATATATGTATTATATTTGTTTGGTATGTTTATGAGTAAAGCTATAAGTTGCTCATTGAAATCTATTTTTTGATAAATATTTGTTTGAAAAAAATAAAAATATGATGTTAAAATGACTATAATATGATAAAACAAACAGACCCACATGAGTAATATTTGTGTTAAGTTATGTAGCATGGTTAGTGTCATATTATGATTAATAGGATACGATTGAGACAACAATTTTGAGACAGCAAACATTCATCCTTTCAACAGTATAATATCTAGGGTATAATACTTCTATACCGCATATCAATCTCGTACTTTATATCTACAATATATAAGATATAAGTTTGTGGTACATATACTCATTGTATAAAGGTTTTGATTAAATATAACAAAATATAATATTTTTAATTTAACACATGCTTAAAATCTAACACTGTTTACCTATTAAACAAGGATGATTGTGTTTGCAACGAATTTGGTTGAAACTTGGTTTATTTTGTTGCAACATATTTTTCATTAACAAGTGAACTAAACCTTTATAATAGATTGCAAAACTTTATCATGACAATTTATGATCGATATCTATCTAAAGACCCTTATTGTTCACATTATTTTGATATCATATTATATAGATTTTATGAGAATTAGTAAAGAAAATGATACTTATTTGGTTAAAATGTCAATTTAAGAATAGGGGAAGATATTAAATCTAATGAACACAGTTGGATGAGTTAAGTAAGATTTTAATGAAGAAATAGGCAATTGGAACATTTAAAATATACATGATTTTTTGCACAAGCTGTGCAGAATACTAGTGTAGATGATAAAATTGACCAGCGAGCATTTTTTAAGTATACAAGGAAGCTACACAAGCCCTGTAGCATGCTCACGTACAGGATGAAAAATGTATAAAAGCGATTTTTAAAGTACATGGCATGTTTACACAAGCTGTGTTTGTGGTAGTGTAGGCCTCTTTTTACAAGAATTCATCAGATTTTATCCTACACGACCTCATACACAACCGTATAGGAAGGTCATGTAGGAGTTAAACGACTCATTTCCTTAAATAACACCCTTAGCTCGTCTTTTTAATATTGTGGATCCTTTTTATGAATCCTAGAGAGATAAATAGGTGCTTTCAAATGGAGATACAATAGAGCTTATTAGAGCTTGCAAGACTTCATCTTTAAGGGTTATAATATGATTTCTATCTATTTCTCCTTATTTTGTCACTGTAATCACATCTATATGGAAAAATAGATTTCTATACCTTATGTGTTAAGGAACCCTAACCTTAATGTAGAGATTGGATTATTTCGTTTGAAGAGAAAGCTTTGGCAGATCAGGGGGCGAGCATCAATTTGATGCTATATTCGTTCATCAAATGGTTGGGTTTAGGTGAGCATTATCCTACTCGATGAGTTTACAATTGTCAAATTGTATAGTAAAGCTCCTAGAGGGATTATTGAGAATGTGCTCGTGAAGGTAGGATATTTATATTCTAGTAGATTTTGTAATTCTCGACATGGATAAAGATGGGAGGTTCCTATTAATTATGGGAAGCCATTCTTACACATTACTAGAGCTTTAATTGATTTGAGAGATGGTAAGTCGACCTTAGAGTTGAGGAAAATGAGCTAACATTGAGGACACCTATAGTACCCAACCAATCTATGAATTCCATTTATTCATGTCTCTCTATTGATATTGTTATGCCTCTGTTTCAAATTGTGTAGGATACACTTTGCAATGATACCTTGGAGCTGAATTTGACTACGGGAGAGGAAGACAAGTGTGAGAACTTGATATGCAAGATGTTATAGCTCAGCTAGGGATATTAATAAGATTTTAATTAAAAAAGGTTCAAGGAAATATCTGATTACTTTGCAACAATGTGTTGGAGTTAAGCTTGACATGTTGAAAAAAGAAAGAACTGTCTAATTGGAGGCTAAGATACAAGCTGTTGCAGCCTAATTGGAGGCTCATGATCAAATTGCAAGTAAGAGAGGGTTCAAAGAATTGTCTTTCGAAACAGAGGTGTGTTTAAAATTGTTTCATTGAAGAACCACCAACTTAATTTGAATTTGAAGTATGTCGAGCTAACAACATTAAACAAACGCTTCATGAGAGGCAACCGATGTTTGGCATAGGTTTTTATAGTTCCTCTTGAAATATTTTAGCTATCTTCATTTTATTTTTCTTTTTCTTCTTTTATGTGCAGCATAAACTTCTATTGGATCTTAATCATAAGCTTTACCGATATGCTCTCCGCAACTACGACTTCCTAATGGTTTTCTATGTTTTCAATCTCAAACCACAGAAGTCTCAATTCCTTTTCTTTTTATTTCCTTTCTTTTTGTTCCTTCTTGGCTTTTATCTGCTTTAGTAGACATTGAAGGTAATGTCTCATTCTAAGTATGGGGAAGGGATAGTGTAGAAAGATTAAGTTAAGTAGTCTTTTTTTATGCTTTAATGAATTATACACTTTTATTCAAAAGTCCCCCACTTATGTGATATATTTGTGAAGAGTATGAAAATCCTAAAATTATACTCATTAGTTAGGATAAAAGCACGAGAAGTGCCTGTATTATCACGGTTTGGTATTTTGATGCACAATGTTTGATTTTGGGCAAAAAGGTGCCCATACTTTCGAAATTAAGGTATTTCAGGTGCCCAAAGTGCTTAATTTTATGTGTATGCAACACTAATATGCCTTGATTTTGAAAATACGAGCACTTTTTTTTTTATCTAAAATCAAACATTTTGTATGAAATTACCAAAATCCAAAAGTACAAGTATTGCTTGTGCCTTTTCCCCCATTAGTTCTTAGTTAAGTTTACCATTCAAAAATTTAAAGTAACTTGTGTTTTACTCACTTACTTTGAATTTGGCATGTCTAGTTAAAATTGTATGATAAAATCTAGGTGAGACAAACTTATTTGCTATTTAATGATGGAATTTAGAGCTTAGAAGTGGATCAAAGTCCTTAGCAAAAGTTAATTAGTTATGTTTCTAACTTTATTGTGCTGTATATTTTCTTTTCAAAAATTTTAAGAGCTTATTTAATCTCTAGTGAAAAAGCATATGAAGTTTATTACTTGATAATTCTTCTTACCAATGTTGTTAGAACCCAGTTCGATCCGATTCACCTGGAACCGCATTAAAAGCGGGCTAGTTCCCATAAGTGAACCATTTTTAAGTTAAACTGGTTAGACCCGGATGACGGTTGGTTTAACCGTGAACACTTAACCCGGATAGGTCATCTGGTCAGAATGAAGCTTATTAAAAAAAAGAAGCAAAAAGTGTAGAAATGCGGAGCTTAAACACTCAGTCAACTCATTTCTAAGCATTGAATTCAAACCCAATCATTCCCTTTGCTCTCAAACCATTCATAAACTTCACGTACCCATATGACTCATCGAGCCATCGAGTTGACTCAATGCACTAGCTACCTAGAAGCCAACCACCACTACAATAACTCCATGCCATCATCTCCACCAGACCATCATCATTGCCGTCGGAGCTGCACTTTGTAGAGATCTCATCCGATGTAGAGTTACCCAAGTTCATTCCTTTGACCATAAACCTTCCTCTTCTTTGGTTACACGGTCTTCAATCCTTAAGTTTTTGTCTCTTCCAAGTTCTCTTTCCAATTCTCTTCCTAAATTATTGGGCTTTAATTACGTTACTGCATTTTAGTTCGTTTGTGATGTGGAGATGGAGGAAACGGGTCAGATTTGTTTGTTTTAGAGAGAAAGGGTGGTTTGGCGAAAAAGTGACCTTGTTATATATATATATATATATTTGGGTTTGGAACTATTGTTTGTTGGTGTTTTTGTAGATTAGCACAAAGCCACATTTGGTTATACAAACCTAACCCCATTTTTCAGTTTAAAATTGTTTTTCCTAGAAGTATGTAGCCTTCCATTTTCTAACTTGAAATTGTTTATTTGCAAAGTCATCCATCATTTAAGAGATTGATTTTTCTTTATGCCTAATTATTTACGAGGACTAATAAAATGTTTTACCATTTTCATGTCTTTCTACTTTGTAAAGAAAAATAAAAATTTTTGTATTTCAAACTAATAAATTAATATTTTAAAAGACTTATAAACTAAATCTTACCTATAAACATGATGATATTGATATATATATTTCTATATTTATCTTTTATAATTATGGTATAACCTAAAATTTTTTTTTCATTGCCCTAGTTCAACCCCTCGATCTTTGAATCCCTAGAATATTTAGGTCAATTCTCGTTCTAGTCCTGACAACATCACTTCTTACAATAATGTCTTCGAAAATCGTTTGATTAGTTAATGTACTGAACTGATAATATAAAAGCTTAGTTATTATAAGTGGACTTTGGTCCCTCAAAAGAGTGAAGTCTGATCTCATTACTAATAAAAGCTGAAAAAAAAAGATGAGAGAGGAAAAGAGCTTAAAAGAAGCAGGCAAAAAACCCATCCAAAAGAAAAGGAAAAGATGGATGCAAAAACCTCTTTGTTTTAAAGAAAAAAAAAGTTGAAATTTTTAAAGAGATTTAAGGAGGTAATTTCTAGGGAAAAATGGATACAAAATACTTTCACTTTTGATTAGTGTACTTAGAGGGTTATATACTCTTAAATAGGTGATTGAAGTGTAACTGGATCTCTTTTGCTCTACTTGAATTTTGGTTTACTTTGTAACTTTAAAAAGCTATTATTAAATGATGAGGGTAAATTTTAACTTACTTGGATTATTTTTAGAATTTTGATTTTTGGTATGTCAAGTACATATGTAGTAGATTTGAGTGGAGTGCATCAAGGTTTGAAGTTGCTATGTTTGGAAAATTTGAAGACTATTATGTGTTATGAATTTCCACTAAGCCTTTGAGTGTAGTTGATGATGGATTCCTTTGTTCTTAATTATTTGCTTAAGGACAAGCAAAAGCTTAACTAGGGGGAAATTTGATACGTGTTTAAAGAACCTTATTATTCACGCTATTTTGATATTATATTATATAGATTTTGCTTGATTTAGTAAAGAAAATGATACTTATTTGATTAAAATGTCAATTTCAGGAATAAGAGAAGATATTGAACCTAATGAAAACAATTAGATGAGTTAAGTAAGATTTTACTGAAAAAATAGGCAATCGAAAGATTCACAACATACATGACCTTTCTATATAAGCCGTGTAGAACGCTAGTGTAGAGGATGAAAATCAACCAATGAGCATTTTTAAAGTACACAAGGAAGTTATACAAGCATGCAACATGCTCACATAAAGGCTATGAATGGACATAAGCGATTTTTAAAGTACATGGCCTGTTTGCACAAGCTATGTTCATGGTAGTGCAGGCCTCGTATATGACCGTGTAGGAAGGTCATGCAGGAGTTAAATGACTAATTTCCTATAAATAGGACCCTTAGCTCGACTTTTTAATATTCTTGATCCTTTTTTACGAACCCCAAAGAGAAAAATATGTGCTTTCAAGTGGAGATACACTCAAGCTTATCAAAGATCATAAGACTTCATCTTTAAGGGTTATAAGTATGATTTTTATTTATTTCCCCTTGTTTTGTCACTGTAATCACATCTATATGGAAAAAAAGATTTCTATACCCTAGGTCTTGAGAAACCATAACCCTAATGTAGAGATTGGATTATTTCGTTAATGAAGTTTATGTTTCTTGAGTCTATTCATATATTCTTTATTGTTCATGTGATTAATTTGTGGTCAAAATTGATTGCATGTTTAATTTCTTTTAGATAGAAAGAGATTTCATCTAATAGAATAGATCTATATTAATAGAGATGTTTGAATGTGGATCCAGACATAAACTGCATGAATAATTTGCATAAAGATTTGTTCTTTCTAAGGAACCATGAACTCTAATGCAATTTTATATGCATTTAATGACAAAAGAAATTTCCATTAGACATATAGGGTTGGGATTCAATAATCTTGAAAGAGAGATTGATGAAACTAAGAGTTCCTGTAGTTCAAGAATTTAAACAATCCAATAATGAATGTTTTATAAGGAATTGTAAATAAGATTAGTAATAAGTCAAGATTAGGAGCATATTTTATGATTGATATATATTTTTGAAATCATGATATTCTTTATTCTAGGGTTAGTTAGTTAAGTAGATATTAGTTCTTTTTCCTATCAGATATTAATTCTTTTTCCTATCACTCGAATTAAACTAGCTAAATAGTAAAATTAGAGTAAGTACTAGTAGTTATAAGTCCTTATGGAACAACCCTTGTGCATATACTGATACTACAATCAACAAATATGTTTGCTGAGGATTAGTCACATAATAAAAATAGGATTTTAATTTAATTAGATTAATTGCAATTGAAAAATCCACATCAATGATTAACTATGTAGGAGTTTTATTAGGAGGTTCATGGTATATGCCTTTATGAAGCTATGTGACTGAAAATTATGTGATCTAATTATTAAAGATTTCCAAATCACTGAGTATGCTAGTTATAAGTACATGAAAAATCAATAGGTTGTTTAGTAATTTTCTTTCGAAATTTTATATTATAAGAAACAGTATACGGAATATCCTTTTATCATGTTGGTTTTACAAAATATAGGCTCTAAATTGATTCTCACATGTTCCAAAGTAACCTGGATTTTCAGAACCTCATTCTACCGATATTTCATATCCATTCATTCTTAAAGATAGCTTTTTTTTGCTTTTGGAATCTCATAAATGTCCATGTATTTAGATAAATGTAATAAGTAATGTATGATACAATAGTGTTTTTTTACATACTCTCTTATTTTTTTATATAATAATTTGCTGTATTTTAGGGCATAGGGGATGTTGCTATGACATTTATTAACTTTTGTAAGTCCAACTTTTTATTATTTTTTCTTGGAGCAATTTTATTTATAAATTGGTTAACATGGCATGTTAATATGATAAGTATTGATTATCATATCAAGCAATTTTTCTTATAAATTTTTTTATTGGTGAATACTCAAAGAGAGTTAATTAATAATTTTTTTTAAATTGTTTTAATTGTCACGTGTCATGTGTCATATTCTAATAATAAACATAAGAGAGAGTAAGAAACTTATTTTTTGAGTTGCTGAGTTAAGTAACTCTGATATAGACTCTCCGTGTCAAACAATTCACTTATTAATTTTTAGAGTTGCTTAGCACGGGATCCGTATTAAGTAATTTCAATAAAATTGCTCTTACGTATAGCAATTGTGCAATTAAATGATTACCGATATATTAAATCATGGTGCATATTCATTCAATAATATGCCATTTTATGCTATTTCGTTATCAAATACTAGTTCAAGGGAAATGAAAAATAAAATAAGATGTTGCAGTCGATTGGTCCTTCAGCTCTCTGGTTTGCGTTTTATGCTAAGAAATTTGACTCTGTCATTGAAATGGCAATTCATATTACCAAATAGGCTAAGATATCCACATCAGGCCACAGAAAATGAATCGATTTTTTTATTGTTCAAATTAGAATAACAAATAATGGTTAGGATTTAAAAGTTTTAGGTATAATATAATATTTTTATCTTATAAAGTTTTAATAACTTCAAGGAGCTGCTTTATGGGTAAATATAAGCATAGATTGGTTGATTAATTGCTAAATTCATAGGTGAGTCACCTTTCTATTCTCTTCCTCTTTTTTCAAGAAAATGTTAGGGTGTAAGTGTGATAATTCCACATGAAAAATATGTAACTTATATGAAGAGTTTATAAGAAAAAAAGACTCATTAACTCATTATCTTAAGGTTTTTTTGTTATAGATGGTATCAAAAGCTCTTTTTGCAATCCTTCATAAAGTCCATTAGATTTCTCCCCATCGAAGGCATACTCAAAATCCTAACAATTGGTATCAGAGCCGACAGTTCGGCTGGAAAACTCCTATGGTTGGCCTACCATGTTAAAAGAAGAGTTTTGTAGTGTGACTCGTTTGTGAAACTCATGGTAAGTAGGCCACTCACAAAGTAGGTTTAGTGGAGTTAATTTGATAAGCTATTGAGGGGGAGTATGGCCTACCCCTAGATTTCTCTTAGGGTTGGGTTCGAATCATGACCCGACCTGGACCGCCACCGGCGGTTTGGGAGGGAGAATCGCCCCAGCGGCTGGACCCACCGGGGTGGTGGGTCATTGCTGGTTCACTATGTGGGACTTGCCAGAACCGGCGGGTTTGAACCATTTGACTGAAAAAAAAAAATTTTTAGTGACTAATTAAGAAATTATTCCTTAAGAAATAAGTGTAATATAATAAGCTTTTATTTCACACATTGTATTTGAATTGGGTAACTAAAATTTCATAGCGAGATATTTTTTTTAAAAGAAAATTCGTACGGTTCGAAACCGTGGGACTCGCTTAGTAAATCAGTGGGTCTACGGTTCGTACCCATCCCGTACTGTAGATGAGGTAGTTCTGGGTCTATAAAAAGTGGAACAGACCCAGCGGTTCAGGTCACGGGTTGGACTCGAACCGGAACTGCGAGATGTCCACTTACCTCATTGTGGGACTCACACTTGAGAGGAAGATTGTTAGGACGCAAGTGTTAGAATCCTACTTGGAAAATATAAAACCATTTGTACAATCCTTCATAAAACCCATTAGATTTCTTTCTATTGAAGATATACTCCATATCCTAACAAAAAATAAGTAAAACATTATCGGGTCTGTTTGGATCATCTATTTTTCATTGTATCTGTAACCATATGGAAATGATATGTGTCAATATGTTATATTGGCATCTACATTTTATATATGTATTTTATTTATTTGATCTTTTAATGAGAACTACTAACTATTCTTTGTTCATATTCATTTTTTAATAAACAATTTATTAAAAAAATTAAAAAAAAAGTCTATCCCTATAATTTGCAAACAAACACACAGACCCAATAATGTACGGTTCGAATATAAACAAAACAAAATGGAAGGAAAGCTCACCGATGACACAAGTCGACAATTCGTAAGTTAGTGCAGGCATCTCGTGAAATTGTACCTCTTACAGACTATGAAACGGGCAGCTGGTTAAAAAGAAGCCAACCCGTGACCCAATTCTTCTACCAGGAAAATTCCTCATGGTAAAAGGACGGAATTTGCCCCCATGATTAAGGTTTTAGTTTTACTTGTCATCATAATTTTGTAGAATATATCTTTATATATATATATATATATTTTACCTTGGCTAGCATTTAGCACATTGTAATAAAGAATATGTTTCAATATCATGTGTTTGAAATAAATACTCACAAGCAAATTTTTATACTAGGTTCACTCCTTTTAATAACATTAATACGTCAAATGAATTCACTGGTTAATGTATATGAATATTGTTTTCTATATTGGTTGTATCATTATACATTAATGATAATGTAAATATCAATTTTAATAATTAAACTTTACACAAAAATTTTAAAATGATTGATTTTATGCCTAATTAAACTTTTCACAACTATTTTTATTAACTCTTTAATACCATTTACATTTTGGCAAAAAAAAAATACCGTTTACTTTATTTGTTGACGTAGAAAAAAAGCAACATATTATTAAATTTTTGTTATTTTAAAATATCGTTTAATATCCATAGACTACGTTTTAATGTTAAAATATAAACGAGATGGTGTTAATAAAATAGTACAAATAGTTAAAAAAAATATATGATTAAATATTAACAGCTACTTTAAAATTTAGATCTCAATTAAATTTTTGAATGTTTGAGGTCTTGTGATGTTTTATATAAACACTATTTTACACTTATTTTAAGAATGTAAAAACATTTGATTTGATTGATATTAATATATGTGCCATATTCTACAAATTAGAAAAATTTTATTAACCATGATATTGATATATTGGTACCATTTTTCAAATAATATTCAAACATTTTTTTTTATCTCTTTCAAGTTCTTACAAGTGACATCCTTCATAATTAAAAAAGAAAAAAAAATCCCTAAAAGCACCTTCCAAATCTAAAATTTCCTGCAACACCGCACACCACAGGAGACCAAAATCCCATAATAAAACAAAGCCACTATCAAGAAAACGACAAAATCATCACATGACCTACGACCTACAGGAATTTGGAGTCACACGATTGCCTCGATCAGCCACGCGGGAGGGATTAAGAGCACGTCTCACGCGCCACCCCAATCCTAGAATTGGGCACATCAAAGAGGATCCTGTGGTTTTGTTGCTGCATGTTGGCAATGACATTGACGACTGAGTTCACGTTATCTGGAGCCGCCGCCATGGCGAGACAGGTAGTGCTGCCCGCCGAGCTGTGGATGAGGAGGTTGTCCTGTGGGAGGGTGACGTTCATGCCCGAGAACATCAACGTTATGGTTGGGGCGACAATGGGAACATCGTAACACGTGTCGAAACCGCCGAGGGAGGTTACAGTAAGTCTGCGGCCGACGCGCCTCCTAAACTCATTTCTTACGGCGATGTAAGCTGGCTCCACAAGGCGCGTGAACACGGTGCCTGTTTTAAAGTAAAATATAAAAGATGAGTAGACATATTCTAAATTTCTAATGTCCTTTTTTTCTTTTTCAGAAAAAAAAAAATTCTATTCTCTTTTATTGTACAAATATTTTATATGGAATGCATTGCTATAAACAAGCTGATCTATTTGAGCTCAACTTGCTTTAGACCTAACTCGGCTTAAACTCACACGAGTCGAGCTCGAGCTCGAGATCGAGGTCGAGCTTAAGATAAAACTTGTTTATCTAAATGAGGCGAGTTTAAGCTTTAATTCAAGCTTGCAAGTCTATTCGTGAACAGGCTCATGAATAAATTCATTAATAAGTTCGTTAAAAAGTTTATTAACAAATTCATAATTTCTATATTTATGATTATTAATATATAATTTAAAAAACAAAATTAATTTCCACTTAATATATATGTATATCTATTTAGCATTCCTATATATTACTTTTAGGATTGAAGAAAATAAAAAATTTGTTATTTAAACGAGTCGAAGTCAAGCTCGAGCTTTAATTTCAAGCTGGATAAAAGCTTGTTGGGCTCGATAAAAAGCTCGGCTTGCATCGAACTCAATTTGTAAATGAGCCGAGCTTGAGATTAAAATAAAGCTCATTTACTAAACAAGTCAAGCTCAAGTCTAGGTCTCAAGCTCTATAAAAAGTTCGGCTTGAGCTTGATAATTTTTTAGCCAGCTGAGCTTGAATCTTGAAAAGCTCGGGTAGCTCGACCTCTTTACAGTCTTAATGAAAAGGAAAAGGATCAACCCATTTTGAGAGAACTGTGTTTATACCATGTAAGTACGTTTTTTTTAAGAAAGAAATTATTATTCACTACAACTTTAAAGAATTTAAATTAGTTTAATTTTATTTGAAGATTAGTATTTAAGTAATTAAGTATATAGGTAAGTTAGATAGCAATTATTTTACTTTTTATAAAGATTCAATTATATTATAGGGTCCATACTTTGTTTTGTCTTATATTGAATAATACACCTTCAAGCATGAAATTGCCTAAATTGAAATACGAAGTATCAATGAGCTACACATGTCAAATGACCTTTTCTAAGTGTGTATATATGATATTGAATGTAGGCACACTCAGATAGTACAACAGGGTGGATATTTTAAATTGAAACATCATTTCCACCACGGTATTGATGGTAATTTTGGTGGACCACTACTTTTTGACTTTGTCTATACATGCCTTGTTTGAAGATATCAAAATGGGACATATCTTACGATTCCACTACCACAATATTAAAAGAAAAAAAAAGTTTTTATATAGTATAGACCCATTAAATTTAAATATGTATCATAATTCGTAGAATTTGATCAAATTTAAACTAATTTGTTCTCAATCTATTTAAAATTAGAGCTCTACTCTAATTAAAATAATATCGATATTTAAATCTAGTTTGAAATTACTAACATTTAAATTTGATCTAAAATCAACTAAGCTGATGATTAATCAAGCTAAATGTTGTAATTTTCGCCCTTGAATCGTGCTTAAGTCAATAAATAGCTCAAGAGAGCTCAAAGCTTTGAAGATTGAGAGCTCCAAGCTTTGAATTAGACTTGATTCATTTATTTTTTCTTTCTCTGTTGAATTCAGATATTTTTTTCCAACTAACAGGTCCTTTTCTATTTTGGACTCAAATTCTTTGTAAGTTTGCCAAAATGATACTAAAGCAAAACCGATGGTGTACAAAAACATAAAAACCAAGTAGAGAATATAATAAATTACATACCCGAATCGAATATGGTACCCGCACCGGTTGTCGGGTTGAAAGCGAGTGCACTCGGAGGAATATCCACAATCCGTCGGCCCACCCGGATAGCCATCAAATTGACATAATAAAGAGACGACCTTCTAGGATTTTTAAGCAGAGGTGTATATTTAATCCTAATGGGCTGAGCAGTTGGGCCGAGCCGGAGCGAACCCGAAAAGTTGGGTGACTTAAAGCTAGGCAAGCAATAAGAAAATGTGGACTTGTACAGGTCCTGGGTCTGGGACAAGAGCGACAACGGACCCCGTCCGAGGCCTAATAGGCCTTGTTGGGGAACGGAGCTGCCGGTGGTCTTTTGGATGCACCCAAAGGTGTAGCCAGGGATAGGGTCATTGGCTAAGGTGAAAGTGTCCTGTGAGAGGTTGGCTGCAATGCTGGAGCCTCCATAGGTCAAGTTGAAACTGCACGTGCTGCCACCGCAGGTTGGGTTTGGTACCTGAAAAAGTATATAATTGATATTACACTTTTCCATTTTATCTATATCTTATTTATATTTATATCTTATCTATATTTAATATCTTTAATTCATTTATAAATAAAAATATCTATTTTTTTATATGTATCTGCTTTTAATAAATAGTTTATTTAAAAATAATAAAAATAAAAATAAGAGATAAAACAAACTCTAAAATTAAAAAATTTATAATCCCATCCCATATCATCTAACTTATTAATTACTATTAAAATAATAATGACCTGGTTGTAAGATTACAATAAGTATTTAATCATGGTCACATTGACAAGTCGATAATACACGCAAAGTTTCCATAAATGAAAACAGAACCTCGTCAAAAAGGACAATCAATTATGAGTTGTCTGTCTTTTCCTCCTTTTTTTTTAATCTTTATAATTGTATTTCACTTTATGATGCATAAAAAAGCTGGCTAGCTTTTGCACAATGCCTGGAGTTTTGCGGAAGTCACGGGACCACTGTATGCATGTTGGATTGTTCTGAATCACGGATTTATTTCATCCAGATAAACGAAATTTCTTTTTTTTTTTTTATTTATTGAAAATAATATATGTTTTCCCTTCTTTTCTTGAGTTAAAACTCAGCGGATGGCTCCATCTAAGCGGAAAAAATGTTAAGTTTTGCTGTCTCAATTATTATATTTTAATACTATTTCAAGTAATAATAATATGATACATCTATAACTATCTACTTTATTTTAAAAATATTTTTATTTTTTAAATTTATTTAATATGTATCAAGTGTATATTAACCGAGCAAGAGAAGCACAGCAAATATTTTTCCCATCCAAGCACTCTACTAAAATTTTAAGGACAAGGTATAATTTAATAAGATTTAGCAACTCATTGGAAAATTGTATAGTTCATTATGTTCTTTAAATGGTTTTATTGGTTATTTAACGGATGAAACTCATGTCTAATTGAAATCATACTAATAAAATATTTAACGTATTTACTATAATGGTGTGATAATTGGCTAGTGTGGAGCCTTAAAAGTTTCCAACCTGAGTGCCATTAATAGTTAAAATATTTCACATTTTCCCTTTAAGTTAACATTTTGGACAAATCATTATAAAAATCCTAACTTTAAATTAACGTAAACGATATATATTTGCCGTTTTGAGCTTTCTATTTCCATCATGTATTCATTAATCATATTCAATTATATGTTAATAAAACATATTATCGTGATTGTTGGTAAGAATAGACTTAAAGAGAAAACTTATTGACGACATTGTTGATCAAATTGCTCTCTATATTGGCTGTTACTTTAGAGAAATTATTGATATAGGTTTTCACTACTATTCGTATACACATATGCATGTATAATTGTAATTTTGTGAACAAAACAATGGTTCACCTGGTGGCACTGAGAAGCACCGCAGCCAACGGGCTTGTACGTGGTGGATTTCGCGGAGGCGAAGACGGCGGAGGAGCAACCGACGCAGCCGGTGCACGGCATCCAAGCAGCATCATTGCTAGTATCCATAGCCATGAGCATAGTTTGAGGAGGTGTACCAACTTTAGCCCTCACAATATAAGTAGGGTTTTGGACGATCTGTCGTCCCGAGGCGATCGGGACGACAGATCTCCCGGCGACGAGACTTGATAAGTACTTAAGCCTGTCTTGGTCCTCCCGTTGCATTTGAAGGACACTTTGCTCCCATGATAAGGCATTCTTGGGCCTAAACGGTGAGCAAGGACTGTAGATATGGAAGACTTGGAGGGTTGAGCCAAGGTCAGGAAGGTCACATTTAGGGTTTGCACTTGAGAGACTTAAAATTAGGAAGAGAAGGGATAGTGAAAATAGTGTTTTCATGGCTGGTTTCCTAGTGGGTTTGGAACCTGGGGATGTTTTAGGAAATGATAAGAGGCTGTGTTGTATATATAGGTGGCAACGGTGTAAGGGTATGAGAGGAATAAAACTTTTTTATTTAATTTTTTTTTTTCATGGAGCATATAAAACCTATGTATTTATTTTAATAGGAAAGGAATAAAAAAATTTATTTTGAAATTCTGTATACCTGCCAAGTAATATTCTCATTTAAATATTTAATTAATTCTAATAGGACAAATTATTGTCGGTTTTTCACTTATATCTATGATATATATTAATTGAGATAAAAATCAAAAGGATGTCTATATAGTTGAATGATAAAAATTTCATCGCTAATTTGATAAATATTATTATAATATAAAAGTATGAAGTTCAATGGTATTTTGAACTTATATAATATGTATACACTTAATTAAAAGAACACGATATATATATATATATATATATATTAATATGAAAGTTATGCTAGAGAATAATAAGTGGAATTTCATCTATAATATATGATGTGTACCAAGGTGACCAAATATAATGATGATAAGTATAACCTGATATGGAAGAAAATATTTAGCAAATGATAATATAAAATTAAAGGATTCACAAATTGAATACTAGTAGTCTTCGTATATAAATTAATGAATGTGAATGTGACTAAATAGTTCAAATTGTGTGGAATTGAGTGAAATAGTTTTATTTTTAATTCTTAAAAAATTTATATCTTTGTTAATAGAAACCCATTAAACAAACTTATTTTAAAGAATTAACATATATCATGATATAATTATTATATATTTCATCACAAAATTGGCACAGAGAGTAAACCATTTGAGACCTTTTTATTAAAAAATATCAAATGTATTATATTCATATTCTTTTCACGTGATGTTAATGCTATTTTATACACAAAATCGCTTACGCGTGGAAGAGGGGATGGGGCACAGGCCACAAAGTTTTAAGTTAGTGGGTAACGTGATGGGAGGCTAGGCTAGCTATGGACTACCAGACTGGATTCCATTTGCATCTTTTGTGGACTGGCCCATGCACACACAATTACTCTCTCTTTGTCGACTTTTGCCTGACGTCTATATACGTGTTCTGGGGCATGATCTTTCCTTATTTTAATGTGACCATTATTGACACTTTATATATGGAGGATGTAATAATCAGTTTTGGTACAATAATGGGAGGCCATTTATTAATTATTAGCTGAGTCTTATTAAGAGTCTATTTAGATGGTCTGTTTTTCATCTGTATTTATATATTTTTAAAATAATATATGTAAGTTTGATTATGTTTTATTTATATTTTATCTTTTAATAAGAACTGCCAATTTTTTTTATCTATATCTAATTCTTTATAAATAATTTATCAAAAAAAAATTTTTAAAAATTATTTATATCTGTAATCTACTAAGAAATAAACAAACCCTAGGGTTTATCATATCTTTTTGGTGACTTTGAGTGCTAGATCTCATAGACCCATTGTTGAAGTGTCTCACCATCTATATTTGAAACATTTCATTATATATATATATATATATACACATATACATTAGAAAATATGTACATTTATTTTATTTCTCTCACTTTTTTTTTTCTCTTCTCTTTTCTTTTTCATTCTTGACTCACAGGACTTGCTAGGTTGTCAGTTTATATACTTTGAACTGGCCCTAACCCACCAAGCCCTAGGTTGGGATATGGGTCATGAGCCCGATAGGGTTAATCCGTCGGTGCCAGATCAAATTGATTCATGGATTTGACCTAACCCGTATCGAGATCTATATACATATACATTTTAATAATATAATATTCATACTTGATTTGTGTTTTGAACTTCTAGTGGCGTTCTTATAATTATCTTTCAATTGAATCGTTATTTACGAATTACATGATATATTGGATGAGTTGTATATAATGATTTTTTAATAACATATATAGAGAAAGGTCTGTATGACACCAAATATTTATGACACATTCTTTGATGATATTCCCAGCAATATAGGTTTTAGTATTCTCTGGATGCAAAACCCATAAGATTCTTACGCTTTTATAGATCTAATCTATCAACTATAATTAGTTTAAAGGACTAAAAGTCAAGTGCACTACTAACATTACAAAGTTGATGATAATTATAACGTCTTGCACTATGTTTGGGCTATTGTCGGGGTGGGGGGGGGGGGGGGGGTGGTGGAAATCTGTTATGTATTCAATAAATACTTCAAAAGTACCGGTGTTGGCCCAACTTTCTATTCACTTGTAGGAGTGGGATCTAAAGGATCCGATGAGACCAATATATTAACAATATTAACAAATTACTCTAAATGAGAAGGAGTTAATCGTCCTTGGACATTTAAAAAGATAAAAAGGTTAAGTAAAGGAAAGTGCTAACCAGAAGGGAGAACATTTTATATCAACTCTTTTTTTTTAATGCCAAAATTTTAGAGCAACTTAGTCAAGACTCTTTTATCAATTTACATGCTTCGTGATAATTAATCACACTAACAATTTGTTTCATCATATTCTGGTCATTTGAGTATAATATTTTTATTTTCTTCAAACAGATGTTTGTCAAGAAACAGATACTAATGAAAAACCAACAACTTTATTTATAAACAGACCAAACGAATACAATACAGATGTGATACAAATAAGTTACTAATGCAGATATAATATAAATACAATATAGATAAAAATCAAACAATCTAAACAGACCCTTATCATATGGCAATTTTTGAAAGATGAGAATCAAGGACGTAGCATTTATACCGAGAATTTAAGTATTATGAGTTTATTTGGTTCATTGTTTTTAGGTCATTTTGACATATTATTTTTATCGTTTTCAACTAAATTGTTTGTCAAAAATAGATATAGATGAAAATCGGACAATCCAAATAGATCCATATATTTTATTAATTTGATCCTCTTTAAAAGCTATTTGTTACCAATTTTGCAAGATTAATCTATGTAGAGGGCAAAAATTATTACATTCAATGTTGGGCTAAGCCCATTGTTCTATTTATGCTTGACTCCTTGAATTACACAACAGAGTTTCAAGAATCCAACTAATATTTGAGATGACTTGGGAAAATTCATCTTAGTAAATTTGAAACAAAGATTGTTAAATTAGCCCATTGGCTCTTGACAGCTCTTAGGCAAACTCACATTTAATAAGACGAGCTAGTAACTTTGGACCTACATGATGGTCATTCAAATTATTCAAAATGAGTAAGTTTAATCTCATCCATTAATGGTTAATATTATTTAATGAACATCATCACACTCCATAGTCTTGAACACTCAATGATGCCTGCTCATTTAACATATCTAAGAGTCTTGAATACTTAATGATTGCAGGCTGATTCTTGGATAAGTTAGACAAATGCAAAGATCCTAAGAAGAAGTAAATGCATAGCTCATCTTTTAGAAGTCATAACTTTTAACCTGCAACTCTATTTTCTTATCATTATATATGCACGTGAAAATCTTTTAGAAATCTACAACTCTCTCAATAACAAAGTAGTTTTTAGACCCAAAAACCTTTGTTTAGGGCCCAAAACTAGTTTCGAAATTTTAGTTTCAATTTTTGTATTTTGGACATTTAGGGTTTTTTAGAGACGATATATAATCGTCATTTTTTTGTTACAGAACGACTTTTCTCACATAATAATATTTCAGAATTCCTTGAGTTAAAGATTTTCCTCAATTTTCATTTTAGTTTCTAAGATTAATCATTGATTGATCTTGTCTATTCCGCTAGTCACTGCACAATCTTTCTACATATCCTTTCTTTAAGTATCATCAATATATAACTCGTTTGAGCTCAGATATAGTTTAAGATTCATATAATATCCACCTTACAATATGAACCGAAAACCCCTTATTTACAATCTATTTATCATAAAGAGATTGTAACTCTTGGTCCTGCTTTACTTGATTAACATTTGATCAAGTAAACGTTTTGTCACGATCCGAATGGGAAAAAGGCATTTATCTTCTGTAATCCACGACGTCTATGTCTACCTCTCATATCTTACAATAGGATAAAAGCAATAAAGCTTTTGGTCAACCATTTTTGGTTTTACCCTCACTCAAGTATCCATCAAGTCCAGGCTAAAAACAAGACTCACATAAATTTAATCAAACAAAACCATTTTTCTGGGGTCTTCCATATTCCTATTTTGAAGCCGTTGAGCGGTCCTTTTTCTTTTTTCTTTTTTCCTTTTTTTAAGGATGATAAGATAAATTGATAGGGTTATAATTAGAATAATATTGAACTGTGCTCAACACTAACCGTTTCAATAACTTATGGCTTAATAAATTAATCAACCCCTAAAGCGTCTAAGAAATGCAATAAGCGCCGTCAAAATTTAAATTTGCTAAAAAGCCCTTTCTGGAGAATAACTCATTTGTAATATGTTGAAGTTGAAGAGTCTTGCTGACTCCATAAATAGTAATTATATTTACTCCTGTATTATGGATGCAAGAACTAAAATGAAACCTACTTTCAAGTTTTCTAGTATATTGAAATTTAAGCTAAGGTGTTATAATTAAGGATGGCAATAAAGTTAAAAGAAGATAATTGTGCTTAATAATTCCATAGAAATGTGTTACTGTTAACAAAAATTTGATTGATTTTATGATTATATAATTAATATAATAATAGATAAATCTTATAGCTGTAATATAATCCATTTCCTTATGTTTGAAAGTGCTTTTATAATCATGACTCTTTTGAATCCATGATTTTAATTTAAAAATGAAATTCGATTTTTCTTTTCTAAAATAAAATCGTGATTCAATTCTACTCTCACTAATTATTGTAATTGAATTATCATTTTACTCGATTATAAATCTATTTCTGTGTTTGATGCTAAGGGTATTTGTGATGAATACAATACACGTTCAATTCCGTAAACATTTTTAAACGTAGAAATTGATTTTCCAAAGGTATTCCATTTGATTCATGAATGAAAAATAATTAAATAAACACACTGACAATTGACATTTAGGACTTAGACATGCCTTAATTATTTTTTTTTTCCTTACAAAATGGTATATCAATGAAGAGGAAAGACCAATATACCTTAGTTCAGCTATTTGTGAGTCCATCATTAGCTTATCGAAAACACAACCCTCACATGGCAACAGATGTAAATAGTTTTTACTACTTTCACTCCAATGAAAGCGGAAGCACATTTTCTGATGAGTTTGTCTTATTGACGGTAGGGTCTCTGTCAATGCTAAAAAAGGGTACGTGACATTTCACTGTAGACTTTTCAATTAACCTTACCGACATACTAGGTTAATATGGAACCCTAGGAATATAATTCTCTTCGGATACTACAAAGTTAGCCTTAAATAATGCAATTTAATAACTTATATGTCATAAAGTAACGGTTTAATTGTACAAATAGCCCAAATCTTAATGAATTTATAAGATAGGTTTGATGCAGTTCCAAAAAAGCATCTCAGAGATTGCACTACTGCTGGCAAATTATGTCTCTTTCAGATTGCACGGTACCTGGAGTACTGATTCTTAATTTTAGCTAACATCCCCAACGTGATACCATTTTATGGGAGATCTAACATTCATCCGAGTTAAGATGATATAATATAAGTTGAAGCTTTCTATACTTGTTTTGAATAAAAAATTTAAAGTTGGAGCTTAATTCGACTTCATTAAATTTATTTTTAACTTTAAAGTTGATTTGAATTAATACTTAATAAATTTAAGTTTGATTCAATTAAATTTGATTATTTCTAAAATATGAATTAAACTAAAACATAAATTGAGATTTGAAAATTTAATAAGGTTTTAGTTGTTTTGGTCTTCAATATAGTAAATATGAACCATTCAATATAAAAAGAACAAAAATTGGCTTAAAAAATAGCAAAACACAAGATTCATTTATTTATTTTTATTTAAAATATGTAAAAGACTAGAGTAGGCACACAAACTACTCAAATAGAGTTTTTTAAAAGTCAAATTCAATAGATGGTGAATACTCTCAACTCGCTTAATGTCATAATCTGGTGTAAGGTGTTTATTAAAGTAAAAAATGTATTTTATTTTGCTTTGTATAATAATCGAATCTGGATGGTTAACCGGTATAATCCTGAATCACATCCCTTGGGTTCATGACTGCTACATTAGAATATTATAAGCATATATTCCTTAAAATCGGAAAAGTGGAAAAGCTTAATTGATTTTATAGTTTGTATTTTTCAAGGAGAATTTTGTACATTTTCCATGCTTCCATATTGAAACCTTGTAGGTGCCAGGTTCGCGGCAATGAAAACATTGTATTCTTCCGCAGGTAAGGTCGTGCTCAGAGGTTACACCCGTTTTAGACTTTTGCTGGCAGTGGAAGTGATATCGTTATTTGCTATTTACCATTTGGCTTTTGTTAGCAAAAAAGTTAAAGAAAGAAAAATGCCAGATTTTTGGTTTTGAGGGTCCGTTCTAATGGAAGGAATTTTATTTATATTTTATTTGTATTTAATTTATATTTATAATTATTTGTATTTAATTTATTTAAAAATGAAAATATTTTTAATAAATATATATTTAAAAACAATAAAAATAAAATAACATGAAAACTGAAAAACTACGAAACAAACTGAAGGACAATAGCATCACAAGTTAACCCATAGGACAAGAGTATCACAAGACACATGTGAATGCATTGTGTCGGTCAAAATAATATAGAACATGTCTTACCAAGGTTTATGTTTTATTTTTTATTTTTTGGGGTCAAAGTATTACATAGGTTAGAGAGCATTTTTGTAGAAGAATTTTATGGAAATGTTCGATTTCACGAACCACGTGGAACCTTTTTTTTCCCCCCTCGTAATAATCACACGGTTTAACTTATTTTTACTTTATTATCTGCACAACATTTAGTAATAAGATGGATATGAAACAGGACACGATATAATCCCGGAGAAAAAACAAGAAATATAATATAATGCATGGTATAAAAATATAATTATGATCCGATTAAATATGACCATTTTATAATTACTATATTGACATTAATACAAATTCACTAAATAGTTATGGGACTGAACCGAACCGGAATTGTCTCCCACTGTTCCAATCTGGTTCTATAGAATTGGTAGTTTCCGGTTCTGGTTTTGGAACATTAGAATCGCCTTTTTTCAAATAAAAATTGAAAAAAAAAAAATAAATTTTAAGTTTTTAATACTATAAATTTTAAAACTCAAAATAATTAATTATTGCATAAAAGTGTTCGATTATTTAACAAAATTTTTCTAATTTTGTTTAGAATGTGCATTTGTTTATATACAACACATCCAATATAAATTATAGTTAGTAATATGAGATTGTAAAACACTCTAGAGAATAAAAAAAATTACAATATAAAAAATAGTCCCAGGTTATTAAGAAATGGATTTTGCTTTTAGAAAAGTTTATATAAACTAAATTATATATTATTTTAAGTTATATGTACTTTGTTGTTGATAATTACACATTAAATATTGTAAATAAGTAATAAATTTGACTATTCAATGAAACAGTGTAAACATTAATAATTATATATTTAACATAAAAATTTTCTCTATTTTTTTTTCAATAGAACTGGTTGGAAATGCCGATTCCATTTGGTTCTAAGCAATAAAACCGCCTAAGAACCGAAAAATCGATGGTTTCTTAGCTGGTTCCTGCTAACCGCTTTAATTATCGCTATAAAACAATAATATATTACTTTGGATCATCGCATATTTATCTATATCTGATTTGTATTTATAAATTATTCATATCATATCTGTATTGTATATATTTAATCAATTTATAAATAAAACTTTCAATTATTTATTTATTTTTTTATAAACATTTATATAAAAATAAATATTAAAATTACTAGAATACGATGAAACAAACATACTTATATAACATATTTGGTGTCGCTCATTTTCCTTTACCATGTATAGTAGTGTACTTTTTTGCTAGCCCTACTTTTAGAGGAACTGGGGGGGCAGTTAAATCCATGGGGTGCTTAAATTATTGAATACCAAGAAAAGTAAGCAGAAATTCTGCTCCCGAGAGGCCGCGCCACCACCCCCCCCAACCCCGCGGGTATCTTAGGTTATTAAAGATAAAAATATGCTCATGGATTTACTGTTATCTCCTTTAGTTTTTTTTTAGGAAAATAGATTACAAGAATTAAACAAAATCAATACAACTTCCTTCATGCACTAATCTAGTGCATCTTGCAAGAATGTCACTTCTCACTATCACAATTTCAACAAGAAAAACCAAGAGTAAATTTCCCACTATTTGCACCTTTCACCTTTTATTACTTGCAATAGAAAAATAACTAAAACTACATTCTTATTTGGTCCATATATATGTTTGATTCATTATATTCTAGTAATTTTGGTATCGTATTTTTTTATTATTTTTAAACAAATATTTATCAAGAAATAATATTGATGAAAAACTAATGGTTTTACTCATAAAAAAACCAAACAAATACGATATAAATATGATACGTATTAATTACAAATGCAAACTTGATACATATACAATATAGATAAAAATAAGACAATTCAAACAGTCCCCTAGTATAGCACATGCCATCATTATTATTGAGGAAATTGCACCAAGGGTACAAATATTATTAAAATAAATTCAAAATCATATTAATAATATATAAATTTTAGTCTTTAACATTTACTTATTTTTTTAATTAAGTTCTTAATTATTTCTTTCTTTATTTGACTCCTGCCATTTTACAACTTTTTTGTTTTAGTCCTTCCATTAACTCCATTAAAAAAAATTAAAAACTAACACATGCCAAATTCTGATAATTAGCTTAGAACAATTCATTTAATAATATTATTAATAAATTAAGTAATAATAAGGTGATCTCTAACTCTAATAATGAAAAGATTTATACTACTTTTTTATATAAGAAACTCCCCGTGTTGTACCAAAGTTGGATGTGGACTTCGAACATAGTCCAATGGCTCTGTAGCCGTAGTGTGTTTAATAAATCTTGTTAGCAAATTCATTGACCGGAATTCTTATGAAGTTGTTTTAGATTTGGACCATGTTACCCTTTATCCAAGTTCTCTTTAGTGCCTCCACAGTGGCTCTTGTACCTAAAAACTCCGATTCCCAAACATGAAAAGATTTTCGACTTTACACAATAATACCTTAACCTGATCAGTTGTCAAAATCAAATTGGTTTTGCTGAAGCAGGAACATTTGCAATAATATTTGGCTGGGCTCTAGGGTTAATGTGTACTCGCAATCGTAAAGTTCGTGGCGGCAATCTTATGATTAAATTAAACATGGAAAAATTCTGGTACGTTCACATCTCTATAGGTCAGGTTTGGTTCGGATTGGGATTCAATCCAGACAGACCACAATGGGTCCAGTATTGGACTTGCCCCACCAGGTCCATAAGGGTCTAGATTAGAAAGGAGAAAAAAAAAAAAAAAAACTGACCAAACAATCATTCATGCGCATATTTCTAAGGTTAAAGCCTTTTGCAAAAAAAAGCAAAAATGCGAAAAAAAAATTGAGTTTGAATGCCTTGCCATCGAGTCAGGACAGTTAAGGGTCCATGATATTCAAACTCAAACCACACCGGAGAGAACTCTAGTGGTATGCTATATTAGTTGGTTTTTTCTTTTCTCTCTCTCTTTTTTTTCATAACTTCTAATGATAGATTCTTTAGGTTTTTCTCGAGAAATTCACATATATGATAAAAGAAATAATATGTAACATCATATTTCTTGTCATGATTAATGGGTAACCCACATGATTTTTTCAAAATATTCTATAGTTCACATCAAAAAGACACTTTATCTTATGCCTTTCTTATTTTGACTATTCCAAGGTGTAAATCATCTTCGTCAATCATTTACCTCTCTTAGCTATTTTATTACCACCCCCACCCCCCCCTAGATTTCCCATCTTAATTTTACTAATGACTTTTTGTTTTAATGAATGGGTTTAAATAATCTATTTTGAAAGTTTTAAATATTCTCAATCAATATGAAAGAGTTTTGGGTTAAAGAGTTAATGATAACAAAAAGCTTCATAGTTTTTCAAAAAAGATTTTGATGTATCTAACATATGTCAATTTAAGTAGATCTCTAGTGTAAGTTCTCATGACCTTTCTTTATGTTATCTTAGCTACCCATTAAATGTGAGGTGATAAAAAGAGCTCTTCGAAAAGAATTTCAACTAAGATCATAAGTTAGGTAACTTATGGCTCTGTTGTAAGGCCAATATCATTCTTGTTTAACACATCCTATTGTTTCTTCCTTTTCACATCTTCTAAGCAATTAAACCTCCTAAATGTTAGTTCAAGAAAATTAAAGAATGTTTGTAAATTTCCTCTACGTTGAAGGTGATTCTACTAAGTCTAAATTGACTCATTAGGACTCTTAAGCCAAAATTTACTATCCAGTAAGGAATGAGATATGTGTAATGCTCTATCACCTAAGTGTCAACTATACCTCTTATCAACTTTAGCAACAAAGGTAATTGAAAATAAGTAGCTAGGTCGTCCTAAGTAGGAATAAGGCTACTAAACTGAAATCATATACAAGAACACTTCTAATGAGCCATCACAACTCATAACACCTCATTTAATCAAACTAATTCCTATGAAAAGTCACCCCAAAAGATTAAGTCCACATTTAAGGACCTTTCATCTACTATCATAGGTGTGGCTAAACAAATTCATCAATTTGCCTGAGTTATATCCACAATGAACCACTATATTGATCATTTAATTATATACATTTAATAGGCATCTACAAGCTAGTAATATGTCTACATGATGCTATATTTAACTATAACAATATAAATCAAAAGTCAAGCTCTTCCAACAAAAGATAACTAGCACTCTTGATATCTCATTCCTTACTAAGAAACCTCAATCTTTGTAATATGTACATGAAGGGAGAAAAACCCCTTAACTCATTTAAGAGCAAAATGAGTACCAAACATAACATAATAGTAATACTCACATACATAAACATATCAAGTAATTGAAACTAAAACATATTGCCCACATAAGTTTCTTTGGCATTTTCATTTAACAGAGTAGGATTTTGAAGTTAAACTAATAATTAAGTTAGCTTAGCATTTATCATATCAATCCTATACCCTTATCCAATCATGGTCCAATCAAGTAAAATTCTTGGGCTATTATTACTATGAGAGTCTCATTCTTATTTTTTGTTATGTACCAAAGCAAATCGCATTAAGCTCTTCAAACTATTAAAGTACGTCTCATCATTTATCTCCTATATTTTTTACAATGGTCTTCAAAACAAAATTTAAACTTGGTCTTTGTGAGTCAATGCTATTGTTCTAATTCCTTCCACTACCACCAACAAATTATGGGGACTAATCACAATTGGTTACTATAGCTGAGTCTCTAAGATGTTATGTATCTCAGTTATCACACAAATTTACTAGCGAAGCCACAAACTTACTGAATCCACTTCTTGTTGGACCATTAGCTAACCAAGCATTGGATACAAGGTTTTATTTCCTTACAAATCTCCATTTGGAGTTAGTAATTTAACTCAAGAAAGCCCTTACTTGTAATCTAATATGACAGTGATACATGACATACATTATTGTGACTTATTGCCCCATTCATAAGTTTACTTTCCAATTCGGAGTTTCATTATTCCATGTCCTATCCAACTATATATTTTTTATATTATTATTATTTTTTAAAAGTACCAAACACCACCCTACATCTATAATTCATTAAGATGGCAAAGCAATAAAAGAATCATACATATTATCAACCAACAATACGTAGAAAGCTAGTAACACTTAAGAAAAAGCAGATCATGCCTAATATTGATTTCTTTTCAAAACTAAAACTCCAATTCATGCACAATAACAAATATAAAGGACAATAATAATAAATAGAGAGATAGGGAAAGAAAAGCTTGCATCAGGATATAACATAGAGTTCGGTCTGCCTCTTAATCTCCACAATCTACAACAATTGCCTCCCTTAATAAAGGACTTGACCTGCTTTATTCAAATCAAACAATGTGCTCCAAAGAGCTACAACACGATGTCCAATAGAGGTCTTGACTTCACACAAACACAAATGCTTGAGTTAAATCTTTACAATCTCAAATACTATAGATTCAACTCAAGACTTCACTTAAATCACTTAACAAATTAAGTATGGTGCCTTTTCAATTTGATGGCAATTACAATACAAAGGACACTATACTTATTTCTCTCTTATATAACAATAAAAATTACAAATAATGCTTTAAAAGTGTTTACAAGATTTTGTATGCAAGAACTAAGCCTGAACAAAAAAAAAAAAAAACTTCTCAATATCTTCTATTTATAGCTTCTTAAAAATCTAAGTCGAGTCTCCTTAAATCTCTCTCCAACAGTCGGATTAAAAGCTCCCAATAGTTAGTCTTTTGGTCGTACTAGCAAGTTCGTCCAAATCCCCACTAGCTAGCCAATCTAAGTTGAGCCATCAGTCTCCCCCTCAATCACTTTTGATCATTTTTTTCTTTGTTCCAATTTAGATCGACGAGTGATGTGTCGAATCTTTAAGTTTTAAAATTTATAATCTTGTAAATTCTAGATCCACACAAGGCAGTGCACCTCGTGTGTATAGAATTTAACTCGGATATCGTCCTAGGAATCAATGTGCAGCTATTAGTAATTACCCTTTAACTATTATCTAGCCAAGTCAAGAGTGAATTTTATACTAAACTAATCACTAATTCTAATCTAAGATAAACCCAAGAACCCTAACTCAAGATATGCACAATTAAATGAAGATAAACGATTCACAACAAAACCCTTGGTTTTGATCAACCCTAGCCTCCTTCATCTTTAAAAGTGGATTCACTTGAATGAACTTTGATTTTGAACTATCGGTTACTTAAATAGATTAATTACTCTCTTCAAGTTAATTAAACCCTAACCCTAAATTGCAAAAGTGGGAATTTCTTCCGTCACAAAGGTCAATTTAGAGTCGCTTAAAGCTCATGAACCCTAATCGATAGAAAGTTAGAAAAACCCTATTTCTAGGTGGATTACTTAACCCCTTTGCTCATGAGAGATCATACTCATTAACCGAAATCTTCTTTCATATTAACAAGAATCGAGCTTGTAACAACTTTGATCTAAAATTATCACAAACAACATTATATATCATGAAGCAAACTCAAAATCAATTTACATTCAAGTGATTAACAAGTCTTTACATGAAGGCTAGGGTTTCTCAAAACCTAGGGTTACACAACTACTCTTCCATAGAAAAGATAACAACACAAGTAATAAGCATAATGGAAGAAGGAAAAAGAGAAATCATCAAGATAAAACCCTTGTAGATGTGTAGTTGAGAATCTTCAAGTGGAAGCACAATTTTCCCCTTTCAAGAGCTCTCCAAAGGCGTCCCTAGGGTTCTGGGATAAAGTTTCTATATTGAATGAATGAATTTTTTCACAAGAAGGCATGTATATATATACATTAATGCCTACTACCCCTACACGACCCGTGTACATCGGGGTCGTGTACTCATTAAAGTAGCATGTTTTCCCCTTGTTGGCACATGTACACAACTAGTGTCTAAGAGGCCGTGTACCCTTGATTCTTGGCTAAATCTTCAAAATTTCTTCAAAAACTCCTCCAAAGTACACTAATGGTGTGAATGTCACTAGTGTATGGGTAGACTCCACAAAAGCTCCAAAAATCTCCAAACTTGCTTCTTTCCTTGATAATCCCTTGAAAAGCTCGATTGTTTGATGATTGTCCCTGAAACAAAAGATTAACTCAATAAAGATCCTTTTCCTCAATATTTAAACAAATAGCATATAAAATATGCCCAATATAGCACCAACAATTCGGGTCTTTGGACACTTATCAAAAGCCAATACATTCTTAGTAGCTTCAACATGTTTTTCTATTTCGGTCATAACTTTCTCATTTGGACTCTGTTTGAGGTAATTTAAGCTGCTACCAAAAGCTTGGAGAGAGTTCTATGACTTTTATGTTTTGACCTTTAAGAGATTACAAATGAATCAATGTCTAAAACTTGTAAAAAGACTTCTAACAATAGAGCATAACAAAAACACAAAACACATATATGCATTCAAGTATTTTGTTCATCCAAATTGTGTTAAGTTATACATAAATAGTTACACAATACATTCGGTTTTTAATGAGTGGTTGATTGTGCAACTAGTTTCCTCATCAAAATTACGTTAAACACATAAGTTCAAAATCTCCTCTTTTTTTATGAGGATAATCATGCACAATTAACTCCCCCCTAATTAAGCATTCAGTTTTTAATAAAGTTTTCTCAACTTTATATAAAACCTTGATGCTTAAGGGAATTATAAATGACACTTAATGGTCAAACAAACACAATATATGCTATTCATGTATGTTAATTGTGTATTCAACACAATACATTTTCAATAACTCATTGCAATAAAACCCTTTGGTACATTCCAAATAATAAGATAGGTGGTTTACACCCTTAAGTACAACAAACTATAATATTTTCAAGAAAAGAAAGAGGCGTTGTACTCACCTAAGTTAGACATAACTATAATGTCCACATACTTTTATATCATAATGATATCTTAACATCGCTACACACATAACTAGTAGAAGTCAATTGAGTATGATGGAGAGGAAACAACATTGACCTCACTAAGATTTTTAAAATAATCAAAATAGAAAAGTGAAGCATTCCATCAAAGATTATTAACACTATAGCCAAACAACTAGTTTTCTTGAAGGTGAGACCATTAATATTTTAAATAGACAACTCATAAGAAGTTGTGCCGAGTTAGTAATCCAAAGCCAGATTTAAATTCATAATGTCATTCTAGAACTATAAAGGTTGTTACTCATAATACTTGTTATTTATTCAATGTTGTGAGACACTAAGACTAAGAAAACAACGGTTTTTTTTTTAATTATAAAATTTCAATAAAAGCACTAATATAAACAACACTTCTTGATCTCCATTCCCATTCCTAACCAAAATTTACCTTAATAGCATAGTATAAAAACAATCACCAAACATAGGTGGAAATAAAACAACAATAATTATAAATTATCTAATTTATGGGTAAGAGTAATCCACTCTAGCTCATTATGCTAAATCTATATGATACATACTTAGCGAAGCTAAAGATGAGTAGAATTTAAAGTTTTCATAAGGGTATATGCAATAATAAATTGAAAGCATGGAATTTAACTAAGCAAGTTTATTAAGAAAATTTTTACAACTTGTTAGTTTATTTTAAGATATCTTTCAATGATATTGAGTAGACAAAACATCAATACTACTATGTTTGACATCCCAATCACTAGAGTGAGGCTTTGGGGTATGAATTTGACATGAATGTGATCACAAGTTTCAATACAAGTATTTTGAATTAACTCTAAAATAACCAACCACAATTACATATCTATGACAAGAAAGCATACAAGATGGATGTGTGTCTACTTAACATAATATGGATTCGGTAGAATCTTAGGTTAGGTTTTAGATTAATACCTTTGAGGCACCTTAGATGGTAGGTTTTCTTTTCTTTTATATTTGTTCTTCTGAAAATAGTTGGTGCCCAAAGAATTAAGTTGGTGAAATTTAATGATCCAACGTCTCCCCTAAGATTGCATGGCTATGGAGATAAAGAATAGGGATTTTTCCTTTAATAAGGCATTTGTTTATATCATTTTTTGGAATATAACAATAAAAAAACCTTCCTTTTGATTCTTTAAAAATGGGAAGTCTACAGTAGGGAAGAGGAAGATTATTCAAATTGCATTCAAAAGAATTAACATGTGCAACAACAGCACCAGCTGTAAATAATAATAAAAATTATTATTATTATTATTATATCCAGCTTAGTAGAAAAAGGGTCTTCACTCAACTTAATTAATTAAATTTTTATTGCTACTGACACACACATAAAATGTGTAAGTTAATAATTATTATATATATATATATATATTTAATTTAAAGATATAAGTTTCCTATTGTCAATTCATCTTGAGTAAAATGTGTATATCTATATCATATTTGCTCTAATTACATACCATATTTTCACACAATGACATGTAATCTCGCGTTCATATATTTGTTTAATAAGTAACTAAGTCCATTTTTAATGTTTTGCTATATATCAAAAGTCTTACTATACGATTTTAATATTTAGCAAATTGAGTCATAATTTGATATATTGGATCATCATATTATCTTTTCATTAACAAGCATTGCGATGTCGCTTTATCTATTTATCGTGACCTTATCCAAAAGTTTGACCCTAAATGATTAACATGAACTAAAGCCTAACTCTAATATTAGCAATGCATTTGAATCAAAACTTTGATGGAATTTCTAGATTGAAAAATTGCCCTATACAAATTATACACATTCTAAATATTTGGAAGGTTAACATCCTATTGAAACGTATGCCATTCATGTTCAAGTATTTAGAGGAGACTTTTGTGTGCATGGGACATTATTAAATGAAATGTATTTTCTCTTTATGAAAATATGCTCTTTGTGTACAAGAAATCTTCTCTATTGGATGACTAGGATCATTTGTTTTAATAGTGAAATACATTATCCTGAAGCATCTTTATGTATTTTTTCTTTCTCTTAGACTTATGTCTTTCGTATGTTAAAGTAAACATAGAACTCTCGGTTAACATTTAGAGTATCTACAATCACATAAAGCACCTTAAAGAAAAACACCCACGACAAGTGGTGGTAGGGCTTTGGTCGAGAGTTAAAGTAATGATGTTTTCTAGTATGGAGAATGAGGTTTAAGCCATGGGTGAGGAAATTATATAGGAGGAGCACCACATGACCAAGCAAAAGAAGGTTTGAGGAATCGCAAGCCAAACTAGACAAGGCACTTAATGCCAAACTAAACAAGGCAAAATTGTGTATTGTCAAGGTTAATGAAGTTTGACAAGTCATCACATAAAAATGAATGATAATCATTGTAGAGAGTTGTAAGGGACTGGATGGTACCATTGATAGCATGGAAAAGTGGGACAATGTTATCAAAGCTAGGATGGAAACCTTAGGGCTAAGTTGTGTAATATGGAAGTAAAGACAGGTAAGATAGAGGAAAAAATAGATGTGGTCATTACAGCCTTAAGAAAGGATATAGAGAACTTTTAAATGAAACCAACACCTTGTAGAGCAACATTGCTAATGGACTATTGATTTAACTAACCCTTTGATAAGTTAAGTACTTCAAAGGGATGCAGTCATTAAGGGAGGTGGATGATTTCCTCTAAGAAATAAAATAATACTTTAAAACTATTATGGGTTTGAGAATGAAGATAAATAAAGTATGTATAACTAACCTATATTCGAAAGAATCAACTATGGTTTACTATAGAGGGTCAATGGGGTAACATCTCAACTGGAGTTTGAGCAAAAGTTTAGGGCTATTTCTCTTCTCAAATAGCCATAAAGGAGTCTAAAGTCAAGTTTCACCATTTAACTATATAAAAAAAAATATATTTATCAAGTAATATGTAGGAGAATTCTTAGAGCTTATGCTAGAGATATCAAACCTCACCTTAACAATGTCGTCATCATGTTTTTAGATGGGCTAAATCCCTTAAGCTAAGTTTAAATTATAGCGATGAAGGAGTAGATAATGGCTCTCATTGTAGATACCTTATTTTTACTTAATTAAGCTTAAAAATACACATAAAAATATGTAAATATTTTAGTATGGAGTCTAATAGATGTCTAAGATTCCTATACAAAATTATTACTAATATACTGCTTTGATGAAATTAATTACCAATTTCCAGTTGTAAAATCGTTTAAGAACATGATGTTCAATTTTACACAAAAATCACGTGAAAGAATCTCCATTTAATGTTTCAGTACGTCGCAATATCGTGATTATTAATCGCGATATAAGTATTTCTATAGATAATCATATTTAATTTTACGGTCTTAAAATTATTCGAATTTAATATAGTATGGTTTTATCACATATTTAATTTAGGATTCATTTAATTAAGTAATTATTTTGAATGAGCCTAAATTATAAGCTTGAAAGAAATTTTGTGTACAATGCTAAGAAAAAAACCAAGTAGCTTAATGGTAAGACACACACATACATGTGATTGTACCATGTTGCTAGCGTCAACAAGCTTCTTCTTCCTCCTCAAAGAACACGTGCCAACCAACCTATTGAGCTCACTTTAAGGCTATTTTTCATCAAGTTTGGCTCACAATTTCACTAAATTGATGGTGAAAATAAGGTGTAGAGTACTTCCAAATGACACCAAACTTGTATATTAATTTAGGGTTTTAGTAGGTTAAATCGAAGAGCGAAAATTATAAAAAGTCAAGATTCTACTTTCCTAAAAAAATCACAAATTCAAATTTTTGTTTTTTAGGCAAGTAAGATGATATATAAAGCTTCCTAACACTACATAAGCAACATGTATCTAATTTAATTGGAAAATTATCCTCAGGATTGATAAATTCTCAAATTTCATAATAGAAATAGCTCAAAAACTCTAGATTCTTTATTGATAGAATTGGTTAGTTTCTAAGTAAAATTAAGAGTATAAATAGGCCATAAACAATAATATAGTCCAAAGAGGGCTTGCTCTCGATTCCCTCCAATTTTACAATTCATGTTTGTTATTATGAATTAGGGTTTTACGAATTAACCTCTTGATTGGTTTCCTTATAGGCAAAATTGAACAAATTGAATGTTTTAGGAAGCTTTAGGAGGTCAAAATCCATAGGATTGCAACCTTAGATCACAACGATGGTCACTAGAACCATGCTAGTCAACATTGTAGCCACTCCTACAACCTCGAAACACCACTTTCTGGTGTTTTTTCGAGTCTAACCAACCCCAGAGGATTGCTCGTCGTCCTTCGTTGTGCCCGTCCGACATTCCTGTATCCACCGACCTATCGTCATTGACCGCGACCCGATTTCACCCTCCGTCGGATTCGAGATTCGACTTGTCGTCCCAGTCCGCTGTCGGCTCCTGTTCTAGTCGCACACAATTCAGGTAAGTTAAATACTCGTTTCTTATTTTTTTTTAATTTTATTTTATTATAATAATAATAAATCTGGTGTTACTAATGATAATATCACATGTATGTGTTCTTGGAAATTAATGGCAATAATAATAGTATTTTTCAATCAACAGTTTTTATCTTATAATGTTTTTTACCCTCTTAAAGCTTTATATTTGTATGAAACTATTATAAAAAGTACCTTTATTTAATAATATATGATTTTGTGAATTTTTTATGTTTATCATGATTATTGATATTTTGTTAACATGTATATATGTGATTTTTTACCATGATATATGTGTTCTATTGGTATTTTGTTGATACGAATACGTGATTTTTATCATGATATATGTGTTCTATTGATATTTCATTTACATGAATATATGATTTGTACCATGAGGTGCATGTGTTCTATTGATACCTTGATGACATGAAAATTTTTGTTAGACCATGATGTTGAATACATGATTTGACTAAAGTTTAGATTTGTAATTAATAAGTATATCCCATTATACCATAACTTTGTAAATTTTGAATCTTGTGAATATTTCATCATTATGTATATATAAGTGTGTTCATAATATTGAAATTGTGTTACAATGTCGATGTTAAAGGCGATGCATTGAATTCGACCATGTTAGTGAATATGATTATATGTGTTTCTAGTAAACTTGTTCGTGATAACATGCAATTGATTTAAAATTCATGTTATGATATGTGAATATGATTTCTCACTCAAAACTCTTTTGTCACTTAGGAAAAAATTAGTTTTCATAAAATTGTAAAATCCAATTTTGATAGATCTGGTTCACATAAAAAAAGTCAATTTTTACAAAATTATTAAAATTTAATCAATTTAAAGAGACAAGATTTTAAATTATAAAATTAACCAACAAACTAAATTTTTTCTGTAAAAGAGCTACGAATTTTTTATTCTCGAATAGTGAGTACGTAGTCACCTAACCAACGACTTAAAATATGAAAAACTCTTACTATTATTGTATAGTTTAGTTCATAATTGCATGCAAACAATGCTATCTTAGTAAGCTTGATTAATCTTGAATATATCTTATATAATAAGAAATTTTAGGATATTTAGAGAACGAGTTATAATTAGAAAATTAAAGGTTGGTAACCATTTAGTTTTAATAGAATAGCCCCCTGAACTCGTGAATTTCTTATTTTTTCTGTTAAAAAATAAAATTTCGCATGTCATTAGCAAAAGTAAGATCAACCCACCAATTGGTCATAATTTAATTTTTTTCCTGGTTTTGGTTGGGTGGCGACTTTAAAATTTTTCAAAAATTATTATTATTTTTTTAATTCATAGTCAAACGTTTATGTCAAACGAGTTAGGATTTGATGTGAATTAGATTAAAAGAAATTGAACCAGAAATCGAAATCCAAGCTTGATACTCATACTATGGCTATTGCTAAGCGTTCAATGGAATTTAAAAGCGAGAATAAAAATATTTTCCTAGTAGTAAAGAAGAAAAGAGATGAAGATAAAGAGAAGTAGAGACTTAAGTAAAGAAAAAAGGGAAAGCAAAATGAAGGAGAAGGTTGTAAAAAAGGGAAAAATTGCTAAGATTTGAAATGTTACTTCTACAACTAGCCTCATTAGCCAAGGATTACCCAAAAAAAAAAAAAAAAAGCATTTGACCACTTTAATTATAAAGGATAAGTCTAATGAAGATGAAGAAGATCGACGTCTAATGAATATGAAGGAGATCGACGTCTAATGAATATGAAAGAGATCAACCTCATACACTTCATCTCCTTTCTAGCATAATATCTTATGACACCAAGAAACGTAAGGACTTATGTCACGTTTAGTATGCAAGAATCATTTCCATTGGAATGGAATGAGTTTTGGAATGATAAATCCATTCTTGTGTTTGGATGATTACATGGAATGAAATGAAATGGCTATAAAGTATATTTGTCAAAATTGCCATTAGTAATAAATGCAAATACAAATAAGTAATAGGATAAAATGGTAATTACACTTTGCACAATTAATGAAGCTGGTTTGGAATCGTGATTCCGCCTTCTTAAATTCCCTTTTTAAGCAGGAATCACAACCTCTAGAAGTACATTCAAAATAAGGAATGGAATAGAATGGAACTCGGAATCGTAATTCCATTCCAAGTCCATTCCTTCATACGAAACATAACATTAATATATGTTGAAATTAAGGTAGCAAGAGGGAAGATGATACAACAGTTAGCACATGAACTGTACATTTATTTATTAAGGGGAAGTTGCTAGTACACCTAGGTCGAGAGTGAGGAGTAAAGCTTGGCTTTTAAAAGATGGATTCTAAAGAGGTCTCAACGTTAAGAGTTGCTATGAATGTGTAAATTAACATTGGCAATAATAGGGAGGGCAACAATACAGGTAGTCCTGACGGATGGCCAACAATAGAAGTAATCCCTATGGATGATATTGGAATAGGCTTCTTAGACAGAATTGGTATCATTATTGCTCTTCATTCAATTGTATTTATTGCTAAGCCGAAATCACAATGTATAATCCAAGTGACCATGAAGATTGGTTAACAACCACAAAGTTGATTAAAATGAAAATAGAGTTATCAATTCAAACAAAAACATGTTTAATAGATAAGTTGAATTACAAACCCTGCTTTTTTTTTTTTCTTGTAACATAGTAGCATTCGGTTCAGATCCTCACTCTTAAGGTACCGAGTTCAATTCTCCACGTTAGCGTTGTAATGGCCTTATATGGTCGTGTTGTAATAGCTCTTGTAGCCCATCAAAAAAGGAAAAAAAAAAAAACTCTTTTTAAACATGATTACTAAACAAATAGGTTATACTACGGTTTGAGGTTCTTAAAAACAGATTCATTTAAACTTGGATACAAAACACATCTCATTAACACACCTGTGTAAATAGTAAATATATCATCACACAAAAACCCAAATTAAAAAAAGAAAAAAAACAATAGTTGCAACTCCATATAAATACTAAAAGCGAACTTAATATTACTTTTTTTTTTCCTTTTTTTTTTATCCTGCTTGACACATCAATGTTTATTGAAAAATGAATATGGTCATTTTTTAGAATTATGATAGCTGTAATTTTAATATACTTAAGACGGTACCACATGGATTAATTTTCTTTAAGAAATTTATCACATAATTTATTCATCTTAGGGTAGATGGAAAGAATCTAATCTCCTGTAGACATCATGGAATGAAAGATTGAAACAAGCGAATATGACATACGAATGTATCATGAAACAAGCGACAGCATTAGGAGCAAAAAGTCAGTTGTTTCACGTGAAAGATGCTGAACAAATAAACAGAGGACGATGGAATTTTCTTTTTAATGCGGGTGTGCCCAGCCCACTATATTTAGTTTCAGTTGACCACTAAAAGGTGTCACGGGACCTTGTGGCATCCCAAGCATTCCCATCTGCCTTTTCTATCTTTTCTTTCATTGCACAACCAACCATTTGATACACCGACACTAACACTCTCGGTTTAGACTTAAATAAACTTGTTTAGATCCAATTTATTTAAGAAATTTGTTTTTATGTAAACTTAAATCCAGCTCAACTATACACTAATTAAACTACAGTAAACATCAAAGAAAAGTTGAAAAGTTTGCCAGCAGATTTAACTTAGTTATTGGAGCAGGAATGGGGTATAGTTTCTTAGGGTTCTAATTCTTATAATGTACTTTTTGGCTTCTTCTGATGAAACTACTGCTCCACTCTTTTTATGTACCATTCTCTCTCTCTCTCTCTCTCTCCCTCCTTGAATTTTAAATCAATAAACTAAAAAATAGTATTTCGAATCTAATAATTATAAATTATCAAATGATGGATAATTAATCAAATAACAAAGTTTTGGGGGAAAAATTCAATCCAAAGAATTGGATTCTTAAAAATTGAAATCTAGGTATCGAATTTTAGTTCAAACATGCTCTGATGTTGGGTTGTAAGTGTATTGCGGTGTTTCCAAAATTCTTCTATTCTCATCAAGCAGCTTGGCAAAGAAAAAGAGCATGTATTATATGGGATTCATTAAGTGTTGGATTACAAGTATGGGGATAAAGAAGGAAAAAAGGTATTTAAAGTGTCTTTACTTTATATTTTGGGTAAAATAGTATCTAAACTTTCATTCTTTATATTTTGTGGTGTCTCTGGAAATACTAATATGACCAAAAAAGTAAAACTAGAGACACCATAAATATAAAGAATGAAAGTTCAGATATTGATCTGCCCAAATTGCAAGATATAGACACTTTCAATATCATTTTTCCTTCAACATGAAAAAAAATGTGGATTATGTGAAGGAATTATGGAAAGGAATACTCGTTAATGGTTAATCTAATATCATGAGGTTTTGGATTATATATGGCATCAAATACATAATTGTAGGCTTCTACTTTTCTTAACAAGTGGTGACTCATGTGTGCTCTTGATGAGGCCGTAAGGTTATTGCTAGAGGAGAACAAGAACTAAACCAATTAAGTGTGAGGATAAGAAACCCATAAGAGAATATATATATATATATATATATATATATATATGAATTATATGATTTACAAGAGCAAAGACCTATTAACCTTCTCGACCTACAAGTTGTAGATTATATATGACGTAAAACTTATAAAAAATATCCATTCACAAACAATATATGCAGAATTTCTTCTTGTTGTATGCTCTTCCTTCCCTTAAGATTCAGTCAATATAACTATATGACTACTGGCCAGAGTCCAAACAATCGATATGGAATTTGATCCCATAATGTCAATGCAATCGCACGGAGAAAAATTTACCGACAATAAAGTACATTAAGCAATTTAGGATATCTTTGGTACTTTTCTACCATTTTTAATATAATCGTCTGTCACATTTGATTGGTAGAACATAGTAGAATGGGAATAAATATATATAATATATATATAGAGAGAGAGAGAGAGAGATAGACAGATAGATTGATATATTTAGATTAGAATACCACATAACAACTATTGCATTATTTGGTTGTGAATAAAATGTTTTAATAGTAATATATAAGGAATAAAGCTATAAATATCAAAATACTGTTGTCCTGACTAATGGCTTAACCCATTGGGTAAGGTTTCTTGGATTGAATATGAAAATATACCAGGAAAGAGTTAAGAATAGCTATTCCTTTAATCTTGCAAAAAATTACGATTCCTTATCCAATAATAATAGAGTTCAATTGAATAACTATTGTACCAACTAAACACATAATAGCTCTATAAAAAGGAAAAATTATTCTATCCTACCCTACTCAAAGCTAGTGTAGTTATAAGTGAATCAAACACACTCACAAACTAGTTTAATTCAATCTTACTATAGTTAAGTTAAACTTAAACTTGAAAACCTCGGATTTGAGTTATTTAAATAGTTTATCAAGTTCGAATCTTGTGACATTTTACTTAATGAGCACAAGAATATAATCAAATTTAAGTTGAGCAAGTGCTAATAAGTTTATATATCAATATTATTTTAAATAAAAGAAAAAAGGTCTTCTTAATGTAAACAAACTTGTTGAGTTGAGTTCAAATTGATTAAGTATCATTTATCATTCAACTCAAACTTAAAATTTTAAGAGCTCAAGTTTTAAATTTCCACGTCAAGTTGAGATTGTATATACCCTCCTAAAATGTTATAGACAATCACGTCTACAATACGATTAATGCATTATCTAGGAATGACAATTCATAGAGTGGTTTTGGTTTGTTTTGGATTTGTGTTACGCCAAAATACTTAGAATTGAATAAAAATTATAGCTAATTAGTTCATATTGCAACACTACTTATATAGTAATCATATCTTCTATAAAATGTATTATAATGACTCCTTTATCAATTTATCATTTTCTCCACACGAGGAATTCAATGATTTCTTTTCATAGTGAATATGTGAAGATAAATCGTCTGGGATACTAAGCGACAGGGTGGTATTACTACTAAAGCCTTTTTGCTTTAGGTCATTTCCCTTCACGGGCTGTAGCTGGGGCTGTTCCTAGGTTAGCACTAAGCATGCCAGTGCAAATTATTGCCCCTTTGGAAAGGGCACTAGGCACCAATCTATCACCGTCAAGGGCACTTAACCCTTTTGTGTCTTTTCCCGCTTAAAGAAGAAGATTTTTCACACCCGAGGTAAGTAGATAATAACCCACCAATCTATAATAATACCTCTTATTCCATTAAAAGAATAACACATTAAAGAATAGTTTCATATGTGAATTTTTAAAGGGATTATTTACTTAAGTGTCACATTTTCAATAGAGAGGTGTTAAAGATAAGATCTACTTAACTTTTACTCACCCTCCAAACTTTTTATAATAAATACTTTAATACCTTTTAAAACTTTAATAAACCGATGATATAAAGAATATCCGTCTTTTATGAAAAAACCGACCTAAAGTAAAATACACTTAGTTCATGAAAATATATCTATTGGCAAGATAAAATTTAGAAAAATTATTTACAGTTTCTATTAAATATTATTTGGGTTCCTTAGTGAGCTTTTATTGATTATTTTCATAATGTCTTGTCATTAAAAATCTATGTTAGTTAAATATCATAGTAGCAGAAAGTGTCGGGATATCGAGCATGCAGCGGAAATAATAAAATACGAGGCAAATAATAAATAAATAAAATACGAGCAAAGCAATTAAATAAAATAAATGACACCAGAAATTTAACGTGGTTCACCCTTTGAATAGGCTACGTCCACGGGACCAAGTCCGAAAAAGTCTTCTACTATAACAATAGTAGGCTTACAAGAGAGATACAATACAAATAATTGAGATAAATCTAAAATAGTGGCTCACAAGTGTTTCCCAAACACCCAAAAATATCCTCACTATTTTATCACTCACTAAAAATTATCTCTCTCTTTCTAAATTATTTTCCTCAAAGCAAAACTTTTGCTTTGGCCTAATTTCTCCCACAGGAGTTTACGTTCATAAGCTGGAAAAATTCTCACAGAAAGCTAACATACTTTCTTATGACAATAATGCCTATTTATAGGCAAAACAGCTTGCTTTTCACGCACCAAAAGTCGGTTAAAAACCGACTTTATCGCCTGGAGCCAGCTTTCACCTTAAGTTCTCATAGCTGGAAATTTCAATACCTTGAAATTTTAAAGACAGCTCGACTCCTTGGTCAAAGCGGTTGGAATTTTAAAAAACCAGCTTGCAAACATTTTTCAAGAGAATTCAAGAATTCTCTATTGCCATTTCACGTAGCCAACTTGGCTACCTCATCTCCGTTTCTAATTTTTTTTTTTAAATAATAATAATAATAATCCATATAGGAGGGATACACAACAATTCTCCCCTCCGACTATATGGAGAGCTCCACCAATCCAGCTGCTGATCGACAGTATTCGAATTTATCTCTTGGAAGACCTTAGTCAACATATCTGATTCATTTTCATCAGTATGAATCTTTTCAAACTGTAATAGCTTCTTCTCCAATACATTCCTGATCCAGTGATATCTTACATCAATATGTTTCGATCTGGAATGAAATGAGGAATTCTTTCCAAGGTGAATTGCACTCTGACTGTCATAGAACAGCTCATATTTCTCTTGGTGGAAACCAAGTTCATTTAAGAACTTTTTCATCCATAGCAACTCTTTACAAGCTTCAGTTGTTGCAATAAACTCAGCTTCAGTTGTTGAGAGAGCAACACATTTCTGTAATCTGGACTGCCATGACACAGCTCCTCCTGCAAATAAAATCAAGTATCCTGATGTAGACTTTCTCGAGTCAACATCGCCAGCCATATCTGCATCTGTGTAACCAATTAACACAGGTTTTTCATCTCCAAAACACAAGCACATTTTGGAGGTACCACGTAGATATCTAAATATCCATTTCACTGCAGCCCAATGTTCCTTTCCAGGATTTGAAAGGAACCGGCTCACTACTCCAACTGAGTGAGCAATATCTGGCCGTGTACATACCATAGCATACATCAAACTTGCAACTGCTGAAGCATATGGAACCCTGTCCATCTCCTCCTTCTCTTTCTCAGTAGAAAGGCACTGTTTGGAACTCAATCTAAAGTGATTAGCAAGAGGACAACTAACCGCTTTAGCTTTGTCCATATTGAACCTTTGAAGTACTTTCTCAATGTACTTCTCTTGAGACAACCATAATTTCTTAGCATCCCTATCTCTTGTTATCCTCATGCCAAGAATTTGTGTTGCTGGCCCTAAGTCTTTCATAGCAAAAGACTTACTCAACTGCTTCTTCAGGTTATTGATCCTGGAAATGTTTTGGCCAACAATCAACATATCATCCACATAGAGCAATAGAATAATAACATCATCATCATAGAAATTCTGCACAAAAACACAGTGATCTGAAGTAGTCTTCTTGTAGCCTTGCTCCCCCATAACCGACTCAAACTTCTTATACCACTGTCTTGGTGCCTGTTTCAAGCCATACAAGCTTTTCTTCAACTTGCAAACATAATCCTCTTTTCCTTTTACTACAAAACCCTCTGGCTGCTCCATGTATATCTCTTCCTCCAAATCACCATGAAGGAAGGCAGTCTTCACATCCATCTGCTCGACCTCCAGGTCAAGACTTGCTGCTAACCCTAGCACTGTTCGAATGGATGTCATTTTCACTACTGGTGAAAATATCTCATCAAAGTCAATCCCTTTCCTTTGGCTAAATCCTTTAACAACTAATCTGGCTTTGAATCGTGGTTGAGAACTGTGTTCATCATGCTTTATCTTGAACACCCACTTGTTTTTCAAAGCCCTCTTACCTTTTGGTAACTTCACCAGCTCAAAAGTTTCATTCTTATGCAAGGATTTCATTTCATCTTGCATAGCCTCAATCCACTTCCTTTTGTGTTCATCATCCATTGCTTCCGCAAAGTCTTCTGGTTTCCCCCGTCAGTCAGTAACACATACTGATTTGTAGGATATCTAGTAGAAGGTTGTCTAACTCTAGTAGATCTCCTCAATTCTGGAGAACCCATTGGAGCTGGTGGTTGATCATGAACACCATCATCATCATCAGAATCATCTGATGGAAACCCAATGGGAGCATCTGTATCACCTGTCTCAGGCTGGTCATTCTGTATTTCATCTCCAACCTCTCTTGGCACCATTGTTGGAGGTATCATTTCTAGGTCTGTTGTACTGCTGCTAGACCTGGAAGCATCTTTATGAGCCTTCTTTATATCCTCAATGGTCTCATCTTCAATGAACACCGCATCACGGCTTCTCATAAGCTTCTTCTGATCTGGATCATAAAACATATAGCCAAACTGATCTTGACCATAGCCAATAAACACACATTGTCTTGTCTTGACATCAAGTTTTGACCTCTCATCCTTTGGAATATGCACAAAGGCTTTACAACCAAACACCCGCAAATGATCATAGGAAACATCTTTTCCTGACCATACTCTCTCAGGAGTATCAAACTGTAGAGGAACACATGGTGAAAGGTTCAATACATGAACTGCTGTCAATATAGCTTCACCCCAAAACATTTGGCAACTTTGCATGTGAGAGTAGGCATCTAACTCTCTCCATCAAAGTCCTATTCATCCTCTCAGCCAAGCCATTTAACTGGTGTCTTTGGAGGTGTTGTTTGATGTCGAATACCATGCTCATTACAGTAAGCATGAAATGGTCCAGTGTACTCTCCACCATTGTCTGTTCGAATGCACTTCAACTTCTTGCCGGTTTGCCTCTCAACTAGAGACAAAAATTGCTTGAAGGCATCCAATACCTGATCTTTAGACTTCAAAAGGTACACCCACGTCTTTCTAGAATGATCATCAATGAAAGTCACAAAATACTGAGCACCACCAAGTGACTTTGTCATTGGCCCACATAAGTCTGAGTGTACTAAATCTAGTACATTCTTCATTCTAGAAGGAAGGGAACTTTTGAAAGCAACCCTGTTTTGCTTTCCTGCCAGACAATCAGCACACTTCTTCAAATGAACTTGATCCAATCCAGGTAACACATTCTTTCTAGCCAAACGAGTCATACTTTTCTCACTCATATGACCTAGACGTTTATGCCATAACTCAACTGTATTATCATTCTCCACTGCATTCACTGCATCTTGGGAGAGCTTTGCTTCATAAAATACAATCTAGAGAATTGCTTCCCTCTAGCACTACCAAAGAACCTTTGGTAAGCTTCCATTTCCATCAAGAAGGTATTGCAGAAACCTTCATCATCCAACCTACTAGTAGAAATCAGATTAAGCGCATATCTGGAATATGCCTTACATCCTTTAGGATTAATCGTGTACCATTCTCTGTCTCCAAATACACATCTCCTTTACCTGCAATTTTGAAAAATTCTCATTTCCCATTCTTACCACACCAAAATTGCCTGGTGTGTAAGATGAGAAGAATTCTCTTCGAGATGTAGCATGAATGGTAGCCACTATCGATCACCCAGCTTGTCTCATGGACCGCAAGATTTACCATATCATCATCATCATAGACAAGGTTAAACTCCTCGACAACATTCCCTTGATCATCATCACTGCTGTCATCTTTCCTTTGTTCTTTACCTTTGTTCTTCTTTTGATCTTGCTTAAACTTCCGGCAAAACTTCTTTATATGACCCTTTTTCTTGCAGTAATGGCACTCAACATTGGCATATTTATTTGACTTTCCTCTACTCTTGTCCTTTGATCTTGGACCTCTAGACTGACTCCTCCCCCTGGATTCTGCAACAAAGACTTCTTCCTTTGATGAAGAAGACCCTTGTGTTCTTCGTCTCATTTCTTCATTCAAGACTCCACTTTTAACAAATTCCATATTTACTATACCGTTTGGTGCAGAATTTGTAAGTGAAATCTTTAAAGTCTCCCAGGACTCTGGTAAGGATGCTAGAATTAAGAGAGCGAGTACTTCATTGTCAAAATTTATGCCCATTCTTGACAATTGCTCCACAATCCCTTGAAAATCATTCAAGTGATCTGCCATTGACATACCTTCCCGATACTTCATCTGGAGCAACTTTGTCAAGTAAAACAATTTGTTGTTGCCGGTTTTAGAAGCATACAACTCCTCTAATTTGTTCCATAGAGTTCTTGCATGAGTCTCATTACAAATGTGATTATACACATTGTCTTCGACAAACTGTCGAATAAAACCACATACCTGCTCATGTTCAAACTCCCATTCCTCGTCTGTCTTGTCCTCGGGTTTAGTAGTACCAAACACCGGCAAATGCATCTTTGTCACGAACAAGAGGTCCTTCATCTTGCTTCTCCATATGTGATAATTTGTGCCATTTAAATTGATCATTTTGCTCGTCCTCGCCTCCATGATTCAAATGAATGAATAATAATCTAACTTATTTTCTGATGTGGAGGATCCACAATTTAGTGGCAACCACAGAGCATACGATAAGTAGATATATTCACCCAAACCTTGCTCTGATACCAGTTGTTGGGATATCGAGCACGCAGCGGAAATAATAAAATACGAGGCGGATAATAAATAAATAAAATACGAGCAAAGCAATTAAATAAAATAAATGACACCAAAAATTTAACGTGGTTCACCCTTTGAATAGGCTACGTCCATGGGACCAAGTCCGAAAAATTCTTCTACTATAACAATAGTAGGCTTACAAGAGAGATACAATACAAATAATTGAGATAAATCTAAAATAGTGGCTCACAAGTGTTTCCCAAACACCAAAAATATCCTCACTATTTTTATCACTTACTAAAAATTATCTCTTCTTTCTTATTATTTTCCTCAAAGCAAAACTTTTGCTTTGGCCTAATTTATCCCACAGGAGTTTACGTTCATAAGCTGGAAAAATTCTCACAGAAAGCTAACATACTTTCTTATGACAATAATGCCTATTTATAGGCAAAACAACTTGCTTTTCACGCACCAAAAGTCGGTTAAAAACCGACTTTATCGCCTGGAGCCAGCTTTCACCTTAAGTTCTCATAGCTGGAAATTTCAATACCTTGAAATTTTAAAGACAGCTCGATTCCTTGATCAAAGCGGTTGGAATTTTAAAAAACCAGCTTGCAAACATTTTTCAAGAGAATTCAAGAATTCTCTATTGCCATTTCACGTAGCCAACTTGGCTACCTCATCTCCGTTTCTAATTTTTTTTTAAATAATAATAATAATAATCCATATAGGAGGGATACACAACAGAAAGCTCCTTTCTAACATTTCTTAATCTTATTAAAATGATTTTTGTAAGTTTTAAACTTTGCTTATAGCTTGGAAAAAAACCCATTAAGGTTTTCCACAATTGAAATACGGCCTTAATCTTTATGGCACCTTGCCATAGGTAAAATGATAGGTAGAATGGTGGTCTACCTATGTCAACAAGACCCAGTGTATGACATATAAGGAAGCATCCCGGGAATGATCATCATTAAAGACCTCTTTAAAAAGTGTTTGTAACTATTAAATCATAAGGACAAAATTGTCCTGTCAATACTATTGTTTTGATTTATGTAAAATATGGGCTCAATCATTACAGGTGAATGGCAATGATATGGATGTAATACTGAATGGAAATGGAGAACGTTCATCATGCGAACCATAATAGCTCTCCAGATTTTAGACTACAACCATAATGCCAACAAAGTGCAGCACAACGCAGCACAGGTGTGACAAGTACTATAGGTACTGTCCTTCACAAGTAAAATTCAATCTGCCAATAATTTGTGCAATTACTAAGAACCAAGCTATGTCAGGTAGGTTCCTCAACAACCCAACATATCTGACAATCAAAACCCTAAGATAATTTGTTTTCTGGGACTAATGTACTTGTGTTTTCGAAATTGAGTAAAATGAAAACATCTTTCAATCCCCCTCAGAAAGGACTGGTAAACTCACTGGCATAGAGTCCTAGGCATACAGTGTTAACTATCTTAAGGGTTAATGCCGGGAATGTCTCTAAACTTTATTAAAATATATAATTAAATATTTAAATTTTAAAATTAATAAATTTAATATCTAAATTTTTTAAACTAATTAATTTAGAACTCAACTTTCTAATCATTTTAGTATCTTAACTTTTCATACACACCAACAATATCTTCATTGTAAAAGTTAAAAACATTACGTCAAATGATAATGTTAACCAACTTGACGGAAGTATTATTGGTATATAAGAAAAATTCTTTTAGCTACTAAATTGATCAATTACAAAGTTCAAGTACCTAATTATATATTATGCCAAACTTCTCGTATCATTTACAACATTAAACCCCTATTTTAATGATTTTCAGAAAATTTATATACATGGCAAGCGAATAACATGATCCAACTATTAAGCACCAGGAGTGTAACTACTCTAAGCGCTCTTCTAGGGCTGATGGATATAGGTCATTTTTCCCTCATTCTTAAAAGTCCTGAAATGAGGGGACAGTTCTTTCTAGTATAAGCATCCCGATTTAACCGACTCCAATCAATCTAATGAATGAAGCTGATAAGTGGATAAACTATTGGTTCTAATGACCTAAAAGCACTCTCTTCATGAAAGTGGTGGGCTATACTGTGCTTACCTAATTCTCATCACTAGAACGCCAGTGAATTTTGTTATGTTGGGCTAAAGCGACCATTGTGTCCAAAATATGCTCTAGATAAGTGCCGCAAACAACTGATACTAAGGGACATAGAATCGAAGCTCATGATGGTCACACTGATCCTTGTACGCCATCTATCTAGGCAGCTTTGTGTGAGGATCAGAAAGCATAAACGCCAGCACCTCTTTCTTTGATCTAATAATAGAACAAGCTACAATGACTTCATACTTTATGGCAAACACCACCAAGCCGCGATTTCTAGAGATGGATCTTCCATTAATTCAATCAATAGAGAAACAAGGACATGAATTTTTTCATGAAAATTCATGTTTGATCACCTGAATTCGAAGATGTGTACATATACAACGCGCTGCTTAATTCAGTAGACTAGCTGGAAATATGAATCCCGCTTTGCATCCATACAATAAGCTCTGGTTTTGGAGGGTGGAGAAGTCTCAACATTAAGTATATCTTATAACTGGCAGATGCAATCTACGCAAGGGCTGTGAAGTAGTCACCAGGGTTTTCTTTATTTTGTATGATGCACAATGTTATAAGAATAAAAAGTCAAGACACACAGCATCATTTGTCGTCAAGAAAGGAGCATTCCTATTTGTCATATGTATAAACCTCTTCACACTAAACCAAAACCTTTTTTCCGTCTTCTATAAAGAGAGTGGAGCAGAGAAAGAATTTGTCCAATTTGCATGGTCCAATTGACTAGCTCCTATGTTGTTTCCCAATTTGGTATATTTGCTGTATGTTGTTTCCCAATTTGGTATATTTGCTGTAGCTTCATTGACCATTTTTACAAGAGTTACCTGCAAAGAATGAGCACGGATATTATACAAGATCTGAAGAGGATGAAAATGCACCACACAAGTGCTGTTTAACAGATTCCAAATAATAAGGTCTAGGATAAGAGGAAGTCAACGTTGTTTCCTCAGTGTAAAATGCCTAGACATGGTATGCTGACACTGAGAATAGGAAACATGTAAGCACCAATAGAAGGCAGTTATCCACAGCAGCAAAACAGTCCCTTGACATTGGAAGCAGAGGTCCTACCCACAAAGTAGGTTATAGGGACTAGGCATCGGCAAATATTTAAACGAAACACAGACCTCCACAAAGAGATTGTAAATTCAATTCTTTCTAAGATGAGAAATCAAACTAAATCCAAGAAAGTACGGATTTTTTGCAGCATATAAAGTATGAAAAGATGAACTTTTAGGACCCGTACCACTGATCATCATAAAAGTTTCTTGGTCTATATGAGCAAATAATCATAAGTTTTCCCAATACTACATGTGATTTCTTTTAATGGTCTTAGGAGTATGGACGCCTTATTATAGCACAGGCTGGACCCTTATTGTAAACTAAGCCATTATTTGCTGCACCAGTAGAAAAGATTGCATAAGTCCATCACAACAAAATTAAAGTCAAACAAGCCATATGTGCACAATTCAAATTTAGCATACACAGGTCCATGTTAGGAGCTTTTGTGAAAATTGGAATTAGTAAAAATAAAATCATTATCAATTTCATCCTTTATGAAGCCATGCTTACAAGAGAATCTAAAGAAACAAGCACAGTAAAAGGGTCTATTGAATCCATCCAACATGCCAAGTCAAAAGGAAAAGGTTATGTAGAACACAGTGATCACAGAGTGACATTAGCTAAATCATCATAGAAACAAGTGATCTTCCTTACAGCTCTTAAAAACAAAAGAGAAATATCATAGAAAGTCACTTGTTTGCAATTAACTAGCAAAAATTCTCAGGACCACAAAATCTGGACAAGAAGATATTAACAAGATTCTCTATGACATACCACACTTTCAGGAACTCCAGGAGGGGGCAAAGAGAGATTTTTCGGTGGAGGTCCACGTAGGTACGATCTCTTGTCAAATCGCCACTCACCTATTTTCCCGTACGTTAGCTCTCCCTGAATATTGCATCATTATTGAGGCTCATCAATTATGCAAAACAAAAGGTAACATTTAGATGTATTGTCTTGGATATAGGTAAAAAGGACCATACCTTTAAGTTGTAGTCACATCCATATGTGTAATGAATAATGAACTTATTTGTAGTTTCCAAATCCCATGGAGGCTGAAAAATAAATTAGTATGTTACAATAATATTACATGAACAGGTCTGTATATAGTACTGGTTTGTATGAAAAATTTTAAAAAACTATAGGTAAATTAAATCTAAGGCTATGTTTTAGACCTGTAACATGAAGTCTTTGCGAAGTATATGCTGGACGCCATGCAAAGCAGATGCTACAGCATAAGCATACCTAAGTCCAAACGATGGAGAAACAGGAAAACACAATAAAATCAATGCTAAGCAACACAATGAAATAGAGAATGTGAGATGTATTCTTGTTCCTTACATTTCTAGCACCCAACCAAATTGCTTATCTGTCTCTGGATCTTCCTTCATTCGCAAAGAGACATTCATCCATGTAGGAGCAATCTTCTCCAGCAAATCCTAATATAAAAAATTTGTTCAATATGAAATGCCCCCATATGGCCATCAATCCAAGGAGAAATAGTTATAGTGAAGAGGAAATTATTCCACTAATAAAGGTGATTATGAGAGTAGATTGATAAGTTTAAACCTATAGAATAGTGTGAGCTCTAAGTCTTAATGCTCTAGTCTTCCTTCATTTGTGGTCTAAGCCTTTTATTGAAGCCCAACTCCTAAAACAATTTAATAAAATAAGGTGACAGGGTTTTGAACCCTAAGTCTCATTAATTTATTGCCATGTTATATTTTAACTCTGCCACCATATGATTTGAAAGCTTAAACCTTGTCAATATCATGTTGTCGTGAATTTATTGGTTCACGTTAAGGCCAAAGCTAGACACACCACTTTCCAAACAAATGCTTGAAAGCTCTTGAAAAATGACTTTTTGTGCTATATATGCAAATATGTGCAACATTTTATAGTAGTTCCTAAATATCCATGGCTACACGAATATCAATTGCTAGAAATCTTATTTTCCTAATAATAACATAAAGTCAGTTCTAAAAATCTTACTTTCCTAATAATGACAGGTGAATTTCCAATTGGATCGATGTTAGTAACTGGGCCATTTTCCTCTGGATAAAACTTCCTTATAATTTTCTCATTCTGATCTGGCTTGATGTAGAAAAAGGGAAGGCAGCAGGAAATCCTCCATGGGCTAGATTTGGCAAAGGCCGGACAAACACGTGATCAGGCTCTGCCATTAGTACATACCTACATCAACAAGACATCAAAGTTAAGCAGGCTTCGGTCAAATTATCATTGTTTTGAAAAAGTAGCATGATCTTCAACCACAGTCAATACTCACTCTTCCTCAATGTTAGCCCTTTCTAGCCATTGCACGAAGGCCCATGGCGATTCAAGACAATGTATCCCTGTTACAAAGACAAGCAGAACAAAGCAAATTTCAACGATCAAATGCAGCATGATGCTATGTGTAAATGAAGATAAAAATTCCACACTTTTTGCAGGAAACTGCATGAAGCTTCATTTTAAAAGTCAAATATTTCTTATGCTATTCATCAATACATGAGCTACTAGTTGCTCATACTGGAAGTTTACGGAATCCCTGACCCCTTTGCAAAATTTGTATTGCGGAAACACCATAAATTGAAAAACTGCAAACTCCTTATTTATACAATTTTAATTATCACAATCCCCAAGTGATTCTTCATAATAGTATTAGCAGAGAGATGCTCAAACTCTGACCCTTTCATGAAAATGTGCAGGTTTTGGTCTATCAATAAGGTCATGAATTTGAGCTTGCACAAGAAGACACTTCCATAAATAATTATTCCTTGACAATAAGATAATGCTCATAATTATGTTAACTGGCAGAAAATACAATTGAAATCCAACACAGGCTTAACAGAAAATTCCCTCAAGATTACCTACCCTATCCAGTCCTGCTGGTAGAGGATCAACAACCATAGTGGGAATCTCATCCATCAAGTTGTCTGGACTACCAGAATGTAAAATCCGAGTAAATCCTCCCATATCAGAACCCAGCAAGTCCTTTTGCCTCTTATACCAGTAATACATGATACGACACTGCCATTTGCTGTATGGAGCATCCGTTGCAGTGAGGGCTACATGAAAATGTGATCCAGAATTCTTTGATTTCTTTGCATATGTAGGCATCTCAATAACTGGATCTGTTAATATCGAGCTACTTATTTCATCAATCATCAATTTTCCTTTTCCTTTATTCTGCATTAACATAGTCAGCAAGTTGTATGTAGCAAAGCAAAATCCAGCAGATAAAAGAACCAGCAAGAGGGGAGATGCTCTTCCCATGTTCTTCCTTCCGATCATTGTAGATGCAAAACAAAAACGATCCCTATAAACTGAGACGTCTTGGAAAAAACTTCTGATCCTAAGAGTTAATTTGCCCAGATATTCAAATATGAATAAAAAATAGCCCCCGCCTCAAGCATAATTTACCAAGAAACAGCCTGAAGCAGCCTGAACAAGGAATTAAGGAAAAGTAAATATGACTTCATAAGAAATATCATTAAACAATTACAACCAGAAAAATCATATCGTAGCATTATATCATCAATACTTCGAGTATATAATAGTACATTCAACTGATTGGTGGTTTCACAAAGCAATCATCAGCAAACTCGAAAAGGCATAAACTTGCTTACACCCCAACTTTCCTCTTCACCCACACTGACAGTGCCATGGAATAAGCACACAACTCTGAGGAAATTATTCGTCTAAAAAGCACATTATAATCCAAGCTATAACCACTGAAAAAGGGAAATAAATATCCAGCAGAGCGTGGCTTGAATAACTATAAAAGTCAACGCAAGAATTATCTTATGATCAATATCAATTCTGGGTCAAGTCTAATTTAGGAGAAAATCACAAATACAGTGATGGGTCAAACAAGAATTACAGCATTATAAAATCAAAAGGGTGGTGCAAGATTCAAACCTTATAAACAAAGCTTGAAAATTTACAAACATAGACAATGCACAGTGTGCATGCAAAGAAATATGCGTTAAATGAAACAAAGTATGAGCATAAGGAGAAGAATTGCATGAACTTTGATGAAGTGTAAAAACGTACGATATTTTAAGCGTTTTGTTGGGTGTGGTTCTTGGATCCAGAAGTTTCTGCTCTGTGAGAATGGGAAGAAAGCTGAAAAGTGGGTCTTGGTCTTCTTTTGCTATTAACTTCTTCACATATTCAATTTTGCGCCAGGTCTTAAGGTTGATTTAATGATTTTTTAATAAATTCAACTGCTTTGTCCTGTTTTATGTTATTTTGAGGTTTTGGTTTGGGCTTCATATTGTGCTAGATGGTTGTGCTATGGTTGCGCCCATCGACCGAAATAAATTAACACCTAAAGACAAATAAATGTAACTTTTCCTTCAATTATAAATTTTATAGAATTACATCTTTAAAGTCCAGTCCAACCTAATGAAAATACTTTATAATCCACACATAGATGATATATCTACCAATCCTTCACTGATTTTTTTGTAACAAAGCTGAGTAGACTAAACTAATGGCTAATCTACATGGCCACAACCTTTCCACTCGATAAATTTGTTATAAAATTGTTTCCTAGCTATTAATCCACTCTATATATTTTTATAATGGCTTGGCCTCCACTATTTCGATAACTATCTTCAAATACAATCTACTCTATCAAGCATCAATAAATACAAATTACAAAAATAAAAATGTTGAAATGAAAAGAAATTTTAATCGATCTTAGTTTCCGTCGATAAATCAACCATTTAAGATTGATTTGTGTTAAAGTCCAATTAAATTTTTCATATTTTAATTAAATCAATATCTTGAATATATAAACTATGGTTCATTAATTTTTAATATGTTAATATAAGCAAAAATATCTAAATAAATCAATTAAAATACGGTTTTCTTAATTGAATGTTAAACATAAGCATTTATTACTGATGGGATACAACTAACGATGATGATGATGGATTTCCTTGAAATTAGGAGAATTAGTGTGAATAAATCCCATATTAAAAATTCTAATTTTAAAAGGAGCCAGATTGGTGGATCCGCATCCCTTTTGGTGGACCCAACACCAACCCATGATGGTCTATTCTACTGGATTCGGTTTAGATTGAGCTCATAATTAGGTGTTCATGCTCCGAATATTCATTAATATTTATATTTAAAAATAATCTAATTATTATATTTGCTGTACATGAAACGGATTTAGGGGCAAACTGAAATGGCTTTGTCTCAAATTCATAGTTATGTGGGTCCATGACTGCTTGAGTATTTGGATCTTAATTGCTTTGATTACACTCATCCTCCTTCCTCATTCAGATTCAGAGACCTGAAAAAAGGTAAGTAAATCAATAATTGATTACAAGCTTCCATAGGATGATTAATTAATAGTTTAGTAAATATACATGCTTTTTGTATAGATATATGATAAATTTTGTGTCTTAAAATTATTAAGAGATGATCATAGTTAGGGATACTCATTGTAATCCCATTTTTCATTTTATTTAAGTTGGAGTTTTTATTCTCTAGTCACGTCCTAACAAAACTTAAGTTATGCACTCTAAAGTTTAGCATTAAAAGATGAAGCATCGTTTAATGTCTTAGCAAAGGCTCTATGCAATTTCTATTATGATCTCTAATTGTGTCCCTAACCTCACAACCTTTCGATACTCTTCTAGGTTCATCAACTAACCTTATTCTTGTGTTACCAATCAATTTATTCCATCCCACTTATGAGAAGTCCAATTTGGAGTTTCAACACAACTTCTATTTTTGAAGATTTTGTCGAAGAATTCTAATGCAGTGAAAAGATAGTTTTAAACTGCATTACTTATTTTGACACAATAAATAAATGTTTCTAGGTTGTATTTATGTAAAATGAATCACTCTCTTGAAATATTTATGTACATAAATTTTAAGGTCAATATCAGGAATAGTACTTCAATTTTGACAAAATATGGAATTAAGTATCACAACTTGAAAATTGATCAATTTAGTATCTAAAAGAACTTTTTATGCATATCAACAATACATCTGTCAAGTTCTTTCAAGTGATAAATTCATAACTTTTAAATTTTTTTAGGTACTAAATTGATCAATTTCAAACTTTAGATACTAAATTGATCAATTTTAAAGTTTAAGTACCTAATTACATATTTTGCCAAAGTTCAAATACCATTTGCGAGGTAATTGTAAACCATATGTTATGAATAAATTTTGTTCTTCAAGTCAAAGGGAATGAGTTCGATTATCCCCAACACATGTCTTTGCCCTAGCATTGACTAGTCACATTGGGTCTAATGCCTAAACAAAGCACATGTGATGGGTCATGATCCTATGAAGGACCTAATAGTTCAATATGTTGGGTACAATTCACCTTTCAAAATTCAAACTTGTTAAGTCTTATTACTGTCCCAAGAGGAAAAAAAATTCAATGTAACATGCTACCAAAGTCACATATTATTAAGTCAATTTAAGGTTGCAAATACAAAAATGGGTAAAATTAAGACTACAAATGCAGCAATTCTTTCTAGAAGATGAAAAGCAAATTCACATGGGAATAGCAATGCATACTTTCCATTCTCTTTTCTCCTTCTACATGATTCATCTATAAATTGGAGAAAGTAAACTTCATTCTTATACAAGCATAACGCTAGGTCACAAGGTCTTATCCATCACTTTCTCCCTTTTTTTGCTAAAATGTCCCATATGTTAACAGTTTTCATGCATTTTAAAATTTTACAGCAACTCTACCATAGGGTATTATTATATTAGAATTTAGTATTTACAACGTAGTTTTACCTATATCATCTTTCTTTGATTCATAATCTCTTTATTCCATTTCTTTTTAGTCATATGTTTGAACATTCACACTAGTCAAGACTTCCATGAACAACACACATGTTCTAAAAAAAGATGATGGTTAAATCAATCTAGTGAATTTATTGGTGATGGACAGTATTTGAAAATAAAAAAAGGTATGCAAAATGGAGATTATTTCATGTTTAGTCATCATTTAAAAAAAAATGACATAAATACAACTTGAACAAAAATAATTACGCATTACCATTGTTGTATCCCATGTTAAACATATGATATAGAATTTGTATGTATATTGCATAACCAGTATGCGGTACACATCTAAATAATTTCACATTAACCACATTGTTAAAATAAACATTAGATTGATATAATGATCATTTTTATCTATCTCTAATTTGCAGCTACTTTGTTTTGTTACACTCTAGTTATATGTTCATATATATATGTTTCATCTAAGAAATTTTTTTATTAATGTTGAGGTTTAAGGATGAATATGTAGAGGTAAGATATTGATAAAGGATAAGACAAGAATTACTTTGATCTGACATATATAAGTAGTGCCCCAAGGACACTAATAACAATGGCAATAAGAGTTTGAGGTACTTGTATAATTTTATAAAGTGTGGAAAAACATGAGGAGTATACTTATCACAACTTCTAAATTTTAGTCTTTTTATATTTTTCCTTCCTTATTACTTCTTGTAATGCAGGCATAATATTATGTTGTTTTCGATATTATGATTCCTTGTAATAGGAGTAATATTCTATGAATATTTAAAAAAAAAGAATTTTCATAATATTTCACTTAAATGAGAGGACATTAACTTGTTAATATTAAGTTATGCTAGTTATAAGTTATGCCAATTATGTACTTATATACATATGACATAAGAAAAAAAATGTGTGAAATTATAATTAAGAAAATAAACATAAATTGTTGTTCCAATGTTCCTAGACCATTAGGCTTGGTGAGTCTAAGGACCCAACCCATGATGTAATTGCAAAGGCATGAACAACTGCTAGTTCATCCTAGTTCAAACTTGGGATCCTACACATAGACGCATAATAGGTTAAATCAATAACTATCTAATTCTCGCTTTCTAATAAACTTGTGAAACATATAGTTAGGTGGGAAAACTAAATTTATTGGTCCTAGAGCATGTGATACTGCTAGAGATTTTAGAGGCAAATTTTTGTATGGCCATTTCCTTGACTAAAGATGAGATTATGCTTACAAGTCAATGCCTCACATTATATATTACGTTTTGATTCACATGAAAATTGTGCTACTGTGATTTTCTTCAACTTGTTCTTCTTTATATGTTGTGCCAAGTCCCAAAACTATAGAATATGGTCAGGCCAGTATATATTCTTGCCTTAATAGAAATCTATCATTTTGTAAATAATTTTTTCCACTCTAATGATAAATAAATCATTTTTATTTATTGTAAATTCTACAAATACATACAAATATTATGAAATATTTCTCTACTTAAATCTATCTAAACCGACCTATTTACTAAAATTTAAATTGATGCTGCCTCTATATTATTCCCTTGCATAACTCAATTTCATCATTTGCCATGAAAATTCCAAATGAATGCATCCTGAAAATTAATACATAATAACTTCATACACATAACCATATATAAATTGAGCACGAGCTATAATTACTAAATGGAACAACCAAATTCATTGAATTATATTATTAAGCAATTTACAATAATAACACCTTAACAAATAAAGTTTAGACTCTAGAATTTTGCTTTTAGACATAAATGAGCCCATAGACTCATTATCTGCAACAATGACATGACAAACCCATAAACCTATCATTTGTGATATATAATTTGCAAGGAACGACTCTATTTGTTGTTCCCCATAGGTAATCATCCCATAATAAGTTCCCCATTAGTATTATACCGTTAAGAGCACAATCCATCTACATATAAATCAGTATTCCGCTCAACTTATTCACCACTTGTAACTCCATTTCTACTTAACTAATACATTTCAATTAAATCCAATGTATAATATAGATTGATTATTAAATATGCTAAAAAACTAAACTTCTTAAGCTAATACTTGATTGTCCATTTATACATATGATATTTGATTCCATTTAAGTCTCTGAGTAGTGACCCATTCGACCAAAGAGGGTTTAGTAGTAGACCAAAGGTTTAAAGCAAGGCAATGAACCTAAGGAATGAGGGGATTGACTATCTTATGTAAGGTGGTTATCCTTCTTCTCTCTTAAAAAAAGTAACTTTTCTTTTCAATTCCAAATATGAATCTTTAATTACAAAACATAATCTTTTATTTTCATGATTGCAACTAAATTTCCAATTTCATATTAATGCATTTTTAGTGACTATTTTTGTCCCTCTAACTTTGACATTGGATAATTCTAATCTACAAGTTAGAGGATTAATTTCTAAGCATAAACAAAAGAGGCAATTAATACTTACCTTGAAATAAGGGTCAATAAAATCAGTTGTCTTAAATCCTTTAAGAATCGTTTTTAGCATGTAAAAATATTCCCTCTATCCAAAAGCATAGTTAGAGTTGTATCGGTTATTAACGACTTATTAAAACAAAAAAAAAAAAAAAAAGAGAGAGGGTAAGGGTAGCAATTGGGATCGAACATTAACATTTTATTGATATCCTAACAATTTCTTATTGTTCTTCACCTTAAAAGCATAGGGCTTTTAGGTTAAAACAATATCAATTCGCATTTGATAATATAAATTAGTAAAAGTTCCTAAAAATTTATATTGATAGTGTCTTTCAGAAAGGAGAAAGGAAGCAATGGCTAAGTTAGGGTAAGGGGTGTGCAATGCAAGATCATGTAAGGGAAAAGGAGGGAGAGAGAGCACTAGAGATTTTTTTTTTCCACCTATGAGAAGCTTAAGCTGGGTTATAATTAAAAGGTAAGAAAGATCACTTCTTATGTAAAGAAAACCTAATAGTGAAATGACCAATATAGCCTTAGTTTTGAAATAATTTTTTTAGCTTATTTCATGTTGCCGGTTGATTACAACTCAAATACTCTTGACAAAGATCTAAATATATTTGGTGATTATAAAATCTGCATGAATATAAATTTAAAATTCTTAGCTACATTTAGTTTACCGACGATGAATAAGAGAAGGTCCATTAACAAAGAGTACATGAATTAATTAAGAAATCATTATCCAGATCAATTGATCCATATCCTTAAAAGTAGATGGAACTTGTTTATTTTGAGTTTTGTGCAATTTTTCCTTGTTAAATTAAAATTTCTAAATGGCCCAAAAAAAAACTAAAATATCTAAAAATCAGTAAAACTTATGCTCTTTACACTAGCAATTTTCTATACATTCTTTTATTAGCGAACCCTTGTTGATCGATGTCCTACTTGAATTCGAGTCATAAAAACAAGAATTAGACCATATTAGTAAATATTCAACGGACATGTTGAAATAACTTTTTTGGAATACCCAACACAACCATGACTTGTTCTTTTGTGCAAGTGCACAAGCTATTTATAATGCCCGTGGCGAGGTTTAAGTGAAAGTGGAAGATTAAGATCCCTAAATGGGATCTGTGGAGAAGGAAGCTATTTTTTAGCATTTTAAGTAGAATTTGATTTAGGTGGAAATTAGTAAGATATTATTTGAATATTTTATTGATGATAAAGATAAAATTCATTATATGTGTATATATTTTGGCCAGAAAAAATTCACTATAATAAATAGAATATATAAAGGTGTTATTAAAATAACCACAGACTATGAGCTCAAAAATAGTACAATAGTTGCTTTGAGTCTTTCACACTTTGTAAGACTTATATGAAGCTTCTTTATGTCTCCAAATTCCTTCAGCTCAAATATTTTTTTGTTAATGGGTATATTCTATTTATTTATTTTTTTCACATATTCTCTTTTGATTATTAAGTAATTTATAACTCCTCCTTTTTCTGTGATCTTTGATATCCCACTAGGTTTTCCATATTATACTATGCCCATTACTACTCTCCCATCTCTCTTTATTCATTATATATTGTGTGCAATTCAGTAGATGCCTAGATCTATATCTAATGCATAAAGTTTCATGTCTTTATCATTTGTCCTTACCTATGTGCATCACAAGGTTTCATGTCTTTATCATTTCGCTAGTTACACGTAACTACAAGCTTTATCAATATGGAATTGAAAAGGAAAGCATGTGTTTATTGGTGTTTTACATTTTATTAGCAAAGCTTTATCTGAAATATAAATAGTTAGAAAAAAAAAAGAAAAGAAAAAACAAAGTCTTTCCGTAACTTATCTTTACTATTCTATTCTTTAAATACATGTAGAAAAAACTACCATTTTAAAATTGCAGTCTTATTAATTTTATAAGTATGAATTGACTTATTAATAGCTAATAATCTAGCCACATCATTTTTAATCTTTAAGTCCAGATTCAAATTCTCATTTCTCATTATATTAGGAAAAAAATTTGTCTTATTAACAAGTGATGTCCGCATTCATTGTTTCTGGATGTTTGGGTACAATATTAAATTAATCACGAGTGGTACCAACAAAGCCAGTCCCAGTTATCATCATCAATTTTCATTGCTGATATTATTATTAGTTATAAAGTCAACTAGCTTACAGCTTATTGGGGGGAGAAAAAAAAAAGAGAACTAACTGAATACTTAATGGCAGAGCAATAGGTCAAATCGTCAACTCTCGCGCGCATTGAGTGACTCCGATGGTTTGAGCCATGTGAAACTTTGCCTATAAAATAAATTGCATTGACTTTGATGGGGTATGTGAAATGAATGATGTTAGTGGAAATGACGCCCTCCATATGTACCTTTTTTCGATTTTTCATGAGATATATTTCTTTAGATTTTGTTACGTATAATTAATGATTAAAATTATAAAAAAGAAGATGAAAAGTAATAATATCATAAAATATTTCAAAAACCAAAAGAATTTGATCTATTGAATCATAAATGAAAGAAAATTGAGATAAAAGTAAATGGTGAGGTCCATATATGATATTACTATGGGCACCCAACCAACAATCAAGAAATATTTAATGAATAATACATATTATGTGTATATGGGTAACTACCAATTATACTTTAGTATATCGATGATAAGGTATTTGGTAGTTTTAATGAAACTATCATACATATAGTCACGTACTAAAAAATTATTATTAGTTACCCACTACGTGTATATTACACATAGTGTGTAATACCCATCCAAGCCTTTTTCAATTGTTATTGCTTAAATTTGACATATATGTAGGCTCTTCTAATGACAAACTAAAACTGGCACAATCCTTTGGATTTGGTATTGGCTCCATAGAATCGACTGTTTAATCAGTTCATGGGTCATGAAACCCGTTTTCTTTGTTCTTTTTCTTTTAATCTTAAACTGTATCTGTTCTCTAAGACTTTGCTTAGTTTTTTTACATCATTACAATGGGAGGGGGAGATTCAAATCTATTACCTCTCACTTAAAAGACCAAAGAAAATATTACCATACTATAAAACCATTGGTGTAACTTTGCTTAGTTTGAAAGTCAAGTATGTTATTATTATTATTTTTTCCTTTTGGCAACTGAGAGAAAAGTATGTTAATAAGTTCAAATTGCATTTTTAGTATCATCTCATTACTATGAAATGGAATGATTCTTCATTTATTCAGTGACAAATATGTACATAAAAACTGAAATAGCCAACATTCCTATTATGTGTGTGTGTTAATGAATTTTGCATGTTAGAATAAAAATTTTAAGTATAGTATATAAGTTTGTGTTAATATAAATATATGCTAATGTTTGTGTTAATGTAATTTGATATTGATATTAATATAATGTGTTAGTGTAATAGATATTGGTGTTATTGTTGTTTATGTGCTTGTTAAAAAAAATTGAGTTTCTGGAAAAAAAAAAAAAAAAAAAAAACTAAACCAAACCAAAACAAACCTAAGCCAAACATAGCAGATTTTAGTCCAAACCAAGCCTAAAGACAAGCAAATTTTGGCCCCAAAACTAAGCCTTTTTCTCTTTATAGTAGTTGCCCCAAAAGTCAATAGATAAAGGATAAATATCAACTCATTTTTGTCCAAATAACAAAGCAAAAATAGACTCTAAAACATACCAAAATTCTTGGGAAAATTCAAGCTTATTTTCCTAACCTTTTTAATCAAGTTTCCTTGCTCAATTCACCGAGAATTCACTCACACTCATCATCTACAAGTTTAAGGTAAGTTTACATATCTTTTTGTGATGATTTATAGTCTTTTGTTTCACGAATTGTCTAAAAAAAATTAGCTTATTGGTAGATTACAAGTAATATTGATATGTTGAGTTGTTTAAGAGTGCTTTTGGATACTTAAAGTGGTAGTAGATAGGTTGTTGTAAGCCCTAATATTGTTTTGAGTTGAAGAGTTGAAGTTTAATGAGTTATGATGAGTGTTGAAGTTGTTTTGTGTTTGTTGAGTTGGTGAGTTTAGAGATAAAGGAGTTGATTGGTGTTGAATGATGTTGAAAGTTGTTTGATTTGGGAATGTGAAGTTCATGTGTGTTTTGAGTAGTTAAATACATGTGGTATAGTGTATGAAGTTTGTATAGAGCTTAAAGTAAGGTTGGAGAAGTGAAAAGTGCATAAAACTTGAGTTTAAATAGGGGAAGTTTGAAAAATTCCAAACACCCTATCAAATGTCCCATTTGAAGGGTGTTTGGGGAGTTTGTGGTGCAAATGTCCCCCAAAATGGCCTGTAGGAAGGGGGTTGCACTCTCAATGAGTTTCGTAAGCTTTTTTGGGTCTAAACAGCTTTGCATACAGGCCCGTTTGGAGAGGTGTTGCACTCGCTAACCATTTTGAGTAAATTTCCTAGGTGAAACAGCCTTGCATACAGGTCCATTTTGAGAGGTGTTTGGTTTACTGATTTTGTTCTAAAATTTATACAACCCTCCAAATGGCCCCATATGATCCATACGATCCTTCAAACGGCTCCATATGAGCATGAACAATACCGTACCCTTTTAATAATAATAATAATAATAATAATTTTTGTATTCAATAATTTTATTACTTTATATGTTTTTCCTTATTTGTTTCCTAGTTTTTTATTATTTAAAAAGCTTATATGAATCTATTGTGGGTATAAAAACTAAGTTATGTTATTATATCGGTTCATTTGAATTTAATGAATGTTTAGTACGTAGTAACTATTTGTGATGAATATTCAAATGAGAATTAGTGATTTTGATATGAAATGAATTTCTTGTTATAGCTTCAAAGCCTCAATTGATTGCATCTTCTAATCCTAAACGCGACAATTCAACTACGTAGTACTAAGAATAGGCACACCTTAGCTTAACTTTAATTCAAGATAACTTATGCTTTGTTTGGATTGGTTATGTTTTATGTCGTTGAATCTGGTTTGGAGAGCAACATCTTGTTATGAGATTGACATGGTAGTTTAGGCGCTTAAGCCATCTCTGTCAAGATTTGACAATTTATAAGTGGTACATTGGTAGTTGATGAGGTTATTAGTATTGGTATAACATTTGCTTACTCTTAAAATGAAGTAATATGATTTAGTTCACGTATATGGGACCGATTGAACTAAGTGATATTATGGATTAAGTTAAGTAAATATGAGTAACGATTAAAAACCTTAGATGAGACTATTAATCGTTATTGGATATATCATTAGGAGATAGAGGTATCCGAACTGCCTATATCAAACCCCTGAGCGTTTGTTTTTACTCATGAACCCCATAATTCTTGTTTGTTCCGGAGTTTGAACACTCCTATGCTATTTCACTAACTTAAGGAACATATAATAAATTGTTGCTTGATACATTTGCATATAGTCTAAGCTTGTGTGCCATTCGTATGTGTTTTTATTACTTGTATACTGGGCCTTTGGCTCATGTTTTATCTTTTACAGGTGTTAATGATGAAGATGAGTTCTATGTTGGGATGGGATATGGAACCGATTTTGAGGATTTTCTGGATAATTGGGAGGACTAGAGACCCGACCATAGCCTTAGTGGAATCTTTTTGTAATAGTATAGGATAGAATCTTTTAGGGAATATATGTAATAGTTACTAAAGCTTTTGCTTAACTTATATATCTATCTTTTGTAAATGGCTTGTTTCCAAGCCTTTGTTTGTAATATCTCTACATATATGTGTGTGTATTAAGTTTATATGAAGTTTTATAATGTGAAGCTCATGAAATTATTCTTGTAAAAGATTTAGACAAATAATTACTCAAATTATTCTTTATAGGCAACCTTACATATAATACTACAGGTTATATGTGGTTGAAGAATTAGATTCACCGGTTATACATATATATATGCGGTGGGTCCGGGTCCTTACAAAAACACTGCCCTTACAAGAATATGTAATATTGTAAATAAATTAGTTAATACCACTACCTTACATAAAATAATTAATTTGGAAAACAACAAAGTAACTATAAGAATGTGAATTTGAAAGGAATGGCCATGTGCTTATTGTGGGTCTCACGTTATAAGTAGTCTAAGAGAATTGATGTAGAGTAACACATAAAGGTGACTGAATAGGAAATGATAGGGAGGAGGAGTAGGCAATCCTAACAAATTTAAACGCCATCATGATAGAAAGGAGCTAAAAAAGCATCAAAGTTTATTACAATTGATAAAATGCAATGTAATCTTGATTTTTAAAAAAGTGTTTAAGCTTTTGAGTTGAAATTTTTATTGTCAAAACAACGTTTTTCCAGAATTCCAAATATTTTAAATGAAGAAGGGTAAATATAGATTTAGCAATGATGTCATTCATCAAGTCTTGTTATTAATTGACGAGTAGATTAGTCCATTTTATTAATCGATTCCAAAGTAGGCTTCATTGTATATCTAGGTCTATTAAAGACTTATTAGAGCTCAAGCTTTATTGGAAAAAATAGGAATTAAATAGACCAATTGTGGGTCTAACTCTAAGTCTACTATGCCGATTTTTTTTCATCATTCTAAATAAAATAATATAATATATATATAGGTTTAATTTTTATATCTTGTCATCTCAATGTAAAAAATCAATTTCATATAAAAATTGAGCTTAAATCCAAAAATTAAATGTAGCCCTCTATAGTAACTAAAATGTAGGGTTGTTTATTGAATTGAACCAAACCGAACCAAACCAAACCACAAAATGTAGTTCTTTTATATTTCGATTTAGTTTTCAGTTCAGTTCAAGGGATCAAACCAAACCAAACTGTTTGAACCCAAATCGAGCCACTTCACATTAAAATAAAAATAAAAAGAGAGCCATTTTATTTATTTATAACTCTTAAACATTATATATTATGGTCACATATGGCATTTCACTCTAATATCACGTATACATGTACGTTAAAATAGACTTGAAATGGAATCACAATTATGAATTCTTATGTCATTTTTGTGTTTAGATGCATCTATGAAAGAGAACTGAATAAGATTTTAATTTGTAGATTTATTAGGAGAAATTGTGATTGCTTTCCAGTTAGTGTAAATTACATTTTAAACAACATTAATGTTATTTATAGATATAAATGTTATATATACTGTAGACACCCAATTTTTTCCCATTTAAGGTTTAATTTATAATAAAAATTAACATCATATTAAGCCCACAAAATAAAAAAATTAATATAAATTATTACAATTTTTTAAGCTTAATATAATATTAATTTTCATTATAAATTAATCATGGGTTTAATTAAACAATTTAGTTAATTAAGTTATTTAATTAAACCTATTTTTGGAAAACCTTAAATACAATTTAAATGTACAACTTGACTAAGGCACAGGCTAATGGCCTGATGGTTAAGGACATGCACACGTACACGGAGGACTCGAGTTCGAATCACACGGAAGGCAATTGCAAATTTTTTTTAACCAGGCGTGTACACTATACGCTATGCGCATCGCGCTACCGAACGCGCGTGTGCTTCGTCCTCCTCTAGCCATGTTTTCCCCACGCGATCAGCTTGTTTTCAACCCTTTTGATCCACTTTCAAGCTTTTTTACATCAAATTGATGGAGGGATCTGGAAGTAAACATGGAATAATATAAATTTGAGCTAAAAACTAGCTCCAACAATCAAGAATTGGCTTTCAGTTTTGGATCCAAAGTTTATGAAAAAGTTGTTTTCGCGCGTGATGAAAATTGAAACAAATTCAAATATGATCCGTTGGGGCTACTAGAATCATTATCCGATGTTATTATCATCCATCTAGAAGCCCAATCTGGTAGGTGATCACCATATTCTATCCAGATTCGCACGCGAATCCAACCACAACTAACCATGGCGGTCACCACACCTCAATTAGAATCCTATAAATAGGACTTCGAATTCACTGTTCAAGCATCCATAAGCAATCAAACACATCCACATCCATCAATGAGCACCAAAAAAATCAGAATTACAAGAATTGCTCCTAATTTCGAATTCGAAGTTCCTCCATTGATTTTAGAGTTTTTGATCATCAACAAAGGATTCCAGGTAGGTTTAGCTTTCAATTGGTGGCCTTAGCTTAATGTTTGAAGCTCCATCACCACCTCGTTCGAAGTCTACCGCCATCGCCACTATTCCTTGGTTCGAAGCCACCGCCTCCAGCCATTTCGAACCAAGCCACTACTACAAAAACACTCCCCATCTTTCACTTGTTCTTTCCAACATACCTTAAGCCGTCAACAACCACCAAAACGCTGCTAGCAAGCATCGACGTCCACCTCCCTTGCAAGACCCGACCTAGATTCGAATCCGACTTGAAGTATGACCCAAGTCCGGATCCAAGGCCGCATCCAACCCGCGCCCCTGCTTCATATCCGACCAAGTGAGTCTATTATTATTGTTGTTGTTGTTGCTGTTGTTGCTGTTGTTATACATTGTTTTTCATGATGTGTAAGAAAAAATTAAAAAAATGAAAATAAAATAATTTCTTGTTTTGGTATATATATATATATATATATATATAAGAAAAAATAACATAAATTTTTTTATTTTTATAATTGTTATCATTATTAGTTAAAAAAAATGGGAAAAACACAAAATATAGATATAGTATGTGTATATAAATATATATATATGTGTTAGATATATGTATTAATACTTATAAATACATAGAAATGCAAAAAAAAATGTATAACTAAACGACAAAATAGAAAATAAAAATTTCTTTTAAGACTTAGAAAAATCTGTTTTCTAAAATAACAAAAATGATTCTGATAGTTCATAGGATCTTATATAAAAAGCTGTTTTAAGGAAAACTTAAAATTTAACAAATTGAAAGCTAAAAGAGTTCTAAATCCAAAAAGTTACCAACAAATTAAAGTTTTTATAAAAAAGAACTACGTTTGTCTGATCCCAATTTGCGGATATGTAGATACCTCCGGAGCAGCATAAAAAATAAAAAAGAAAACTTTCTTTTTGTTTATTTCTATTTTGAATTAATTCTTTATCCATATTTTAAGCTTTGATAATAAATTGTAAATATCAATATTATTTGTACTTATTCGTAAATATTAATGTAAATAATGATTTTTTATTCCTTAAAATTACAATAATAACTCGTAGATATTACAATTTGTAAATTTTTTTTTTACATTAGTAAATTTTCGAGCATTAAAAGGATGAACTTTAAATTTTAAATTTTAAGTAGTAACCATATGGTTTTAATAGGTTAGCCCTCAAATCCAAAATTTCTGGTTTATAAAGTTTGGTTTTTAAATCAAATTTTTCATAGACTAGTAGCTAAGTTAGAATTAAACAACCTATTAATCCTAACTTATAAATTTTTCCCGATTCCAATCGGATGGCGACACCAATTGTTTTTAAAAATTATTTTTTTTTTTAATTCTTAGTCGATGGTTCGTATTAAATGGGTTTAGGTTTAATACGGATCGCATTAAAAGAAATTAAACCAAAAATGAAAAATCCAGGCTTGACAGCTTGGTGACTCAACTAGGGAGGCTTTTTTTCTTTTATTTTAAGAGAGCTAGCCACTTAAAATTTTGAATTTAAAGTTTATCCTTTTGTGCATAGTTATTAATTTGTAAATAGTTGTACTAATGTTTTATTTAAGTGGTGTAGAAAAAAAAATCAATTCTTTTAGATAATTGGGGCATTTGTTTTTTTTTTTTTCTATTTTTTCATGAAATGTGTGATAGATATGATCAGAACCAGGCTATCTTAAGATCCTAGGTAGGGAGGTCGCAAATAGGATTCGGGGGCTGTGGCTTTCCACCATCTGGTTACGAAATGACCTCTTACTCTGGTTTAGCGTCGACCTGTGGTCCGCTAAATTTAGGGAACCTTTAGTATCCACCAAATCTTGCATTCATATCATGGGGTGGTAATTTTTTTTATATTTTCCTTTTTATGATAAAAAGAGAAGTTGCATTGTTTTTCAAAAATATATATATATATATACAAAAAATAATAAATATAATAATAATTTTCTTTTGTGAATTGTAGAGTAGTTTCTTTCCATGTAACATAAGATTAATCGATCCAGGAAATGATGTCTTCAAGCTCAAGTGCCAATAATAACACCAATTTGTGGTCTCGCTTCATAAGGAAGCACCGTATCGAAACTTTTAAAGACGCTATGCTGTTATTGGACCGATGGATAGTTAGTTTTAATCTCGTGCGACAATCATTTATCAAGGATAGGTTGGGCCCAATCCTTTGTCTTCCGAGGGTTCAGATTCCTTTTACTATGTTTCGGGCCCTTACTCATTTATGGGATCCAGAGGAAGCAGTTTTTCGTTTGGGCTAACACGTCTTAAGCCCAACCATTGAAGAATACGTCAGGCTGTTGCAGGCCCCTCCCACCTCAGAGGGAATTTATGTTCTAAACCTTGCTCAAGGCCCAATTCATATCATTTCAGGTTTTTTGGGAATTAAAAGAGGACCGATAGCCAATTCTCTAAAAGCTTGCAATGAACACTGCATCATGTTATCTTCCTTGATGGATTGGTTTGGAACCTCTAATGATTTTAAAAATAAGAGAAGTCTTTTCTGTGTACCATTTGACATTTGGGAGGCAAACAAGGTCAATGCTTTCATAACTACTGCTTTCGCTACCATCCTATTTTCTCATGGGAACTTATTCATCTACTACCTGGTTGTTGAGTTGGTAGCCCAGTACTTAGTTGGCAAATCATATATCCCTGCCTTATTAGCTAAGCAAATCAGAAGCCTAAACCACATCAAAGCTAAAGATCGAGGTAGCTTCAAAGCTACCATGCACTTGTTGATAGTTTAGTTCGCCAGCCACACCAAGTATTATGAACATGAATTAGCCAATGGGACCCTTATTCGCACCAATTATGACCTCATTCAGTCTTTTATCGAAAGGGTCCATATTGAAGATGATGAACCTTTCTAGAACTTAATTGCCATTTTGGAAGATATGAGACCTGAGGATTGCTTATGGCAAGCACATTGGTTCAAGTGTCAGGTTGCTATTTTAGGTTGTAAGGAGTACCATGTGGTGCCACTGATTGGGATAACAGGTTGCACAGGCTATTACCCTTCTAGTGTGATGAGACAACATGGCATGTTACAAGACATCACTGTTAGGCCAGAATTGGAACGAGTCATGGTTGATTACTTGGATCCAACCAAAACCCTTGTAGCATTGAATGCCAAGGTTGCATAAATCAAAGCTTTGTGGGATAGTAGGGAGATCAAGCCTATTTATGACATTGAACCTGAAAATAAAGAGAACAAAAAGTGCAAGGCTACAAGGTGATATGTAGCTAGCCAGTTGAAGAAAAACAAAGACATCCAGTATGACGCCTCTAATGTCCTTGAACCAACACCACCATAACTCAACCCAGAAATGGTAGCTTATATGGAAACTGTATTAGCCCGCATGGAAGTATGCTATCGTGATTTCCAAGAAATGGAGCATAGCCTGACCAACCAACTTCAAGAAGTCGGGATTTAGATTATGGCATTAGAAGCGAAACTGAAAGATACTTAGAAAAAGATTCGTTTGCTGGAAGAAAAAGTTATTTGCCTTACTAAAGCAAGGAGATGGATCTCTTTGTATTTGTTTTTCCGTTTCTCTCTAAAAAAAAAGAAATGAAGAAATGAAAAAAAAAAAAGGAAAACGAATGTAATAATAGAAGTCTTAGACTCCTTTTTTTAAGGAAATGCAACTCCGATGAAGTTTTTTATTTTTTTCACAAATTTTAGTCACCATCCCCATTTACATTCGTGTGCTTGCATCCCTGCATAAATTACATATGGATTATTTGTTATTTAAAAAAAACATGATAAATAAATAAAAAAAAAAAGGGTAAAAGAGAAAGTTTTTCAAAACTTAACTAACTAGATTTTTTTTTAGTCTTTACCCAGGTTTTGAAAGATAGAGTCCAAGCAGATAAGGAGTCCCATTAACACTAAATCTTGGGCAAAAATGGTTAATTCCGGCAACAACTCCTCCGATCAATCTACTGAACAAAGGCTTAACTCAATGGAACAAACATTATTAAAGGTTGCTGAGCAAATGCAAGTCCTAACTCAGAACCTCGATCAGCTCAAGACTCCTGTAACACGGGAAAGGTTCGCAGGAACTCAGAAAGGGATCGATGGCTAGCCCCTCGACAATGATGAATCCCAACATAAGTTCAATGCCACTAAACTCAAGAAAGAACTTGAAGCTCAGGCTAAGGAAATGGAGAGAAAATTGTTTGAGAAGATGAAAACATATGACGAATTTGATCAATCTGCAATCCTTAGCTTGCCAAATTTTGAGGAAGGTGCATTCCCGAAAAAGTTTAAGGCACCTAATTCGAGAAATATGATGGGATCGGTTGCCCTAATATGCACACAAGGTTGTACGTACGGAGGATGAGGCAATATGCCAAGTTTAACAAGTTAATGGTGCAAACTTTCCAGGACAGCCTTACTGAACTAGTGTTGGCCTAGTATGCCCAATTGGATCATCAAGAAATTGATACTTAGGATAAGCTAGCCAGGGCATTTTTCAATTAATATAAATTCAAAATTGAGATGGTGCCATTTGTTTAGGATCTGAGTAACCTAAAAAGGAAAAGAGATTAATCGTTTAAGGAATATGCCTAACGATTGAGAGTTTTAGCTGCCAGGATCACCACACCCCTGCCAGAGAAAGATCTAACATTCACTTTCATCAATATGCTAGACGAACTGTTCTTTTCACATCTTATAAGGCATGCATCAGTTAATTTTTCTGAAGTAGTGGTAGCTGGATGCAGAAATCAACAAGAAAATTGCAATCTGAAAGAAAATCCCTACTACTAAAAACCACTCCTTATAAAGGGGAGGAGTCCACTTCAAATTTTGCCAAACCATCTCAACCCTTTATTCTGGCCACTAATTCAATTTCGAACTTGCAAACAACAACTCCAAACCAACAACCCAGTTTCACCAAATGAAAATTCACCAAGATCCTTGTCCCGTTCAGCCAAGTGTTGACCAAATTAAGGGCTGATAACCTAATCAACTTTGAAGTGCCAAAGGAGGATTATAAACCCAAAAATTATAATCCTGAAGCAAAATGTGAACACCAACTCGGACAAGTAAGGCACTCTACTAATAGTTATTGGAGGCTTATGAATAAAATCCAATATCCGATCAATGCAAAGATAATCCAATTAGACTTCATTGAAGCTCCAAACGTTTCTACCAATCCTTTACCAAATCATGGTCCTGTAATTAACATGATCACCAATGAGTTTTTGGAACCTGAAGTCAATTTAGATGAGTTGCCCATTACTATAGAACAAGTAGCTTGGAAAATGTGAAAGATGGGGCACTTGCTTTATGTCAATCTAAAGGATCGTACTAAGACCAAGCCAGCCATTTACCAGCTGTTGTGACATGGGGTCATTAAAAAGAAAGATATCATGGATATGTTGACCCCAAAACCAAGAAAGCAAAGCACTCAAGCAGAATTATGGGAGAGATACTAGGCTGAAGACCCAACTGTTGGGACTTTGGGTGAAGCGGGAAAATACCAATATTTGGTCGATTACTAGTTTGAGCCACGAGTCTATGCTGACGCCCCTGCAACAGGTTGGGGCCTAGAATTTGAAAACGGAGACAAGTCAGTCTAAGAAGCAAACGGTAAGGAATTTGTGGGCATGATTGGAGGAGGCTCGAAATCAATTAAGATTGAATGGTGCAAGAATGATAAGGAAGAAGTCACTTCACTAAAGCTCAAGAGTTATATTTTTCAAGTTACAAAATTGCTCCATTTAATTATCGAGCAGTCAATCATGCTTCCATGGCAATGGTTGGTGGGCTTACTCGATCAGGAAGAATTTACAACCCAAACGGGAAGAATGTGACCAGAGATTCATCGTCTCAAGATAAAGAAGGAGAAAAAAGGGAGGATGAAAAGTCAACACTGGCTAAGCTAATGAAAGCAAGCGAATTTAAAGTGGTGGAACAATTGGCCAAGACACTAGCCCAAATATCACTCATGAGCTTACTAATAAGTTCTAATATCTATCGTGAGGCTTTGTTCAAGGTTCTCAAGGAAGTAAAGGTCCCAGAGGGTGTGTCAGAAGATACCCTTAAGTATGTAATAAACTCCGTGTTTGTGAATAATCAAATTACATTCTCATCTGATGAATTAGGAGAAGAAGGAGGGCAACACAACAAGGCTCTATTTATAATAGCCAAAAGCAACAATAAGATAATCTCTCGGGTGCTGATTGATAATGGGTCTTCCCTTAACGTGTGCCCTCTGGCAACCTTGAATTTGCTGGAGATAAAATCATCATGTATCAAGCCTAACTCTGCTATGGTACGTGCATTTGATGGGTCTAAAAGGGAGATTGTGGGAGAAGTTGATCTGGAGGTTTCTATTGGGCCACAAGCTTTTATCATACCCTTCCAAGTGCTAGATATCCCAAGAACATTCAATCTATTGTTGGGAAGACCATGAATCCATGCTGCAGGCGCAATCCTTTCAAGTTTACACTAAAGGGTTAAGTTTGTAGCAAATGGTTAAATCATCACTGTTATGGGCGAACAAGACTACGCTATATACAGAGAAACAACCATTCCATATATCGGGAAGGAAGGAGAGGATGATTTAGGACTCCAAACGTTTGAGGAAGTATGTATGCTAAACAATGAAGAAGAAACTCAAATTGGGACCTTTGGTTTAGGTTACTCCCCTATTCCAGCAAAAGTGGTAAAAATGAAGAACGTGATAAGGAGGAGAAAGATTGATAAAGAGTACCATGCGGTCATCAAGATCCCACACATCAAGTGCTCTTTTCCAAGGCCCCACCATGTCCAACAACTAGATGTTGCTAAGAAAAGAATTTTGGTCTTTCCAACCGGAGAAGCAGTTTTGAAGAATTGGTTTTTCGTTCCTTATAATAGTATATATAAGTCCTTCAAGTAAGAATTGATCCCGTGGATGAGATTTTGTTTGTTTTCAGTTTTCTGATGTGCTCAAAAATAAATGTAATCGAACATATGCAAGTCAATGAAAATCTTTTTTCTTCTAAATTTCTCTTTTCTTTTCATGTGCTTATATTCCTCATCTATATCTGTCTAGATCCAATGATTATGATGAAGTTCAGAGATATCTCGCACATGTAATTAATGAAAATGTCGATATCACCTCCAACCCTACTAGGTTAGTTGATGAAGATGATATCGATTATCATATGATACACGGGAAAATTGGCAATACTTTGAACAAGAAGGAATTGAAACCCCAGAACTCGTTGAAATAATTGATTTAGGGACAAAAGAGAATCCCAAGATATTAAGAATATGGGGTAACTTACCTGAAGAAGAAAAGAGTGACTTGACTAAACTCTTAGCCGAATTCTTGGATGTTTTCGCATGGTCATATGATGATATGCCCGGCTTGGACTTGTCAGTCGTAGTTCATAAACTGCCAACCAGGGAGGATATAAAGCCCAAGAGACAAAAGTTGAGGCATTTTAGACCAAATTTGCTACTTCAAATTAGGGAAGAAGTTAAGAAGACTTGAGGTAGGCTTTATTGAAGTATTAGATTATTCAGAGTGGGTATCAAATATAGTGCCAGTGTTCAAAAAGAACGTGAAAGTTAGGATTTGTGTAGACTTTCGGGACCAAAACCAAGCAACACCGAAAGACAACTTTCCATTACCTTACATCAACGTTTTGGTGGACAATACTGCTGGAAGCCACATTTTCTCACTTATGGATGGGTTTTCAGGATATAATCAGATACTAATGGCAGAAGAAGACAAGGTTAAGGTCACATTCGTCATAGCCTGGGGCACATTTTGTTATAAAGTAATGCCTTTTGGTCTTAAAAACGTTGGGGCAATTTACTAACAGCCAATGCTTGCGATACTCCATGACATGATGCACAAAGAGGTGAAGGTATACTTCGATGACATGTTCGTTAAAACAAAAGAAGGAGGAAGTCATGTAGATTATTAAGAAAACTTTTTGAAAGATTGAGGAGATTTCAGTTGAAATTAAATCCTAAAAAGTGCACTTTTTGAGTAACATCAGGGAAACTCTTAGGATTCGTAGTCAGTCAATGGGGGATTGAAATTGACTTAGACAAAGTTAAAGCGATAGTAGACTTATCTCCTCCAAAAACATTGAAAGAGGTCAAGGGCCTTTTGAGCAGATTAAATCACATCGCTTGATTTATTTCCCGACTAACAGACAAGTGTCGCCCGTTGTTTAAGTTACTAAAAAAGAACTCCCGAATGCAATGGAACGAAGAATGTGAGGACGCGCTCAATAAAATTAAGCAATACTTAATGAATCCACCAGTATTGGTAACTCAATACTCGAACGACCTTTATTCCTATATTTGACACTCCTTCCTGAATCCATGGGGTGTGTGTTAGGACAAAAAGATCAAGATAGAGAAGAAAGGGCTATCTACTGCCTAAGTAAAAAGTTTATGAATGGAGAGCAAAAGTACTCTGAAGTTGAAAGAACTTGTTGTGCGTTAGTTTGGATTATGCATTGACTTATGCAGTATACGCTATTCTACTCAATTGAACTTATCACAAAGCACGACCCTCTGCGACATCTGGCGAAAAAACCGGTTTTGGTCAAGAGAGTATCCAAGTGGTAGATGTTACTCTCTGAGTTTGACATCACATATGTGAGTCAGAATTCAATCAAAGGACAAGCTTTAGCCGATCAACTCGCCGAAGGTTCAGTTGATGATGAGGAACTAAGGGAACAAGACCAATTCCCTGATGAGGGTATCCGAGTAACGGAGACAAATAAAGAACGCAAACCACTTAGATGGAAGCTGTACTTTGATGGAGCAACCAACATATATGGGTGCGGGATTGGGGCAATCCTTGTTTCACCTAAAGGAGATCGATTCCCAGCGTCAGCTAGACTGATTTTCCCCTATACCAATAATGTAGTTGAATATGAAGCTTGTATTTTAGGATTAAAAATGGCACTCGACATGGAAATCAAGGAGCTAGAAGTGTTTTGAGATTCTTCGCTAATCATTTTCCAGACTCGAGGAGAGTTTAAAACAAAGGACCCCAAATTGATTCCATATCATCATTATCTGGCAGAATTAGTAGAAAAGTTCAAGGAAGTGTCCTTCACTTATGTGCCTCAAACCCAGAATTAGTTCGCTGATGCTTTGGCTACCGTTGCGTCTATGATCCGGTTTACTGAAGGGGTAAAAATACGGCCTTTGCAGGTCCAAGTGAAAGACGAACCTGCATTCTGCGCTACTATAGAATCGATCGAACCATGGTTCCATGACATTGAAACTTTCCTCAAAACAGGCAATTATCCTAAAGATGCTACTAAGAGAGATAAAAAGTCATTAAGACGATTAGCGAGACATTTCCTGCTAAGCAGAACCACATTATATAAAAGGTCTTTTTGACACGACTTTGCTAAGATGCGTAGGTGAGAAAGAAGCCAAGCGACTTATGGAAGAAGTTCATGAAGGAGTGTCTGAACCTCACATGAATGGCTACATGTTAGCTAAAAAGGTCATGAGATTAGGGTATTTCTAGCTGACTATGGAGTCGGACTATATTAAACATGTAAGACTCTGCCATCTGTGTCAAGTGTATGTGAATAGGATAAATGCTCCTCCAAAAGGGTTGCGATCAATGACAACACCGTAGCCTTTCACGATATGGGGAATTGATATGATTGGGCCAATCTTACCCAAGGCTTCGAATGGTCATCGCTTCATACTAGTCGCAATCGATCACTTCACCAAGTGGGTGGAAGATTGTTCATATGTTAATGTAACAAAAGGAGTTGTGGTGTGATTTATCAAAAGAGACATCATCGTATGATATAGAATGCTAGAAAGCATCATCACTGATAATGGTACAAACTTGAACAATAAAGCGATGACTGATTTATGTCAGCAATTCAAGATCAAGCACCGAAATTCCACTTGTATCATCCACAAATGAATGGGGCAGTCGAGGCCGCCAATAAAAACATTAAGAGGATCATTGAAAAAATGGCCACTACTTATAAAGATTGGCATGAAATGCTTCCACTTGCATTAATGGCTTACCGAACATCCATCAGGGTATCAAATGGGGCGATGCCTTACTCCCTTGTATATGGAACCGAAGCTGTCCTACCAATAGAATTTGAAATACCTTCGCTTCGGATTCTAGCAGAAGCTAAGCTCAATGAAGTCGAATCGTTAAAGAAGAGAATTGAATAGTTGAACCTCATTGATGAAAAGAGGTTAACAACCATGTGTCACAGACAGTTGTACCAACGAAGAGTGGTTAAAGCATTCAACAAGAAAGTCAGGGCGCGAAATTTTCAAGGAGGCGATTTGGTATTGAGAAAAGTACTGCCCAGTTCGCAGGACCTTAGGGGAAAGTTTACACCAAGATATGAGGGGCCCTACATAGTCAAAAGGGTATTATCTGGTGGGGGCATTGATACTTTCTCAAATGGATTGTCCAAATTTGAAGGACCCAGTAAATTCATATGCTCTAAAGATGTATTATGTGTAATCAATGAAAGAGTTTGCCATTTAGGGTGTTTGTCTGATTTCATTTTCATTAATTATAAGCAAAATGGATATCTCTAAGAATCTCTAAAGTCGGTTCAATCCTCAATCAATCGACCTTTTCTAAACCTCAAACACAACACGAGCGGAGCAATGAAGGAACGATTTGAGCATGTAATAAAACTGAAAAACATATGTAATATTCTATTTATTGGATAATTTTTGTTTGGGAAATTATATTATATAAGGATGACCAATTTTATGAGACAGATTCTCGATCAGGACTCTTTGGAACGTCATTCAGAAAGAAACAAGCCTAAGCGGTCAGCCAAGCAACGTCGGGCTGAGATTAGTGTTAGTGGAATTCTAGAAGTTGATACCAGGAGTCTATCTTTCAAAAAAGATCAAGGTAAGGGCTAGTAAGGTTAAAGAATTTTACTATTTTAAAAGAAAAAGACCCGAATCCCATCCGAGTCCCCCTAAAAAGAAAAGACCCGAAGCCCATCCAAGTCCTCCTTAAAAAGAAAAGACCCGAAGCCCATCTGAGTCCCCCTTAAAAGGAAAAGACCCAAAGCCCATCTGAGTCCCCCTTAAAAGGAAAAGACCCAAAGCCCATCCGAGTCCCCCTTAAAAAGAAAAGACCCGAAACCCATATGAGTCTTCTTTAAAAGATAAGACCCGAAGCCCATTGAGTTTCCCTTCAAAAATCAAAGAAGTAAAAGAAAATGTAAAGGATAAAAGTGGAAACCAAGGGAAAACCGCCTTCCTATGTCATTTCACATGTCTTAGGAAAACTCCAATGCTCCTTGGATGTCCGCTACAACAAAATAGAAGTTAGATATTTTTACATTTGAGAATCAGGACATCCTCTCTGAAATTGAGCCAACCATGCAAACACTAAGAATAAATGTATCATACGGGGTATAATGATGGAGATCCAATTTTTCCGGAGGACCAATCTTATATAGTTGATCACGTGCTTAGTTATCACCTTGAGAAAGTAGCAAAAATTGGTGCTAGAATTGACCATATTATAGTCAATAGACACGATAACTTCACTGAAAGTTGAGATCATAAGACCATCGCTTCCGCAGCCAAGCCTTCCTTAGTGTGTCAGAAAACTCCAAATGTCAGGTGAGTAATTAAAGGTAAAAATCAGGCATCTTGTAGTGTTTGTGGCAAAGTTTTACCTAAACTTTACCACAAAGAGGGGTAGCTGTAGACACTCAATTTTTGCCTATTTAAAGTTTAATTTATAATAAAAATTAACATTATATTAAGACCACAAAATAAAAAAAAAAATTCATATAAATTATTTAAAAAATTTTGAACTTACTATAATATTAATTTTAATTATAAAATTAATTATGGTTTAATTAAACAATTTAATTAATTAAGTTATTTAATTAAACCTATTTTTGGAAAACCTTAAATACAATTTAAATGCACAACTTGATTGAGGCATAAGCCAATGACTTGATGGTTAAGTACATGCACACGTACACGAAGGACCCGAGTTCGAATCACGCGAAGGCAATTGCAAATTTTTTTTAACCGGGCTCGTGTACTACAAGTGTTGCGTGTATTGCGCTACAGGACATGTGTGTTGCATACACGCATCTTCTTCCTCCTCTGGCCATGTTTTCCCCACGCGATCAGCTTGTTTTCGACCCATTTTGATCCACTTTCAAGCTTTTTTTCATCAAATTGATGGAGGGATTTGGAAGTACACATGGAATAATATGAATTTGTGCTAAAAACTATCTCCAACAATTCCGAATTGGCTTTCAATTTTGGATCCAAAGTTTATGAAAAAGTTATTTTCGCGTGTGATGAAAATTGAAATAAATTCAAATATTTTCCATTGAGGCTTCTAGAATCATTATCTAATGTTAGAAGCCTAATCTGGTAGGTAATCACCATATTCTATCCAGATTAGTGCACGAATCCAATCGCCACCACCAACCACGGTGTTCACCATACCCCAATTCGAATCCTATAAATTGGACTTCGAATTCACTGTTCAAGCATCCACAAGCAATCAAACACATCAAAAAAACATTCACATTCATCAATGAGCACCAAAAAACATCAAAACTACAAGAATTGCTCATAATTTCGAATTTGAAAAATTTTTCAAAAATTTGGGTTTTTGAAGAAAGAGTCGAATTCGAAGTTCCTCCATTGATTTTAGAGTTTTTGATCATCAACAAAGGATTCCAGGTAGGTTTAGCTTCCAATTGGTGGTTGGCTTGACTTTGAAGCTCCATCATTACCTCGTTTGAAGTCTACCGCCGTCGCTACCATCCCTTGGTTCGAAACCATAGCCTCCAGCCATTTTGAACCAAGCCACTACCACAAAAACACTTCCTATCTTTCACTTGTTCTTTCCAACACACCCTAAGCCACCAACAACCACCAGAACACCACCAGCAAGCATCGACGTTCACCTCCCCTACAAGACCTGACCCAAAATTGAATCTGACACGAATCCGACCCAAGTCTGGATCCAAGCTCGCATCCGACCCACGCCCTTGCTTCATATCCGACTAGGTAAGTCTATTATTATTATCATTATTAGTTAAAAAAAATGGGAAAAATACAAAATATAGATATAGTATGTGTATATAAATATACATATGTGTAAGATATATGTATTAATACTTATAAATATAGAGAAATGCAAAAAAAAAAATGTATAATTAAACGACAAAAAAGAAAATAAAAATTTCTTTTAAGACTTAGAAAAATCTATTTTCTAAAATAAGAAAAATGGATCTAATAGTTCATAGGGTCTCATATAAAAATCCGTTTTAAGGAAAACTTAAAATTTAATAAATTTAAAGCTAAAAGAGTTCTAAATCCTAAAAATCACTAACAGATTAAAGTTTTTATAAAAAGAACTACGTTTATCTGATCCTGATTAGCGGGTATGTAGGCACCTCCGGGGCGACATAAAAAATACAAAAAAAAACCTTTTTTTTTGTTTATTTCTATTTTAAATTAATTCTTTATGCATATTGTAAGCTTTGATAATAAATTGTAAATATCAATATTATTTGTACTTATTCGTAAATATTAATGTAAATAATGATATTTTATTCCTTAAAATTACAATAATAACTCGTAGATATTACAATTTGTAAATATATATATAAATATATTTACATTAGTAAATTTTCAAGCATTAAAAGGACAAACGTTAAATTTTAAATTTTAAATTAAAGTGGTAACCATATGGTTTTAATAGGTTAGCCTCCGAATCCAAAATTTCTTGTTTATAAAGTTTGGTTTTCTAAATCAATTTTCCACAGACTAGTGGCTAAGTTAGAATTAACCAACTCATTAATTCTAACTTATAAATTTTTTCCCATTCCAATCTGGTAGAGACTCCAAATTGTTTTTAAAAATTAAATTTCTTTTAATTCTTAGTCGATGGTTTATATTAAATGGGTTTGGGTTTGATACGATCGGATTAAAAGAAATTAAATTTAGAAACAAAAAATCCAGGCTCGACATATATATATATATATATTTCATATTACATATTTTACATAGTACACCATTAAATGTATATATAACTAATAATATTAAACGAGCAATCTTTTAACTTATCTCAAAACTTTTCTAGTATGTTTTCCTATTTTATTAATTTTAAATTCCTCCTAAAGCTAGTAGACGTGCATCCAATTAAAATAAAGCGATATAATTGAGTTTAGAGCATGCATAATCATTTTATTGGTACAAAAGAAACTTAAATATATGATAATAGAAGAATATTATAAATAAACAATGAATTAATGTATGAGAATATTTTTCTTTTATTAGTGTTTATAGATTTCCTAAAAAATGTGTTACTTTAAATTTGCATTGAAAAATATTTTTAGGACAGAATAATATTTATATATAAAATTATTAAATACACAACGTAATATAATGATAAATAACTCTAATTCTTATACAACATTCCTCAATCTAAACATCTTTTTTTTTTCTTTCTGAAAACTTATATAACCATTAATATTATTTATTAAAACTAAACGTTTTTAAAAGTTGTTCGGACCTAACCACATTTAAAGTGGTTTGATAAAAGACCCTCGAGCCATTAAAAGCAGTTCGTTTTTTATAAGGTTTGAATCGAACCGTTCTCGAATGCGGTTCGGTTTGATTTGACCCCTAAATCGGGTTATGTTTGTAGTGGTTCGATTAAAAACCTCGAACCTTTAAAAGTGGTTTGTTTTGTTAAGGGTCTAAACTGAATCGTTTCAAATGCAATTCAATTGATTTGACCCTTGAATCGAGCCAATCCAAACCATGAATACTCCTAATAAAATGTAAAAGTGGTTGTGATGTTTTAATTTTAATATTTTTATACATTATGAAATTTTATAAGTAATAGTATTAACTCCTATTACCAATTATCATTAGTATATATGTACATTTGCACTGTGACAAACATGATAACACCACACTGTCAAGACTGGATTTTTAATTTACGGTTTTATTTCTTTTAATTTGATTTGTACCAAATCCTAACCCATATGATACAAACCATCAACTAAGAACTAAAAGAAATTTGATTTTCAAAAATTTTTGGAGTAGCCACCCAATCAAAATTTGAAAAAAATTGTAAGTTATGATCATTGAGTTGGTTGATCCTAACTTAGCCACTAATTTGCCAAAAAAAATTGATTTTAAACCAACTTTGTTAAACCAGAGATTTTTAGATTCGGGGGCTACTCTATTAAAATCATATAGTTACCACCTTAAAATTCTCAATCAAAGTTTACCTTTTTAATGCTCCAAAATTTATAAAGTTGATATTTACAGTTTAATCATCATATTTTACAAATGAAAACAACATACAATAAAAAATTAATCAATTCAATATTTACAAGAGGAGTAAACAAAAAAAAGTCTTTTTTTTTTCATTTTTTATGTCACTTCGAAGGTGTCTACGTACCTGCTAATCGGGATCAAACAATACGCAGTTCTTTTTAAGAAATTTTAGTGGATTGATATTTTTTTAATTTTAGAACTCTTTTCACTTTAAGTTTATTAATTTTTTTTTTTTTAAAATAGAGATTTTATTTCTTTGCTTGAAAAGGTAATCTTAATTTAAAAAAAAAATCCAATTTATTATATTTTAAAAAACAATTTTTCTAAGTGCAAAAGCTATTTTCAAAAAAAGGAAAAAGTCTTTCATTTATTTTATATTTTTCAATATAAACATTGGTAGGTTTCATCATCCTCAAATGTTATATATATATTATATCCTTCATACTACTATCATATATTAAAGAACACGAGAAGAGACTTACTTGTGGGCCACAATTGGAACTATGTTTGAGTGGTTAGAGTTATGTAGCATAAACCAAGGAATAAAATGCCTCAACCGATTTGGAAATTGGAGACCTGCAACAACAAATGCTCAAGACTGGCCGTTTGAGCTCTAAAATATATGTAGTCGACGATGGTGAATATGGTTTTCTGAAATGAGGATCACCCCAATGGAAACTGAGGACTAGAGAGAGAAACTATTTGATACTTTTTTTTTTTTTTTGTGGAATTCTTATGTGTTACTTCCATTGATGTATACTAGGTATTTATATATGCTCACCTACTGCTCACCTATCCTTTTTTATTTTTTTAACCTCTTTTTTTTTATTATCTTCTATTTTTCTTTTTTATAATTATTTTTATTTTTTATTTTTAAAACTATCCTAAAGAAAATAACTATATAAGGACAAAAATGGAGTGTCTACAACTACCCCTTTTTATGGTGTTGTTTGTTAAAACTTCATAACAAAGATAAAAAAGAGAGACTCCATTTTTGCCTTTTGAAAATTTATGGCATACCTAGAGGTGGAAGCATAGCTCTTGCATTTAATCCACTAGGGACTTTGACCACATGATGAACATCCCTTGACTGTGCTTCCTCAATTTCTTAGGACAAGCGCCCCATGAGTTGGCCTATCATTTGGTGCAAGTGCTCTCTTGAGTTTGTACTTGGTTTGGATATAGTACAAGTGTACTCCTTAAGCTAGCTTAGGAACTGCAGCAGATGCACTCCTTGAGCTAGCATTTGACTTAGATGTGGTATAAGTGCGCTTCTTAAGTTGGCACTTGGTTTGGATAGGTGCTCCTTGAGCTGACACTTGGCTTAAATGTGGTATGAGTGCGCTCCTTGAGTTAGTAGTTGACTTGGATAGGCACTCCTTGAGCTGGCCTATGATCTGATATAACACACTCCTTAAGCTAGAATTTGTCTTAGATGTGGTATAAGTGCGCTCTTTGAGCTGGCACTTAGCTTCAATAGACGCTCCTTGAGTTGGCCTATGATTTGACACAGATGCACTCCTTGAATTGGAATTTGGCTTAGATATGGTCTAAGTGCGCTCCTTGAACTAGCACTTGACTTGGATAGGCGCTCCTTGAGCTGGCCTATAATTTGATACAAATGTGCTCCTTGAGCTAGTATTTGACAAATTATGAAGGATAACCGAAGTCTTAACATAGGAATACTGAAGTTCCTAAGATTTCCAAAGGATAACCAAAGTTCCTAAACATAGGAATACTAAAGTTCCTAAGATTTCCAAAGGATAATAATGACTCAAAGGATAACCAAAGTTCCTAAACATAGAAATACAATGATCCCTAAAATTTTCAAAAGATGACTAAAGCTCTTAACTTTTGTAGGGTGGTCAATGCTCTTATATTCAGAGTATGACCAAAGTTCCATCAAAGGAATACAATGGTTCTTGAAGTTCTCAAAAGATGACTAAAGCTCCTGAAGATCATAAGAATCTCTATAAGATTACTAAAGCTTGGTAATGGTTCCATAAGATAGCTAAAGTTCCTACATGTGTCATAAGATAACTAAAGCTCACGAAATCTTATAGGAATACTAATGTTCCTAAAGACTTCATAAAATAGCTGAAGTTCTTGAAAACTTAACTAGAGGGAGGATGACTGAAATTCCTCGACCTTTAAGTATTTTTGTTATTGAAACTCTCATTTTTCTTTAGAGTCTTTATGTTTTTTTCAAAAGGTTTCATGTTTCAAAAAATTGAGCCTTTGAAAAACTTTCATCACTTGAGCAAAGACTTTTATAACTCGTTTTCTTTCTCTTTTTGAAAATTTTCTTCTCTCTTTTCTCTTTTTTTGAAAAACCTTTATTGGAGCCAAAGACTTTTTTTTTTCTTTCCTTTGTTTTTATTTTGGCAAACTTTCACTTTTCAGACTTTTATTGAAAAACTCATTTTATTTTTCTCTTTTTTAAAAAAAATTATTCTCTTTTTTCTTTTTTTAAAAAAATTGCTAACAAATGAAAATCATATCGGATCCAAAAATAATGATTAAGTTGCAGATTTGTCCTACTGATCACTCATTTTTTTTTCAGTTTAGGCTTAGGCTTAAGTACTTCATTAATTGGAGGCAAAACTCTTCTTTCTAGCACTTTGATTTTTGTTGGGGGCATTGTTTTCCATCTTTGGGGCAAATAGTTCTTAAACTAGAGGGAAATACCTTTAAATTGGGGTAAATGATTTTCTACGCTACCGTGAATGATTTTTTAACCTAGAGATAATTATCTTTTTCTGAGTTGTCTAGACCAATAGGACTTCCTTACACTCTCTTAGGTTTATTTTCACATATTTGATTCGGATTCCAAAAATTATGGTTCGACTTAAGTGATACATATTGGTTAATCTATTAGGTCTTTTTTGGACCGTAATATGGGATTTTAGTTTTTGGCTTTAATCAAAAGGAATACCCTATACGCAACATGCCACTTTGAAATTTATCTTCAATACTTCCCAGGTTTACAAATCAAGAATCCTTAAGGATAACTCATAATGCGCTTGTCCCTAGTTTCAAGAGCATTAATAAATCAAGTCCTATAATTTGAAGAGTCTCTAAAAGGGTGGTATTGTGGGTGGGTCCGTGATATAAATATGTTGTAGACCTTGGACATTAAGTTTTAATAGGTTTTGGTGGGTTTGAGCTTTGAGCTTGTGCCTCCAATCTTTAAGCATGATCACCTTGTTTTAGTGTTCTCCATTTTTCTTTTCTCTTCTCTTTTTTTTTTTTTTTTGTTTGGTTTTCTTTTCTAATCACATTTTCTTCCTCTTTTTTTGTTCTTCTTCTCCTTCTTAATTTTTTTAACATGAATTCAAGGCGATTTATGTTTCTTCAACTTTCTTTAGATGGCTTATAACTCAAAATGTATGGGTTGTATATGATTTTAAAATAAAATCTCTTCTTCCTTTCAAAGGAAATGAATTATCTATATCAATTGATTGCTCTTCAATTAATACAACAAGAGCAAGCACACGTAAGTTAATCTTTTTTTTTTTTTCTCTCCTTATTAATGACCCTAGCCTCCAAATTGTCCCATCATGGGGTGCCCTAATGTAAGATGGTTCTTGGTTGGGTTTAATTTTAAAATAATTCCTTAATAGGCTCAAATGGGTTGGCAAGGAATAAGTGTGTTTGGGATATTCAAATGAATGTCTAATGTTATTTTGACCCAAATATCAAATTCAAGGCGGACCTCATTTAAGGAATGAGTCTATTTCATCCCTTTAATGTCACTTTACTCTCGAGTGTTTAGGGTTAGTATTAGGATTTATCTTGCCTCTTATCATTATAAACTTTTTAAAATAATGAAGTATCATTCTTGGTTTTTAATCATCAACTTTTCAATTACCTCAAGATAATTTACTAAATGCTCCTTTTGTATTGTGTTTTATATTTTAGAAATTTAGCTCAACAAATGCCTTTATTTAGTAAATTATCAAGTCCTTTTGGTTGCCTCATATTTCTAACCTTTTTTTATTTATAGTTCAACTTTGGCCTAAATTGAGTGATCATTGGCCCATAATTTAAAAGATCCTTACCTGTTAGCAAATTTCTTTTCTTTTTTTGTCTCTTTTTAATTTTAATTTTTTTTTTGAAAACTTTTTTTCATTTATTAGAAAACTATTTTATAGAAATGATAATGAGTATTTACAAAGAGGGTTGGATGAACCACATCTTACAATCTAAAGTGGAAATTTATTTATAAAGATAATTTTTTTTTTTTTGAAAATTTCAAACCAAAACCTATTTTATAAGTTAGCATTTTTCTTTTATTTATTTATTTTTATAAATAATTATAAAAAAAGTAATGATGACCTTTTTTTTTTAATTATTCACAAATGGAGATTGGCATTTACAGAATGATAGACTTGAATTTAAAGGAGTGGAACACCTATGACAAAGTGATTCTAGTTGAAAAGGACCTATAACTATCTAGAAGAGGAATTAATCTAATGGATGATCGAATATATATAATTTACGAATATTTACAAGTTTGCTATACATTTTTTACAATGTTTGTATACATGTTTTATGCTATGATTTGTATAGTCTATAAGGCATTTTTTTTCTTAAAGGAATTTTATTTATTTGCACAAAGTGAAAATAATTTATAAATAAATATTCTTTTTAATATATATTTCAAAGATTTGTATGAATTTACAAGAGTAAGAAAAAAGAAAGGACATTCACAAGTAATTACAAATAACAAACCATTACTTACAATTTTTTTTATACATATACACAAATTATTGTTACACGTTACAAGTTACACATTACATATACATGCAAATCATAAGGATGCAGATATAAGGGTTGACAACTAATTAATAATGGGGCAATTTTGATATTTTCATTTGAGTCATAGTTTTTTTTTTTTTTAAGAAAGAAATAATTTATTGGAGGAGAATTTTAAAAGGGATTTAGAACCGTAACTCTTTAAGGTATGCCCCATTATTATTTATTTGTCAACCCATGTTCATGAATGCAATTTGGTAGGTTTTAAAGGCTCCTTGGTCTAGTGGATCGAGAATTAACACTAAATCAGAGTGGGAGGTTATTTCATGAACCCAATGGCAGAAAACCATAGGCTCTAGATCTTACTAGCGACTTTCCTACTTAGGATCTTAAAAAGGCTTGGTTCTGACTGTATTTAACACGCTTTTTTTTTTTTTTAATTCCACCACAAACCCCCCCCCCCCCCCCCCCCCCCCCCCCCCCAAAAAAAAAAAAAAACACACACACACACACACACACAAATGTATCATGTGCCCTCTTGGGCTGTCTCATAATTTTTTTTTTTTTAATATTTGCACAACTTAAAAGAAAAAGTTAATATAACATTTACAAATTAATAATTATACAAATAATATAAAAAGAATGAGCATTAAAAGAATAAACTTTAAATCTGTGAATTTTGAGTGGCTAAACCTCTTAGGAAAAAAAAAAAAAAAATAGGTGTCCCTAGTGCAGTTGTCAAGCTGTCAAGCATGGATTTTTCATTTTTGGTTTTATTTCTTTTAATTCGATTTGTACCAAACCCTAACCAATTTTATACAAACCCATGACTAAGAGCTAAAAGGAACTTAATTTTAAAAAATTTTAGGAGTTGCCATCTGAGCAAAATTGGGAAAAAATTATAAGTTAGGATCAATGGGTTGGTTGATCCTAACTTAGCTATTAGTCTGCGAAAAAAAAAAATGATTTTAAGCCAACTTTGTTAAACCAGAGATTTTTGGATTCAAGGGCTACCCTATTAAAGCCATAGGGTTACCACCTTAAAATTCTTAAATCAAAGTTTACTTTTTTGATACTCTAAAATTTATAAAGTGTGATATTTACATTTTTATCATCATATTTTACAAATGAAAATAATATTCATAATAAACAATGAATCAATTCAATATTTACAAGGGTAAGAAAAAAATGTTTTTTTTTTCATTTTTTATGTCACCTCAGAGGTGTCTATGTACCCGCTCATCGAGATAAGAAAATATGTTGTTTTTTAAAGAAAACTTTAGTATGTTGATTTTTTTAATATTTTGCACTTTTTTTCACTTTAAGTTTATTATTATTATTTTTTTGAAAAAAAGAGATTTTATTTCTTTTGCTTGAAAATGTAATCCTAATTAAAAAAATTCCAATTTATTATTTTTTTTAAAGAAAAAACAATTTTTCTAAGTGCAAAAGCTATTTATAAAAGAAAGAAAAAGATCCCTTTCTCTATTTTATATTTTTCAATATAAACATTGGCATGTTCCATCATCCTCAAATATATATATATATATATATTTTTTTTTTTCATATTACTATCATATATTAAAGACCACGAGAAGACTTACCTATAGGGCAAAATTGGAAATACGACAACAATGCTTCACTATGTTTGAGTAGTCAAAGTTGTGTAGCATGAACTAACAAACAAAATGCCTCAACCAATTTGGAAATTGGAGACATGCAATAATGAATGCTCAAGACTGGTGGTTGAGCTCCAAAACATGAGTAGTTGATGATGGTGGAATAGTTTCTTTGAAATGAAGATCACTCCAATAGAAAGCTGAGGACTAGAGAGAGAAACTCTCTGATACTTTTTTTTTGTGGAATTTTTCTATATTGCTTCCATTGATGTATGCCAGGTATTTGTATATGCTTGCCTACCATTTACCTACCCGCTTACCTACTACAAATCCACCGCTTATCTACCTTTCTTGATTGTTTTTTTAAATATCTTTTTATTATTATTATCTTTTATTTCTTATTTTTTATTTTTTTTTTATTTTTTTAAAAACTATCCTAAAGAAAATAACTATATTGGAGCAAAAATGAGGTGTCTACACTCACCATTGGAACAAAGTGAAGATGAAAGTTCTTTTTAAATGATTGTTACCTTTTCATTAATTAATGATGAAAAAGAAAACCTTAGTGATATGCCACCAATGATTAATAGATATCTCAAATACAATAAATTTATAAGAGAGTGGAAAGGGCTTGATCCCTTAAAATGTATGTAGTGCTTTACTAGGCAACATTTAAAAAAAAAAAAGAGTACATTATTATTACTATTATTTTTTCTCTTTACAAGCATTTTGTAATATCGCATACCTTACTTTATCAATTCTAATAAAAGAAAAGAAATATCTTATAATTGTAAATATTACGAGTAGTTTCTTAGCATCACTTATAGTAGCATTTATGCTTTTTTTTTTTTTTTTTTGTATTCTAGTAAGTGTCTAAGCATCCAATTGAAAAATCTTTTCCTATGTTATCAACAATTTAATAGTGATTTTTCATGTTTTACTTTATCATATTTCTAAAAAATGATCATTGTATATCATGTATGATAGTTATAAGATGAATAAATCTATTTTATATTTAAACCATTAAACTTTTCATTAAAATTTAATTAAACTGTTGCAATGTCTTTCTAGTTTAACAACAAAAAATCCTATGGGACATATATGATTGGTCTTTTTTTTTTTCGAATGTGACATTACACATAACGTGTACATAAATGCAGTGTTTAATATTCATAAAATATTTTCCCCTTCTCACCAACCTAATAGACTTCTTATAATAATAAAAAATAAACAGTTGACTTTGTCTTTTTTTTTTTTAATAATTTGATCTTTTAGAGGTACAGATTCTTTAGTTATATATAACGTGACAGTCCGCCATACACAATACTAAAGCCTAGGAATGACTACCTCAGTCACGCAAAGGCTTCCATATCATGTACAAGGCGTAGATCACAACCAAGGGAACTCATCGGAGTAGCGCAATTTACATTGATAATAATTAAGTAACAAGGCAAAGAGAATACTTATCATAAAACATAAACATGGTAAATTACAATTCTTATGAGCATATCCCTCTATTGTCTTCAAGTCAAAATAAATACACTTTTTAGAAACACTAACACAACATATATTACATATAAGAAACCTTACAAAATAACTTCATCTTATATTCCCATTGCCTTCATAAAAGTTTATCATCCTTCCATGACTTCCTTAGCGTCATGTTCCTTGAATAGAGCCACAGGTATATCTATTTCAATACAAATCTATAGGGGTATAAGCTACAACTAGGTATTCCTTTTCATTCACACCATGTTTTCAAACAAGTTCGTTTAAATTTTTACACATATGCTATGCATACAATGCAACAATCACGTGATTACACAAATATATATAATTATTCAGAAACCATATATAGAACGGATTTACCTCTCCGTGTCAAAGGTTAGGGAATCGGTGTTGAAGATCTGCAACCTTCTATTGCTAGTCTCCACGTCCCCACCCAAAGCGTTCGGTTGGCTCGGCTCCGAACCTAGAGTTGCATTCCCCGGGCGATTTGGATTCTCTAGGAAGGAACATGGCCCATGACCCACCACGATAACAGCCAATCCAACTCTACGCGTAGGAGTAGCAACCTTCCGAAAGAGATGCGACTCTATGGATGCTATGCATGAGCATTTATTTTTCTTAAACCAAACCTATTAAGGTTTATTAGGGACGATCAATCAACTTGGCAAGAAATAAGCAATCATATAAGTAAGTAAACAAAACACTCAAAAAGGCAATTTGAAGTTGCGATATTCTTAATTCTCATTTCACGCAAAAGTATAGAATCACACATATATATATATATATACATATATCCATTTTTTCTTTCTTAGTATGAAATGCTACTACTTTACAAGCATAAGTAAGATAATGAAATTAAGAGGAATAATTTACTCGTCCATTTCGCAATCTTCTTAGTTGTAGAAATCCTCGGGAAAGGTGATCCGTACCCATTGTCACCTAGACAAAAGAAATACCCAGGATGAGTATTTTGTAGAAATTCTACGTAAACTTTCTAATTCTATTTCATTATATTCGTCAAAATCGTATAGAATGAAATTCCAATTTAAAATGGCCATAACTTGCTCATTTTAACTCGGAATTTCGCATATAATATACCGTTTTCTACCTATTCGAAAAGATCTATCCATTTCTAAAGTTATCTTGTTATATAAGTCATTTGGGTTCCGAAACCATAAGGTACAGATTTAAAATGAATATTTCGAGATTTTGCAAAACAATTTTCTAACTCAACTTCATTCAAAAATCTTTTAGCAAAAATATAGATATATACACACACACACATATATATAATATATATATGATTGATAAATCATTTGAGTATATAGATAAGCTCACTTTATATGCAAAAATTCTAATGGTAGTGTCTTAACAATTTATTTAACAAAACAATTCTTTTAAAGTGTTAAAACTTAACTTGATAAATTTCTTTTCAAGTATTTTGAAGAAACTTTATATTTTTATATGTTATTATAAATGAGTATATTCTTATTTATTTTCTTCATTTTTTTTCCAAAACAAGTAAATTTCTTTTAACTTTGGTCTTTTATAAATTTTACTTCTACTGATAAAAGATCAAAGTTATCAAAAGTGTATTAAGTTGTTGAAAACCTTTTTATAAGTTTGTATTTAGAATGGTTTTAGAAAATGAGTCTTGTCTTCTTATATTTATTATTTAAAATATAAGTTTTTGTTTTCTAAAACTTGGTCTTTTTACTTCTTTTGAAAAGAATCCTCTTTATTGATAAAATCCTTTGTTTTTTATCTTATCTTATTTATATTCTTTGAAAATAAGTTTCTTCTTTAGAAACTTGAAAATCATTATTTTCCTAAGTGGGTTTATAACTTTATGGGTTGAATTTATCTTAACTTTGAGAGCTAGTTTGTTTCTTGGTTTTGTTATGGGGTTAAAAAAGTATTCCTAAGCTTTTTGTAAAAACTTTGAATATTAACAAATTATTTTACTAAAACTTAGGTTACCATAATATACAAAGAAAGTGTTTGTTTCTTATTTCTCCTTGGTAAAGTTATCTTTGTTATTTAAGAAAACTTGTATTACTCTATTTCCATGTTGTTGATAATAACTTCATTAATAACAAGCCACTTAATAGAAAATTTGGTTCCAAGTTACTTTATTAAAGAAAAATTCTACTTTTAAATTTAGTTGAGACAATATCATTATAGTTATGCATGTACATGAGCATGTAAAATAAAAATATGAGAAAGATATTATGAGCAAATAATAATAAGCAAGATAATAAAAATATTAAGTATTGGAAACCTTAGCTTCATCAAGGTATCTTGGTCAAGTATTAGGAGCCTTAGCTTTATCAAGGCATCCTAGGACTAAGAATAGACTAGTCCCAAAAGAATAAAGAAAATGTTGTTTTAACTTGATATGGACAAGTCTGATACTAGAAAGACTAGTATTAAAAATAGCATGGAATAAATAAATTCAAAGCATGAAATTAAATAAATAACAAGGGAGTTTATATGTTCTAAAGATTATATATAAATACATAAATATATTTAGTTAGATATAAATAATAAAATCAACATAACAACATAATAAAATATGAAGTTTATGTGCAAGAACAAAACATGAACATGTTGTTGTTTTTACTACTCATATGAGTTTCAAAACAACACCATAGTCATGTTAAGTTACATGACATAGATCAACTAAATAGTTGGAAGAAATTTTTACCTAAAGTGTTTATGTGGTATGAAGATGGTAGTGAATGTATGGTTATGTGGTTATTGAGAAATGGTAGTTGGATTCTGTAAATAGAGAAATTTTGTGAGTATTTGGTGAAAGAGAGTTTTGATAGAGGAAAATTTTGTGGAGAGTGTTTGTGTAGTGAATTTGAGAGAGTTTTGATAGCAGAATGAATTGTGTGAAAGAATAAAAGAGGAATTGGGTATTTATAGAATTTTGGAGTGAAAATTAGATGTAATTAAATTAATTGAAAAAGAAAATAATTGAAGAGAAAGAGAGAGGAGTGTGGATGGCAATGGCAACGGAAGGGAGAGAAATTTGATTAAAAATTAATTTTAGAAGAAAAGTGTAAGAGAAGTTTGATTATATGTGATGTATAATTTTTATGGGAAAAAAATTGTAAGAAATAGGTAGTAGGTGTAAGAATAGGTAAAATAGAAATAGAAGAACAGTAATGAATAGTAAAAAAGTACCATAAATAGTAAACTAGACAATTAAAATATCAGTAGTAATAAAAATACTCGTTTAAATGCGATATCTGTAATTTTTAGCTACTGAAAAATTCTAAAACTGATATTTTTGAAAACCTTATATTTTTACGAGCCTATTGGTATTAATGGAATTTTTTTATCATCCGATGTACCAGGGTACGGTTTTTGAAAACTGATCCCGTTCGGATCCAAAAGACATTGGAAATTCGCGAATCTGATATTTTTAAGTTTTCTTATATTATTACGAACTATTATCAACAATTATTTTCATTTCGTTGTTTAGGGTTTAGGAGCACAGGATTGCCGGATCTTAAACACTAGGGTTTGTTGTAACCTTAGTTGACTTTTAAGGTTCCAGTTTGACTTCCGGTTTTGTTAAGTTATTCGTAAGATTATAAAATTTTGGGGTTTTGCCCGTATTATATTTTTAGTTCAACGTCTAAGGTTTATTTCATTTTACTTGTGATATTTAATAGTTTTCAGTTTTCGGTATCGTTTAACAGAGTCTAAGGTTATGAGTTGACTCAGTTTGACTTTTGGTGAAAATTGAAATTTCTGCTTCTAAAATTTGCCGGGGGATTTAAGATCTTAGTATCTTTTTGTCGAGCATTATTTACATATATTGTCGTGGTTTGTGTGTTAGAAATTGGTAGATGATTTGGTTGGCGTACGGATGTTGATTTAACCAATAGTTAGATTTTCTGTTTTGTTTTGAGGGTTTCTTTTTCTCAAGATTAAGAAATCTCGTGTTTGACCTTATTGAGAATTAGGTTTTAACTTGGTTCGATTTTTAGGATTTCGATTCTAGTGTTTGACTCTCAGGATTATTTTCTAAGAATTATGAAATTTTCCGGGGTTTACATATAATGACTAATTATACTTTAATATATAGATAAAATGGGAGGCAGTTTCTATAATAACTATCACCATATACCCATGTATTAAAATACTATTAGCAATTACATACCTTTCATATATTACACATAGTATATAATATCCATCAAATCCTTATGAGTTATTGAGTTTTTCAAACTTGTGGCGTAAACTTCACAAAGATTTGGTTCCAAAAGACAACTTCATGAGGGTCATCATTCATAGTAATTCATGGCTGCCTGAAGTAGTTGGCTATTTCGCTTTCATACTCAGTTGGTCAGTTCAATTTTGGTAAGATCGAAAGGTACGTGAAAAGCTTCGCTTAACTAGAGTTAGCATGCTTTTGGTTCTACTCTACCTTCTTTTTTTGTTTGATATTAAGAAAGAAAGGGTCTATTTGTTCGGTCTCTAGAAGATAATGTTCATGAATTAACATCTTAAGCACTTTCCTACGTGTTTATTAACAATTAGACAATTGGTTGTTGCATCAAAAACCACAGTGTTAGTGTTTAGTCTTTTTAAGGAGAATAGTTTTTGAAATATCCAAGTAATAAAAAAAATAACAATAAATATGTATTAATTATATTAAGGGGCAAGCTAATAATTTACGTTTTTAAAACAGGGGCTCTATCTTCAAATCTTTTAAAATATTGACAATTACAAGCAAATAAGAAATTGTCTTCTCCTCTCATTTCTTTCGCATATATTGCAGAACTTTAACTTTCTTTTTCTCAACAAACTATTAAGAATTCTTGAAGAAATTTCATCAAGACAACACAGTAAGTGATAATCCTTCTTTTCTTTATTTTCCCTTCTTTTCCTCTTTTCTCTTCTTGCTTCCAAGAAAGTATTTGTGGGGACAACAAGTTCTTATCGTATCAGTGTAATAGCGAGTTTCCAACTAGAAGGAACGAGTTGTTAGGGATCTTTTAGGAATCTTTTAATGGAGAAAGGTTTAGAGAGTTAAAATACAAAAGAATTGACAGATTATTGTTAAGGTAACATGATTTCTACATCTAAGATTCAATCTTTATGCAAGTTTTGTTATGATGGGGTGATTGGGTTTTGAAGAAGAATAGAATTTGGATCATTAGTTATGTTTTTAATGTTAGGAACAAAGAAAATCGGTGCTTTGTAAAAATTGCATGAAAAACCCTATTTTGGTCCTACATGACCTCGTACACAGCCTTTGCAAAATGATTGTGTCCTTTGAAAATATTTTCTACCCAATTTTTTCTTTTGCATAACTTCTCTGCACGGCAAGCACAAAATGGTTGTATACTTTGAAAATGTTTTCTGCTCATTTTTTGTCTTATGTGCAACCTCTCTGCACAGTTTGTGCAGAACGGTTGTATATAATGGGTTTCTACACAGCTTGTGTTGAAGCATGTTTACAACTTTGTTTTTCCAGAACTTGATTTATCCTTCTAAAAAACACTTGAAACTTGTTCAATTGACTCTTTTAAGATTTATTATTACTTTAAAAACCCAAGGCTTTGTTAATAACTATTAATTACTATTTTTCATTATTCTCTTGTTACAATTTAAAAATTTAATGTATATATACAAATATATTGTAATGCCCTAATCTGAAGGCATTACAACCCGCCACATGTCTTCACTAAATAAGGACACGCTAAGGTTATGGTTCCACAAATCCATAAAGATAACCATATAATTTCAAATACTTACGTATAAGGGTACATATTTAGAACAAATCATACTAACAGAACTTCTTAATAACATAGTTGGCATAAACCAAAGCTAACATAATTCAAATTTAAAATATCATAATAAGTGTCTCAAAAAGATTTCAAAAACATTAAAATTGTTTAAAACTTCACAAGAACTTCAAATAGCTATCTTTAGATCCAAATTACTTTATAGTTCAGCAGGATAATCAGGTCGACTAACGTCCTTCCCACAATCCACATAAACGTCATATCCAGAAAGATCAATTACTATGAGATCATCACCTGTTTCTAAAAAAGATAAAAGAGTGGGCACTAAGGCTCAGTATGCTATACCACAAACACATACGCATGAACAAGCATCCTACAATTCACATACAGCCTAATAACTAATGCAACAAATACAAATTATTATCTTTGATTAGCCAACAAATAACACAGTTTAGAACCATATGCATCTAGTTTTAAACCCGGACTAACTCATGACCCCGTGAAAACATCCATATAGAAAATAGTAATATATAAATATATTGGTGTTGAGAACTTCCTATATACCCAGAGTACCATACTTATACCACCCATAGACTATCAAAATCATCTCTATGCACGAGTCCACTCAGGACAACCTTATACATAAATCATCAGGGTGTCATCCAAGTAGCAATAGTCCTCTCAATCTACTAGACTCAACCATAGACAAACAACGAACCAGATTTAAAATCATATAATATTAGGTTCATTTGTAAATTCTAAACCTAAAATCATAAGCGACAAACAAGGCAAGGTCGTATCTAAAACATCTTTAGGAATATTAACTCTGATTTCACCAAAAACACCTAATAATAATCAAATATTCAATCAAAACGTATTCTCAAAAAATAATCATAAATCCATCATCATATAAACCCTATAATGGAAAAGAAACTACAAACTATAAATTTATAACACACTTATCTCCTTTGGTTTGTAAAACTACAAAATCTCCAAACTCCACAAATTAGGGTTTTCTCCAAATTCCCAAAAACTTGATTCCCTTTCAAAATCCACTGAAAAACTTAGGAAAAGATTACACTTTTAAATCACCAAAAGAATAGAAAAGGATAATTCTTACCAATTCTTTGATTTTTATTCCTCCTTGATTGTGGAACACTAATTCTTTAACGAGACTTAGGGGTTTTCTCCAAAACTCCCTTCAAAATCAAAAGAAGACTTTAGGAAGAGATTACTCCTTAGATTGCTAAAGAATTGATGATAACTAACTCACCTTGATCTTGATTCTTGATTTTCTTTGATGCAAATATCACCATAAGAGAGGTTTTGAGAGATTTCTGTGGATTAGGAATGATTTTGAGTAGAGGGAAGCCTAAGTTATATGGAAGACTTGGAAAAACTCTTAATTTTCTAAATAGGAAAGGCTAGTGGCTTTGGGAAAAGGGCTAGCGACCTAAACATCAAAGGGCAAAAATTTGGCCAAGATAGTCGGCTCAACGCTAGTGGTGAACAGAGTTTACACCGACTGCGTAGAGAGGAAGGCCGGCGACCTTTGGTTGACTTTGAGCTGCATTCATTTTTCTTCCATCACATCTCTTTTATTTGACAAAATATTTAATTACATATTAGGATGGACCATAAACATCTCTTATTTTTAATCAAATGACACTTTTTTTGTTCATTATAAAACATTTATCTTTATATTTCATATATATAAATACCACTTTAACATTAGAATGAGAGAGAGGAGCCTATAAAATATTATTTGGGAATAAGTTAAGAAATGTAAAAGAATCTAAATACCTTTGTATATTATAAATCCAAGTTAAAGTTTTCTATTGATTGGATTAAGTTGAACCAACTATCCATGTACGTGTATACGTTGTTTGTTGCTTGTGTTTATTTAGGATAGAAACTTAACTTGACTAATTTAACTATTTGGCTTAATAATGTGTGTAATTCTTGTATGTGGCTATTGGTAAGAGGTGGAGAGTATCCACGCTATTATCGCGGTAACTCGATGATCCATGTGTGGCGTTATCCTGGAGTGGAGTTGCATATGAAAATGATCTAGGTAGATCTAAGTTTAATGATGTTGTGGTTATTGAGAAGTATCAAATAACATATATATATATATATATGTAAATATTAATGCATGATCTGGGATACTGAGTTATCCTTTTATTGAGTGTTGAGCTAAAGGATAAAGATAATTAAATGGTTACCTATTTCATTCACATAAATATGATTTATGTGGGTTTTGCCATTTGTTTATACACGTGCATGTGCTTGTTGGTACATCATACTGGGCTTCGACTCACCCTTTATCATTTTTAAGTACAGAAGAAACCCGTATGGCTTTTAACTTATCTAGATATGACGTTATCGTAGACTACAGGGAGGACATTAGTGGCAAGAATGATCCAGCAGACTTTTAGATATAAAATGTTAGATTATAGGAGATAGAGATTCCTATCATCATGTGGTCACTATTTCTGTATTAAGCTAGCATGTTAGGGCATGGACACACCTATTAGTTTTATATATGTATGTGTGTCTAGATGGACTATATGAACCATCCCTTGCTATCTATGTGTAGGAAGTAGAAGTTTTTGTCGTAGTTATAATGAAATATTTATGTTGTGACTGTGGATCTAGAGTATTAATATGTATATGTTGGAAGTGTATATGATATATATTACGGTTATTAGTAGGTTCTAAGCGTTTGCATATCTATATATTATGTGGACATGTGACGAGTTGTAAGTGCCATTAAGAATTAGGCGTTACGGTATTCTTTTGATATGAATTTTTTTAACTGAATTTTTCAATTATTTTTAGGGGCACGATGATACATATAGACTCACCACAGGCCTCAACTAGCTTGGATCTATCAAGGCTGGGACTTGTCTGAAGTGGCCCAAAACTAGCTTGACAACCTATAGGTTCATGGGCTAATTCATGGCATGCTAGACCAACCAATTTTTTTTTTTTTATTATCATTTAAATAATTAAAATTAAAAATCAACAAAATAAAAGATAAAATTAAAAAATAAAGGTCAATTAAAATTTTAACAATAAATTTGGTCCTAAAACAATCATTTTTAACCAATTTATTGAAAAAATTATTTGAATTGTGCATTTATTTATATACAAATACATTAACTTTTAGTTGTAAAATTAGTAGTGTAAGACTGCAAAACACTCAAGATACAAACAAGTCCTACAAACACAAAAGCAAATCTCACATTGTTAAAAAACGAGAGTTCACTTTGCTTACAAACCTATATAAGTTGAATCACTTATGCATTTCAATATATTTATTATTTGTGCTTTATAACATCACATTAAATGTTGTAAATATATATATATAATATATATATTTACCACTTACATGAAAATGATTTAAATATTTTGGTTTTTTTTTTTTTTTACTTACTCTTATTTTTTCTTCTAATTTTCTCTTCATTTTTTCCTTTTTCCTCTCTTTTTTTTTTTTTAATTAATGGTTGACTTGGGTCGATTTGGCGAGTTAGTGGGTTAGGACCAATGATCCGTCCATAACTTGACAACTCACCGAGTCAAGACTTGGCTCTTGAGCTATACGACTTGGTTAGGTTGACGGTCGCGACTCGATGGTAGCGACTCGAGTCGAGTTATAAGTCTAACCCAATCAAGCCAATGCTAAGTATAGATACATTGGCATGTTTACCATTGAAAAGACAAATCATGTGTCCATAAAGTATCTCTAGTTGTCATAAGATTGAAAACTCATTAGAGTAGTATGAATGAACCTTCTTGCCAAAATTTTAGTGGTTTTCATAGTTAAAATAAAAATTTAATGGTCACATGATATTTTCTAAGAGTCTAATGACGTATGGTGAACTTTATTCATTAAATATGTAATACAAACAATGTTGTCATTCCTTTTTGTAGTGTTGCCACAGCTAGATGTAAGTATTCATCATCCCCATCTTCTTCACCACCTCATCCAACTCATGTTGTATACTTATGGAACTTCACATTAGTTATATTTGATAAGTATTGTTAAATGTTCTAGAAAGTGTTTAACATGGAGTGGATTTCGGAGTTAGAGAAAATATATACAAGACAATGGAGCACCATCATTGATATCATTGGTTGCAACACATATTATTGAGAGTGTTTTTCTTGCATTTTGCCACAATCTTGATCCACCATATAACATTAGAGGTGAAATTAATGTTCGATTAAAGTGATTGCCCATTATGTGATCTGTGAAGCATACTCTATGTTCAACCCTAATAATCCATTTCCACCACACATAATTTTAAGAAAGACGGTACCAAAAGCATCACTTAAAAGATATACTAATATATATTGTAATATATACATTATTTGTAGTTGTAAAAATAAATAATTTCACGAAAAATGCTAACAAATGCGATATTTCTTAGAAGAAAGGGGGAAAATATTCATAAATCTTACGATAATGCATGTGAATTATCAAAAGATGTTTGTGCACGTGTGTGAATAAGTAAGAGGGAATAGATAGGCGAATGGATCATGAAGTTTTCCTTTTCTTTTTAGATTCTATGGTACAAACAACTACATTATTTATAATTGGAATGGCAATCCATTGCATCTTTTTTCTTCGTCTTCTTCCTTTCCTACCACACCCAACCCTCAACCCCCCCAAAAAAAAAAAAAAAAAAAAAATCAACAAACTCAATCCACTAAGGGTGGTGGCCCCATTCTCATAATAATAACAATTCGTTAAGAGTGGTCTTTCTAGTGTTTTTATGGTTTATATAATGGGAAAGAATGAATTATTTTGATATTTTTTTTGTTTAAAACACAGAGAAATTAAAGGATTTAGACGTTTTTTACATTTTATCTTATGCATCAATTCAATATGGTTGTTCAAAGATTATCAGATGGCCAAAAAAAAGGATTACCAGGTTGATAAGATGCACAATCCGTAAATTAATTGTAAAGGTTTAATTGTGCAAATTTTGATATGAACTACAAAATTTGAATATGAAGAACAAAATAAAAAGAGGGTTGCCACAGATCTAACAAGATTTGATAAGACAGATTTTCTGTAAAAGAACTCTCAAAGTCTCTATTCAATATAACTCAATCACTGAATTGATCTATGTTAAAAACCATATCTTATTTATATAAATAAGGGTAAGACCATGATATAGAAGGAACAAGAATTAAAATAAATAAAAACTTATGTCAAGTCAAATGGTTCAAAACTCTATTGTTCAAAATGCTCGTCTCCTATTTCTTAGACTCAAATGCATTGGAATTTTAGCAAATGATTCGAACCATCTGCTATTTCTCTCGAGTTATTATTTTTTTGTTGCTGTTGCTCCAGATTATTTATGGAAGATCCAGACTTTTCCTTCCTGATGCATTTTGCAACAACATGAATTCATGTCGCTTCATGTTTGGACCCCCTAAATGCCTTCTTGACACTGAATTCTTATCAAGATGGGTCTATAAGTATGTTTAAAATTGGCTTCTTGCTCGAGGTCTGTTCGTCAATTTGGTCAACTGTTCAATGTTGATCAATCCATGCCCATATGGCCATATTGAGTATTAATTCTTTCCTTTAGTTAGACAAAAATATGTTAATTAAAAATAATAATAATTGTATAGAAAGGTAATTTATGTTTCTCAATTTAGTTTTTTTTTTTTAATTATTAGCAAGATGAGAATTGTTTATTTTAAGAGGTAGAGCACAGGTTTTTGAAGTCCAATCTATCAAATTTTTCACTCTGCAGATTATATGTAACACATGACATTACTTTAAATTAATTTAAGTTGACCTATCAAATTGAATTTTTTATGTAAAATTTTGACATTAAATTTAACATTTTCCATGTATCAAACCAATATGCAATAAGTGAAATTAGGGAATACAAGGTGATCCTAAATACCTGTTAAATTACTTCTTGTATTAGGTTTGAAAATCTTATAACTTTGATTATGCATTGAGATGATGTTCTAGGTAAGTGTCTACCGTGCCTGTTGATTTTGCTTTATTATGATATTGCATTAAATGAACTAATATAACAATCGAGCATAATAATTACTTCTTGTTCGTGCATGATTGTTGTTAATAGGTAGAAAGTACCAACACCAGTAACATGACAACCTGATGATCCATGTATGAGTATGACCTTATCATTGAATGGACTCATGTATGGAAATGATTTGAGTACATCTTGATGAATTGGATTTGTGAACTCATAGATGTTGGGGATGTGTAATATATATATATATATATATATATATATATGTTTGGCATTAGACAAAGTTATCCCTTTAATGTTTGCTTGACTTAAAAGTTGAAGACAATAAATCTATTGGTTGTTGTATTAGACATATGTGTGCGCATGTGATTAGTTGATTGCCTTGTACATATGCATGTGCTTGTAGTATATATGTACTAGGCTTCGACTCATTCCTTTTCTTTTTTAGGTATGAGTGATGTGTTGTAATTTATAAGTAAACATGATGACTTGTTAGTGGACATGGGAGACAAAGCTAGAATTGGTAAATCTCAAGAAAACCAATAAATTGTAATTTGTTAGTTTGTAATGTAGATAATTAATAACCTTAGTTGATATATTTTTAGTATCTTCATGATTGAGTATAGACTCGTTTGGTTTTTAAGATGTATTATGGCTACATATAATTGTGTTTTTAAGATGTATTATGACTATGTATAAGTGTTAGTAGACTCAATAGTTGCAAGTGTTGTTATGTTTTCTTTACCTATAGAGTTGTTATAGTTATGAACTTGATGTAGATGTAGCTAAAGTGTGTTGAGAGCTATTAATGTATTTGGAAATACTAAGTAACCTCTAAACTTTAGTCTATCCACATATGATATAGATACGTGACAGAATGTAAACGCCCTAAATTTAGGGCATTACACTATAATTAATTCAGTGAAATTTATATAAGTGCAAACTATGAATAAATCTCGATGGTTCACATCTTAACTCTTATTTCAATAACTTCCAATAATTATTGCATCTCCATGATTTTCTCCTGGTTTTTTTTTTTTTTTCCTTCAATTATGACAGAAAGAGAGAGATTTTATCTCAATCCAACCCATAAAGCCAAGATTAATACTAGATTATAAGATAATCAACCTTTATTTGTTACAAACTATAAATTCCATATTTTTCCTTAGTATTATCCATTTATTGCAAATTTACCCGTATTATTTTCAACATCCTCGTTATTCACTTTCTCATGCTAATACACAAATCTGTTGTCCTATTAAAAAGAGAAACAACTTATCATTATTTGGTTTCTTTTATATCTAGTTTCGTCGACTTACTAATAGAGGGGGCTTTCTTTTTCTTTTTTTTCCAATATACAGGTAAAAATAATTCATTTGATAGGTATATTTGCCTAAATCTTTCAGATTTTTATATTTTTTTCATTATTTTTATATTCTTATAGCTTTTAATTTGATTGCAAAATTATAAGAGCACTATTTTTTTTTATTAAAATATTGTAATGATTACAATATCAAGATTATAATTTTAAAAAGATATAAAATAAAAGGCAAGTTTGCTTGAAAAAGGATAGTCTTTAACTATGTACTTTAAATCAAATTAATAATTTTACAATAATAGTATATCAAGTACCAAATTTTAGCAAAATTAATGCTTGTACTTTGTATTTGAGATTTTTTTAGTATCTCTCCTAAATAATATTTTATGGGCATTAATTTTGATGATTAGATGATAACCAACACATATTAAAAAATTGCTAAAATCTAAAGATATGGCATTAAATTGCCAAAAATTAAAATTAGAGACTCTTGCTCAGCCATTATTTTATTGAAACATCACTAAAATACTATTTAATAGAAACATTGAATTATAAATATTTTAAAATGCAAACAATAATTTATTAAAATCTAAAAATAAAATATTAAATTACCAAAAATTAAAAATAAATGCACTTAACTTCTCATTATCCTAATTTTTTTTTAAACAGCCTGCAACATGTACTTCCCAAGAGCTATAATGTCATAAAAATGCAATATTCTATCTACACATTGTGAAATTACAAAATTTGAAAAAAAAAATGCCTAAATAATACGAGACGTGACATTGTATTATTTGGTGTGAAAAAAATTAGCGTCTTAATATTAGATGACATTTGCCTTGACCATTTTAAAATTCATCTAGTTTGAAGGGAAAAAAATCTAATCGAAGCAGTTAGATCCTATTTTCAAAGACATGTATATTTTTATAAGCTTGTGGAGAATATAAAGTTTATTAAAAATTAATTACTACATCCAAAAGTTATGCATAGTTGTAATTATTGGGTATAAATAGTTTTATCTAGATTTTTAAGTTGATTGTAATTACTGAATATAAATGATTTTGTTTTAATTTTTAAAATAATTGTAATTATAGAATATGATTAAACATTTTTCTTTTGCCATCACAATAGGGAGGAAGGATTCGAACTTTCGCTTGAGAGATAAGAAAAATACCACTAAGTTATAATGCCATTAGTGAATATGATTAAGCATTAGAATCCATTCAAAACAAAATTTACAAACTAGAATTAATAAAAAAAAGAAAATAATAATGATTATTAATTTTCCTATTAAAAGAGACAATAAATTAAAACCAATTTAGCAATAAAATTTAGATGGTAAATTATACAATTAAAAAAAATAGGAAGTACATTCATCATTGATTCCTAGGGTGGGCAAAAAAACCAACCGAACCGAATCAATTCAAACCGAAAATATGTTTTTTTTTTTTTTTTTCTAATAGTTTGGTTTTAAAATTTTTCAATCCGAACCAATCCGTAAATTTATGATTTTATTTGGAAGGTAAACCAAATCAATCCGTAAAACCGAATCAAACCGTTTTAGAAAAATATAATAATATTTTATTATATATTTATATGATTATATGATTTTATTTAATATTTATTGTTTGGTAAATATTTATTAAAATCAACTTGTTCATTTTAAAATTTTTTTTAGACTCATGATATGTATTTTTTTTGTTGATGATGAGCTATTATTTTTTTAATAGCTTTTAATTTTATAAAGTATTAAATTTATTTATTCAGTTATAAATTCTTATTATGTATTAATTGTTTAATATATTTTGTTAGCAGGTCATTTTATTTGTTGATGAATTTTATTGATAGATGGTTTTTTATTTTAGCTAAATTTATTAGTAGATAATTGATTTGATGATTCTATTAAAAATTATAAATTATGACTTACTATGTATTGGTTGGTGGATGTATTTTATTAGTGGATAACTGATTTTATGGAGAACTATAGATTAAAAATATGATAGATTCATAAATTATTTTGTCACGGTTTATAATATAAACTTTATAAAATGACATAAATATTTAAGTATCTACATAAATGTAAAAAAACTAAAACAAAGAAAATTTTTAGTTAGAATTTAATTTAATCCGTAATCCAAACTGAACCAAACAATTATTTAATGATTTAAAAAATTTCTAATCCTAATCAAACTAAAATCGAACCAAATCGATCCGTGCCTATCTTTGTTTCTTTGGTATACTTTATTCAAGTTTATTAATGTGGCGGCTCAATAAAAAAATCAAGTAAATATAAATAAATGGAATATAAATTAAAATTACCTGTCTTTGCTGTTCTTTTTCTTTCCTTTATCGATATCGAACATCTAAAGGACAAAGAACCATCTGGACAATCGCTCCCTCATTCCCAGAACCTTGGACACAGAAGATATAGGAAACTATGGAAGCGGCAGTAACACTAAAACCAGTTATCAAAGTGGCTGCGCTTTGTGGCTCTATCCGTAAAGCTTCTTTCAACCGTGGCCTTCTTCGTTCTGGTACATACACATATACATGTACATATAGTTTTCATTCTAGTATTATTAATTTATAGCTGATAATGATGCAATTACCATGTTTCAATCCATGTTGATAAACTGGGTTCAAGATCCATCCTTCGTGACGAATTCTGGGTTTGAATTTGAGGTACAGGAACATAAGATAAATTTTTAGTCAGAGAGGATAGGAAATTGTGAAAAAGTTTAGATTTACTATATGTTTGACTTATTTGTCGCTTTGACTCCAAGCATAGTTACTCCTATGTCGATTAGCTTGCTGGTCAACACTTAGTGGGTTCTAGTAAGAGTCTTTCCACTGCACTGCTCAGATTGGGTTAGGAAAGCAAGTCCTTGAAAAAGGGAGATGAGTCCCTAAAAGTCTTTCTCAACCACAGATTACCTGAAGAAGAGTGTCTATAAATGCCAAAGTTGCAGCAAAGGATAGGAAAAAATTATAAGGTCTGTTTGGTTGGTTGGATTTTCGTCAGTTTGAGGTTGGTTTGGTGTCTGTTTAAATCAGCTGTTTGTAAAGGGATACATATGAAAAACATATATATTTACTTATAAATAAATCAGATACAGGTAAAATACAGATGAAAATCGAACATAGATTAAAATCAAATAATCCAAATATTTTTTTACATAATTGGAAGAATATTTTACTTCTACCACAGGGATCCTATAAATACTTTCATTTGTTTTCGAAGTTCTGTAACCATCTATCATCTATTTTCCTGTTTAGTGCATGGATGCTTAAGTTAATCCATGTTTGGATGATCTCTTAACTGCATGTTGTTTGTTGGGCATAGATACATTAAGATGAGGCTGATGACCCAATAGTTTTGCTGTGGTGTACATCCAGATATGCAAGAATCAGTAAAAGGAATGGAAATAGAGTATTGAAGTAGCTCCATTGCCAATGATCAATACGGACCTGGAAGTGGATGGTAAATATCCTCAAGAAGTTGAAGATTTCGTCAAAAGATTCTGCAGGCTGACAGCATTCTCTTTGCTTCACCAAGTACAATTATTCAATGACCCGTAATTCAAATTCTACCTATTTTTTTTCTCCCTCTCCTCCTGGCATATTTGTCTTCATTTAGTTTCCTAGTATTTAAGTATGTCCTGTGTGCATATCTCTTCTTATCATAGTTTATACAGTCTGCTAATTCTCCTTCCCAGAATTGGCTTTAACTGACAGTTGTCCGTTGATGGAGCACTTGAACTTTGTTTGGATCTTCGAAATTGCACAGGCTTGGTTATTGAATACTAGTGAATGTTGAATTGATTATCACATCATGGTTTATATAACTTGCTTGTGGTAGAGCCATGATTTTATTGCAAGTAAGCACTTAAATCTGTTTCTGCCTTTTGTTATTTGATTTGGAGCCTGATGACTTGAAGAGTATAGTTGGTTCAAAGAGCCATCTCATGATTTTCAGCCTTCGGTGCTTTCTTCACAGTTAATCATGATTTGGGTATTTCTTGTGTTGGGTATTGCTAAGCTGGATGATTACTTCCACAATCTCGTGGAATCTAACTAAACAAATAGAGAAAACCATTGTTTGGTGGAGTTACATTCACATAACAAATTCTGCAAAAAATGGACCTTTGAATCTTTCTCACAGAGCTCAGTGTCTAGCCACAATCACTATACAAGAGCATCAACTCCCATCGATAAATCCTTGCAGATGCAGTTAGGCCTACTTAAAGAAGTGTACTGGTCCCTGATTTGGATACCTATGGGGAATAAGAAAGTAAACAAGAGCTGAGAAAACTTCTTTTCTTAGGTTAGATTTGGGAAATATTAACTTCAAAAATAATGCAGTGCATGTATGATAGATTAAAACATCAAAACATTTTGATTGTTATGCCCATATATATATAATATTATATATATGTGAAGATGTGTTTATATCGCAGAAAACTGTTTTTGGACTTTTCTCAACATTTGTTATGTCTTATATATGTCAAATATTATTAATTAGGTCATTTATATTGGTAGCTTTAATTGTAAGTATTGATGGAGATGAAGGCCTACAACCGGTTATGGTGGTTAACCATAACGTGCAATATTGATGGAGAATGGTGAAAATGATTGCTATTTTCAATAAGAGAAGATCATTTTCTCATATTCTACAATCATCTTCCATGGTTTCTTAGTACGACAACTAGTAGTTGCTCACTGCTGCCTTTTGTTGCCAATTACCACTAAAAATCATTAGTATCTGCAACATTTTAAGACTACTATAGTAGTATTGACAAATATGAATATTGTAACAAATGTCAAAAGTATCCAGAAGATGGTTTTTTCTGCAAAACAAACTCTGTAATGCATATTTTTTCTCCTGGGTCATTTCCAGTTATAAATAATTTGCCTGTGTCTAATAGTTTTACTTTCCTGCAAATGACCTACTAGCCTCCATAGACTGATAGGGGGAACCACTGGATCAGTTCTTTTAGGATTCACATGCAATATGTGCAACTGTGCATCGCAATTGTATTATTGATTTTATAATTTCATACAATTTACCTACTAAGTTCTTCTGTTGACTAAATATTCTGTTGATGGATAAACTAATGTTCAAATGGTAAGTAGATGTCGGAGTGGGAGTAGGTTTCATTCATCTATTAGAACAGGCTTATCAGTATCATGACTCCAGCTGCCTGACTAAATTTTTTATGGAGGAGGTCTCCTTGTAAATCATTTGGCTTGCTTAGAGTGCGTGTAAGCTCTGTGTTCACACTGTTTTGCTTTCGTATAACAGCACCTCTGAAGAATGCCATAGACTGGGCATCTCGACCCCCAAATGTTTGGGCTGACAAGGCTGCTGCAATCGTGAGCGCCGGAGGGGGTTTCGGTGGGGGACGCTCGCAGTATCATCTCCGCCAGAGTGGAGTTTATGTAGATCTTCACTTCATAAACAAACCCGAGTTTTTCATGAATGCATTTCAACCTCCAGCAAAGTTTGACAGCGAGGGAAACTTGATTGATGCAGAAGCCAAAGAGAAGCTAAAGCAGGTTCTCCTTGCATTGCATGCATTTACACTGCGGCTACAGAATCGGTGCTGATGGAACACCCTATTCTAAGAGTTGGCATTCTTATTGTTATATCTAAGGTGTCCCAATTGGAACAATGACAATGTTTGTGAATTTATTTTCATTGGCTGGATTGAAGTTTCTAAAGTTTTATGGTCTCGGTTTAAAATGAGGGAGAATTGGGTGGTTTTACTTTTTGCAACATGTTTGGTGAAGAAAAATAAAAACTAAAGCGGTGAAAGTTTAGGAACAATCATGGAGGTTGGCCATTTGGGTGCACTTGTTTTATCTTAGATGAAGCCACAACTTCAAATAGTAGGATGAGACCTTAAACATATCGAGTACTAAAAATGCTTGAGCTTGAGTTTAAATTATTCGAGTAGTTGAAGTTTGAGCATTATACTCATTATTTGGTAGGGATGAACTTTTCCGTGCTAAATATAAGTTTATCCCCAGTCTCCACCAATTAAGATTGCATAGTTTTAACAATATATAGAGGGAGAGTGTAACGTGTGTTACCAATCATATAAATAAAATTATGTTGATATAAATTATGTGAGTTAATTATATAAGTACTGTTGCAAATGAGAATATCTTAGGTGCAATTTACTTAAAATACACAAATTGCATGTATCTACTAGTAAATTGTATATTGAATATACGATATGTGTAAGGGTAAAATCACATGTTGAATATGTTATTTTATAACGGTATTGTATTTATATAATTATATTTATGTAACTGCTATTTGCATCAATAAGTTTGTAGCATATCAATAAACACACACACACACATGTATATATTGCACCGGCCAATTTTGAATTTGATAAAGCATTGTTGGGGTTGGGGAGAGGGAAGAAAAGGATATGGTTAACTGTAGTACTTACCTTCTATCACAAAAATATTGGGCCTTTCATTGGTTTTGCATATTTGGGCTTGTTTAATTTCTCTGATGTCCTATTAGCTTCCTTCTTTTTATAATACCAACACAAGGCACCTTGTGTCTAGCTACTTTGTGATTGTAGGAGGGTTTTAAATTTTATATTATATAAAGAATATATTAATAAAATAAATTTATAAATAAAGAAAATAGTTATACACGTTGCATCTAGACTACAATTTTTTTTAAATAACGACGTTTATTGTTTAATTACTTTATTATTTCTCATTTTCCAGGAATCCGAAATACATATACTACATTTGAAATTACTCTGTGCACGTGTGTGTGAATGTGGGTATGTATTAATATAATCGGTTCTGTGTTTATCATAGTTTGGTAGTTTGAATCAAAATTAAAAATTAAGTTGGTTATGCTTAAAAATTTCTCTTCTTTGCGTGTTTATGCATATTTATAGATGAATTTTTCATCAGTAGAAGATGAAATCGTATTAAATTTTGTGTATGTGTGTGTTTATGTATATATAAATATTGAAATTTGTAAATATGGAAATATCAGGTCTGGTCGCTTACATTTTTCCTTTCAGCATAAGAGAAAATAATAAAGTCCATACTTTTCGGGTTGAATGGGCTATAGGTCATGAATGCTTGATGTCATGTTCAAATACACTATAATCTTGAAGTGAGTCAAATTTAACATCGAGATTTTGAACGAGTTTTGTTTTGCAATGTTGTTTGTAAAATTTCTTGAGAGCACGTAATTTAAATGTTTTAAAAGTCATGATATTATTCTATTTGGATTATCTGTTTTTCATCTGTTTCTGTATCTTTTTTAAAATGATATGTGTAAATATATCCGATTTGCATCTAAATTTTATCTAAATTTGTTCTATTTGATCTTTTGATGAGAACTGTCGACTTTTATATTTATATCTATTTCTTGATAAATAATTTGTTAGAAAAAAGTTTGAAATAATGTCTGTATCTGCCGGAAAAAAGCCAAAACAAACAGACATAATAGATCACCCATTGTAGCAATTTTTTTGCACATTATCTTAGTAGACTAATTTCACAAATACTTCTTAAACTTTGCTAAATATTCAGTTAACTATCTAAATTTGATTTACTCAATTTACTACCTCAATCAATTTTTCTTAGTCATAAACACTATCTCGTTTTAACTTCATTACTTTCGTTAGTACAACTGGCATTACTTATCACGTCTTGACACGTTTGTAGCTCTAAATTACATTATGTTTCTTTTTCTTCTCTAAACTCTCTCTCTCTCCTTTTTGCTTCTCTCTCTAAAACTAGACATGACCCACCACTTTTTCTCTACAAATCAAACAGAATCTCCCACACCCCCCTCCCCCCACCCGGCGGCTTTCTTTACTAAGAAATGGAAAATAGATAAAAAATAAAAATAAAAATAAAAAATGAAGGAGTTAAAGTTTGAAGTACTTCCTATCGTAGGTTTGAGTTGCGGTATTGTCATGTGTAGCTTAGTTGGTCGATGGGGTATGTGGTTTCAATGGCTTGGGCCATCATGTTGGTTAGGTGAGTTGCATGTAGGTGATGGTGAATGGCTAAGTTGACTCACATGGGGTATTGAGATGTTGAGAAGAAAATGAGACACGCAGCCAGATGTTGGCTCAACATGGTCAACTTGTTGGAATTCGGTTCTGGTTTGAGATGGAATTTGGTAACTCGGTGTTTGACTTCTTCTATAGATATGGATTAGTGCAAGTTAAGGGAAACAAATAGGGGAGAGAGAGAGTTCGAAAAAGAAGAAGAAATCATCCACGCCATTTTATTTAGATGGCTTAGGTACACGTGTTACGCTACTATAGGCTATTAATGCCAATAGAGCACACAAAAGTAATAGAGTTAGATGAGGTAGTGTTTAATGACCACAAAATTGACTAAAGCAAATCCATGTAGTTAATTAAATATTTTAACAAAATTCATGTAGTGCTCTTGACATTAGCCTTATCTTATATGTTCGTGATTGCGATGGATAAATCCTTATAAATTAAATCACTAACCATAACAATAACTAGTAATTATTTTGTGGAAAGAATATTCAATTTAAGGTAAAAGTAAATTGCATAAAAGAAAAAAAAAAGGGTTGTATTCATTTATAGCTCTTGTTCTCAACTAAGGAGGGCAAATAATAGACATTTCTTCTTATATATTTAGTTTATGAAAGGTTGCAGCCAATTCAATCTAATCAGAGTTGATTTTTAAAATGAATTTTTTTTTTTTTTACCAATAATGTTAATATCACTTGCCAAATTTGATATATTTAATTTTTAAAAAGTTGTTTTTAATGATCAAATGTAAAACTTTTGCATCTATAAGATGACATTAATGGTCAGTGCTAATTGATAAGATATTATAAATTTCTCAAGCAAATATTGTCACGCCCCGGAAGGTACCCTAAACGTGGCAGTCCGCCACATATAATATTAAAGCTAATGAATGACAACCTTAGTCATACAGGAGCTTCGATATCACATGCAAGGCGTGCTTCCAAGATAGTAGGAAACTCACAGGGGTATTATATTTAAGTAGATAATAAAAGCAAGCAAGAACTTATATAAATAAATATAAGATTTCCATAATAATATCTTTACATCATCTTAGGGGCATTCCTTCGCTTTAGAAGTCTTTCAACAAAATAATAACAACTATAACATAAGCCTACTATAGAGATTATTACTAGAAACTTATGTTCAAAATTTAAATACATATAGCTTCTCCCAAAAACTCCTAGTAGCTTAAACTCGTACCTGATATACAGGGCTCCTTGGGGCCAACCAAAGGTAATCATACTGTAACAAAAAGCTATAAGGGTATAAGCAAAACTAGTTTAGTGAGATAATTCCATCTACAAGACATTTCCATATAGCAAACAAGTGTTTAATCAAGCATATGAGAATGCACCAATCAAATGAATAAACAAAATACACATGATTTACTGGAAATCAAGTGTAGTATGGAATTTACGCCCTCCATGTCAAGGGTTGGGAGGTTACAGGCTCATACGACCATCAATATTTGCAGATTTAGCCCATGTGACTTTCTGGCTCCTACTAGCCACCACCACCATTTCCTCGTTTCCCTACACGAAGAATAGTCGTGAAATGAATGTGATTCACAATTATGATATGCATGAATTAAATCCAACATATATTTAACCAAATAATGTTTAGTTCAAGTTAAAGGCGATCAACACAATTTTCATATCAATACAAGAATCACAATTTTTTATCAAACCTTCTTTCGATATTCTTAATTTATATTCAACCAATCATAATTCCAAGTCACATAATAATTGTTCATTTTATCTTTCTCTTAATTGCTAGTATTTCTACTTACAAGCACAAAACAAGGAAATGTAACTTAGTAAAGGATTAACTCACTCCATGTCGGTAGATCCTAATCGAAGTAATCTTCCGGAAAGGTAATCTTGGGTCATTCTCCACCTAAATAAGATGAAATACCCAAAATGAGTCTTTCACGAAATTTCTATTCTTGAAGATTCTAAATTTTTCTTAAAATCACGGTAAAATCGTATAAGTGGAAATTCAAACTTAAAATGGCCATAACTTGCTCATTTTAACTCGGAATTTCGCATATAATGTACCGTTTTCTACCTATTCAAAAAGATCTATCTATTTCTAAACTTATTTTCATCAAAATAAGTCGTTTAGGTTCCGAAAAAGTGGCGGACAGATTCACCACGAATTTTTATAAACTTGTTTTCCTTCTTTTATCCAAAGCTCATTTTGAAGAGATAGGTAATATAATAGCTTGTAAACCTTTGGAATGTATATTCATATATTTATTAACTCATAACAAATTTATGAAGTTAATGAAGTTGTCTCAAATTTTGAAAAAGTAAAGCCTTTAAATATTTTGAAACTTGAAAGTTTTTGAAATATTCATTTTGCTTTGAAAATATCTTAAGTTATTTATAATGAGTATTTCTTTTCTTTTCCTAAATTTTATTTTAGTAATCTCTTTAAATTCTTAAGGAATGATTTTTATTTCCTAAGCTTAGCTTCCAACACTTTTTGAAAGTAATAACACTTCTATATTTAGAGAAATAATTTCTTGATTTCTTGAGATCATTTTAATGAAAAGAATTTCTATCATTGAAGTTGTTGTAAAATCTTTGTTTACTTTAAAAAGTCCTTTTTATGTTATGTATGTTTACAAAATTTCTTATGAACTCCTCTAAGTTTGTTAAGATGACTTCTTAGTTTTAGAAAAGTTTGTTTCCTACTTTTATTTATAGAAAAGAATCTTTATTTTAAGAAAACATTTCCTCATTTATTTTGTTGAGACAAAAATCATTATGTTCATACATGAATATGGATCATAAAGTTATGGAAACATAAAGAGACATAATAACTTGAAAGAATAAGCTAATAAAGAAATAAATCAAGTATTGGAACCTTAGCTTCATCAAGGTATCCCGGGACTAAGAAAAGACTAGTCCCAAAAGAGAAAGAAAAATGTTTTGACTTGATGAAGACAAGTCTAAGACTAGAAAGACTGGTCTTAAGAATAACATGAAAGTAAATAAATTGCAAGGAAGTAAATAAATTGCAAAACAATGAGCTTATATGCTCTAAATAATATATATATAGTTATATAGATATATTAGATAGTTATGAACATAAAAACAACATAAGGAAAGTAGATTATGAATAAAAACAAAGTATGAACCTATTGTTGCTTTCTTAACATTCATGGTTTTAGAAAACATACACTAAGCTCATACTAAGTAAATGAACATATGGAAGTCTCGAAGAAAATTTACCTAAAAGAACTACAATTGAGAGAGCTTCTTGAGAGGAATTTATTGGAGAGATTTTTGTAGAGTAACTTTAGTAGAAGAGAGGTGTGAAAGAAGTGGAAGTATGAGAGGGTATTTATAGGAAAATGTGAGAGATAATTTGTGTTAATTAAATAAATTGAAAATAAAACAAATGGGAAGAAAGAGAGGGGTGGCTGATGCTATTTTGAGAGGAGAGAGGGAGTCAAAATTTATTTTTTTGTCTTTTGATTAATTAAAAGTAAGATATGAAAGATGTGAAATTGTATTGGAAATGAAAATGTGTAAGAAATAGAGGAATGGGTTGTAAGAGTAGGTTGTAAGAAAAAGTAGAGATAGATAAATAGTGTAGAATAGTAGTAAATAGAGTAATGTAAAGTAGACATGATAATTTAAGTACCGGTAGTAAGAAAATACTCGTATAAATGCGATATCTGATATTTTTAGCTACCGAAAAATTATGAAATTGATATTTTTGAAAATCTTATATTTTTATGAGTCTAATGGTATATTCGGAATATTTTTACTATTCCGAGCTCCGAGACACGTTTTTCAAGAACTGTGTCCGATCGGGTTTAAAACGAGTCGTGGTTTTACTAAACTGATCTTTTTAGGCTTCTTTGGATAATTACGAACTATTCTACTCACTAAACTCTTTCTTACTCCCTTAGGGTTTCTTAAACAGAAATGCCAGACTTAAACGGTTACGGTAAACTAGGATTTTGTTGACTTTAGAAATCCGGTTGACTTCTAATTAGGGTTTAAGCTTTAATTTGAATTCAAAACTTCGAGGGTTTACAAACATTCCATTGCATGTATTGATTAACACTTTCAAACTTTGCCTATAAAATTGAAACTTCTTTTTATACCAGGAAATGATTTTGAGATGAAACAAATCTTTTATGCTAAGAGCATCACCATCACTAGCTTATTGGCATTGGTACCTAGGTAAAAGAATCTCAATTTCGATTCTTTAAGGATAAAGTGCGGTCCTTAGTAGAAATTGGGGTCCTTTAGTCGTAATTGAAGTGTACAGTTTTCATTATGTGGGACCTATAAAATCATAATGAAATATAGGAAAAAATTTTAAGAATAAAATGGTAAAATCCATAAAAAAAAAAGTGAGGCTCATATCGTAAGGGCATTATGGAAACCAATAGCAAGTTGAATGCTCTAATAAAAAGATAACAGCAAAAGGCGCAAAGCTCAAGTAATGGTGAATCATGGCATGGTACAATATAGCCCTGTCTTACATAATCCAAGGCGAAGAAAGCTATACCTACAAAAATGGAAAAATAGGCAATCGAACGACAAAAGCATAGGAAATTCCAATTTCATGAAAAGCATCTGTGCTGTGTAGGTACGAACAACTCCCTCACAAGTCACATGATCGTTCAAATTAAATTGCATTGATGATTCATTTTTTTCAGACGCTAAATGTCTGACAATTTGTCCTTGGAGGTCGATCCCCATGTAATGTTATAATTCTGGTTTAGTTTGGCTGGAGCGTATCTATTCCCCCTCAGATGTTTAGTTACATTTTACCATCTTAATATAGGATAAAGCGAAAATGCATGTTGTTAACTCCTATCTTTTTATCCTTTTAACACCAAAAAAAAAAAAAAATCCTATCTTTTTGATAATGGGCATTTGACTTTCTTTTTTTTTTTTTTCAATCAACTGCTATGATGTAGTTCTATTCAAAAAAAAAAAAAAAAGGAAAGAAAACAAAAGAAAAATTGAACCTATTTCATCTTATTAAGAAAGAAATATTCATGTCACTATAATACAACAACCTAACACATTTTTTTTCTTTAGTTTTGAAATCCTCTAGAATATTTCTTAAAAGGCCTTTTGCTCTCCTAATAATTGTTTTCTTGTTAAAAATAATTAAAAATGATTTTAGATTTTATTGTTTTATCGAAGAGTAAAATGGTAATTATGATCTAAAAACATATGTATTCATATTTTTTTAAGATTTGTGAGCTTTTATTCCCTCTTTTCCCCCCCCTTAGAAGATAACTCAATCTATTAAAGCTGAGGGTCCAGTGGAAGGGAGTTCCACTAGCTTATTATGGATCTTTTTGAGTTCGTTTTGACTACTATCTTCCTCCATTCCCTTCTCTTTTACTAGCTTATCGTAGATCATTATTTAGTGCCACTATTATCTTCCTCCATTTCCTTTTTCTTGCCGCTTCTATTTTGTCTGTGATGCTTTGTCATCCAAGGTTAGAGTTGTTTTCTTACCATCGTGAAACCTCTTCATGTAGATCAGATTGGTTGTGTTGTTGCTCTCTGTGTTCTTGGCGGATTTTCACTAGTTGTTCGCGGAATGGACTTTCTAAACTCCTTCATGATGGCTCCAATGACTTAGTCCACCATAGCAAAGTTTTTTTATCGAAGATGTATGAAATTCTATGCTTTCAAGGATGCTATCATGGTAAACAACTGTTTATGATTAAAAAGGGATAAATTATGTAGAAAAGTCATAATATCTGGGAGTAATTTTATTTTAGGTCATAATGTTTGGAATGGGTGAAAAAATAATAATATTTAGAGAAGTGTTTAAATTGTTCACCATCAACATGTGTCAATAGAAAAAAAAATTAATTAAAACGTAGAAAATCGATGCATTATGATACGTGTCGATTGTGATTTCAATTGACCTATTCCTTAAATATTGTGATCTTTTTCTAACCGTTCAAAACATTATGATCCCAAATGAACTTATTTCCAAAGATTATCGTCTTCTGATATAATTTATCCAATCTAAAAAGAGAGCTTATACCCTTGTAACAAAGATTCCATCCATCTATTGTCTCTAGTTGTGCAGGTTTCTTAATTTGAAACTAACCACAAATAAACCAAACAAATCAAACCTATGAACAATGGAAAAACCTGTTTCGTTGTCCGTTCGAAGTGCCGATCGAAGTACTTAGTGCTCGACCCTAACTTTGCTGCAAAAAATTATTGAAGTAAGTTGCAAGTGAATTTGAGTAAACTTGGCACAAATGATGTTTTTGCCTTAAAGGGTCAATATATACTCCAAAAGAGTTTCCAAACACTCCTATCTAGAGCATAAGAGGTGGAAGTCGCAGTTAGATCAGATTTAGCTGACAGTTGAGCTGATTGTGGTAACATAAATTCATTGAATAAAAACCATTCTTCTACGTACTCCAAATCATAAGATAATGACAGGTCAAGCATTTATATTTTTAATTTTTTATAATTTAGTATTTTATTTTTAAATTTGGATAAATTAGTACTTATACTTTCAAAGCATGTATAATTCAATCTTTATTAAATAATATTTTATGAATGTTTAATTTGTTGACAGAATAATGGTAAACCGAGTGCTTATACTTTCAATTTTTGATAATTTTTTAGTAGTTGAGTGCCGTATTTTCAGATTTTGATAATTTTTTGCTAAGTGTCACCATTATCTTGCTATCAAAATAAATATTTGTCAAATATTATTTATTAGAAACATTCAAAAACACATATTTATTTATTAGAAACATTCAAAAACACATACTTTGAAAATACAAGCACTTTAAAAATTAAAGTTGAGATACTAAATTATAAAAAACTGAAAGTACAGGCACTTGACCTACCTTGATCCCGCCAAATCACTCAATCTTTAATAATAACATGAAGGGAGGCTTTCAATTGCAATTTTTCCATTCTTGGACAAGTCATGCTCAATAGGTTGCAACTTCCAAGATAACTCCCGCTGAATTATTAAATCATCCTCTTTGAGATGCTGTGATTGCAGATTTAAGGGTCTAAAGAGCAGTTTGTGATCCTCTAGGAATGGAATACAAGGTTGAATCCAGACATCAATCCTATCACCTTTGCCAATTTGCCGAAACAAATCTTCCCCGATGGCTTCTTTATTTACATTACTTTGCTAAGCTCGTGAAACTTGACCTCCCTTCTTTGATTTTAAGAAATATCATTAGGAAAATAAATACTTTTAAGAAATTTAACCACTAAAGCTTTGGAGTTATTTCTGATCCTCAAAATCAATTTTCTTAAAAGTGATTTATTTCTCAGTACAATCAAACTAGATACTACCTTGTTCTTTCCTTGACAACTCTATATATTTTATATTTAGATCCTTTCCAACTGGACGGAAGACCTAAGCATTACTTTATTTATTTAAGGGGTCAATGTCAAGGGAATCGCAACATTTAATTTTGATATACTTTGAAGCGGAGCTACTAAAGAAGAGGGAAGATTTTTAAAACTTTTCTCTTCGACTTGAAACCAAGCAATAACTGTCCAAGATATGTTTCATGCTCAATTTTAAAGATAATGGGCGTCGGACCATAAACGAGTCGAGTTTAGTTGATATAATACCAAGCTCAAACTTGACTCGATTGAAAAACTCGAAACTTGAGTAAAAAATCAAATTCGTCTTGATTTAATACTCGATAAATTCGAACTTAACTTGACTTGATTTGATACTCAATTAAGCTCGCGAGCTCACTGAGCTAAATATTTTAAAGCTTGAACTCAAGCTCAGTAACTACTTGAGTAGTTCGAACTCAAGCTCGACTTAATTGTAAGTGAGCTGAATTCGAGCTTTTGCTGAGTTAAATTCGAATAATTTGCGAGCTGTCTCGACTCACTTACAACTAATTATGGGCCTAGATACACATGATGTAAATATAAAGGTTGCATTTACATCTTACCTTTATTTAATTATTTATTTTTTACCGTTATAATTGAGAAAGGAAATTTAAACCTAATTATCCCATTTGAGAGAATATCAATGCTATTAGACTATAATGACTAGCCATATTATCCTTAATTTAACTCATTAAATATGAGGTTTTTTTTTTTTTTTTGGTTGTTGTTGTTGTTGTTGTTTTGATATCAACCAAATCAACAACAAAGAAAAAATGATTTAAGATGTTAAGATCCTCATTAGATACATGGATTGTTTGTCCTATATAATGAGATTTTATGGATATTAAATATAGTTTGATTTATTTAAAATTTAAAATATTTGTATTTATAGTATCCTTTGTTAGCAAATGGAACAAATAGTATTAGTAAAGTAGTAAAAATAATTATAAAAATTTTAATTGGATATTAAATTAACTCCTTAACAAAGTTCAAGTTTTAGATTAAATTTTCATAAAAAGTTTGGGTGTCAAATTTGATATTTTCCCTTAAATTGAAATGCGACGTTATGTTAAACAGTTTAAATAAAAGATGATGTAACAAATATGTTATAACAATGTTAAACATACCTAACATCACAGCTAAATGTACATTATAACGCTGACGATGATATGGCTAAATGCAGCAATGCGCACGTGAAATGTGGCACCGCCAATGGTCATCTTTTTCCTCTGCCTTATACGTAGGGTTTTATTCATATTTTTTCCCTTGACTTTGATTCATTACGATTCAAATTGAATGCAGATAACAAATCGATTAATATTAAACAAACAAAAATAAATCAAATTTGTCAAGATTAAACTTACAAATGAAATAGTTTTAGAGCGATGTAGTTTAATGGCGGAATTATAATCCAAAGTGAATTTTAGTTTTCTCTTGAATCTAATTATGTTTCTATAAATTAAAGACCACAAGAAACCAAACACACACATCAATTTCAAACAGCGAATATTAGAATGATTTTAAACTTCAACCTTTTTCGTAGAAACCTACTTCGTTGAAACTAGACATCACCACGGGGTGGTTCCGAACCGCGAACGGCCTCGAACCGTCACCGGCGGTTCTTGACCCGGGAACCGCCCCGTTGGTGACGGTTCCGAACTGTTTAAGGACTCGCCGGAACCAGCGGGTCCAAACGGTTTGGCGTGGTGGAACCGGCGGTTCCACCGGGTCCGGAACAGCTATTTCGGACCTGGAACCGGTGGTTCCAACCTGCCAAAAAAAAAAAAAAAAACAAAACCGGAGAGGGAAATGAAAGAAAGGAGCGTGGCACGCTCGGGCTGGGGTTGAGGCTGGTTGGGGGTTTACAACTGCCAATTGCAGATATTTTATTTCCCTTTATTCTTTACTTCTTTGAACCTGTTTTTTATTTTTATTTTTTTGTAAGCCTCAAGAAATTCATCCGAAGAGATTGTAACCAAAGGGAACATCCATCTATCGTGATATCTACATACTGCTACGGTGTTTTGTACATTGGCTAGTTACATTTTCTTCTACTGCGTGTCTGTTCTTTTACCTCCCATCTTTTTTGCAACTTGTCTCAATTTCCTCTATTATCTACTCATTTTCTTGTCACTTCTCATTCTATTGTATAACTTAACTGATTACAATTAATCCCATCAGCATTGCTGTATTTGTACTGAATTAGAGTCAGTCGCCATAGATTATAAGAAAAGAACTGACAATGTTCGAAAAAATGGTCCAATTGCCCATTTGACAGCAGATGAACATCAATTTGACTAAACATAACGAAAAAAAAAAGAAAAAAAAAACAAAACATAACGAAACAAACCAGAAAAAAAAGGGTTCACGTGGAACCGAAACCGGAACCACCAGAACCAGCGGTTCCTTGGAACCGGGAATCGCCCCGGCTTTGGCGATTCCGGTTCCGATTCCCCGAAATGTGGAACCGTAAACCGGCGGTTCCGGTTCAGGTCCGAAACCGACCCGAACCGTGGCAATGTCTAGTTAAAACCATTACTATTTCAAGAGTAAAATTGAGTGAAATTGACCTCATCAATCAATTCTCTCTGAAACTATAGAAGCCTTAAAATGATTTTAAAAACACTCCAATTCAATTCGAATCAAGCAGTTTTTAAGTTGTACACTTTTATCTGAACCCAGCCTACTTAAACACCATGCCCACGGTGCCAACCACCACAAATTAATGACTCCATGAACACCTACCCTCACCCACGAAGTCATTAAAAGAAAAAAATTGGATAAGAAGCAACATTGCAAACATATTGCCGCGGCCCCCCTCCCCTCTTATGATTGTCAGAAGCGTGATTTTATTATTAACTAGGATGCATAGAATTGTACAAAATAGTAAAAAATCAGTAAAATCATAAACATGTAGAATCATACGCCTAAATTCATAGTTCGACCTAAAGGTTGCACCTAATCAATTTTACATCTATTTCAATTAAAAAAATATATAAAAAATTTTAAACTTGTAAAATCATGTATATATATATATGCATATATAAATATATTGACTAAAGCCGAATCGAAGAAGGAGAAAGAACCCACATCAAAACACTTAACGCGGGTGTTTAACGTGGGATATTCATCTTTCAGATTTTAAAAACACACACTTACACACCCACTACTAATGTAGAAACGAGTATTTGACTTACAATTTTGATAATTATGCTCTCTCTCTCTCTCTTTATTTTTTATTTTAACACGCCACGTTAGATAAAACTAACAGCGTCATAACCATCATCTTCTATTATGACCATTTAATTCAACGTAAGGTTGATCCTCTGGATTAATCATTTAAAATTTTCGTGTTTACTAAAGCCAATCCCAAACAATTTTTCCACTCCAGGGATTTGAGCATTTTGACTCAACATCATTACGCTAATTAACACCTCAAATCTTCTGGCGATTAAACACTATATCACTCAAAGAGCTAGGGGTACGAAGAAATTCTCAAACGCCCGATCATGAGAACATCCTTGATAAATGCAAATCAGGTCGAACCAGGTTAGCTGTTGCTGGTGTTGCTAGTAAGTGGTCGCCAGGCGTAGCTGACTATTTGTGGTTGTAGCCAGGACGGCAACCGAGTTGAGTGGGTCGAGGTTGCAAGTTACCACCGTGAGGTAATGAGGTTTCCACTAGTTGTCGTTTAGAGTACGGTAGACATCATCATGAGTTGGTTCGGGTCCAGAATCTAATTCGAATCATTGATTTTTTATTCCAAAATTGGTAGAATTGGAGCTGAACTATTAAGACCCAGTCTGGATCCCGGTTCTTGAGAATTAGTGGTTCTCACTATCTATTCTAGTTCCTATGTAACCACGAACCGTGAAATTAAAAAAAAAAACAATAGAATAACTTTACTCAATTTAATTAGGAAAAAAAATATAAAACAAACTTTAAATTGAAATAATATTGAGCCTAACAATAATTGTTTATAACCCATTAGTTAAAATAAATTATACAGTTATGTCTTGATTTATATATAATCATTTGCACTTTTTAGTTTTCAGGTTAACAAAATGACACTATAAGATATTCAAGATACAAATAAGTTCCACAAATACAAGTCCCATATTGTTAAGAATGAAAAGTCTATTTTAATTAGAAGTTTATATAAACTCAACAACACATAATTTTAAATATATTTATTACTTTTGTTGTTAATAACAATACATTAAATATCGTTAATAAAAAATATAGTTTAATATTCACATGAAAGTAGTTTAAATATTTGTTTTTAACAATAATTTTATTATAATTTTCTTTTCTTCTTTTTTCCTCTTTTTTTTTGTGGCATGAAACTGTAAGAACGGTTAGTTCTACCTGTTCTTGAACTAGTAATACCAAAATCGTTGGGTTAGGCAGTTTTGAGGTGGAACCATAAGGACTTACCAAAATCAACGAGTCCTTAGCTGGTTTGGACCAGTCATCCATGGGCTGGTTCCCAATTAAAAATCATCGTTGACGAGTTAAGTCGGTTCCCATGTCTAGAGTTTGTGTTGCCATGGTCGAAGATCACAATTAAAGGGGATTCTAAGGGTTTATTTTTTCTTTTTATCTCATATATATTAATTATTGTTATCAACTTATTGTATTATTTATTTAACATATTGGATAATATCATGTTTAATAAACTAATGTGAACCAATCATCCATCGATATGCATGATTGACTTATGTGTAATTATATGCCACAGTTTGCGGAGTCTTAATATCAGAAACACAGGTACATAAACTATTAAAGTGTAATATACGTATTTACCATACAATATATAATACATATGGCAATGATATATTTTCAGAATCAAATAAATCTTAATTAAGTGAATAACATCCGGTATGCATTTGAAGGAGATTTGTAGTCGTAGATATTTATGCCTAATTATGTTGACGCCTTGAAGGTGAAAAAGCAAGAGAAAAAAAAAATGTACTTTAAATTGTTATCTTTTTATGATGTCAATTTTTCTTTTAACCATAAATAAATAATAGCAACGGAAAAAACAAGGGGGCAGAGAGAAAGAAAGAAAGAGTAGATTTTTGGTAGGAGAAAAAAAGAAAAGAAAATTACATGTCTGAGAAGGATGTTTATGACAGGCAAGAATCAAGATCCAATCAGGCGGATCCAGGAGTCTAGAAAGTTAAGAAGGATAAGGCTTTGATAATGAAATCCCGTTTTAGACGGTCAAAGGCTTTTTCTAGGTCGAACTTCCATATCATATACCCAGTCTTTCCTTTTTTGGATGATGACCTATGCATGATTTTCTTGCATAAGGGTAGCATTGTCGGCAAGATAACGCTCTGGTACTAGGCTTGCTTGTTTGGAGCGAAGAAGTTCATCGAGGCAAAGCCCAACTTTTGGACGAAAATTTTTGTAAGGATCTAATACACAGTGACACAAAGGCTGATACGCCTAAAGTCACTTGGTTTGCAGGCACCAACTTTCTTCGAGATAAGGACAATTAAAGTTTTGTTGAGGTCATAATGGTTATCAAACTCGAAATTCCATCTAGAATTATTAAGGTGTTCGTAGAATCAACATATAGAATCGAAATATAAATTTTAAAAATTCAATAACCAATGTAAATTTGCTTGTAAAAGCTACTGATTTACTTACATTACTATAAAACTATAGATAAATAATGGGAATAAAGAAACTCAATATTAGTTTTAGTTTCATACAGTCAAAATGAAGACATAAGACCAATCATTTTATGTATTCAAAATCTTTCTCGTGTATACTATAATTTAAATTTTGTTTTTAAGTTTTACCCATCACAATGCAATCCTGATAATTATATTAATTATTTATATTTACTAATAATTCATAATCTATAATTATTAAGACATGTTATAAATTTTGCTCAAATTATCATCTACAAGGCAACTGCTTTTGTGCAATAATGAGTATCTTCATATTCATCAAATATTTGTGTTAAAAATTATTAAATATATGAGCTACAGATAAATTACATACAAAATATTTATAAAAAAAAGATAAAAAAAAGAACTCTATATATTTGATCAATTTTCATTTCAATCGTACAAAATACATCAGAGTATATAATCTAAAAGAAAATAACCCTCTAAAAAGAAAAGAAAAAAAAAATCTAAAATTAGATTAGCTTTAGATATAAACATGAAGAACCAACCCAAAAGTTTCCAAACTTAAACATGTTAAAGTATTTGCTTTTTCAAAGTTTAAATAGAACAAAACAACACTTTTGATTCTACTCCGATTTTACTCCAATTCTACAACCGATTCTATCATCAATTGAAGCACTGATTCTACTATATAGAATCGTAAATCTATTACGAATTTGTTCCAATAACGATTTTATACACGAGTTAAATCGAAATCATGTCACCAATTTGAAACTTGTAAAATTGTACGAATAGACTGGCAAGCTTGCAAGCCATCGAGATCAAGATTAATGCTACCTTTTCTTGATGCCATCAGAGTATTGGCTAGCAACTTCTATAGCACTTAGTCGTGAACCTTTCAATACTAGGTGATTTATTAGCGCCAATAGTTTTAACAGCTTCCCATGTGTCTTTTCTACTTATATCTTCCCCAATTTGTGTTTTGTCCAGAATCTAACCGTATTGCTATAATTTAATAATGCTAGGACAATATAATTTCATCAATTTAGACAAGTATTAGTTAATTAAAAATTAATAATTTATGAAGCGAATGTAAATTTAATACCATAAATAATCCATGTATACAACTAATATACACACACACACACATCATATATTCATATTCCATGAATTGATTTTGTAGAGAGTCATCTTGATAATTGGACCCCTAGCCTAATTTAATATCATGAACTAGTCTCTTGGACTAGTGACAAAGCTTATAAGATCTGGTTTAAAAATGAATGTCTTAAGGAGATTTGACTTGTGATCTCGAAACAAAGATCGCTGGATTAGACTCATGGCCTTATTTGGTTTTTTTATGCATGAAAAATAGACTCCAAAAATATCTTTTTAAGCTAATTTGCTTTGTTCAACTTAAATAGGCCTTAAGCTTTTTTGTATTAAAGATGGTTGTTCCAAAGGACAAATAAGCTTTTTTCATATTATGAAAACCGTAGGCTCTTTCAAGCCCACATGTAAATGCCCATGCCCATGTAAGAAAAGAAGAGATGGATACTAGCTACTGGCTCCATGAGAGAGATCCAACTGTCGAGAGTGATCCAGCTGTCGCAAGCGACGCTTAATCTCAACCATCAATCCATATGTCATCTAATGGTTAGAATTAGCCTCTAGTATCTATAAATAAGATGCTCCTCTCCTCATTTGCAATCATTTCAGATATTTTTAAGATTGAGATAAACATGGAAACATGGAAGCTTTGTTGAAATAGCCCTAAGAAAGATTAAAAAAACAAACACTTAGTCAACAAAGAATGAATCAAGAACTGTCGAGTTTATTTGATTTGATCTTCTATCACACTCGTATTCTCAAGAAATTGAGTTTGTCTATTCCTCTTCCCATGCCTTTCCTTATGTCATTTAAACACGTATCATTATTTCAAGATTCCTCTCAGGTTGAGCTACACGTATATTGCATATGATGAATTTGTTGCAATAATCTCACTATACAAATTTAAAAAGAAAATTTATTATACATAAGTATTTATGAAAATAAGTACATTCATCATATTCATTATTTGTTATACTTAAACAATATTCATTATATTGACTAGTTAAATAAATGTCAATACAAATCATTTGCATCATTATATTGACTAATCATTATACTAGAACAAAATACATTCAACTTATAATAATGAAGGGAACTATTACACAAACAACATAGAATGAATTCTTAAAATCATACCTGGCATTGACTTTCCCATGTAAAAGGTGTCCGAAAATCAACCATAACCGATCAAATGCATATAACATTATATCAGTATAAGAGAGATTACCACATATGTACTTAAAAAGATTTACAGCACTGGCTTGATGAAAAAAGTCATTTGAAAGTTACTCAAGGTACAATATCAAATACTCTTAAGTGATCATCTCAGTATCTTCCGACTAACTTTGAAAAAGGAGGGGATACCAATTGACACAAACTAGCAAAATATATCCATACATGGAGAAGGTTGTTTATGAGTAGTTTCTCTAATATCAAGATCATGTGAATATAACCAGAAAAATAATTTTGGAGAAGGCAAAGGAGACGCTAAAACTTTTATACCCTCAACAACCTTCTAGACATGACTTTTATGAAGATTGGCTTAAGAAGTTCAAGCAAAAATATGCTACCAAGTTATTTCGTCATTTTTGAGAGAATGATTCGGTTTACACATAAAACATGAAGAAGAAATTGGAGCGCATAAAGGAAAAAATATATCAGTTTCCTATGAAAGATGTTTTTAATATGAGTGAAACTAATTTTCTTTAGAGGTTACAAGTTGATTTTACAAAAAAGTAACTTGAAGGAAGAAAATATGACATAGAAAGGCTTGCAATTGTTATTTGTTGTAATGAGAATAACTCTAAACAAAATATCTTTATGGATTATTGGAAAATTTACAAAGCCACATTATTTCAATGATGTCAACATGAGCAACATCAATATCATGCCAACAAAAGAGCATGAATGACTAGTGCACTGTTTAACGAATATGTTAGTTGATTGGACTAGAAAATACATGGTAGAAAAATTTTGTTGGTGGTAGATAATCATTTAGCCCATCCAAAAGATATTGTAGGGCAACAAAATGTTGAGTTTTTTTTTTTTAATTTTTTTCCTACCTAACATGACATAAAAAAATCTAACCATGTAACCTTGGGACAATAAGAACTTTCAAGATGCACTATCACAAGAGATTTCATTGTAAGATACTAGAAAGCTATGGGCTTGGATACTTTAATCTAGAATATATTGATGTTTTATACGTCATCAATCTAGTTGTCTCAACTTGAATGATAAATGTTTAACAAGAGACAATTACAAATTGCTTCTAACACTGCAAAATTTGTTTGATGGATGAAGCAACCTCAAGAAACTTAAATGAATCAACTTCTAAAGAAGACACTCATGTGCTTGAGAAAATGATTAATGATTTCAATTATTGCAATAAAATGGATGACAATCACCTATTGAGTTTTATGAGTGAAAATGATGAATGTTTAGAAGTCTAAAACTTCAAAGAAACTGTGACTATCGTCATTGAAAATCCTATTAAAGATGAAGTTGGGGACGATTCCGTACTGTTGGAACCAATCATGCAATAGTAATCACTCATAGCAACAATAACTCTTCACAATTTTTCGATGCAATTTAAGAAGACGATATCAAAGTTTTTGAATGTGACAAGAAAAGTTAGAGACGAAATCCACTTAAATTTAAATTTCAAGAAAAAGCAAACAATAATAGATTCGTACTTTACTAAATTGACCTAGTTATATTTGTAATTTTAGAGGATTATTAATTTATGATATTGATGGGATTGTAGATTATATAAGGGTCTTCCTAAAAATTATTATCTTATTAAATTTATCAAAATTACAATTTTTGTAAACGGGTCATCGTGACTCGTAAGGATTGAAAAAAAAAATTTACAAAGTTTATTAATTTGTTGAGTATTTATTTTGGAGATTTAACTATAATAAAAGAATTTAAAAATAAAAGAAAGAAAGAAAAAAAGTTGCAAATAGATATCTTCTCGGTCCGAATTCAAAAAATATGGATACGGAACCGTCCCAAGGGGATGGCAGGGCGAGTAAGACCTACGGACCCACCGGTTCACAGGGCAGGTCCTACGGATCTAACCCGCATATTTAAAAAAATTTCCACAAGTAAAAAAAATTTTAAAACAGAAAATTTGAAGGCTCTCTTGGATCCGTTGGGCCCATCGGGTCTTCGAGATGAACCCCCACAAGGTCGGTCCAACCTGCCTCATATGCCCCGCTATGGCCTATTCTCTCTGAATCCCGGTTCAGACCCGACTCGAGGAGATGTCTAGTGGCGAACAAACTCAAAGAAACTAGGGTCGATTTATTTTATTTCCATTCAACTACTCCAAAATCATGGAAATGATGTGGCTGGTATCACTACATATACTAGCAAATTTATTGCACAAAAGCATATCACATGCAACAGAAAATAATTCAAGTTATCATTGAAATAAAACTTATATTGTTTGGTATTCGGTAGCATTATTTGGTCGCGAACAAGGGGAAGCCATGAACGTGACCGGAGAGGTATACGGGACCATATGTATACTTTGATATATTCAAATAATCTACAAAATTTAATCCATATTCAAACTAATATTTAAAAACCTAAGTCAATAGCCATTTTAATTTTTAAAATTTCCCATAAGAACATCATATTACATTAAGCAATAAAATCTACAACTCATAAACGAGTCGAATCGAGACAGTGCACTATCGAGCTTTACTCAAAATCAAATTCAATCCAACTGAATTTAGAATTTTAAAATCGTATCAAACTTGATGTAACATTACATAAATTTCGATTTTGACTCGCATAATACCCAATTCAATAAATTGTTTGCCAAAGGAGTGGGGATTTTACATTTTCTCACAAGCCCACATCCCCTGATGTTCCTGTTTAAGGAGTTGCAAATAGAAGCAGTTGCTCCTCTTCCACTGAGCTGGGCATACGTAGCAAGAGCTTCTGCAACAGCATTCATGCCTCAGATTGATGCCCGTTGAAGGTGGGATTATTTACATGATTAAAATGGTGCAACCCCTTTGAACACAATAAATTAATCCCCAATATGTATTCCATATTTCAACCCTTAAAAATGTCAATAGTTTCTCCTTTTTCTGGTAAAATGAAAGATCTATTTGTCCCATGAATCTCGGATAACCCCTCCGACAGGGGCCTGACGATTGGACCATGTGTTACATTCAGCACCAATACTTTCCTTTTTCTTTTTTTAGCCTCTTCTAGAGAGAATTACGTGTACCCTTGACACGGTTGGGAAAAAGAAAATAATAATATAATAATAATAATTTACAATTTAATTATGAAATGTGAATGGAACAAAAATAATATCAATTTCAAGTAATTTGAACTTATCTGCCATGATTTAATTTATCTTTTCAAAAAACGAGATTAGTGGAATTACATTGGATGGATAAAAAAATTAAAGATATAAATAAATATAAAATAAAAAATAATGCAAAAATAAAGAAAAGTAAAAAAATAATAAATCTTTATACTATTTTTCAAATACAAGTTAGTTTTATTTATTAACAACAATTAATGTATTATTAATAGCAGCAAATTAAATAAATACAATTTTAAAAACTTGGCTATTTGCTTATTTTAGTTGTGTTTTAATCTAGATAAGAAAATATAGCAGCAAAGCAGATTAGGCAGCTCAAAAAATAAGTATTCCTAAATATAAATATAGATATCTATAAATAAAAATAATTTTCCGATGAAAGACACCAAACGATCCTTATTCCTTTTAACATATTATAATTTATAAGACACACATATACATTCCCAAAGCTCAACTAACTTGGGCCCGCATCACACGGTTGTCTTTTTTTTTTTTTTTCAATTATTTAAAGTGGTTTCCAACAATTACATATTAAAAGTGTCCGCCATATAGGTATCGAAAAAACAAAAATGATAAAAGGAGATTACATAGCAAATTACCGCGGAATTGGGTTCAATTCCTTGGGGGTTGTCATCGAATTAAATTGAAGTCCAAGAAAATTTCCTCCATCTATTCATCAAATCCAAATCCATACCAAACAAATTCCTTAATAGACCTTCATGCTTTTAAGCATTTATTAATATAGAATAAATTAGTGACGATTTTATAATTTAGTGGTATCAATACCAATCTTTGCACTAGATTCAAATCCTTCCAGTAAATTTATTAAAATTTAATTTTAAAAGGTTTTTATTAACAAAGCGAGTTAAAGGTTATTCACCTATCTAGGTATTTTAATAAGTAAATTACAATAACACTGTTCAAGACTATAAAAACTATGGAGCAATTTCAAAATTTTAAAATGTAGTACATAGACACCAAAAATTTTAACCTTAAAATTTTTATCTAATAATTACAAATGGGTCTTTTAAATTTATATCTACATGTAATTATCATGTTAAATCAATCCCTCAGCCCATTGGAGAGTTTTCTTACCATAATTATTGTTTATCAATTGATATGAGTCAAATTGGACAATAAACTGACTTCAAAACTAAAAGTAATTAAAATTATATACTAATATAAAGACTGATTTACTATTTTATTAGAGGAAAATATTTTCCATCTCAGAATTTTCAAAGAGATCCAAGCGATGTTTTTATAAATTCAATATCTTTTCAAAATTTTTTTATAGTTTTTAATAGATATAATTTACCCATGTATATATGTGTATATGTATAATCAATACAATAGGACCATGGATAACAGCAAGATTCCCAATTAGCTTCTTCAATATTATAAGTTTCTGACGTTGTTCTTCTTTTTCCTTTTTTCTATTAGTTACCTGCATCGGTTAGGTTAGCTTATTTAGATTTTATATTTTGTTTGCTAAATTTGATTCAACTTTGTAGATATATTATCTTTAGATAATTCAATCCACTTAAGGCAATGACCTAACATCACAGTACTTATCCATTCACACAACAACCCCCCTCCCCCCAAAACACCCACACACACACACACACAAACAATTCTTATCTATTAACCTAGTTAGGGATGTGGATTGATCAAAGTGTACAGTTATCAGTAAAATTTTGATATGGCAATAATTTTTTATAAACTATTAATTATCATTGCCATTCTACAAAATAATACTAGAACTAATTCATCACTCATTTAAGCACATGACGTGTTACTACTAATGAATCTTTCTAAGCATTGCATATATTTATACTATTTGTGTAGCCGACGGATGTATATTACAATGCTCCATATTTAAAAGTATAATTTCATGTTTCTAGCACATCCATGTGGAGTAATTAGTAGTGTATAAGTATTAGTAAATTTTATACATATAAATAGTCTTTTAAAATCTATCAATTATCACCATCATTTGTCAAAATAACAGCAGTACTTGCTTAACATACTTATCTAAATATGTGGCGTGCTAGTTCTAATGAATCTTATTCACTACTAGATGTATTTATACTAGTTTATGTGGTCAATCAACTTATATTACAAAAACCTTTTCTTAAAAGTATTTCATATTTCTAGATACTATTATAAGAACAAGATAATTGGTAAGAAACATGAATAGCACGTTCATTTTGTTAAATATAAAAAGCTTGTAATAGAATTGCTATTAATTAAAAATAGAATCATATTGTAATGGCCTATTGCATTGTCCAATTAGACAATCAAGCACCTGAGGGATTGATAAGTGATAAAGTTAAGTGACTTTAATATATTACCCTTAGGATAAAACATAAAAGAAGAAAAGTCAGCTACCAAAGCTGGGGTATACAAAGTTAGTGGAGATGGTGGATATAAACAAACATTTTGATGAAATTTGCTCAATTTAGTGTTGATACTTGTGTGAAATATTGATAAAGGTGGTGGATATAGAAACATGTGCCATGGATCTTTAACAATGCATATAACCATAAGTCTTATGGAATGGAAGAGGCCGTGGGTCACTTGCGTCTGGTGGCCATGGCAAGTCTAATGGGTTCAACAATAGATGATCGTAGTGATGTAAGATGGCAGCAGAAGTGAAAAATAGATTGTATTAAAAATAATAAGAAGATAATATGATTCCACCATATCATGATTGAATTTTATAACCTCACACCATAAGGTGAATTTTATGATGGTCTAGCATCATCAATGAAGAGAAAGACACACATCTCTGAAAAAAAAATATTTTTATTAAAAATATCAATAATATCTCTTACAATTTAACCTATTTATAGGTTAAAATAATATCTGAATTAAAAGGTTTGATATCTAAAATAAGATACCAATACTACCAAATCTTAATAAAATCAAATCTATTGAAATAAGATATAATAACTAGATCATATCTATGTAAATAAAACAAAATCTTTCATATCTTCCATATTATTTTCTTGATCTGCATTATTCCCCTCTCTTAAAAAATTCATAATATTTCCACTTGCCTCAACCCAAATTGATCATCAACTAACTTCGAATCTCCTTTTGATATTTCAATAATGTCAAAATAAATTGAATTACCTATAAATAATAATAATAATAATAATAATAATAATAATAATAATAATAATAATAATAATAATAATGAAGTGATAGAACATGTTTTAATAGTTGGTTCAAAAGATTGATCTTTTTTTGTTGGCTCAATCAACAAATTAACTTCTTTGAAAATTTTGACCTTCCTATCTAATTTTGAATTAGCACGGAATATCTCAAATGTTGAATCTTTTGTAACATCCCTATCTTCATCACTTTCAATACATTTTTATTGCTTTTTATATCGATTCCTTCACATTCATGTCTCTCTGATTCTACCTTGTTTATATGAGCTTCCATTGGAGTCTCTTCAAACTCACTCTTTACAACATCTTTAAACTCATCCTCTACAGCCTCTATAGTCTCATCCTCTACAGCCTCCAGAATCTCATCCTCTATAGTCTTTACAATCTCCAATTCTTTCTCCTCATTGACAATCTCCTCTATAACATCAAGAATATTATTTTGAATTTTCTCAATTTCTCGCTTAGTTTTAAGGGAGTTGTGCTCTGTGATGTTTTCGTGGGCATTGTCTGAGGTTAGAATTGTAATTTTGACAGATTTTTTTATCCACAAGCAATTCATGAATTCTTGGGGTACCAAAACAACGATAAGGACATTGAAGTTTGGCAACCTAGACTATCTAGTTTAGCATTAATTTCATCTAATATAGGAATAAACTTCTTACAAAAATCAAGAAAGAGAGATTCCATGTCATTAGACTTTTTGTGTGACATAATGAAAAATTGTCTTCTTTGCTCCTAGGAAAGAGTGTTAATGTCAAATCCTAAGAAGAATAAGATAGTAAGTTCTTATACTAAATAAGATGTGGGACAACAAAAGTAGAAAATAAAGAGATTAAAAATAACAAAAAGATAGTTTGGTAGCCTCACATTACCAGCGAAATTTTGATGATGGCCTCACACCATCATTAAATTATATGGCCTCACACCACACGATGAATTTTATGATAGCTTCATAACATCAACAAAGAGAAAGACATCACACCTTTGAAAATAAATAATTTTATTAAAAATCTCAATAATTTCTGTTCTTGTCTATTACAGCTTTACCTACCTATAAGATAAAATAATATCTGAACTAAAAGATTTGATATATAAAATATGATATCAATTTTATCAAATCTTAATACAATCAAATCTAATGAAATAAGATATAATTACTAAATAAAATCTATCCTAATAAAATAAAATCTTCCATATTTTTTTCTTGATCTAAATCACATATAAGGGTGCAAATGAGCCAGGCCGAGCTGGGCTTTTGCCTGCTCGGGCTCGGGCTCGGCTCATTTATTTTTTAACGGGCTTGAGTCGAGCCAAGTTTTTAACGAGCCTGGAATATGCAGGCTCAGGCCCAAGCCCGTTAAGCTTTTTCAAGCTCGAGCTCAGCTCATTAGGCTTGTTTAGCTAAACAAGCTAAGCTCGGGCTTGGACTCGTTTAGTTAAACGGGCTTGAACTCGGCCCGTTTAGTATATATAATTTTTTTTAATTATATTTATATATTAAATTAATATAAATAATTTTATATAATATTATATATATAATATAATATCAATATATATATATATTATATTAAATGAGTCCTTATTAAGTCCGTTTACGAGCTTAGCTCGCGAGCCCTTAATGAGTCTATTCACGAGTTTGGTTCGCGAGCTCTTAACGAGTCTGCTTGTTTAGCATATATAATTATTTTTAATTATATTTATAATATTAAATTAATATAAATAATTTTATATAATATATATTAATAATATAATATCAATATTTTATATATACATATATATATATATTAAAAAGCCCTTATCAAGTCCATTCACGAGCTTAGCTTATGAGCCCTTAACGAGCCTATTCACGAGTTCGGTTCGCGAACTCTTAATAAGCCTATTCGCGAGCCAGCTAGCTAGCTTGAGGACAAGCTCAGGCTCGGCTCGTTTAGCTAAACGAACTAAGCCGAGCCGAGCTTGAGTAGCTCGCGAATAGCTCAACTCGTTTGCAATCCTCATTACATAGACTCATAATGGTTGTGTGCATGGTCTATGGTGGTGGTCTGTGGGTCTATATCTACTTTGGTGTGGGCATAAGCTACTAAAAGAGGAAGAAGAAGAAAGTGGTGGTGGTTTGTGGGTCTATATCTACTTTGGTGTGGCCACATGCAAGTAAAAGAGGAAGAAGAAGAAAAAGAAAAAGGGTAGTTAGTGAAGATGGCCAATGCATTGCTCTTTAGATGTCTAAGTTATGACTAGCTATTTAGTTTTTCCTAGTGATATTGCTATTATAGGCTTTTATAAGTGTCATGCTATAATAGCAATTCTACTAAGAGTGAAGGGAGATTGGAATTAGTCAAAAATATATAACTTCATCACTAGTCATAGATGCAGAACTTGATCACTTTATTCTACGACGTTCATTTCGATGATAATTTCATTTTCAAGAAATTGAAATCAGTCAAAATGATGTAGTCTCACCATTAATTTCATCTGGATTTCAAAGAATAAAATTTCACTAGGAATGGACAAAATGGACAAGAAGAAAGAGGCAATAGGATGAAATCAATGGCTTTAGAGCATGGGAAGCACGGTGTCCTTGGGTCTTTTATATTTGGGATTGCAATTATAATTTTGAACCCATAGGTAGTAATTTTTTGTTAAAGCGAACAGTTTTAAAAAATAAAGTTGAAAGATCTTAAGAAAGAAAAATTTCTTAAAAAACTAATGTGGCTTTAGAACCTCAAAATGGGATTTTAACAGTAAAGATATTCTAATATGGTTAGTGCACATTCTTTTAGAAGATGAGAAGACTATCTTATGAGTTAATCAGAAGACTTTTTTTCATTATCTTTTAGGTAAAAAAAAAAAAAAAAAAAAAAAACTTCAACGTAAGACTTCGATATCATTAATTCAATGAAAGAATCTTTTTTTTTTTCCTTTTTTAGTATGTTGATGGCATGTTTAGTAAGGAAAAATGAATTTGGACAATACGAGGTTATATTCCAAATTCCATGTTTGAAAACCTTGTTTTAAGAGCCAAATGAGAAGGATGAGTTTTGTTTTCAAAAGAGAATTGGTCTGTTTGTTTTGGCTTTTTTCCGGCAGATACAGACACTTTTTCAAACTTTTTGCTAATAAATTATTTATCAAGAAATAGATATAGATAATAAAAAGTTGACAGTTCTCATCAAAAGATCAAATAGAATAAATATAGATAAAATTTAGATGCAAATCGGATATATTTACACATATCATTTTAAAAAAGATACAGATACAGATGAAAAACAGACAATCCAATCTGCTTGTAAGAGAAGAATTGATTTTATTCTACCTTCTTTACTAGAGATTTACAAAAATGGGATTTTTACATATTATACCTATTTGTTTCTTCCACAAATTGAGAACATTTTTATTAATATCACTATTATATATGAATAAAATGAACGATATCGTGGACAATTCTATAACTAAGGAGAATTTGTCATCCCGATTCCATTTAATTCCATTTTACTCTATTTCATTTTAAATTATTTTTATAGACCGAAAATGACATAAGAGTTATTCACTTTTATCTATTAAGACTCCTATAGTTGGTAGCAATATTTTGTTTTATAATGAAATGGATCAAGTGCAAAACCTATAATATATAATAATTGAAAAGAAAAGGGGGTTTCTTTATCTAATATCTGGTCTCTTTGCAAATCAAATATTATTAAAAATAGTCTTATCACTTAAAGTAATGAAAACTAAATGGTATCAAAGTTAATATATATATACACTAAGAAAAATATACGAACAAAATAAAACAATATTACTCTGTTATTTATTTATTTTTTTATGTGTTCAGTCGAGATTAGTGATGTTTTGAATAAAAGATAGATCGGTGTTTTTATTATAATAAAGAGCTAATAAAATCTAATCTAGACTACAGATTTATTAATACTAGATTCAATTATGTATTGATCAAGCACTAGTGACATGTCTACCTTTTGATGTTTCTGAGATGCACTTTTTGTAGTTTCTCATATAGGGTTAGGTTTGACCTTAAGTTGCTTATAGTTAACAGTCGGCACGATGGGCCCTTAAAAGGATGTAGTGCACCTTAATATTAATTAGTTAATGAAAACCCCATCATCATGGAGAAAAGGTTTTGTCAGTTTAATTTATAGATTTGTCACTCATTATACTATGAGCATTTGTGAAAGTGATGAATAGGATTGAAAGGGTTCACATTAAGTTGAAGCTCATTCAATTTTAGAATTTTAAGATTGAACTGAATTCAAAAGTGACTTAACAGAGTTTAGATTTATAAACTTGTTTAAGTCCATAATTTTCAAATTTAAATTCGACACAGTAAACTATTTAAATAACTATATGCAAAACTTAGAGGAGAAAGTATCAATCATTCATTTTATATTTAATTTTCTTTCCATTTCCAACTCACCATGTAATATCACATTCTTCTTATTGGTAAGCTCAACCAAAAAACACATCTACCTTTTTATGCATTTATGAAGTTCTTGTTGTGAAAAAATTAGACACCCTTAAGGATTTGTATCCACAAAATAATGTAGGATTTCACTTAGCTTTCCACGATAGTTTGGCTAGAAGTGCCAAATTAAACAAATGTAGGTCTATCAACCCTATACCACCTATACTTAGGAAAGCAAGTGTTTCCTAACCTACATAGTAAACCTTACCTTCACCTTTTTGTTGTCCCTACCAAAACTGCACCATCAAACAATTAATTTCATTACGTCGCTTTGGAGGATGCTTAAAACAACCAATAGGGTAACAGTTTATTCACTTCATTGTATGGAATAAAGAAAGAATAGAATTCCAATTCAATATTAATGTAATAGGGTTATAATGACGATTACAATGTTCACTTGGTGTAAATAATAAAATAAGTAATTATTGGAGTAAAATGTAAAATATCTATAATATCCCTTATTTATATTATAGAGAGACAATAGTTGTATAGGTGATATTTTCAAGACATTGGTATTTATTACAAAGTTGGAAAATAAAGCATTGAATCGCAATTCATGGGTATGGAGGTATAAATTGCTATTCATCCTTTTACGTAATAACAATTCATTATGGATAGCCATTCCCTCAAGTGAACACCAGAATAATGATTTTACATTGAATGAGGAAGGAACAAATGACCATTCATGTCAAGTGAATGGGCCATAAGTGACAAATTGAAGATCGTACAAGTTATAACTTTTATGAGAATTTCCCTTCTAATAGCACTAGACAAATTTATGCTTCCACTAATATTATTTCACCATAATATTATCTATCACAAATTTCAAAGCTATTTTCAACCTCCTTGAAATAGTTTGATCAACTAGATTACATCCTGGATTTGTCATCTCTTTTATCTTTAAAAAAAAAATACTATGTTGCATCTATTCTAAGCAAGGCTATAGGAGTAATAGATTGTAAAAAAGAAAAAAAATTACATCTTGTACAAAGACAATATGCTAGAAATATCTATACATGTTAAAATCTATTGCATCAAAAAAGAACAAAGAATTATCAACAATTATACGATGCTACACCATAGGACAACCCCTTTCAAGTCTTGATCCCTCAAGTAGATCTTAGTCTCTTAATTTAATAAACTCTTTGGTTAACACATGTCAATCATCATAAATGAATAGGATAAATAGGGGATCTTCTTGTCTTAATCCTTAGGTCAATTTAACATGGCCTACATTTTTCCCATTGATCATCATTGTATAATCTACTAAATTCGGAGAAGCCATTATTTAGTAAATCCATTCAAAATCTAGTACCAATAATGAAGTACCTCTCTCAAAAGGTTTTATTTTACGTAGTTGATTTATTCTTATTGATTTTAAGGTACAGCCATATGATTTTCCTTTAAATCTATCCCATGAAACCAATATGTATACTGAATCAATTTTCATGAGATATAAGCACTTTAATCTTTATATATGAACTCACTTATAAGTGATTACAAACAATTTACAATGACTCTAAGGATTATCTTGTAAAGAAAATAACACAAATTTATAGCCTTAAAAGTGAGTGGCAAACTCATGTTACAACTTTAAGTATGAATTCTAAATAGGTTCTATTTAAAGGCTTAAGAAATATACAATTAGTGAGAAGAAACATTCAAACAATGTTTACAAAAGTAGCATATACGATGTGTTAATAACTTTGATTGAAAACACTTACAAATTTGTTTGGCCCCAATACATTCAAACAACTCATTTGAAATGCTACATGACACTTAAACTCTTATTTACACGACCCTTAAACTCTTATTATCTTCCCTTGTAAGAAAAACTAGGTTCGTCTACTCTAAACATTTAGTACGGTATCCCCTCGATCGCCCATAAACAACTTTCTATACAAAGTTTTTATAAAAGCATCAACTATATCCCTTTAATTTGGAGAATGAATTCGTTGTACTTTTATTCCTTTGATGCTTACTAAGAGTTATCTAATGAAAAAGTAATTTATCTCGATCCTTATGATTTAACCAGTTGATCCTACACAGATGATGTCAATATATTTCTTCCCCTCCTACAATTCCTTGGGATGGTGACTAAGTGCTTCCATATCCTCTTCATCAACTCCTACTTAGTCATCTTGAAGCCACTTAACTCTTTAAAAGTCTTTCAATCTATATTAATTTGGAGTTGCTACTTTGCTCCAATGTACTAAGCTCTCCCTAAAAAATTCAAAAATCCATAAGACCTATTCATACCACTCTAATTCATCATTGATGTGTGATAATATTGTCACACTCATCTGTCCTTCTTTAAACATTTGCAAACCAAAATTATCACTTGAATCCTTGGATTTAAGTGATGATTTTGGTAAGATTTAAGGAATGGAAAATGTTTGATTTGTCTAAGAAGGAGGTCAACTAAGAATTAGACCCCAAATCCCTTTTTATTCACTTCTTAACCAATAATCCTATATATCTTTAATTAATCTAGGTATAACGTTGGTCTTGAAGACCATGGTCATGCAATTAAGAATCAAAAGCTTTTTTTGAAACTCCTCCGTTTACCTTCAAATTTAAACTCTCCTTTGAAATTTTGTCGTGATCCTTCATAACCTCACTAAAGTCTCTTGTACATGACAAATGGATCATAAAAACTATGATAGGTAACCTTTTCTTATTCACAAACTCCATTAGTGAATAGATATTAGACATATAGGCTCCAAAAGAGCCATTAGCAAGTTTGTCATTCGTAACAATCTAGTCATTATTAGCCTTAACAACTTATGCAATCACTTCATTAATCCACCACAAAACTAATTTTTCAAATAACCTTTTTAGTTTCATTCTCATTCTCCTAATTTGATTCACATAATTTGTTGAGTAGCAGTAGTAGTTGTTGTTGTTGTTATTGTTGTTGTTATTTCATTTTAATATCCATAAGAAGAAAAACAATGCATGGATTATGCTTATTTATGAGTCTTGATAAATTGTGGGCTGTCCTAGTGAGAATAACTCCTTAGCGATTCTAGCTCATAATTATCACGGTGCCCTTGTAGCTATTAAAAGCTAGCCACCACCACCTTTAGTTGCTATGGTGCCAACCCTTTTCAAGCCTCTAGTATTCCTCTTCATTTCGAAAGAGAAATCTACATCTAGCTTAAAAGGTTCATCATCAATGTATAACTTTTTAGGATACTATATTGCAACTTCATTTGCATCTCTCTCTAAACTCACATTATAAAATGCTTTAACCATCCTTAGAGGGAATGACATCATCATCTTTATATACATATTCCTCCTTTGATTGTTCATGTATTTTAGTAGGTTCTTTTGTAATGATCCTTAAGAGGGAAGCCCATATGATGAATAAAGGAAGCTTCTTCTCTACACGTCTAATTAAAGGGTAAGAGGTATATTAAGGTAAGATGTATTTATGTGTGATGAAGGTTTAACACTAAGAGAAGACTAGATAGGAAGCTTTTTGTTGCATGTTATAACATTGCATGTAAAGAGACAAAAAGAGGTGATTGGGGAAATCTTACTTTTGTAAAACAAATGATGACACGCGTTGATAACTGAGGGGAGGATGGGAATGTATGGTGACTTATTAGCATATTAACTATAGGAGTAAATTATATCAAAATGTATTAATGTTTGGGGTAAGTTCATTTAACGTAATAACATTTCACAAAATAAGTCAAATAAGATATCAATAATTGGCAATTGAGTAAAATTAATTGAAAATTAATCTAAACGTTGATACCTTAAATAAACTTTACGAAACGTTGATACTTCTTTTGATTCACTTTGCAAAACATTGCTTCTTCTTTTTTTCACCCATTCAAAATGTTGATACTTTAAATGGACTTACCCCAAAATGTTAATACTTTATAATATAATTTACCCTATTAACCAAATGGTTAAAGTAAAAAAGTTATGGTTAAAAGGGGAAGCTTTTGTGGGAATAATTGTAGGTTACAAGGTTTAGGTTAAGAGACATAATGAGTAGACGAGAAAATGTTTGTGAGACTGCATGTGAGATTTTACTACAAATAGATTGTTGTGTAAATGAAATGGGCAAAGACCACCACCCCCATCTTCTTCCACAAAGAAGCCCCCATATCTACATTTTTAAAAACTTAAATGCAAAATCCAACATGTATACCTATAGATCTCCACTAAAGATAAAAACCATTATCAAAGCTAAACTTTTGCTTATACTGCTTTGCTAGATAAGCAAAGCGAAATTCTAATAGTTATATATATCTTTTGCCTACTCCCATACTAAATAATGACTACAACTCTTCTTTAACAGGTAAAGAAATGGTTGATCAATAACATAACTATCAAAAAGCTTAGTCAAAGCTTATTAGCCAACTTAATTGGTTCACATCCAATCACTTTCTTAAGAGAAGCACCAATAATCTTCACATTTTAATGATTCGATTCATCTAATATTAATATTAAACCATAAACTTCCATGTTACAAGTATTATGCCCTTCCTCTATTAGGAAAAAAACACGGTTAAACACCAACTGAAGTTGCTCAATCATCACAAATTTTATTATTCATACACTTTCAAAGGACACTGAAAATTTATTGACATCAAATGGAGTAAAAGTCTCTTCACCATAATCTTTCCACGCCTTATGAAGGATACTCATAATTTCAAGTTTATTTTAGGGTTTATTGGCAATAGTTATTTATATCAATGAATATTATTTGTTTTCAATGTTCACAAGTGCAATCTCTAGTAGAAAGTTCTTTATATTATCACTGGTGTTACCTTGAACTAGACATCCTATAAACCAGGCTTTAAAACCTAACCTAGGCTTGATGGGTGTAGGGCGCTAAAATTATAGGACCCAAAACTGTCCTAGCTAAAGGTGAGGCGGGTCCTAAACTGCAAACTTGCTATGTCCAAGCTAGATTTTGTCTAGGTTCTAATTATTGAATTTTTTAAAAATAAACTAAAAAAAAATTTATTTAAATTAAAACCTAAAACTTAAAATTTAAAAGAAAATTGTGCCTAAGGAAATTATAAACTTTAACTCATTTTTATATGAAACTATCAAAGATGTAAAATTATTTATACTCAAATACATCCAATTTGAGTTAAAGTATCAACGATAAGAACTATATTAATACTCTGAAGAGGTTATGAACAAAAAATAAGTTTCACATTGTCTAGAAGTGGGTTTATTCTCTTAGCGGAACTCTATATAAAGCAACCAAATATGTTTTTTTTATTTATATTTATTTTGCGTGTGGTCATCAACAACGCATTAAATACTATGAATAGATAATAAATAATTTCTATTTATATGCAAAATAATTTAAATATTAAATGTTATTTATTTTTTAAAATTTCTATTATTTTATATTTTATATTTGTTTATTTTTACCCATGTGGTTCCACCCACTAGTTGAACCCATCTAGATGTCCGAGTAGGCGATTGACCGGGTTGAGTCCCCATTAGTTACGATGCATAGGTCAAAATGTCTACTTGGACCATCAAGGGCTCACTACTGTTGTTAATGAAACTTTAAGCTATATAACATATTAACAACCAAAGCTATAGAATTACACTAATATTAGAGGTTATTACAAAACCAAAATATAAGATGATGGGTTCCAAATTCCAATAGAATTAAGACTAGAAAAAATAGAGAACACAAATCAAGAATTACAAAAAGCAAACATGACACAGATCAATATTTAAGTATACAAAACTATACAAAAGATTAAGAAAACAAAAACAGTTAAAAAGAGAATTCAATATTTTGTAAAATAAATTAAACTAGTTACCAAGGCTTTCCAAAGTTTAAAAGACCACATATATTTTTTACCAAATTGATATTTTTAGAGCAATTTACCTATTTAGATTTAATTAATGCATAAAGTTAAAGCAAATTTGTATGGTTCGTTGAGACCAAAGGTTCAAACAAGATAAAAGAGTTTATATAAAAACATAGTGATAAAAATTTTAATCTTTATGAAATAACGTAGACCGTAAGTTTATGCTGTTAAAGATTATATGATTGTAGTATGCTTTTCGATTTTTAAAGTAGCGAAGATTAACACATGTTTGTGATCTATTCTTATCGCAACAATGAGAAGAATTAAATTAAAAAAAAAAAAAAAAAAAATGGTTACGCAACAACGCTTGAGAAGTGAGAAGTTATAACAGAAAGCATGCTTTGGTGCGAAAACTCTTCATATTTGAGATGATCTTTCTCTCATGGGAGAGAGGAAGGCCTGCCATACGGATTGGAAAAAAAATAAAATATTTCCCCCTCTTATTTGAGCAGACCAATGTAGAAAAGGTGAAAAAGAAGACAGAAAATCGATAAAAATATAACCAAGTACATATGGTGATTTGATAGCTTCAAATATATGTATCATTTATCATAAATGAAATCTCATAAATTTTTATTATCTATTAATTTGATTTTATTTACTTTTTAATGGAAAATCATGTTATTATTATAATAAGCGCTCAATCTATACATGGTTCAAATTCATAAATTTAATTCTTTCGGGATGCATTTTTTAATTTACCTTTACATTGAAATGAAAAGAAAGCTTTTTAATCTCCTTTCTCTTTTTAATTTTGCTTTCTTTTTTTCTTTTTTTGCAGCCAATTACTTTTCTTATTTTCAATTGTACAATGTAGTTATCCAAACCAAGCAAAACTCTTATGTTATTACTAAGCCAAAAAATGTGACTCAATGCTTGTAGTCATAGTTGTAATATGGTATGCCACGATGCTTATGGATTTCCAAATATTGAATTATGGAACCATTATAAGCACCAAACTTAAAACCTCCTTTATTAAAGAAACCAAGTAACTATTAGAGCTATCTGTATAGCATGAATATGTATTAAATGATCTTCCTAATTTATAAGTTTGAGAGTAATCAAACATAGTATGGTGCTTTCTATTAAAATAAATAGTGCAATATTCTTATTTAAAGGGAACATTATGAAACCCTAGAAGGTAATTAATCCAAAACAGAAGCTTTTAATAACTATACTACTAATTTGAAGCAATAAATTGGAGTAAAAGAAAAGAAAAGGAAAAAAAAAAAGATGAAGAGAGAAAAACATTGGGTTGTGTCAAAATTTGTGATGAGGTTATTATACCAAAAATGGCAAAGACAACACATTTATCTTTCCTCATCCTCCAAATGTTTGGTCTATTAGTTGGATTAGGAGCTAAATCCGGAATTAAAAAAGAAAAAAAAGGCACAAACTGGAATTCAATACCTGGTCCAAACTCAACCTGTCCCCCACAACCAAAAATTAAAAAAAAATATATTAAAAATTGTAAGAGGAAGAAGAGAGAGAAGCAACAAAACATACAATCCTAGTATCCTAAGGGAAGAAAAGAAAACAGCCAGTCATTACATTTAGTACAAACAAAAACTTTTTATGCTTCCTCCTGTCAAATGACCTTTTGTCATTCCAATCTAACAGTCCCCCACTTTCTTTCCATTTCTTCTCAAAAATCCCCAAAACCCATTTCAGAGACATTACTTACCACTGCTGAAAAAAACATACATAGATCCAACCTTTCTCTGTTTTAGAGGTTGCCTGTCCTTTATATATTTGAATTTTTTATATTCCTAAAGGAGGCATAAAAACCCAAACTTCAGTGATTCTAAAGACTACCCATTTGTTCATAACCTCTGACGTTCTTAAAAAGCAAAGAAAAATCTGGTTTTTTTTTTTTTTTTGATCGATTTAAAATTGACCCAGTTGTTCATAACTCTATATATTCCTAAAAAGCACTTATAAACCTGAATTTGGGTCGTTTTTAGAACTGTCCATTTGTTCAAAAGCTATATTTATTCTTTCCCAAAAAACAACAGAAAAAAATCTGAATACGGGTTGCTTTACAATTTGCCATTTGTTCTTGGAGTCCCGCATTGATACGGAAGTGGGAAAAGGATATTAGTCTTGTAGTTTTTGTACTAAGGGTATTGATATATGAAGCTAACGAGAGAGAAAGGGCTATCATTTTGATTTTAGAGAGAGAGAGAGAGAGAGAGAGAGAGAATGCGGATATTTTCGGTTGAAGGTGAAGAGAGAGAAGGAACATAAGCGAGAGAAATGGAGTGATGAACACAGAAAATGGTGGCATCGAGAGTTTCTGGGAAACAACAATAAGAAAATCACAAGAAGCAGCTAGAAGGAGAAGAAGAGGAAACAGCAATTTTTCACAACAATGTCTGTTGCACACGTGGACGATGATGACGTCAGCACAACCTCTGATGATGAAACATCCCATGCAGAGAAGGTCTTTCCCAACGGTGACTTCTACACCGGCCAGTGGCAGAATAACCTCCCACATGGACATGGTAAGTACCTATGGACTGATGGTTGTATGTATGTTGGTGATTGGTTTAAAGGGAAAACTAATGGAAAAGGCAAGTTTTGTTGGCCTAGTGGTGCAATATATGAAGGTGATTTCATGAAAGGTTATATGGATGGTAAGGGTACCTATACGGGTCCTAGTGGTGATACATATAGAGGTATTTGGTCCATGAATTTGAAGCATGGTCATGGTACTAAGACTTTTGCTAATGGGGATTATTACGACGGAGAGTGGAGAAACGGTTTGCAAGAAGGTCAAGGGAGGTATCAATGGAGGAATGGCAATCATTACATCGGGATGTGGAAGAATGGGGTTATTAATGGGAATGGTACAATGATCTGGAGTAATGGGAATCGGTATGATGGGACTTGGGAGAATGGTTTACCGAAAGGAAATGGGACTTTCAGGTGGGCAGATGGGAGTTTCTACGTTGGTCTTTGGAGTAAGGATCCTAAAGAGCAGCATGGGACGTATTATCCCTCGGGATCTATGACTTCGGAGAATCTTGATTGGGATCCCCAGGATTTGTTTGCAGTGGACTTGAATGATTGTCAAGTGTATCCTGTTGAGAAGGTTTCGGTCTTGCCCTCACAGAAGATGCTGGAATGTACTCCTGCTGATACGGAGTACATGCACAAGCAATCGGTTTATAGGCCTCTCAGAGGTAATGATGCAAGCACAAGACCTAGGAGATCATCGGTTGATGGTAGAGTCTATGATTTTAACTGGGACTACCATGGGGAGGGTGCGAATGTGGGTGGAGAATTGAGGAGACTTAGGATAGAATATTCAGATCCGAGAGCGGTACCTTCAACACCAAGGCGGAGATTATTGAAAATTCAACCAGCAAAGAGACAGGGGGAGACTATTTCTAAAGGGCATAGGAACTATGAGTTAATGCTTAATCTGCAGCTTGGGATCAGGTATTTAATTTGGTCCCTGTATTTGTGGCACATATGACAGGAGAAGTGGAATATACAGACTATACTTGCTTCTTTTTGTTGAAGTGTTGCTATTTTGGACCTACAATTCCTTTTTTCTCAATGGAAACAAAGGAAAAGTATCGTGTTTCTCAATCACGAGTTTTTTGTATTTCATTACAGGCATTCAGTGGGAAGGCCTGCTCCTGCCACATCTCTAGATTTGAAGCCTTCAGCTTTTGATCCAAAAGAAAAATTTTGGACTAGGTTTCCTTCAGAAGGATCCAAGCATACTCCACCTCACCAATCGTGTGAATTTAGGTGGAAGGATTACTGCCCCGTGGTATTCAGGTGATTCTTCTTGGATAATTTGTTTTATGCCCAAAACTTTTGTTTGATGATGGTGCAGAATAGTTAAGATACATGAGTTGAGAAATCATTTCTCAACGATCACGAACCCTAGCTCATTATTAAAATATAAAAAAGGCTGACAATTTACTAGTAAGTCAAATAAAACAGCTGTGATGTGCAAACAACCAGTTTGATGATTCACACTTTTTAGGATGTCCATGTTAAACATGAAATATTATTAGTTTTCAAAAAATTACATAAAACAGATTTTGGGAATATGTCATCATGTAGCTTAATTTGCATTTATATGAACAGGGCCCTGAGGAAGTTGTTCAAGGTGGATGCAGCAGATTACATGATTTCAATATGCGGGAATGATGCTCTTCGAGAGCTTTCATCTCCTGGAAAAAGCGGAAGCTTCTTCTATCTCACCAATGATGACCGCTATATGATAAAGACTATGAAGAAATCAGAAATGAAGGTGAGTTTGTGATATGTTGAATTTTTGAATGCATGGCAGCTGCATATCTCACTTAGTTGTCTTCAAAGTTGATCTAATGACTCCTGTTTCACGCGTGCAGTTTAATATGATCTATTTTTAGAATTTGCACCTTACTCTGGAGTTCCGATTTCTTCTATCTCAAAATAGTTCACTAGGGTGTGCTTTGGATTTTTCCTGATATTTGTTGAACGTTGTTATAGTATATGAAGATGCTGCAGATATTGAGTTTTTTACAGTCAGTGGTGACAGAAGATATCTATAGTAGCTGACTTTCATTAATGCGAAACAACTATGGAAGACACAAATGGAAAATGAAGAATATGCTTTCCTCTTTGTTGAAATCAGAAACTATTCCTTGTCACCATCATGAGTTGCTAAAGCCATTAATAATTGGAAACTTTTTGAAATTTGAAGATAAGATTGATAATTGTGAAGCTTGGATTTGAAAAACGTTCCTAATTCAGTTTACTGGAATATTCCTTAATTTGCTATCCTTTTCCTTGTATCATTTGTTCTGCTTGCAATAATTGATTATGTGAATAGACACTCCAAACAGAACTCTCTCTAATGTGGCAGGTTCTCTTAAGGATGCTGCCTGCTTACTATAATCATGTTCGGGCATTTGAAAACACCCTAGTGACCAAATTTTTCGGCCTCCATTCTGTAAAACTCACTGGCGCTAACCAAAAGAAGGTAATGTCTGAGAGGTATCTAGGATCAAACTTTACTACTTCATTGATTTTCAGATAGTCTATCATTTATGCTTGTGCTGATTTGGACTAAAATGAGCCAGGTGAGATTCGTCATAATGGGCAATCTGTTCTGTTCGGAGTACAGTATCCACAGGCGATTCGACTTAAAAGGTTCTTCACATGGTCGTATAACAGATAAACCTGACGAGAAAATTGAAGCAACTACAACTCTGAAGGACCTTGACCTTAATTTTATATTCAGATTGCATAGACTTTGGTTCCAAGAGTTCTGCAGGTTAGCTTTTTATACGTAATGTTCTGACATTCCGTATTTCCATCAACTTCCTTAGAATAATAGCAAGCACTTCATACAGACGTTATCTAATTAATATAATACCATATCCGATCTAATAAGTTCAAAGTTTTAGATCAACAGTTCTGGATTCAAAATTTATCATGGTCGTGGAGTAGGTCTCTTATTCAAACCTGTGTAAACTTATTTCATTCCCACGTAATTAGATGGTTTGTTTGAGTTTCAATCCAAATCTTAGTCCAAAAGTGAGGAAGAGTGCTTACAATAAATATAAAAACACATTGAATCTGATAAGCTTAAATTCTTAGATATATGTGTCACGGGTTCTAAATTCAAAGGCAGGCATGAGGACATAAGTATCAGTGGTTTAAGATGCATAGTAAAATGCTTTGACTGTGGCCAGTATACTTGGTTTCACCACTAAATCAAAGCTTCTTTCTTTGCAGGCAAGTGGATAGGGACTGTGATTTCCTTGAACAGGAAAGAATAATGGACTATAGTCTTTTAGTTGGTCTTCATTTTCGACAAATATCATACAGTAAGGACTCTCCTACAGGAGAGGCTTGTCCTTCTGTGGTTCAAACTCCTCGAGGTTGTTTGTTTTTGCTATTTCTTCATCACTAATCATTTTTATAATAATTTTCCAAATGCTGATCCATGTGTTGAACTTTTGCAGGTAATGAAAACAGTGCTCGCCTTTCTGGGGTGGAAATAGATCAGCTTCTCACTGATCCTAACAGGTGATATATCATTGTAAATCACTCTCAACTCTCAAGTCAGCGTCCCGTTAACTTTAAACATTATAAATTATAAGTGTTTGATTATCAGAACAACACAAGAATAGTGTAATAAGAAGTAAATTACAGTACAATTCTCTTCAACTATGTCTCATGCACAAAAATTTAAAAGATAAGAGGGCCATTCTAAGAGGTAATGTGTATATATATATATATTGTATAGTGGCGACAGATGGCACAAATTTTTGATGTTTTTCTTATTCTTTAAGGGGACTTTTGTGTAGTATTACACCCATGGTATTAGTCTACCAGATAGTTTGTGCAGTCTAATCCTTCAATATATAATGTTTCATAGTATGTAACCATCTAACTTATGAATGTCAGTGCTTGTTTTTCAATGATTTGAAGTGCTAGTATTTGTTTGCAGATGGTCCTCAATTAGACTGGGTATTGGCATGCCAGCACGGGCTGAATTGACGACGAGAAGAATTGAAGGTGAGCCTCAGCTCGTAGGAGAGCCAACAGGAGAACTTTATGATGTCATTCTCTTTTTTGGTATAATAGATATATTGCAAGACTACGACATTAGCAAGAAGCTTGAGCACGCATACAAATCATTCCAATACGATCCCACATCGATATCAGCTGTTGATCCTAGGCTGTATTCAAGACGCTTTCGGGAGTTCCTATACAGAGTCTTTGTGGAGGATACATAGAGTTCAAATTCACAGCAGATCTCCGGCATTACTTTATTACACAACCATGTACAGGCTGTTTAGTGAGATGATGGCATTCACAAGCACGAGCTTACCATCTTAGTCGTTTCTGCGGAACTTTGAGGATGGTTATCTGCACCAACACTTTCTGGTAACTGGCTTGCAGCTTAGTTTTTGTAGTCATCATTTTTCTTATAGAGTTTTCAAACAGATGTTACGTGTTACCACAGGGGTATAGTGTAAGGATAGAGTGACTTCGAGATGCTCTGATTGTATATTCACTAACCATAGGCTACTGATTTCGGGATCACCTATTTTTGTATATACATTATGCCAAAAATAGACGGATGCCGGGTTTTGGGGTGCGTATGATGTACAGCAGATTAATGAAGGAAAGAAAAGAGAGCAAATTTGATATTTTGATTATTCAACTTGGGTTAAATTAGTCATGAGTAGGGGTGCAAATGAACCAAACCGGTTTACAAACTACTCGAGTTCAATTTGATATTTATTCAAGTTTGATTCGAAAATTGTTGAATCAAACTCGAATTTGACCTATTCTAATAGTTTATCGAGCCGAACTTGAACTTTATATGTTTAATTCAATTAGTTCATGAGCTTAATCGAGTTTTATATCAAATTCAAATCAAGTTCAAGTATTAATATTATTTTAATTAGAATATAAAATATATTTTTTAATAAATCAAATCTAAATAAGCTTAATCGAATCGAATTTGGAATTTTAAGCTCGATTGAACTCGTACTTTGAAATTTCAAATCAAATTCGAATTAAGATGCAGCACTGTATCGTCTTGATTCGATTCAATTGCAGTCCTAGTCATGAGCATTGAGCAGCACTAAATTGCATATCCTGCAGCCCGGCGAGGCTAGGCAATGTGGATGAACTATTTTAAAACTGATTAATTGCTGATGTGCGTTACTTATGTGTTGTATCAACTATCAACAAAGTTTGGCATAGAAGTTTTTAAGTTGAAGAATTTTAGCTCTTTGAATCTGAATTCTGGAGCTGTTAATGCAGGCATGTAGTCCTTATCTCCAAGTCATGCAACTGAGTGGGCCGGCATGAAGTGAGTATTCTAGCGTTTTTTAAGTGCTAATGTCATGATTGAAAACATATTTTTTTCTACTCTGTTTTGCTCATTTGCGTAGAAAAAAATGAATATTTATTCTCTTTAACTTTTAAAATTATGGTGAATAACATCGGGACATCATAACGTTTCAAGATAACGTTTAAAGGGAAGTTTACTTAAGGTTCTAACGTTTAAAAAAATGGGTTAATTTAGATCTCCAAAGATAAGTGTCAACAAGAAAGAATATTTAATTAAAACTCAGAAGACTCTTTTCATGTTATCACATATTCTTAGTGATCCAAGTTGACCTACTTCCTTAAATATTGAAAACTTAAATGAACTTATCTCAAACAATAAGACTTTTTGGTATGATTTATCCTTTAAAATTATTGTCATCCGAATTTTCAGAATAAATAATCACATCATTCAGAAATATTGATGTTGCAATTTTTTTTCTATTACAGGATAAGAATAATTTTTGTCCGATTATTAGTAATTATCTTTCAGAACCATTCATTAATATCCGTATTGATTGTTAAAATATCAGTATAAAGTCAGATAAGATGGACTCCAGATCAGATGGTGAATAAGATTCAATAAAGCATGTTGAAGATCGACCTCGTACCATTATGATAAAAAGCAATATAGATATAAGTCATTAACAAAGTAGATTTATAATGATAAAAAAAGTGATTTTAATGTCTACCTAAAATTGTCATTTGCCAAATCTATTAATATTTGGCATCAAGTTTAAATAGAAGATAAACTTTCAAGTGGTTGAATTCAAATAGGAATAAAAATCACTAAAATGGTTGAAATAAATGATCGAGTCGTGATGTTGTTATAATATTATTTAAGTTAGCTGATATGATACATGAATCTCTATTATTCGAACCACTTATAATAACATTGATCCCTATATTTAATTGTTTAAAAAAATTTAATCTTTATTTTATTTTATCTATTCAGTATAGTGTTTATCATTGTTTTAACTTTAACCATATAAAAGTTGGATCTTTATTTAAACTTAACCCTAAACGTGGTTTTTGGTTATGGTTTTTTATTATCTACCCGTTAAAATTTTCATTAAATATAAATATTAAATACTTTACAACCATCTTTGTAATCGGATGATAGCTTTGTCAACGGTATCTGAGAAGCAGACAAAACAACCATGTGTTTTGGTTTTTAAATTCCACACCATAAAATCCAACCAATATTCGTAGAATCCATCAAGGGTCGGGAAGACTTGGTTAATCAAAGGCGTGCGTGGGGTTAGGAAGTTGCATTCACGTCACAAATGCTTATGCATGTACACAAATGACCCACTCAAGCTTATCTGATGCTTATTTGATGCTGCTGCTGGTGCCATCCGTGAGTTTTGAGTTGGTCCCCACTCCCCACTCCCCACTCTATAAAAGAACCCAAACTTGTGTTTCTTTGTTCATGTGTTGGAGACATGTTTATGACATGAAAACTACTTGGCCCACCCATAATGCCATTCCATAAACTACAATTCAGATTTCCTATAGCATAAAATTCATGATTCTTTGATGGTGTTGACTTGGACACTACCTTCATCAAGGTCTCTTTCTATTATTATTATTATTATTATTTGCATTGATAAATTGTAGTATGCATAACTTTTGCATGCAGTGTCTAATTTTAGCAAACTCTATATCGTTCGAAGCTTGTAAAATTTAATACACTTAGATTAACTTCTCAAACAACCTAAAAGTCAGACCGATGATCTCTATTCCATTAAAGATGCACTTTCACATAGTTTAACATCTTATCATATCTACCATTATGTTATGGTATTGATTTTTAAAATTTTATGATTCACAGCTTTCCAATGAAATATTGTATCATCATAAACTTATAGGCCTTGGAAAGTCTGCACTCCAAGTTGTGTATTAGTTAAGTTTTGAGATTATAACCACTAAAGAATTTTAAGGAATTTACAATCATTGTAGTCTTATAATTTTGAAATCACATTATAAGGTATGAGCATTTACATATAACAGAAAGATTAGAAAAAAAATTTAAGCAAATCTATAAAATAAGTAACATATTTACAGAATTTTAAGGTTGTTTAATATAAAAACAAATAACCTCTTACATGCAACATAATTGTAATGCATAAAAAAATGTAAAATTAAAAAAAATGCAATATTATGAATTATTACGGGAAAAATGAGAAATACAAATGTTTATATATAAGAATTATGAAAATAAAAGATTAATACGAAAAACTATTAAAGAAATTATGAAAATTTCTTCTCTCCCTTTCCCTCCTCCTCAACCGCTCCCACTCTGCCTCTCTCTCTCTCCTTCCAATTAATTCCAAAAGATAAACAGCTGGCTTTAAATTGTGCAGTATTTATGGAAATAATAGTTTTTTAGTAATTTGTAACTTAAGCTTTCCAATATATATGGGTGTGTATACGATTTGTTTTATTTTGTAAATTATGGTATCGTAAAGTTGCAAAAATTAATATTTGAATATAATTGGAAATACAACAAAATATTATAATACATAGGGATGTATGATGTATTATTAAGTAAGCCTGAAATTTTATATTATAATCTTAAATAATACCTAATTACAACCTACAAGGAAGCAAAAAGAAACCTTTTAAAATTACTAAAATACCCTCAAAAGGACAAGAATATAAAAATATCATTAGACAATTAAGTCATTTTCTTATTTTATTTTTATTTATTTTCTTTCATTTCCACATCTTATATTCACACAAGTATAAAAGTTTCTTGTTATTTAATTTCCTTTGGCCACCTTTTTACAATTTTCCACCTTTTATGATTTGCCAAACACTAATAAAATTAGGTATGTGTTATATCTCAGGATATCGATTTGATTTAACTGAAGCACTCATTATTTAATCTTTCTCTCATTTATGACGTTCTTTATTAACTAGGCAGGATCATCTTTCCATTGGATCCAATGTACTCTTATAAAAACATACTAGTACATATTTAGCCAAGGACGGAGCAAAGATATTAGAGGGAAAAAATATATATATCTAGTTTGTAATTAAAATAATAATGATATTAAGAAGGAGGAGGAGGAGGAGGAGGAGGAGGAGGAAGAGGAAAAGAGAGTAGCAACCATCATAAAATCAAATTTGAAAAAAGGAGCACCAAAAAGGATTTTTCGTTGTTTCTTTATCCAACAACTTTTTGTTAACCATTAGCTGGTCAATACTCAATAACATATACTATGCATCAAGTTCAGCATGCAATTTCAATAACTCTTGCTCTTTTGAGTGTTAGTGACATGAATGAGCACAGTGAGCAGTCCAACAAGCTAAGACAAAACAAATTAGGACAAGATTGCAATAGCTTCCCAGTGAAAAACATTAATAGTCCGCTAATTTGGAAGGAATAGTTATTCATTTTCTCTTAGTTTTATATAAAATATTATTATGGTGTTCATTTAAGTGAAATATCAATTCATAATAAATCGCTATTACATAAAATAATTAATACCAGTTCATGTTCCCAGACTTATGAATTGTCATTTAATGGTTTATTTTTTAATTTCATCATAAATATCAATATTTTGAAAATATTACGTATATAATTATCCTTTTTTTGTAATAAAAATAAGAGATATTATAGATATTTTATCTTTTATTCTAATAATTACTTATTTTATTTTTTACACCAAATAAATATTATAATAATCGTTACAATTCTAATACATTTCTATTGAATTGAAATTCAATTTTCCTTTATTCAGTTTGGCAAAGTGAAAAGCCGTAAATTTGTTACATGCCACTCTTAAATTTTATACGTGCTGGATCCTTTCCGAGTATCTATCGAAAGAGAATTAAAAAAACAAAAATACACATTGCAATGCTTTGATCTTGTAGTAAAATATGCATGCAATCAATAGTTCAGAAATCACATCCTTAACAAATAATAAATTAATGTGTGAATCAACTAAATGTTATCGGAATTTTGCCAATTGACCAAATATATTATTCACAGGACTCCCATGAAACTTCATCGACCGTTTCCAATCATTGATCAAAAACTTCCAATTTGTCTTCTAGCATTCTGGTTTAGGTGTGAACAGTCTACAAGCCTGGTTGGGCAACTTTTCCAGATACTTATGCTTGGAAAAGGAGTTGTATCTGCTGTGATTACTCCTAATTGATCAGACTGGAAAACAACCCTGTTGCAATCGATACGGGACACAGCTTTCAAGATTTTCTATTCGTGCTGTTTATGTTTATACTGTTGCAATTACGGAGAGCACCTGTTAACATCGTCAGGCATTTTCACTTGTTATTACCGAAGAATTCTATGCTGAATTTCCATGGTTTGATCTATGTTTTTGGGAAGCAAAGTTGAATATTCCTTAGAAAGAAGTAAAAGTGAAATAGAATATTGGCAGCAACAATCTGAACATATTCGGTAAAAAAACATGGAAATGCCACAGGCTTCAAAAACATAATAACCTTTGATATCACGCAGGAGTTAGCATTTCTCAGTCCAACTTTTGTAATGCTACACACTTTTGTAGCATGACTCCATCCCTTGCTGCGTATATTATGTATAGTAGGGAGGCCCCTCGAGGCCATGTTCCTTATCTAGTAATTTTTCATAGTAATTTTTAGTTTTAGTAATTTTAAATACGATCTCCTCTAGAGTTTTAATGTCTTCTTCTATAAGACCTAGAATGCATATAAAGTTATTTAAGGAGGTATAAGTACTTTTATAAATATAAACTCTTACTTACCACTTGACTATACACAGTTAAGGAACTCATTGTATACTGTTCTCATACACATTGTGTAAATGTTGATATTAACATATGCTGCATATAATATTTTTGAAAAACTAGTGTTACTAGCAAATATCATATACTATATGCTATTTTTGGTAGGCGCATGTAATTAAATATAGACTAGCCTTTTTTAGATTAGCCTTTTTTTAGGTAGCTATAATTAAGAAAAGGATTTATTTCTTGCCTTTTGATAGGGCTAATTTACCATACATATTAGGGTTAATTTATAGTTAAATATTATTTAATTCATACTCAATGTAAGAGAATTGGTATTTTATTAGAAATATATTCATTTCAGGTCTGAAAAGAAGAAACATCAACATTTGAATCAAATTGGACAAGATTGGAAGTGAAATATATCAACCAGGCATGATCACACCTGTGATAATGATGGTGACCTTTTTGAACTTATATAAAAAGGAGATTACGGGCGTGACAATGAAGAAAGGAAGAGAAATTTGACCACATAGAAGATCACGAGCTTCGATATGGCCATGACTCAGGTGGTGATCTTCTCGGACCTTGCAATCGTGCCTGAAACGACCGTTCTCTGTTAGAGACAAGAAGATCATAGTAGAGATAACGACCTATATCACACCCATTACTAAAGTGGTGATCTCCATTGACATATCTTAAGAGTGTGCAACGATCGTTATACATGAAGACTTTTCATAGCACATGAAGATCACGACCTTCATCACGGTTGTGACCATTAGGGGACCAACTTGTAGAAGCTTATGAAGATCTAAATATGGGTGTTACTTGTTGAATGTTTATGATTCAAGGATATCACGGGCTTCGGTACGACGGTGATCTGCCTTGGATAACTGCTTCCGAGAAGATAACCGACCTAATAACGGACGTGATGGCAGTTATTGTCTGAATATTTTCATGCCATTTCGGATTTAAATGCCTTTTCAGAAGGGATTAAAAGCGAAATGACACCTATTTTTTCCAAATAGATGCACCAAACGGAAGATATATATAAATACCCGAGCAAAACATTTCAAAGGAGGGAATCGTTAGGAGTTAGATCACTTTTGATGAACCCATTATCTATCATTATTGTACTCATGTAGAAGTCTTGCCCACTATACTAGAGTGCATTGTACAAGCATATTAGAGTATATATGTCCAAACATCTTCAAGTGAATTCATTGTTAAGGGTTGTTTTCTAAATTCTATTATCTTTATCTCTCTACTTTTGTTGTATTATGTAGTTCCTTGTATCATGCATGAGTAGTGGCTAGGGCTTGTGTAGCCGTGGTTAGCATGTACATGCATGGATTAATTGACTATTGATGTTGATTTCACTAATCTTTATAGTGTAGTAAATTATTTTAATTCTAATAGTGCATGACTTAGGATTAAATTATATTTCCATAGGATATGATTGAGAAATCTACCTATGAAATAGATATAAGCTATAAAGAAAGATTGCTCATGACGCCTAGAGATAGGGTTGTGAAATCTTTTGCATGGAATCATAATTTGCATTGGGATTACATTATTAATGCAATCTTAGCCGGCTGTTAACTGGGGAGAGATTTCAGTTTGACAAGACTGGGATTAGGGTTCAATAGACTCGAGAAAGATATCGATTTAATTGGTGAAATCCTGCGATTAGGAAATATGCAAAAAATAATAATGTCTAGTACATGTTAATTCATTGGTGAGGCAAGTCCAATGTGTTGTTGATTGTTAGAATAATCTTAATTCATTTATTACTTTAATGAACCTAGCTGTAGTTATTAATTAGTTAGTGGATTAATTTTGATTGCTGATTTGAATTAGTTTGCTAGATAATAATCAATAGGGTGAGTAATAGTACTTGTTAAGGACCCCAGTGAATATGACCATATATTTTGTTCCTATACTAGATGCGATAGGTACACTTACCTAGCATTGACCAAATCATAGGAATGAGATAATAGGACTTAATTTAATTAAAACTCGGTCATAATTATCGCACCACATTTCTTGCTTTTTTTGTAAATATATATATATATATTGCTCTTTCAGGACTAAATGAATGGTTTTTTTTTTTTTTTTTGCCATCTCTAAATTTGTTTGTGACATGGTATCAAAGTTTGTCTAGGTCATTGACCTTCTACTGCCATGGCTAGAGAAAATAGAAGTGATGGAGTGATACAAAGGAAGACGACTTCACTGTTTGACATTATAGCAAGTGATAATCTTGGAAGTTTGATAACACAGATTCAATTGAAGGGTAAAAACTATGATGAATGGACTCATTTTCTATAGACTACATTAAGATCTTAAGGGCGATGTGAAGGAAAAGACAAGAATACAAGGTATAGCAATAGCAACCTATAGGGCATGAACTTGATCATTGTTTTAAGTTAATTCGATATCTTAAGTGGTGGGGAGATCGCTCTCGGGGAATAGGATGAGGAACTTCATGAAACAAGGGAAGACAACAATTTACTAATTGTTGGAGTAAAGGACATAAAGGAGGAGTCCAGGCAAATGCAGTTCAAGCATCAACATCAGAAGCAATAGGTAATGAGGTGGTCTTGGATTTTGATAAGATTGCTGCTACTAGACTTAATAATAATGAGCAATGGGAAAAGTTGAGAAACTTTTTAAGTGTTGCAAAGATGGAAGCTAATGAAAAATTAACCGATAAGTTTTATTCCTACAATATATAATTGACTCGGGTGCTTCTCATCACATGATAGGAAGGCTGAAGTGTTTGTGTGATGTTTAAGATGTAATAAAATGTCTTGTAGGGCTTCCGAATGGGAAGTAAACTACTATGAAGAAGGAGAGATTGGTGGTGCTTAGCAATATATTGTAGTTGAACAATATTCTTCATGTGCCAAGTTTGATGTGTAGTTTGATTTCCTCATCACAACTACTTGATGAATCAGATTGTGTGGCTCAGTTCACTAACTAGTTTTGTGTTATACAGGATCGCACTTTGATGATGTGTATTGGTGTGGGTGAGCAACGGGAGGGGCTCCATTTCTTTCATGCGATGGTGACTGCAGTGACTATGAAGACTAGTGGTGAGAACTCCTTTGATATGTGGCACAAGCGGCTTGGAGATTTATCATCTAAGGTTGTGGAGTTGATTCCTAATGATGGTTCTAGCAGGAATAGTAGTTTGTGGAATAAAGCATGTGAAGTTTGTCTTAAAGCAAAACAATCAAGAGATAGTTTTCCTATTAGTAGCGACAAAACTCGAGAAATATTTCAATTGATTCATTATGATTTGTGGGGGCCTTATCGAAACCCAGGTTTTTGTGATGCAAGATATCTCTTAACCATTGTTGATGATATTTCATAGGCAAAATGGATTTATTTATTAATTGATAAGAAGGAGGTGTCAATGACTTTGTGTAATTTTTTTACTATGGTGGAGCGTCAATTTAACATATAAGTGAAAGTTGTATGAGTGATAATGGTACAGAGTTTACATGCATGAGTAATTATTTTCATAAACATGGCATTGAGCATGAAACATCTTGTAAAGAAACTCCACAACAAAATGGATAGGTAGGGCGTAAGCAGAGGCATGTACTTAATGTAGCTCAGGCATTGCTCTTTTAAGCTAATCTTCCAATAAAATTATGGGGGGAATGCATTTTGGCTGTTGGATACTTGATTAATCGAACACCCTCATTTGTGTTGAACGGTAAAACACCATATGAAATTTTGCATGGTAAACCACTCTTGCTTAAAAATTTTCGTTTGTTTGGATGCTTGTGCTATGTGCATAATCAAGATCACAAAGGAGACAAATTTATTAGTCGTAGTCGTAAATTCATTTTTGTGGGCTATCCTTATGGTAAACAGGGTTGCAAAGTGTATGACCTAAAGTTGGGTGTATTCTTAGTTTCAAGGGATATAGTGTTTTATGAGCGTAAGTTTTCTTACTTGACAAAACATAATGGTGGACCTAGTAGTATGGAGAATTGGTATGGTAAGGATGAAGATGCTGATGTGGCTGTTGTGAGACAAAATCTATGTCTCAGAAGAATGAGCAATCTACATAGGTTGATGGCCATATTGTTCATGATGAAGTGTTGAATAATGATGTTGAATGTAAGAATAACGAAGTAAAGGGAGGTGCAAGAGAAGTCGAGAATGAGGAGCCTTTGGGCCATGGACATCGAAAAAAAGTGCTATCCACTCATTTGCGAGACTTTGTGACAAATATTGTTTATAAACTAAGCCCCTCTATGAGATGATCTGCTTAATTGCACTTCTCAAGTATGCCCTATCATATAGCACACTATGTGAATTGTAATAATTTTTCTACACAACATCGAAAATTTTTTGTAGTTATTACTGCAAGAACTAAACCTGAAACCTTTTTTGAGGCTATGAAGGATGAAAGATAGAGGAATGTGATGCAATAGGAAATATGGGTGTTAGAAAATAATAGCACCTGGATCATGGAAACACTTTCTCTAGGGAAAAAGGCTATCAGTTGTAAGTAGGTTTATAAAATTAAGAATAATTATGATGGATCAATTGAGAGATTTAAAGCACGGCTTGTGACTTTAGGGAAAAATCAAGTTAAAGGGTTGGATTATAGTGAAACTTTTGTACCTTAGCCAAAATGGTGACCGTTCACACTTTCCTTGCAATTATAGCAGCTAAAAATTGGGAACTTCATCAAATGGACGTCTATAATGCATTCTTACATGATAACCTTGAGGAAGAAGTCTATATGAATTTTCCTCTTGGCTTTTGTTCTAAGGAACCTGGCAAAGTTTGTCAACTCAAGAAATCGCTATATAGGTTGAAACAAATGCCTTGATGATGGTTTACTAAGCTGGTTGGTGCTTTGAAACGATATGGTTTTCATCAACCATATTCAGAGTACTCTCTTTTCACATTACAATGTGACAAATTTGCAACTTAATGTATTTGTTTATGTAGATGATCTTATTATTTTGGGAAATGATGGTACTACAATTTGGACCTTCAAAGCCTATTTGAGTATATGTTTTTATATGAAAGATCTTGGGGTTTTGAAATATTTTTTTAGGGATTGAGATGGCTCAAAATCACACTGGTATTTTTCTGAGCCAATGGAATATATATTAGATATTATTTCTGAAGTGGGTTTGGTGGGAACAAAATCTGTTGGTTTTCCTTTAGATCAGAACCATCATCTTCCCTTGGCTGATGAAAAACCTCTTCTCGGTCTTGAACGTTTTTGTAGGTTAGTTGGCTGATTAGTTTGTCTTTAGACTACAAGTCCTAAACTCTCTTACAGTATGCATATGCTTGCACAGTTTATGCAAAGGCCAGTGCAAGAGCATTAGGATGTGGCACTTCGTGTGGTGCATTATTTGAAAGGTAATCCAGGTCAAGGAATTTCGTTACGTGCTAACTGTGATTCGCAGTTGTAGGCTTGGTGCCATTTAGATTAGGCATTGCCCTTTGACTACATGATCTCTTACCAGAAGGTTTACTCCACTCGGTAATTCTCCCATTTCTTAGAAGACTAAGAAACAGCATATAATGTCTTGTTCTTCAGCAAAAGCAGAGTATCTATCCGTGGCCACAACTACTTGTGAGCTAAAATGGTTAAAGGCATTATTATTATGTCTTAGTGTTGCACATTCTTGACCCATGATGATTTTTTGTGATAGTCAGGCTGCTTTGCATATTGCAACTAACTTACTTTTTCATGAACATACAAAGCATATTGAGGATGACTATCATTTTCTGCATGATGAAGTTGTTAAGGGAATTATCGCTACCAGATACGTACCTACTCATGTTTAACTGGCTAGCATTTTCACCAAATTATTGGGGAAGCAACAATTCGATTTCTTTATTCACTAGTTGGGTACCCTAAATATGCACGCTTCAACTTGATGGGAGTATTAATGTATGTTATATATTATATTTTTGGAAAACTAGTGTAATAGCAAATACCATATACTATATGCTATTTTTGGTAGGCACATGTAATTAAATATAGACTAGCCCTATTTAGATTAGCCTTTTTTTAGGTAGGTATGATTAAGAAAATGATTTATTTCTTGCCTTTCTTACTTTCTTGTAGATCTATATGTATTGCTCCTTCAAGGCTAAATGAATGGGTATGTTTTTTTGGCCATCTCTAAATTTGTTTACGATAGTTGATTATTAATAAAGCATTTATTTCCTTTTAAAGTGTGTCATGTACTTATCAGCTTTACTGTTCTTTCCTTTCTGTTGTGTTCATCTTACTTATAGTTTTATAACCTTGAGCGAGGGCCCCTGTTGAGTGAGTTTAGGCTTGCTTATTATTGTAGAGGTAGGATGGTATGCATCACATGATCTAAAGTATGCTAATAAGAGCCTCAGACCATGACGATTGGTATCAAAGCTTAGGTTATTCTAGCAAGAACAACCATAACACGATAGGAGGAGTTGAGCCAGAAGGTAGATAACATTGAGGAGAGTATATTAGAAATGATGAGGCATCTCGACACTTGGTGGCACTTAGTGTGAGAGTGGTAGACCTTAAGACGACCAACAAAACAACTAATGCGAGGGTTGACCAGCTAACAGATAATTTTCAGGTGATAGTAGGCACGCTCAGAGAGGAGGTGCTGACGTTAGCCGAAGGCGTGAGAAATGAGATAGCCAATTATGCAACTATATATACAGTAGACGACTTGAGGCATTAGGTTACCTTATTGACTAGAACAGTCGCAAATGCTCTTGCCAAGCTCCTACACGTGTTGCCCATCCAAAGTGCTAAAGTTAAATGCATTCACTAGCATTATTGCATTGGAAATTTCATCTTCGACTTGATGCAATAATATGTAGTGATTGGGTAGACTGACGAGGGAACAAAGGTCTCCATAGCGATAATGTTCCTAGCAAGCGATGCCAAGCTATGGTGGCGCACCAAATATGCGCAGATTTAGAATGGAGCGGCACATATAGATACATGGGCAAAGATAAAGGCTGAGTTAGGAACTCAGTTCTTTCCTGAGAATGTTGAGTATGGTGCTAAGAAGAAGCTGCATAAGCTTCGATAGAGAGATGACATCCGGAGGTATATCAAAGAATTCTCAATGCTTATGCTTGATATCAAGAGTATGAGTGAGGATAACAAACTATTCTATTTCCTTGAGGGGTTGAAGCCATATGCTAAGAATGAGTTGTAAAGGCAACAGGTAGCAAATCATGCTCAAGCATAAGCAGTAGTAGAGTGCTTGATAGACTACACTAGTGAACTAGAGGAAAGAGTATGTCATTAAGACACGATGGCAAAAAATCTAGTAAGTCCCTCAAGTTTAAGCAGTAGAAGTGTTAGTGAGGGCTGAAAGAAGTCTTATGACTCTCACCAGTTAGCGAAGAGTGTGGCATCTAATGGCGGCAAGAAGCCTACATTCTTTCACTTCTTATGCAACCGATCACATAGGGTAGCAGATTGCTAACACAAAGTAGCACTCAATGCCATGGTAAAAAGGCTAAGAGTACATGTTGAGATGAAGAATCTCAACTAGAATGTTAAGAGCATCCTAGGATAGGAGACTTACACATGTTGTCAGTAGATAGGAAGGCTTCAACAATGTACAACAAAGCTAAGATCGATAATGATCTAATGTATTTTTATTTGCACATCAATGGAAAGAGTGCTAATGAAATGATAGGCTTGGGAGCCACACACAACTTAATTGATATGCTTGATAAGTACTTTTTACTCTATTATTTTCATAGGATTTTGGCCATATTTCTGATGCATTTTTAAATAAATTCTTGTGAAAATGTGCTTTTATGACATAATTGTTGTTTTCAGCTCTTAAGATGAAGAAGTGAAGAAACAAAGAAGTTTTTGATCAAATTTTGCACAAAACAACAGCTGCAGGAAGATCAGACTTTTATCAAAGGCAAAACGAACCTTCAAGGGCTAAAATTATGAAGAAAAGATCAAGTCAAGGCTAAAAATATGAAGTCGCATCCTAAGGTCGAGGCTAAAACTCACTCCACGACAATGTACATCGAAGACTTGGAAGTTTTGAAGCTGAAGTAAAGTCAAGCCCTGACACCAAGCCCTAAACAAGAACACTGTTGACCCAGTGGCAATGATTTTGGATAGAAGATTGTCACAAAGAAGCCGACTCCTAATGAATAAAGTCGAGTCCTGGAGAGAGCGTGACAGCACCTTGCGACATATATAAAACGTATGTTTCTTTGGTTTGTACACGCATGTAAGAATAAGAAGGCAAACCGTTAATAAGATCTTCCACGTGGGCAAATTAGAATCCGAACGATTTCCTTCTAGAATAAGACTATAAATAAGCATGATAGGTGCATTGTAATGATGTAATCGTATGTATAGTTTTTAACCTAGTTTTAGCGCAGAGAGCTCTCAGTAAAAGAATCAATTTCTTCTTGCTGGGTTCTCTTAAATTTTCTAGGTAAATTGCTTTAAACTTGTGTTTGTAATTCCCTATGAGAACATTGCACTTAATTGAATTCATTATTTGATTGAGTTTACTTCTTCAGTATATTTGATCGTAATGCCTGAGCTCATGGAGGAGTAGTCTCCTCAACTTAGAGTTTCTGGATCCAAATTCCAATTCATGTGATTTCAGTTGGACGTTTATGTTTATTACGCGGGTATTTGTATTCAATAACTTGAGTTTAGCGAGAGATTCTAATTTGGTGGTACATCTTATTAGATTCACGCCTGATATTTGTTAACTGAGATTGAGAGGAGATTTTAATGAATAAGATCTAAAGCTATTGATGAAGTTGATCATAGTTAACTCAAGAGAGTAATCATGAAACTTTCTATTACTTGTTTTTAAACACCGAACTAGGTTTTCAAACAACAGATTCTTAAACTTTAAGCGGATTTAAGACCGTTGATAAGTAGCTAGAGAGAGTAACAACTTGGCTTTAATTATAGAATTAAGAGAGGATGTAGTTTACACTCATGAATTTGATAGTGCAAATACACCAGCAAACACTCAATTTGAGTTTAAATCAAAATCACATGATAGAGAGTTAGTGAAGCAATCCCTAAGTTTTCTCTTACATAATTACAAACAGATCTTTTATTTTGCCTTGAAAATTTCCTGTGAATAGTCTAACCTAGCACAACTTCTTTGTTTTTCATCATGATCTTCTAAATTTTCTTTGGCTAGATAGTGGAAGATGAGTGAGTAACATAGTTGTCACCATTCCCTTGGGATCGACCTAATGTTTTCTATACTATTTCAGTAGGTGTGCTTGCCTGAGTGTTGGTAATTGCTAATTGAAGTTGAACATAACATATTAGTTTTATAAATTTTGAAAACTTCAACTTTTTTTCCTCAAAACGGTTTCAATTTAATTGCAAATACCAAGGATCACAAAACGAATACTCAAAGCCTAAAGATTGAGGTAAGTGTTGACAAAGGACACTAACCAAATCAAAGTAGTGAATTCTAAAGCATGTCCAGTACAAAGGATTGCCAAAGGTGTGAAGGTGAAGGTAAGGGACTGGAGTAGAAATTTCGACTTCACTACTTTCCTTCTAGAAGACTTTTAAATAGTCTTAGTGATAGATTTTCTGAGGAATGCCAGGGTTGCTTCTATTTCAACAGCTAATTGTTTATTATTTAGTGTTCATAGGCGGTAAGCCATGTTGTGTGCTTATATAAAAACAAAAGGCGGGAAGTGGAAGTAATAATGGGAAGAATATTGAGGCAATGATTTAACACTAAGAGCCTACATTCCTTGTTGTCTTAACGAAGGAGGATGGATAGAATGAAGAGATACTGGGGGTAATTCGAAGTGTTCTCATTGAATTTAATGATGTCCTGCTCAATAAACTCTTAAAGGAGCTACCTCCAAGAAAGCCTATAGATCACGAGATTGAGTTTATCTTAGGGTCTAAGCCACCTGCCAAAGCTCCATGTCGAATGTCGCCTCCAAAGCTTGCTAAGTTGGGAAAGTAGCTAGATGAGCTGTTAGGAGAGGGTTTCTTTAAACCCTTGAAAGCACCATATGGGCTTCCATCTTAGTTTAGAAGAAGCATGATGGGAGTTTGAAACCATGCATCGACTATCGGGCTTTTAATAAGCTAATCGTGAGGAATCGTTATTTAGTTCCTCTCATTGTTGATTTGTCCAATCAATTGAGCGAGGCCAAATACTTCACTAAATTGGACCGTCACTCAAGATATCATCAAGTTCACATTATCGAGGGGGATGAGCCCAAGACTACTTGTGTTACCCATTATGGTGCCTATGAGTTGTTGGTGATACCCTTCGACCTCACCAATGCTCCTACAACATTTGGTACTTTAATGAAAAATGTGTTCTGTGAGCACTTAGATAAATTTGTGGTGATCTACTTAATGATATTGAGGTGTATAGTAGGACGTTGGAGGACCATATGAAGCACTTTTAGATGGTCTTTTAGAAATTTAGAGAGAACCATTTATACGTCAAGCGTGAGAAGTATACATTTACTTAGAAGCATATCAACTTTCTGAGGTGTATGATTGAAAAAGAGGTAGATTCAAATGGAGGAAGCCAAAGTGGAAGCAATCAAAGAGTGGTTTGTCCCAAGGAGTGTCATTGAGTTACGCTCATTCCTTAAACGAAATAACTATTATAGATGGTTTGTTGAAAAGTATTCCAAGAGGGTTGTTCCCTTTGTAGATCACTTGAAGAAGAACCAAGTATGGTTCTAGAGTAACGAGTGTTAGGTGGCATTTGAAGAGTTAAAGTAAGTTGTGACAAAGGAGCTAGTCCTCACCCTCCCTAACATCTCTAAACCCTTTAAAGTCCACAAGGATGCCTTTGACATTGCTTTTGGTGGAGTTTTAGAGCAAAAGGGTCATACTATGGAATATGGAAGCAAGAAGTTCAACCCTTCTAAGTATAAGTATTCAACAAAAGAGAAGGAGTTGCTAGCCATTATGCACTGCCTCAAAATATAGAAGCATTATTTATTGGTGTCAAAGTTCTTGGTGAAGATAAATAATGTTGTTAGCAAGATGGAAGGAGTTCCATATAGAGTTTGATATGGAGATTAAGTGCCATAGAGGCCAATAAATCAAGTATCAGATTTAGCTTCACTGACATAAATCACCCAATAGTCTACCAGTCAAGTCACCTCCAATATACAAAAACAAATTAGAGAACACTTAGGCCAAAAGAAGCCAAGAACTTGAAGCAGTTAATTAAAGAAAGCAAAACAAGCAAATTTTGGGTTGAAAGCGATCTGATCTATACTAAGGGTCATTACCCATATGTCCCTAAATCAAAGAGCTTGAGAAGCGCACTCATGAGGGAGTACCATGATACTTTGTGGATTGGCTATCCCATTTGGCAAAGAATGATAAGCTTGTTAAAGCAGGGCTACTGCTAGCTAGGTATGAAGGAGGATGTGATGAACTATACTTTAACTCTTCTAACTTGTTAGCAGGATAAGAGAGAGGCAGTGCGCCGTGGGGCTATTAAAGCCCCTTCCAATGCTTTCTTTCCCATAGGAGAGCTTCTCCATGGATTTTATCACTTGCCTACCAAAAATAGGGAGCACTTTTTTTTTTTTTTTGTCACAGGTTTTCAAAGTATGCAATCTTCATTTCAACCAAAAAAAGATCTAATGAGACAAAGATTACTTAGCTTTTCTTCAAGCATGTGGTAAACTTTTAGGGTGTACCCCAAAACATTGTGAGCAACAGGGATGTTAGGTTCATAAGGAAGTTCTAGACTAAGTTATTCAATATCTTAGGCTCTGAACTCAGCACAACCTTTAGCTACTAGTATTCTTTTTGTCACATATCTTAATGAAATGATAATTGTTTTATTTAAATAAATTGTATGCTCCTAATCCTAACTACTTAATAGGTAAGTGTACCTGTCATTTACCATAGTATAATTCTAAGTATATGATCATCTCACATGGATTGTTAACTATTAATACTGACTCTTTCCTTATTATCTAACCCACGAAAATCAAGTCGAATTAATCTAAGAAATTAATGATACTCTACCAACTACTAACATTCTAATGAACACAAATTAAAGTTGTTTTAATTAACTCAGGCTTATATGCACCTAGATCTTAATTTACCACTAATTCAACCGCTGTAACTGCTTAAATTCATGAATTAATTAACATCAATTCCTTAAACCATGGATTTTCTCTATTAAATGAATAAATTTCTCAAGTATATTAATTCCTAATCCTAAATCAATCGATCAAAATCTCTTTTAGATCAATAACAATTTAGAATCGCATTACAAACATGAACTCGTGCACAAACATTAAGTTTCATAGAAGACTTTTGTTATTTTATCTCTAAAACTATGAGCAAATCCCTTCAATTTCATAGATATAATCATAAAAAAAATTTCTCAATCAAAGTCCATGATATCATACATAAATTTATACACTGGTAATATGAACTTAAGTAAACAATAACAAATAAGCAATTGAACTCAAGGAAACTAATGATATTGCATTCAAATCTCAATCTCGGTTACATGATGGAGATAGGATTTATTAAAATCTAGATACAAAACGACTATTCTTCCATAAATATGATAGTAAATAGAATACAAAAGAAGAACAGTAGAAGGACATTATTATGACCCGACTAATTGTTAAGATCTTGTGAATCCTTGCTTTTGATCTTCAAACTTGACGTTAAGGAAGCTCACAAGACTTAGGACTAAGAGAAAACAGCTCAAATGCGTTCTCAAGTTATTATGGTTTTAGCAAAAATGAGGTATTTAAAGGAAAACATGAAAACCCTAGCAAAACTTTCAAAAAGTATACGTAGCATGTCTTGTGAGGTCAATGGTATGGGTTGAACGGCTGCCTGCATGCAACTCTTCTTGGTTATGCTGGGCTCATATGGGGCTTGTATGGCCGCTCATACCACTCTCTGATCTCGGTGCTGGCATTTCATGGTCCTCCATATGGCCCGTTTGATAGGTCGTATGGCTTACTATCTTCAAATCTAGGTCCATACAGGGCCATATGGTAGATCGTATGGTATGTTGTATGGCTTGTATGGTCTACCATACAATCCATACATATCGGCTTATGATATTTTGCCTTCCATACCACCTTCGTATGGGCTATATGGATTCATTGAGCTTCAAATCTTCAAGTTTTTTTCGTGAAAACCACTCCTTTTATTCATTATCCATCATATTTTCTTCAACGAAGCTTTTCAAACAGCTTAAATCAACATTTTAACTCAACGAGTACTAACTTTTTTAAAATAATTGATGAATTCGTACAATAAGGCTCAATATTATGCTTAAGTTAAGGGTACTTTAGACATTTATCAACTACCATCCTTAAAGCGATGGGTAAACGGAGAGATTCGATGGGTTGCTACAAGAATACTTACAACACTTTGTTTGTGCCAATAAGAAGAATTGGGTCGAATTATGGATATTACCCAATCCTTATTCAACAGCCAGTGGAGCTCTTCCTCCAATAAGAGCCCTATAGAGATTATCATGAGTCAGCAACCATTGTTATCCCACATAGTGGCCGCACTACATATATAGATACCCAAGTGCATATTGGTTTGCTAAAGATTGGAAGCATAATTATGAAGTTACTAAGGATTATCCTGAGAAAGCTTCTAAGTGAATGAAGAAAGGGCCGATGAGAAGCATCGCCCCAAGAATTCAATATTGCAGATCAACTCCACATCAAGCTTCTTCCATGGTAGATTAGATCATTGAGGAACAAGGATAGAAAGCTCATTCATATATACATAGGTCTAGTTCTTATCATCATAAAGATTGGGAAAGTATCATATAAAGTAAAGCTACCCATAAGGTTAAAGGTCCATCTTGTCTTCCATGCTAGTGTTTTGAAGCCCTATTTTCTTGATAGGGTGGACCCCTCCTGCAACATATCCAATTGGCTACATATCAAGACTAACTTTAACATGGTCAGGCCATTGAAGACATCCTTGCACAGAAGAATGTAAAAGATCCAAACACTAGAGTATAACACATTAAATACTTAGTGAAGTGAAGGGATTAAAGTAAAGAATACAATAGTTAAGAAATAGCAAAAGACCTCATGCCACTATCAAAGATAAAGTTTGTACCAACTATGAAGCCTCAATTAGGATCAAGCTCAAGCTTATATTGACAAGGATGTTAATTAGATTAAGTGGGGTGAGGGGTGTTGTGGTGGGCGAGTTAAGGTCTAACTTTTGTAATACTTTTGTAGCACAAACTTGCTGCTTTTTGTGGACATTATGCACAATAGGGAGACCCCTTGAGTCCATATCTTATATAGTAACTATCCTTGTAATTTCCATTTTTAGTAATTTTAGGTGCAATCTCCTCAAAAGTTTTAATGTCTCCTTCTAATAGACATAGGAATGTATATAAAGCTCTTTATGGGGGTGTGAGTATTTTTATGAATACAAGCTCTTACTCACCACTTAACTACACACAGTCAAGAAACTCATTATATACTATTCTTACACACATTGTACTATTGTTGATTATTAATAAAGCGTTTGTTTCCTTTTCAAGTGTATTGTGTACTAATCTGCTTCTCTATTCTTTCCTTTATGTTGTGTTCATCTTACTTATAGCTTTACAACCTTGGGCAAAGGCCCCTATTGAATGAGTTTAGGCTTGCTTATTATTGTAAAGGTAGGGTAGTAAGCATTATATGATCTAAAGTGTGCTAGTGAAAGCCTTGGATCATGACACAATGTGCTATCCTCTAAACCTAAAAAGCCTACACTCTCCAAACAAAATCACTCTTGTTCTAAGTCAATCAATGGTAGCAAAGCTAATTTTTCACTCCATTATGGCAACACCTCCATCAACCTTGATTTTCTCGATTGTTTCCTTGGGCTTCTTTAAGTCCCAACTTAATAAAAGTCCTAACTTCTTTAATCAGCTTTATTTTAGCAATTGTGTCTTTCTCATCCTTCTTATCATTGCCCTTTGTAGAAACTGCAATTGATCCCCTTTATGGAGTTAAATCCTACCATCTGATGAAAATTAGCGTTTTGTCATACCTACTTAGTTTTGAAATAATGTCTCCATGCACAAAAGAACCCAATGATTCAGTATGACAATCTATATCATAAGTGATATTGTCGAAAGAAATTACATTATTAAGTTGCAAAAGAAAGGATTACAATCTACAAAATCTAATCAATCAAATGTTGCAACTAATAAAGTATCAATCAGGTTTAGCAACCCTTTTGATTAAGTTATTCAACAGGTTAACAAGATATAAAAGTACGATATAAAAGCACATTGTCTTAAGTAGCAAATAGGATTGGCAATCATCATTATGCCCATATAAGTAAGTGAAAAAAACAAAAATACTAAAGTAATGCATGGGCTAATCTAGAGAGATGGTAGAAGGATCTAAGTAGTAATTGTAGAATACTAAACATGAAGAGCTTCAGTACATCCATAATTGATAAAATGAGAGAATACTATAGGTATTTTGTAACTCATATAACATTTGCTTTGTAATGTCACAAATCCTATTTACTAAGCTTGAACCCAGTTATCTTTGACAACTAAATTAATAAAGCTAAAATCCTAAACTTCCAATAAAAGACATATAGAATTTCCTTTAGGGTAAATAAAGACATACACAAATACAGCAAAACCACTATGTTGATTTTTGCTTTCTCCACCTTTTGTCCTTTCATCAATTGACATTATCATGGAGTCATGATATTGGTTCTAGATGTTCATATTTTATTAAGTAAAGGGCTACTTTAATTGGATGCCATCAGTCTTATTTATCTCAAAAATTGGTGGACTCACCTTGTCACATTTCTTCAACTTATGAGAACTTATTAAAGATTTCTAATTCGAAGCACTAATAAACTTCTAAGCGAAATGAACATTATCAATCACAGGACTAATGACATAGATATCTAATATCTCAATCCTCATATTTGGGGTGAATTGTAAATAATTAAGCTACATTGTTCAAGAGTACTTGAACTCAACCAAAAGCTTCTCGTCTGATGTAGAAGAAACTAGAAAGCCTAAAGTTCATTACAATTTATGAGGAAAGAGACTGCTCGATCTGCCAAAAAACCTTATAGGGGTATAGGGTTAACCTACACATACAAATAATTAATTTTAAAATTAACTTAATTTGATAAAATTATAAATCTTATTACTTATTTAAACTTCAAATTTTGTAGATTCATAAAATCATCATGTTGAATTGGATTGAAGCATGGTCATAAGCTACAATCAATTAAAATTATGTGCTATTTTATAAATAAAAAATTGAGCTAATTAGCAAAAATAATTTTTAGGGTTTGCCTTATCTAGATGGTATCGTATAGGTATTTATAAAATGGGCAATTTAAATCTAATTGAGGTTACATTTAGACACTTTATTTGTTTGTTTTATAACATTAAGACATTACATAATTCGCTCATAATTTATTATATCACGTATGCGATTTAGATTTGAAATTACTGTTTTAGACCAGTAAAAATCAATTGAAGCAATCATGAGTAAGGACCAAATCTTACAATGTACTTCTTTCTTCAAAGGTTTTGCTTCTTAATTTTCTCTCTCTCTCTCTCTCTCTCTAAGAAACCCTAGATCTAACTACTTATCATTTATAGCAGAGAGGATTCACATATTTATATAAACCAAAAGTTACATGTCCTTTTATATCTCTTTAAATTTACAAATCTTCATACATCTAGACTTTTCTTCCTTAAAAATCTCTCTCTCTTTGTCCTGAAGATGTGATTTAGGCCTTATTTTTTTTAATAGATATGATATCTTTTAAAATCTTCATGTGTATCTTCCGCACGACCTTACTTGTGTACAATGGAACATGTTTAATTCTTCAATAAATTCTCCTCCTACATGACAATGCACATGAGTTATGTTCTCAAGTCGTGATCTACACAAAATACCCCTTTGTTTTCAGTACAAGTGATGTTCAAGCTTGTGTACTCTATTATATTCTCAACACAAGTGAAGTTGTGTTGGCACTTGTGTGCTTTACACTTTTTCCTACTTCAACTATCCTTGATAAAACTTGCTCCATTGCATCAAAATTCCTTCTTTTAAGCACAACTAACTCGTCAAAATGTGAAATCACAATTTAATCAAATTAAGTGTCAAATTCACAAAATTAACTTAAAGAACCTCTGCTAAATAAGGGTTGCACCACATTTATCATTATTTCACCACCTTCGTTGTAACAAGAGGCCTTACTCTCCTCTACTTTATGAAGTGAGATATCTTCTAAACTATCTTTTGATCCTTCTTCCCTAGTCTTGGAATTCTGGAGACATGGATGAGTATAACCCATGTTCTAAAGTCAAAGTCAATTCTAGGCTCTATAGTAACAAATGTCTTTTTTCAAGGTATTCACCATGACTTTAAGCCTTCAAATAGTTTTCTCCTAGGTTAACTAGAGTAATAGATACACCAATCCATGGAACCTTTGAGTAGGAAGTAGTATCAACAGGATCAAAGAGTAAGCCTCTAAACTTCCACACAATCTTTGATTGACATCAACAATTGCTAAGATTTTCATTGTGATTTGTGCTAAGTAGAAATGAAAAGAATTGTTGCAAGCTTTCTCAAATTTTAAGAAAGGTAGTCAAAACCCAAATTCCATTTACTTAGGATGTAAGTAAAACTTGTTTCTACAAACGAGAGGGACTTACTCTTACTTGTTGAGTGGAACAACCTTCCACTCAAGTAGAGCACCTAGGAAATATTCCTTATAAAGGCATCTATTTGCAAACCATCAATGGTGCTAACCCTTAGTCTGAATGGTGCTTCACTCTCAATGGAAACTTGATTTAAAAGGTTATTTGTTGACATCGCATCCTTATTCATATCCTCAGGGATAGACTTAATAAAGTAAAAGGTAGGTAGCCTAGTAGAAGATTTACCACAAGGAAAAATGGTATCGCATGTAAAACAACCGCAATATCGTATACCATGTGGTAGACGCTCAATGGAGGGTCTTGCCAAAGATAGGTAGACCAAGACTATCTATCTTTTTTCCGACTTAATAATGACATACACCTTTATCATTTCACTAAAATTATAATAAAAAAAAATTACTCTTCGCCGCTACCAATGTGGGTGGGGGCAAACCCTTCTTATAAGATCATTTGTAACCCTCCTTATTAGATCATTTGATTATGTTCATAAAGTTGAATAATTGTAGTTCTTACCTATGTTTTTTGATGCCATTATTCTTAGAGTTGAGGGCAAGGAATTCTTGAAGAACAAAATTGATGAATGGAGTTTTAGAGAAAAAAAGCCTAATGAACGAATGCAAAATGAGGAATGCAAAAAGATGCAAAAGTTAGGAGCTTAATGGTTTTTCCATGCTTTTTAAACCTAAGTTAACAGTTATAAAGAAGTGCAAGCAACAAAAAAAATATAACACTTTATCCCAAATGAAGCATATCTAGTGGCTTAAGACTTATGACACCATCTGTGCATGTTAGACTTGTATTTAATGCATGACCATTGCATCCATTCATGAGTGACGCCTACTACGGTATGGCTTTGTGTGCTCAAAATTCCAATGTGAGTCTTCTTTAAGACGTTTCACCTATCTTAGACCAAAATTCCCATAAAGAAGCCAGAATCATCACAAATCAACCGTTGTTCAATACTTTGACAAATTACTATGCATTAAGATAACACAACTCAATAGAAAACAATATGAACATCAACTGTAGTTGCTTTGAAATTGCACTTTAGGTAAAGAGTGAAAAACCTCGATTAGCTTGGATTCTTGTTGCCCAGCTATATTCTAGTTTGGTAACTCTAGATGATGTCATACAACTTGGCAAAAGGGGAAATGAAAGAAAGTGGGTTATGTAAAACCTCAACAAGTTCAGTCATCATTTGACCAAGACTAAACTCCATCTCACTAGCATGGCTTGTCACACTTAATCCTTCGAGCTAAGTTGTCTACTATAGCATAAGCACTTAACTCGGATCACTCCTCTACTTTAACACTCTGTCCCAAAGGGAAAACCTAAAAACTAAAGTAGTGTCAAGTCACCACGACCTACCTGGTGTGATGCTAAGTTTAGCATGTGAAGCTCCAATTGGTCCCTTGTCTAAAACGGCTTAGGAATCAATATGGGAAGCCTAAATATAAGATTTGCTCGACACTAAAGAGTGTTTGTGTTTATGTATGGGGAGAGAAAAAAGGAAAAGGGGGGTAAGTGTTGACAGGCTATATTGGACATGGATTCCCTAGCCCAATTCAATCTATTTAAACATTGATCAACCTTTAGGTCATAGGTTGATCTCTCTCGGCCTATGCCTTAACTACCAAGACATTGAGAGGCTTTTATAGTAGCTTGGACTATTCCCCACCGACCTCTCTTAACTCTGCAATAGCCAACCTACCAGTTCACTTCTGAAAATTCGGGACGTGGCTTAAAAAGCAAATGTATGATCTCACAATCTTGAGCATGCATACCATGATAAATCTTCCACTAACTATTTGACCAGCAAAATGGCTACACCCAACAACTCTGTACCCACTAACTTGCAATTATTTTACAAGGACAAGGTTGTCTGCAAGGTTTTTTTTATCCATCATAAATCTCTAACAATAAAAAGCACTAAGAACAATATGCTTTTGCCTTCTTGTGATTAAATTATGAGGAGGTTCGAATTCGAAAATAATGATTAGGCTAAGGAATTATTCTCTTAAAATTTGGATTTTGTAAAATTTTTCACGTGACATCTTATATTAAATTAGGGTCGTCTTTTCTTCTCTTGGGCTATTTGTCTTCCCTTGCAACCACCTTTTGTGATAAAATAACAACACCATTCGAGCTGTAAATGTAAGAATACAAATGTAATTTAAATATTTTTATGCACGATGAGAGTCAAGATATCATAAGAACAAAGTTGTAGACTAAACCATTGCACTTGGATTAATGCATGACATAATTAAAGAGAGATGACAAGAATAATAGCACCTAGGCGACAATCCGGTAACGCTCCTTAAGGTTATCTGTGCTTGCTTCGTTATACCAGTGGATGTCCATGCTTGAAGTCTACCATGTACACGAAATCACAGAATTAAGATTCTTGCCTAAATGCAGGATAGTGTGATTACAGGAAAGTCGAGAGGTATTATAATTCTAGAGGTGGATTTCAATCTATCTTCATGTTGACATGCATCAAGATAAAAGTTCCCTAGATTCGGTAGTAATATAGACGGATTTAAACGAGTCTAAACGATCAAAGTCCTATGGTTATACAGATTTACATGTAGGCTGTAATATTTCCTGGAAAAACTACCACATCTGTACTTCTGAAGCTAGCCAAACCGTGTTCTTGGTCATATGCGACAGCTGCTGATCTGATCTTACTCATCACCTAGAAATCGAAACGATTGCGCCATCAGTACTCAGCCTGAAAAAGCATTTGCCTAGGTAAAGACCAAGGAAATCAGGAGTTCAACTTGATTACAAAGAAGAGAAACTCCTAGATATCTGCAAGCAACAAATCTATTGTAACTACTATCAAATTTAAAATCCATAGGAGTTCAATTTGACTACAAAGGGTCTGCTTATTTCATCTGTTTCTGGTTGTTTTAGTAACCTATTTTTGTTGTTTTTTAATAGATATTTGTCAATAAATAGTATAGATAAAAACAAATTTTTACACATAAAAATCAAATAAATCAAACAAAGTATACAGATAAGACATGGATAAAAATCAGGCAATCCAAATAGACCTATATTGTCGATTTTCTATGAAGAAGTTTCGATGATATGGTTATGCCACTATACTTGCATACAAGTACACTTTTATTCTAGACATTAGATGACTAAAATAAGCACGACATATCATCATAAATATGCAGCCTTCTCTTCAAATTTCTAAGATAAATATAAGTTATAACCATCACCTAGGACAAAACAAGTTCTGTTTTTGTGTGCTTCCACTTGGAATACCCACAATGGTATTTGTTTTAATTGTCTGGTTCTGTCTTATTAGGAGCCGGTGAATAAATACAAAAGTACATCAGATTTAATAAACCTAAACTTTTAGGCCATTCCACTGTGAACTAAAATCTATTAGCTGGTACTTTCACATGTAGACTCTCACTACCGACATGATGATCATGTCATTGAGAATTGGTTAGAAGCAAACTACGTGATGAAATAATGATTCAAGAATTAAGTATCCTAGCAATTTTTTAGTTAGATATCAAATTGACACTTCTAATCACTCTTCAATTCATGGTCGATTTGTTTCATCATTTTCTTGTCATTTTAGTATTTATATTTTTATTATTTTCAAATAGATGTTTGTTAAGAAACAGACAGATAAAAAACTTACAGTTTTATTCATAAACTGTCCAAACAGATACCACATAGATATGATACTAAAAAGTTAAATATGCAAATTAGATACAAATATGATACAGATAAAAATTTAACAATCCAAACAAACCAATGTACCATTAAAAGAACAGGTCGATGAACACTATTCTAATTTTGCAATAGGAAGCAATTGCATTCATTTGTTTAATAATAAACAAAAGGTTTATGTATAGCCATGATATACCACAAAGTTCATGCATGGCAAACATAAAGCTCACTACATTATGGCAAAAATATTAAGTTATAACACTTGACTAAAGAAAGCTAAAGCAAAAAGCAAACCACAAGGTACATGAATCTTTATGGCGCCAATGCAACTTGCTAAGTGGAGTGTGATAATTCATACCAAAAAAAAAGTCTTCTTGAAACTCTTTGTGGGTCATTGCATAAGCATCTAGGCAATTACTATGTATTGCAAATTGCTCCATCACTTTTGATGAATCTTCTTAATGATATAATTGGCCTTCTATTTTTTTATGCTCTTCAGAATCGTTATTTTGATAAAGAGGAATAGCATTAACTAGATCTTTTCAAGTCAGACTATCAAAATGGGCAACCCGAAACAACCAACTACCCGAAACAATCAACTACTTTATTCAATAACTCAAAATTTTAAAGCTTGATCTTGACTCAAGCACCTTCGAGCTTCAACTTAAATCTTGAGTTTAGATTGACTAAGCTCGTTCAATCTTCATTATCTAGAAAATTATATTCCTTTTAATGAAATTTATAGTGACTTTACCCTTCTAGAATTGAACTAAATATCTATCAAGTTGCACTCAAATAATTTGCAAGTCCGCATCTGCAGCCAAAGAATGAGATGTAAAGGGGGGATCGTGCAATAAAAATCCAATTCCATATCCAGACAAAAATATATATATGTCCCTGAAAGATTTTTACCTTGCAGCAACCTCCGGCTGCCAGAAGCAGCATAAGCATTTGATGGATCAACAATAGGGGATGACGCCCTATTTCTTCCTCCGCTACCTCCTTCAAACCGCAACTCCGAAATACAAGGAAAAGCATTCTTCTCATCCATGCCTTGATCATAGAGGAAGCCCTTAAAAACATGTCCACTAATACTAACAGTTGCCTGAGACAAATTCAGCTGCGCTATCCCTAATTGCAGTGACCCTAATGCACCTGAAAACCGCTGGGGCACGGACTTGATTCGGCAATGACTGCTTAAAGCTGGCATCTGTGAATACAATACAGGTTCACTTGATCAATCCCAGCTGACTCTTAGTACCAAATAAATCTCATATGACTAGAGTGGGACAAACAAAAATCAACCGTGCAAAGGTGATCACTAAACATACATAAAGCACCAAACTAACACGATATGGCACATCTATGCCAATGTTGACCCAAAATTACAGAAACTGACACGACGATGTTTTAAGCTATATGCCTTCTGATTTTATATGCCTTTTGTACTAAGCCTCGATAAAACACGAAATTAATCCAACACAAAACCGAACAAAACAAGAATGTAATGCAAATTAACAAAACCATATACAAAAGTAACTCGTAATTCCCAATATTTTGATACATGTCTAATACTGAAGCTCGAAAAAAAACACGAAACTAATACAATACATCTACCCAAAAAGCGATCCACGGATTCGCACAAAATTCTAATAACAAAATTCGCACAAGAAATGAAACGAACACACGATCCTGTTACCTTGATGACACGAGGTAATATCAAAGCTTCTAGTAGTAGTAGCATTTGAAGTAGAGGAACCGTTGTTGTGTCCGTTTTGCTGCTGTGATGAGACATCGATTCGAGGCCTTTTATGAGCAGCTGAAGATGACCCTGAAGATCCATTATTAGTAGTAGTATTATTATTACCACCACCACTACCGAAACTTATCCCTACCATTGCCATCTGTCTCTCTCTCCTCTTGGCGGCCGGAACCCAAGTGCTCTTCACGTGAGTTGAACAATCATAACCCCGACTCTTGCAACAAGTCCTACACCTCCTAAAACTACACTCTTTTTTGCCCTGTTTCCACAATCCCTACACACCCTCAAGCTACTTCCATCAAAGTTCTCTCCTTTATCGTTATCTTCGTGATTCACAGCACCGAATCCGTCCTTTTTAGCGAAGAAGTTGGAGGAATTATGATCGTTGTTTCCGCATTCATCGACCGAAGCGTTCGGTGGGACAGCAGAGCAAGGGGTGGCCGTGAGGAGCGGGAAGATGCTAACGCCGACACCTAGGGCGCTGAGGAAGGCAAGTGGTGAAATTGGGGTGGTGATCGGAGGAGGAAATGGGAGGTGGTTGCTGGTGTGGTGCGATGAAAACAACGTCTCTTAGACCCAACATGTTGATGTGCTCTGTCGTTGTCGGAATTGATGTGTAATTGAAATGGTGGTGTGTGGTGGCCATGCAAAAAGAAGAGAGAGATGGATCGAGAGAAGGCTCAATTGGGTACGTGAAAGTTGTAAAAGATTTCAGAGTTGGTGTTCTCTTAAGTTTGAGTTTACTGCTCTGTTTTCGTCTTTAAAAGTGTAACAATGGGTTGGATTAGAGAGAGAAAGAGGAAGGGGAGAGAGAGAGAGAGAGAGAGAGAAAGTGTATGTGTGCGTGTGTGTCCAAAAGGGTGTCTGGGAAGGAAGAGGGATGGTGGAGTTAATAGTGTTTTCTGTAAAATTCTGCTTGAGTTGCTCTGTTTTGCTCCTCTTTTTTTTTTTAAATTTAAATTAAAGTGAAGTGTAAGGATAGGTTTGTTGAGAGAGAGAGAGAGAGAGAGTGGGTTGATCCAGATGGGAATTTGTCTAATTGGGCGTCGGAAAACGAGAAGAGATTGTGGTATTTGAACAGTTTTTTTTTTTTTGGGTGGGGTTGTGATCTAGGCTCTGTTTTGTTCTGTTTTCCAAATACTTAAAAAAAAAAAAAAAAAAAAAGGAAAAAACGGTGTGTAGAGTAGAGAAGTTGACCGACTGACAATGGGATTAAGGAGAGAAGAGCAGAGAGAGAGGAGAGAGAAGAACCAAAGTATGCACTGTTACTAGGAGTTCCAGTTTCCAGAGCTGCTGCTTCTTCTTCATCTTCTTCTTCTTTTTCTAACATTCATTTGCTTGCTTTGCTTTGCTTTGCTTCTTGGATGGTGATGAAGTGATTGGAGTATGGTCATGGGATTGATTTTTAAAATGAGGATTCAGACTCTATTCCTTCCTTTCTTTTGTTTTTTTTAATCCCTCAGTCTATATGAGAGAGCCATTCCTTCCATGCTCGGGTCCCGCTCATACATAATGCACATATATAATTTGTAATTGTAAAATAATAGCATTTATATTTCCGTTCAATTAACCATCTAATAAGTAAATAAACATAATAATCAAAATATGAACTATTTTAGCTGTTTTGATTGGATATGATGTAAGCTGTTGGATACTAACGAGACTGGTCTTTTCAAAATTAATCACAATTAAACTTGTAAAATACACTTAATTTGTTTATTAATTTATTATTTTTAAACTTTTTTAATTATTTATTGTATATTGATTAACTTTTATTTAGATATTTAATTGTAAAAATAGATAAAACTAGTAGTTAAAAGAATAAAATAATAGTTTTCTAATAGTATTATCTTATTCAATTCCTCCAATCAAAAATCATAAAAGATAATAATTAGTTATGACTTATAACTAGAGGCATCTCTTGATCTCTTAAGTCAAATGTTTCAAGTTCGATTCTTTCCTCCTTGTAATGTTTAAAAAAAAAAATCTGAAAAAAATAGTATAATTAAATGAAAATGTGACATTGACCATTCAAATATTTATTAAAAACCACAAAATTATAATGTAATTCAATATATATATTTTAATATATTAATAAAGATTAGGCTAGCGAAAATGTATATGATGGGATTTGATTCACAATTTAAGCTAAATCAAAATGAAATTATAAAAATTTTTCCCCCTCATAACCAAGCTATGGATTTTTTATTAAACCCTTAAAAATCGATGTGATATGTATCATAGCTTAAATAATAGATAATTATTAAATGGATGTATTTTCTAATAATCTTATAACTCAGTATTTTTCTAATCTCATGAATTTTTTTTTTTTTTTTTTTGCCTCGCTCTAATATGTGTGACAAACAAAGAAAGAATCATGCTTATTGTAGATGCATCCATATGGTGTCAAACGCAAAGTTACAAGAACGAGGATAAAAAAGGAAATCATTCCATTATACGACCTATTGTTGTTATCTGGCTGCCAATATCACTAGGTTGTGATAAGATACCTTCTCAAATTTTTAATCCACACTAGATTCAGTGAATGAAAAATGTAATTAATTAATAAAATCAATAGATCAACTATTCTAATATGTGCTTTTTAACTTGTAAGTATGATAAAGATAATACATTTGTAACTTTTCAAGTACTAGATTTATCATTTTTTAAATTTAAATATCAAATTACATATTTTATTAAAATTTAAGTACTCTTTGTGATATGATTCATAACTTATAAAAATCAAGTTCTTATATTTTACTATGTAATTGCAGACTTGCATTAGTATTTTTTTTTTCCTTTTCTTTTTTTTCTTACAAAATTAAATTACAAAAACAAATAAATAAAACTCATTCATTTTATAACAAGTAATTCATGCACTTTTATATCAGAATCCCTGTATCGAAATTTTTTTCACGAATTTAGAAAGGAAGAATTTAATGTCAACAGTGAGAACCAGAAAAAGAATCTTTTTGATAAGTGTGACTATGTGTGAGCCATGTAATTATTGAACCAAACACAAACACCTATAACCAAATAAAAAATTAATCACAAAAAGGAAAAAGAGAAAGAGAGAGACAGTAATTGATTTATTATTACTTTTTTTAGGGGGTATTGAGCTTAGCCGTTTGAGCTAATAGCTATAAGCTAAGTCCTATTCTAGTTCCCTAGTAATCTTAATCTAACCTAACTTTGTATTTAATGGCAACGGAACTGAAGTTTCCTTTTCTGAAAAAATGTTACCTCTGGTGCAGGAAAAACCAACGTTGTTTTCTTTTTAGGAAGTAGATAAACAAAGGGTCCATGTGACTACCTTTTTCTGTAGATGCATATATATTTTTATTTTTTTAACAAATTATTTATCAAAAAATTAACTGTCTCATAAAAAAATTAATATAAATACAAATAAGATGTATTTACATATATTATTTCGATATAATACAAATAAAAAAAAATTATCCAAAAAAACCAGCCGTGAACAATTAAGATCAAGGATCTGTTTGGATTGTATGTTTTTCGTATATATCTTATCGAAACAATATCTGTAAATATATCTAATTTATATTTATATTTGATCAATTTATTTTTCATGAGAACTGCTAATTTTTTAATTTATATTTATTTTTAATAAATAATTTATTAAAAAAAATGTTTGAAAAAATTGTCAGTATCCGTTATAAAAAGCTAGTTAAACAGACTACAAGTTACAAACATATTTCGGAATGGTTGTCACCTCAACTTTTAACATTTTTTTAATTTTATATTTTAAGTTTTAAGTTACCAAATTATACATCTAATTAAAAGTTTAATCATTGCGATTATAATGTTGTCCTATTTTGCTACTTGTGACATTCTAATGATCGTAGAGAACCAATAATATGATTAATATTGCAATAAGGGTAAAGTTTAATTTCAGATTAAGATATAGGATATCCACAAAAACCTTTCTCTTTTTTTTTTTTTTCCCCTCATTTTTTTGCCTGCTTTACCACCGAACCAATACTATTATCGGAATTTCGACCATCCAACCAAATGCAAAGAATGAGGTATTAACATTTATTGATATAGAGTGCTAACTATAAGGTTTAACCCGTAAATTTTACATTTAGAAAGCATAGTATTAAAATAAAATATACCCATGTTAAATAAAAGGAAAAAGAGTGAGGATTTTGGTATTTATCCAAATATTTTTTTTTTTATAAGCCACAAAGACTATTACAACACAACTACGAAAGGCCATTACAATACTAATGTAAGGAATCGAATTCGGTACCTTAAGGATGAAGGCCTAGATTGAATGCCACTAGGTATTAAAACCATTCAAATAGTTTAGACTTTAGTAAAAAAGCTCTTAATTATCTCTTGCCAAAAAAAAAAAAAAAAAGAACATAATCGAAATAGAATTTGATAATGCAAGTTGATCCAAATTAGCTTGAGTTGATCTGGATTTAAGTTAGTTCGAGCTAACTTAAGTTAGGTCGAACCTATTGAATCTATAGAAATTGTTTTAACATTAAAACTTGAAAGATTGCAACTTTTGATCAAATTTTTGAATGTTTCATGTGTTTGAGTCACATCCATTCGTGATTAATAATTTCAATCAGTTTGTAACAGATTTAATTCAAATCTAATGGATATAATTCATATTCTAAAACATTGTTACTTTTGTGAAAAGTTATGATTTTTAGAAATTTGTTCCTAAAATATACAAAGTATTGCCTCTCTAATTTAGTCGAGATTCTTTTGAAAAAATCTCGTCTTTTTAACATCCCTCTACGAAATAGTTACTAAGCACAAACATCTCGTATAGATTCAATAGAATGGTTTCATACTTAAGCTTTTGTCATTCAAGTATCACAGGTCACTTGTGTCTTGAAAGTATTCCACATCTAAACTTCCACAACAAACTTAGTATAATGAGCATAAATTCATAAAGAAAAGTAAATTCATTCTTACTTCTAAGTCATTGTTAAATCTTTTTATATCATCAAACCCAACACTCTATCATTTATCAAATTTTTTATTTAATTAACTATATATTCCTAAAAAGGGTAACTAAATTTATAATTTGGCATATAATTCAACAAATACAAACTTGAAGTGTATAATTACAAAAACACGTAAATTTAACGTGGTTTAGGTGACCTTATTCCATCATATTCTGCATACTTCACTCCATTTGCATTAATTTTTAATTAATGACTGTCTAATTTTCTTATCCATATTACATAGGTTTAACTTCATCAATTTTTGTGTATCCTAGTAAGTATATTTGTACGTTGACAATTTTATTTCATGCAAATTTGCACCTGTGCTGAAAATATATAGTTTTTTTTTTTTTTTTGCACAAAAAATAATACTTATACTATTAGACAGATAACAATAATTAGTTTACATATCTTAATTATGTCCAATCATGTTATGGTCACATCTTTTTGTTCTAGCTCTCTAATTATGTTCTTAATCGTGCAGGGCATCATGGTGGAAATTACTAACCCTAGATCATGTAAACTTAAGGGGTATCTTTAAGTGTATAAGTTCCTAAGGCCGTGTAAATGAAAGACTAGAAGAAACTAACATTTTAACAAATCTTCCTAGATATTTATTTATTACTATTTTTCTTGTCTAAATCAAAGTACATAATTGTACATTAAATCCAATAGACCGAATAACAATCTCTCGCACATATATTATAAGGGGGCAATTAAAAAGTATACATATAGTTTTGGAAAATATATACATATATATATACACTAAATAGACAGATGAGTTGATGTGGTATTTGTTTCAAACGTTAAAAGGGTTCTGTAAACTTGATTTTAATAGCCAATGATATTGTGACCTAATGGCATTTTCCTTGGACGCTTATATGAAAAGTCTCATGTTTGAATCTCCTCTCCTCTGTTGTAATTGGGCAAAATAAAATAAAAAATTAAATAAAATATAGGGTTATTTATAAAAAATTGTCATGTGTTTTTATTTATTTGCAAACACATGACTTGTGTTAATTTTTTTAATAAATAGGTGATTTGAGATTTATGTAAAAGTATCAATATTATTAAATATCATTTGAGAATACATCTTAGTGTCTTACTGATTTAAAAAAATTAATTTAATAAAAAGCTACTAAATAAAATATTAAAAAACATAAAATTGAAAATTTTTAAGACTCGTAATTTATTAACACTTGTCATTCTAAAATTATTAAATAATATTAATACTTTTAAATTAAACTTAGGTCACCTATTTATCAAAAAAATTGACACAAATTATGTATTTTTGAATAGATCAAAGCAAGGGTAGGGTTTTTGTAGTAACCCTAAAATATATAAATGGATCATACTAGACATCTCCACAAGCTAGCCAGGATCAAGGTTCGAGACCAAAATTTTATATATCACAAATGCCCCTACTAAGGGTGGGATGGGTATTGAATCGTAGACCCACTCGATCCTAAGTTGGGTCTAGTACTAGTCTCAATTGTCTCATTACTTAAGAAAAATACATTAGAAAATAAAATATATATTTAACTTAAAAATTTAAAATTAGGATTAATAAAATTAGTCTTTAACCGATTTTCACCTAAAATTTTTAAGAATATGCATTTATTTATATACAAGCACATTCAATTTGAGTAGAAATGTTAGCAATATGGGGCTAAGGCAATACTCTAGAAAAAGTTAGGAAAGAAAATGAAGTCCTATATTATTTAAAAGTAAGATTGTTCTCTAGGTGGAACTTTAAATAAAGTAATTAAATATATTTTTTATTTATATATATTTTATATATTGTTATCAACGATGCATTAAATATTATGAAAAAAATAAATAATTTCTATTTATATGAAAAATAGTTTTAAAATGTTATTCGTCTTTTTTAGTTCTTTTCTACTACTTTATCTTCATTTTTAATTGTTATTATATAATAAATTAATTATATATTTTTTAAACCTATGTGAATCCGTATTGATCCACAAACCAAACCCAATCTAGACTCTTCAGGTTTGGTTCCATGAGTCACGGGCCAAACCCGATCCGTAGAAATATTTGTTACATGCAATTGGACACCCTAATGCTTAGTAACCTATCTATGATGGTGCTGAATCTTAAAATAACTGTGCTCTTCTCTTAATTATGTTGAGCATTTATTTAGAGGAAAAAATAGCTACGTTAAGCATAATTTCCATGCGGAGTAAGTTGCGTGACAGTGTGCATTTTAAAACCATTTCGGGTGGATGGAAACTGTTGGCTTGGTTCCTGTACATCCAAAACCTTTTGGGCTAGCTGGTTACATAATTTAATTTTTTATAATGACTAGGCCGATTTGGCTGTATTAGTGCTGGATCCTGTCCGTGGGATGCAAGACAACTAGTGGATTGTCTCATTTTCATTAACAATTTAGAATGTTGAAATGGGGAATTGAAAATTAATCCTTAGCATGTGCCAATTGAATTGCATGCCTCCAAGTGGATGAGAGCGCCGAACGAAAAAATATATAATAATTAAGCCTATTGAGTATATGATTGAGATAGGCCAAAAGGTCAATTATTCCAATAGACTCTACATTAATGATCTATGTACGAGGATAAAGTATTAGGTACATAAAAATTAATCAAAATCATAAATCAAATATTTAGAATTTTCTCTATTGGTGTATTATATCTATAACTTGGAACTAGGATGATATGATAAGAAATAACGACGATGTGCATATTTAAAAAATTGAAAAAAATGATATGATAAGAAATAAGCATGTATTAATGTACCAAAATAACAGGAAAAAAAAAAGATAATGAAAAGTGGTTTTCATAGAGCTAGTTGGGAAATTTTATGGTCTCATCATTAATTTTGACGGATCAATCTCAATACTATTCAACGGCTCACATCATATCCAATCATGATCAAATCATTAAAATTATTAATATTTTAATTATTAATTTATTTTAACGGTTAAATGATTGATCATAAAAGTTCTTCGGTTAGGATAGTTATCTTTAGAAAAATTTTGCAACAACTACCAATTCTAAAATTTTATTTTTCCATGAAGAACTCTTCAGTAAAATTAAAAGAAATTATAAATGAGTAAGACACAAAAAGTGGGGTTTTTCATTTTAATAATCCATAACTAAATCAAAATCTATCGAATTTGCTTACCATCCCTAGGGATAAACCTAGTATTCAGTATCATCTAAGGTCAAATCACAGGATTATCATTAATAACTTCTAAAGGCAATTCCATTGAAGAAGATGTTATAAACGGATATGAAAATAATAGCAAAGAAACGTAAAGCACACACATGGATTTATATGAAAAATCCTTAACCAAAAAAACTACAAACAAAGGAGAGATAATTCATTATATGTTAAAGAAGGAGTACAAGAGCATGCGTACAATTTTTCATCAAAAAAATGCTCATCACCAAAGAACCCTAAATCTACATTTATACGTAATGTTGGTGAAATTGCATATAAGCCGGCTCAAAGGCTGGTAGCCATTATTTTAAGGCTTTGATTCCAATGTCGGCTCAAGGCTGGCAGCGTACTAGTTAAGGCCGGTGGCCTTGACTCTAAAGCTAGTGGCTTTGGTCTAGCTGGATTCGGGTCACTATCTCCAACAATCTCCACTCCAACCAAATTCAGGAACAAAAAACACAGACTTCAAACTTCAACATAAACACAAAACATTCCCCACCTCTTCCACAAAACCCTTAATGGGTATAAATTAGCAAGAACACTAACCAAGTCCAGGCAATACTTAAACTTAGCTATAGGAAGTGACTTGGTCATCAGATCAATGGGATTATAATGAGTGCTTACTTTGCTTACAATAATATCACCACAAGCAATAACATCACACACAAAATGATACCGAATATCAACGTGGTTTGTTCTCTCATGAAACATTTGATCCTTTGTAAGGAAGATGATACTCTGACTATTATAAAGGACTACAGTGGTCTTCAAGTCATCACTGAGTTCAACACATAATCCTTTCAACTAAATAGCTTTTTTACAAGCCTCAGTAATAGCCATATACTCTGCTTCAATAGTAAAGAAGGCAATTGTAGCCTACAAAGTAACTTTCCAACTAATAGCACAACTACCAAAAAAGTAAAGATATATCTTGTGAGAGATCCTCTTTTATCCAAGTCTCTAGCAAAATCAGAATCAACATATCCAATGACTCCATCTCTAGTTCTACCAAATTGTAAACAAACATCAATAGTACCTCTCAAGTATCTGAAAATCTACTAAACTACTTTTCAATGTTCCTTACTAGGATTTGCCATGTATCTACTGACTGCACTAATTACATATGACAAATCTAGACGTATACAAATAATATCATACATAAGAGATCCTACTGCACTAGAATATGGAACTCGTAAATATAGTCAACCTCTTCATCTAATTGTGGAGACAAGACGAATGAAAGTCTGAAATGGGCTACAAAAGGAGTACTAATGGGCTTAGCACTTTGCATATTGAACCTATGAAGAACTTTCTCAATGTACTCCTTTTGACTTAGATGCAATTTTCCTGCTTTTCTATTTCTTAAAATCTCTATTCCAAGTATCTTCTTTACTACTCCCAAGTCTTTCATCTCAAATTATTTGCTCAATTGGACTTTAACCTTTCTTAGCTCTCCTCTATCCTTGGCTGTTATCAGCATATCATCAACGTACAAGAGTAAATATACAAACAACCCATCATTACACTTCTTGATCTAAACACAACTGTCAAAACTACTTCTCATGAAATCATAAGTAGTCATAAATGAGTTAAATCTCTTGTAATACTGTCTAGGTGACTACTTCAGGCCATAAAGAGACTTTTTCAGCAAGTAAACATAGTCATCTTTACCTAAGATTATAAAACCCTTTAGCTATTGCATATAGATAACTTCCTCAAGTTCTCCATGCTAGAAAGTTGTCTTCATATCTAACTGCTCGAGCTCCAAATCATGTATCACCACGATACCAAGCAAAGCTCGAATCGAACCATGCTTTACGGCTGGAGAAAATACATCTATAAGGTCTATACCAAGAACTTGACTATAGCCTTTTGCAACCAGTTTTGCTTTATATCTAAGTTCTTCAACTTCTGGTGTTCCATCTTTCTTCTTGAACACCTAATTGCAATGAACAATCTTCTTACCCTTAGGAAGCTTCAATAAATTTCATGTATCATTTTTATGAAATGACTCCATCTTCTCCTGCATAGCAATCATCCACTTACTAGAATCATCACAACTAACTGCTTATGAGTAAGTAGAGGGCTCCATATTGAAATAAATGTCTTTTGCTACATTTAAAGCATAAGCAACAAGATCAGCCTTGGCATATCTCTATGTACACTTAACCTCTCTCCTAGGTATGTTTCTAACAATGGAATACTGCTACTATGATGGTGGTGTAGAAACAGTGCCACTCTGCAATTCTGGTATAGGCTAAGAAGTAAGCATTGATATAGAATCTGAATTAATCTCAACCTCCACCTACATTCTTGATTTCTACATCAGATGCGTGTATTAGAAGATAAGTCATGTAACATAGTAGTTTTGTCAAACAACATATCTACTAATTATGACTTTCTTCAATTTTGGACACCACAATTTATATCACTTGGCACTAGACTTACAACCAAGTAATATATACTTCATAAATCTTAGCTTTAGTTTTCCATTATTAACATGAGCATATGCAAGACATCAAAAAACCTGTAATTCAGAATAATTAGCAAGAGCACCAAACCACACCTCTTATGGAGTCTTTTTCTCTATAGTAGTTGATGGAGACCTATTAATTAAAAAACATGTTGTAGAAGCCGCCACAGCCCAAAATAACTTTGGTAGATGGGAATTTGAAATCATACATCTAAATGTCTCCATAATAGTTCTATTCATCCGTTCAACCACATCATTTTGTTGTAGAGTACCGAGAACTATCAAGTGCCTCACAATTTCTTTTGACTTGCACAAAACATTAAATTCATTAGAATAGAACTCCAAACCATTATCAGTGCAAGGACATTTTACCTGCTTCCCTGTCCATTTCTCAATCATCTGTCTTCCACTCTTTAAATATGGTTAATACATTATTCTTTTGTTTTAGAAAAAAATACCTAAACTATTCTGGATAAATCATCAATGATTATCAGCATGTAATTAACATCTCCACTAAAAGGAACATTAGATGGCCCCTAAAGATCAAAATATATGTCATCAAGTGTGCCCTTTATGTTATGAGTACCTGTGGTGAATATGATTCTCTTTTGCTTCCCAAAAATGCTGTGTTCACAAAATTTCAGTTTGTTGATGTCTTGCCTATCAAGAAGTCCTCTTCTACTAAGTTCAATCATAACATTTTCACTCGTATGCACCAAGCATATGTGCTAAAGTCTAGTGCCTGTTGTAAATGAATTTGTTGATGTGTTTCCTGAGAAGTTGTCCGGGTTGCCACCTAATAGAGAAATAGAATACGGGATTGAAGTACTACCTGGAACAAGGGGTGGGAAAAAAAACGACCGAACCAAACCAATCCGTAACTGAACCAATCCAAACTGAAAAGATGGTTTTTTTTCATGGTTTGGTTTGAAATTTTCCAAATCCGAACCAATCCGTAAATTTATGGATTGGTTTGGAAGGTAAACCAAACCAATCCGTAAAATCGAACCAAACCGTTTTAGAAAAATATGATAATATTTTACTATATGTTTATATGATTTCATTTAATATTTATTATTTAGTGAATATTAATTGAAATTAACTTGTTCTTTTTAAAATTTTTTTGAAGCTCATGATATGTAATTTTTTGTTGATATTGAACTATTGTTTTTTTTAATAGCTTTTAACTTTGCAAAGTATGAAATTTATTTATTTAGTTATAAACTTTCATTATGTATTATTGTTTAATATATTTTGTCAACTGGTCATTTTATTCATTGATGAATTTTGTTGATAGATGATTTTTTATTTTAGCTAAATTATTGGTAGATAATTGACATGATAGTCATAAATTATAACTTACTATGTATTGATTAGTGAATTTATTTTATTGGTGGATAATTGATTTTATAGAGAACTATAGATTAAAAGTATGATGAATTTATAAACTATTTTATCGTGGTTTATAATATCAACTTTGTAAAATGATATAAATATTTAAGAATCTACATAAATATAAAAAAAACTAGCACAAGGAAGATTTTTAGTTAGAATTTGATTTAAACCGTAATCCAAACCGAACCAAACCGTTATTTAATGGTTTAAAAAATTTATAATTCGAACCAAATCGTTACTTAATGGTTTGATTTGGGATGGAAAAAAAAAACCGTAAATTATGGTTTGGTTTGGTTTTAGGAAAAACCGAACCAAACCGATCCGTGCCCACCCCTACTTGGAACCATACCTATCTCCAAGGCTCCATACAAAATGGCACCTACGGAATTAAAAGAGTTAAAGCAGCAGTTGCAGGAATTGCAAGAAATGGATTTCATCAAACCAAATATCTCCATGGGGTGCACCTATTTTATTTGTAAAGAAGAAAGATAGTAGTTTGCGAATGTGTATCGACTATAGGGAATTAAATCAAGTTACTATGAAGAACAAGTATCATTTGCCCCGGATTGACGACTTATTTGATCAATTGAAAGGAGCCATAGTATTTTTCAAGATTGACTTGAGATCGGGTTATTATCAACTCAAGATTAAATTTCATGATATTCAGAAGACGACTTTTCCAACCAAAAATGGGTACTTTGAGTTTTTGGTTATGCCTTTCGGGTTAACAAATGCTCTAACTGTATATATGGATTTAATGAACATGATCTCTAAAGATTATTTAGATTCATTTATTATAATGTCTATTGATGATATTTTGATTTATTCCCGAAGTAGAGAGGTGCATGAAGAGCATTTAAAGCTTGTGTTGTAAATACTCAGAAAGGAAAAGCTTTATGCTAAATTTAACAAATGTCAACTATGGCTTGAAGAGATATCCTTTTTAGGACATATTATATCAAAGGAAGGTGTATTAGTTGATCCAGAGAAAATAGAAGTTGTATTGAAATGGTCCAGACCTAGAAATGTGAGCAAAATTAGAAGTTTTCTTGAGTTGGTTAGATATTATCGAAGATTTGTTGAGGGGTTTTCAAAAATTGCATCTCTATTCATAAGATTGACACAAAAGAACGTTAAGTTTTTAGGGATGATAAGTGTGAAAGGAGTTTTGAAGAATTAAAGGAAAGATTGGTATATGCTCCTATTTTGGCATTACCTGTTAGTGGAAAGGAATTTGTGGTTTTTAGTGATGCTTCTATCCACGGTCTTGGCTATATAGTTATGCAAGATAGAAGAGTAATAGCCTATGCTTCAAGACAGTTGAATTCACATGAGAAAAATTATCCAGTTCACGATTTAGAGTTGACAGCTATAATCCTTGCATTGAAACTTTGGAGGCATTATCTTTTTGAGGAGAAGTGTAAGATATATATAGATTACAAGAGTTTGAAATACATTTTCACACAAAGAGAGCTCAATATAAGACAGCGAAGGTAGGTGGAACTAATCAAGGATTATGATGTGGAAATTCTATACTATCCTGGTAAAGCGAATGTGGTAGCAGATGCTCTTAGCAGAAAGAGGCAGGTAAATGTTACAACTCGACTTACAAGTTAGAAGGAGATTCAAATAGAATTCAGAAAATTAGAGCTTGAAATCACAATGGAAAAAGTTGATGTTATGTTATGTTAGCTCAATAATCTTCACAACCTACAATCTTGGAGCGAATTAAACAAGCTAAAAAAAAGATGTTGAAACTAAGAAAATGAAGTTTGCTAAAATAATGGAAGAAGAAAAGAGTTGAAAATGATGAAGAAGGTGTTGTTAGACATGGAAAATCGAATTTTTGTACCCACAATGCATAGTTTAAGAGAAGAAATTATGAAGGAAGCTCATTCCTCCTCATATTCTATCCACCCTGGAAGCACTAAAATGTACAAAGATTTGAAAAAGTATTACTAGTGGGAAGGATGAAGGATGATGTTGCACATTATGTATCCAAATGTATAATTTGCAACAAATAAAGATTGAACATCAAAGACTAGGAGGAGAACTTCAGCCTCTAACTATTCTCGAGTGGAAGTGAAAGACATTACTATGGACTTTGTATATGTACTACCAAGGACTATTGCTAAACACGAAGTTATTTGGGTATTGCCGATAGATTGGCAAAGTCAGCTTATTTTATACCCTTGAGAGTTAGAGATTCTTTGGAAAGGATGACACATACATAAATTAAGGAGATAGTAAGGTTTCATGGTGTACCAAAGACGATTACTACTAATAGAGATACTCGTTTTGTCAGTAGGTTTTGGAGAAGTCTACACATAGCTTTGGGTACTCAACTTTAGTTCAGTATTGTGTTTCATCTACAAACCGATGGGCAGTCTAAGAGGACTATTCAGATACTAGAAGACATGCTCCGAGCATGTGTTTTGGATTTTGGCAATAGATGGGACATTTATTTGCCACTTATTGAATTTGCATACAACAACCGTTTTCAAGTGACAACACTTATGAAGCACTTTATGGAAGAAAATGCAAATCGCCTTTACAATGGGAAGAAGTTGGTGAGAGAGCTATCTTAGGTCCAGAATTAACTCAACAAGCAATAGACAAGATGCAAGTGGTGAAGCAACAGATGAAAGTAGCTCGGGATAGATACAAGAGTTATGCTGACACGAGAAGAAGACCACTAGAATTTGATGTGGGTGACCATGTGTTCCTCAAGATTTCTCCAACAAAAAGGGTTATCAGATTTGGAGTTAAGGGTAAATTAAATCCGAGATACATTATTCCTTATGAAATTTTGGAGAGATTAGGACCATTAGCTTATTGTCTGGCTTTACCCCCAAGCTTATCAGAAGTACATGACGTCTTTCATGTATCTCAACTGCGAAAGTGCATGTCAGATTAGGATGCCATCATTTCTTCTCATCAACCAGAAGTTTGACTAAATTTGAGCGCTATTGAAAGACCGATCAAAGTGCTGGATAGAATTGACAAAGTGCTTAGAAGAAAAGTTATTCCTTTTGTGAAAGTCTTATGAAATGAACAAAAAGAGAGAGAAGCAACATGGGAACCCGAGAATGAAATGAGATAGAAGTATCCATAGTTATTTGAACAATGATTGAGATAAGTTAAGTTTCGAGGACGAAACTTTTTGAAGGAGGGTAGAATGAAATAGCTATAATTTCTCAAATCATGTTTTGTAAATGTGTTAATTCAATCATGCATGATTTTGAAATATTATGAATGTGATTTGTATTAATATATGATGTATGTGTTATGTTGATGTGTCAAAATACCTAAATGTCTTAAAATAACTAAATATTGAGTTTATAAATTTATGAGGGTAGTTAAGAGTGTGATAAACTAGTTTAAAACAAGTAAACATACTAAAAAATAACAATAATAATTCTCCTACATAGTAGAATTTTTAGACATTAACCAAGCAAAAAGCATACATTTAATGCCCAAAACAAGCCCATTTAAAGCCTTAAATAAGGCAGCCCCTAAAGTCAACCAAGATGATAAATATCATCTCATAAAGTGTAATTTTCGTCCAAAAAATTTAGACATAAAAAACACTCATTTACAAGCTCCAAAACCTCAATTTCTCTTCTCCAAAGGCTCTCCCATGGATATGTAACACTAACCCCTTCAACTTCTACAAAGAAAATCATTAAAGGCTTGTATCAAGACCATAAAATCAAGACACAAAGCTCTTAAGGTATGTGTGTTCATTTGTTTTAAGCATACTTAAAGTTGTGCTTTTTACTAGGATAGGGTTTGTATGCTAAAAATTAGATAAGATGGTTTATATGTCTTGTTGGTAGTTGAAGTAGTAATTTTCATGCTAAAAGAGCTTGTAATATGTGTTAGATATGTAACTTGAAGTGTTTGTATGATTGAAGTGTAGGATGGTGATGTCGTGAAGTATGTAGATTAAATGAAGGTAGGGTGTGAATTGTGTTTGATGAGTGATAATTGGTGTTTGATGGTGTTGAAGTGAAGTTGGTGCATGTTTGGAGGTGTTAAGATCATGTACTAAGTTTTAGGAAGTTTGAAATGTGTTTGAAGAAGCTAAAACATTTTGGAGTAAATAAATTTTGTAAAAGAAAAATAGGGGATTCTGCAAAATTTTCAAAATTTCGTGCTGCAATGTATGTTGGCATCTAGGCTGCTGGCGCATAAGCTTAAGCCGTCGGCGTACACTTGAATGCTGGCAGCTTACATGGGTTCACGAGCTATGTACCCTTCGCGTGTAACTCTCGGCATTTTTCACAAATTTGAGTCATAGACTATGTTAGCAATTACGCCGTCGGCGTATGGCTATAGGCCACCGACGTTGATGCTTAGGCTGGCGGCTTACTAGGCAGCGTATCTCATGTTGTTTTCATTTTTCAAAAACTTCTTCAAATATTTTCCAAAGCTTGATGTATGATCTTTTGAGTATTTGTTGAGCATGTATGTTTTTGCATGATGTATGAATACTGTGTTATGACCTTGTATTGAATTTATTTAAATTTTCTTAAGTGTTTTGCTTAGATTTAATTATATTTATGTATGAATTAAGATTAGAATGTTGATTTGATATGATTTTCTTAGAACAGTATTAGACTCTCGCTTGGCTATCCCTATAAATTCTCGATTGGGTTCAAGTACGCAGTAACCTGCTTGTTTCCTGCCTAGGATAGGTATAATTAAATTGACTCTAAATTATGAAAACTTAAATGCTAGTTGAATTGGTTGTCTATTACGCTGTAAATCTGGTTCAGAGAGTGGTACCTTGTCATGATGCAATGACACGATAGATTTAGGCGCTTAAGTCATCCCTGTCATGATGCAATGACTTGTATAGGTGGTACAATAGGTAGTCGATGAGGTTTTTAGTATCGATATAACATTTGCTTAAGCTTAGGATGAAGTAACATGATTTAATTCAATGTTTTTGGAACTTGAATTAGGTGATGTTACTAATTGAGATAAGTAAAGCTGAGAAACGGCTAAGAACTTTAAATGAGACTATTTTTCGTTTTCAGATATATTATCTAGGAGATATAAGTCCCGAACAACTTATATCAACCCCTTGAGCGTTGAGGTCATTACTCAGGTCCCCAAAATGTCCCTGTTATCCGGAGTTTGAATACTCTAGTGTTGTTGATTAATTAAAGACTTACTAATAACCTATTGATTGTTGCATATGCATATAGATTAAGCTTATGTGCATCACTAGTCTTTGTTTTCGTTACTTGTGTACTAGGTCTTTGGCTCATTATTTTATCTTTTCAGGAACCCAAGACAATGACTTTTATGCTAGCATGGGTTATGGGACTGATTTTGAAGATTTTCTTGATGGTTAGGAAGATTAATTGGCCAAGGACTACATAGATTCATTTTTGTAATAGATTAGGATAGACTATCTTTTAAAAAAATATTTATTAATGTTAGAGCTTTGTTTTGTTTAAGGCTTGTCATTAGCCTTTGCTTGTAATATATATATATATATATAGACACATTAGTTATGTATATTTAAGTTTTATCTATTATGATATGTGATGATAATGATGTATGTTTTTCTTAGAAGTTTAAAAAAAAATCTATAGTTCTCAAATTTGTTCTTATAAAGAATTTAGACAAACAATTCTTCAATCACTTCTTTTAGGATAACCTTACATATAATACTGCAGGTTATATGTGGTTGAGGACTCAAATTCATTTATTTTATATAGGTGTTGAGTTTGGGTCCTTTCAACCTACTAGCTTTAGCGGATCTTCGCAGTTCCACCCTCCAAAACTGCCTCACCCAACTTTTTGCGGTTCCATGCCACAAATTTATTTCTTATTGACGATATATAATGTGTTGTTAAGTTTATATATACTTCTAGCAAAAGTTTTTCTTAACAAGACTTGTTTTGTGTTATTGAGATTTATTTATATATTGAATATTTTATCACATTGCTAATATGATAATTAAAAAAATTTCAAATGATTGTATATAAATAAATGTATAACTGTAGATATAAATAATTATTTAAGCTTAATGTTATTTTAAGTTAAAGATTTATTTTGTATTTTTTTTCTAATTTATATTAAATGGAATTATTTTCTTTTTGCCAAAAAAAAAGGTAAAATTATTTGTTTTTTTTTTTCTAATTTCATGGTTTCCAGTTCTTGAGAAAGAAGAACCATAATCGAACCATGGGAACTGGCTCCCACAGGTTTAGTTCTAAGTTCGAACTGACCCATGATAACACCTATGTAGGTGTTTTTAGCATGATTCTAGATCGCTAGTCTTTTAAACTTAATACGAGACACCAAGATTTTGGGGCGGTGAGGAGTTGGTAAGCATCATTTTCCTTTTCTTTTTAATTTATATGCATTTTGATTTGTCGTGATTTTGTTAGAGTAGGTTAAATATGTTGAAAATATTGTTATGGTAGTTACAATCTAACAGCTATTTTAACCATTCCTGTTTACAAAAAACTATGTATGATCTACAACATTTTACTTTTAAACATTTTCGTTCCTCTTTCATGTTGTCTGTTAGAGCCCCTAGTTGGAACAGTTGCAAGGGACCCATGGTCGAAGCATACACGATATATGGTCAAGAAAGCATTTTATTTTTGCTTGATGTATTTGCAAAACATAGAATCTATGATGCATAGGCATCACAGGACATGGAACAACCCTCTCTATGAGGGTACGTCCAATGGTTTTCATCTTTTCCTACAGAGGGTATGACCTTTCAAAGCATTCAATTTTATAGAAGTAAATAATGAGACGAGCAAGGTTTAAGTTGAAGTGGTGAACATATGCGTGAGGACCTATATAGCCTTATCCGAAGTACGTGTTTATTGATTTGTTTATTTGACAACTTTTCTTTTTCTCTTTTTTCCGATAAATGATAAGGTTTGTATAAGATGGGAAATTCAAGAAAGAGTTAAAAGCATCCAATGTTCACGACACATTTAGATGGATGGTTTAGAAATAGAATATGCTTGGATGATCTATTTTTTATTTATATTTTATTTATATCGGTTTTATATTTTTATTTGATTTGTATGATCCGTTTATGGATTAAAATTTTTACATTTGAGGAATAATATGATTAAAATATAAATGAAACTAGTGTCAAACCGACGCCAAACTAATGAACCAACCGTACCCTTTAGGTGAATAAGTAAACCTTTAATCTCTTTTTTATTTATTTTTTTTCAATTTAGATAAATGACCATTCATCACTGTGTAGAGAATATATGTTATACGATCTAGGCATATCGGTGTTACAAATATCAAATGACTTTGAGGCCATTTCATTTGGGAAAAGATTTAGTGGATAATATAAGTTACATATAATATACATATTATGGGTAAGTACTGCTTATTGATTGACACATAATTATATTCTTAAATCGCGAATAATAATTATTTTAAAAATTATTCACTAACCTTTTTTTATATATCAAAATATTTATTAATTATCCATCACGTATATATACTCGTAGTCATAATGTTAATATCAAACTTTGTATTCGATGTAAGGTGAATGAAGTAACTTCATCGCTAAATAGTTAATATATGGGGGAGAGAGATGCCGGAACTTCAAACGATAGGCGCGTGTGTGATAGCTGATCACAATAGGAGCGCTACCAATACCTAATGTTTATAATCAATTAAAATAACCTTCTAATGTAAATATATAAAGCCATTTATTGAACTTAGGGATAAAATTCGCCTACAGGAGTGGAGAGCATTGTTTTCTTACAATATGTTCCACTCCTCTTCCATCGCTAAAATCATATAATTAGCCAAAAGAAATATTGAAAAAAAAATTATAAAAAGAAAGAAAATAATTAAATAAAGTAACATGTCATAGTACAGATTGTATACTGGAGAACCTCCAAGCCTTTTTGTTTTGTGGTTGTTGACATGGGAGACAGCTGCTTAGTGCTAACTCTATTTGGATGCTAAATAGTTCCATCTTTTTTATAATCAAAGTTGTAAAAAATTAATATTTTCATAAAGTGCTTCGCCAGTGGGCATGATACATCAATATGCATATATATATATATATTAATATATAGTTTGCTTTTCCTACATAAACAATTAGACATTGAAGAAAGATCATGCCGCAAACAAAAAAATATCCCATTCAACTTTTATGACGTGCGAATTCAATCCTTAAACTTTTAAAGTGTGTTTTTAAATTTTTATAAATTTTTAACATTTGATAAAGTTAAGAATATTTAACATTTTTCATAATTTAAGAGGTAAATCACTGAATTTACATATAAAATGAAAATTTACGAAGTAAGTCTACACTTAGGTGAAAGTTTAGGGGTAATTTCTGTTTTGTTTTAACAAAAAATATTAAGTGTCCTTTTTTGAAAGCTTAAGGAACCAAAAAATGCATTTAAAAGTTTAAGGATTGAATCTGTATATAATAAAAGTTTAGGATGATAATTTACAATTTCTTAAAAATAATTAGATCCTGTAAATGAATATTCCAGACACTAATTAGGATATTTAATGTTCTAAAACTAATTACACCCTTCTTTAAAATATCAAGTATAAAAAGAAAACTTCTCCTTGAAAGTAATTTCCACTAAATCATTTGATGATTTAAGTAAACATAATAATTAATATATTAAAATTATAGTAATGCGATCATAGTTAATAAGATTAGTCTTATTAAAAAACATTACATTATGATAAAATATATTATATAGAAATATTAAAAAGACTTTTCCGTAAAAGCCTTAACAAGCGTGTCATGATATCATTCAAATGTTCCTACATTCCTAAACAATTTCAAAATTGGCTCCTTGAGGAAAACATTACATCGTACTGTTGATTAACCATCTTTCCCAGCCAAAATAAAGGGAGAGATAGATTTTTAGAAACCAAAAGAGAGATTGTGAGGCGCAAAATAATTAAACAAAAAAAATGGAAATAAATAATTCAAAATCAAATGAATGAAGATATATTTGCAGAATCAAGGGTGGGACTGAGAACTGCTTCTAGTGGCTGCCGTGGCTGAAGATAGCTCAAGAGGGGTCTGTTTGGACTTTTTTTTAAATGTATTGATATCTTATTTATATATATTTGTTTAATCTAATTATAAATAAAAATATTTATTTTTTATTTATATTCATTTTTTCATAAATAATCTATTTAAAAATATTTGTGTATTTTCTAATTGCTGACGAAACAAAAAGAAACTTCTTGAGTTTGGACATGGTTATAGTTCTATTAAGAGGAAAATTAAGTAAATGATTATGGATTATTATGGCTCGCCGCGTATAATTTCTTGGAATTGAAGCAGTGAACTTTCATATTGCTTAATTACTTTTAAAATTTTAAAACTTGTTAATTGGTATTTCTAGACACTCATTGTAAGACCAAAAACAAATTAGACAGGGCTATGGTCTTACAATCCAGATAAAATGAATTACGTTTCCAATAAAATTGGTTTAAATTCCGGGAAACAAAAAAATTAAATGGGTGTGAAGAGTCATCACTGCTTTCTAGTACTAACCTACTCCTAGTTCCTACTCCCATAGGCCATAGCCATTGTCTAGAAACTATAGCTGCAGACCCCACTAGCCAAAAGTAGACATGGACCAGTCTAGTGACGGCCCTACTCCTAGCTCCCCAGGTCAAGTCTAGGGCTCTATCCCCTATGATAATGGCTGGTCTGTGTGACTCCAATGGCATTAGGGTCTTAGACCCCTAGTCCCTATATGTTAACCACTAGCCATCCTAGTGCATAGAGTCAGTATTCCACTCGCTTTTTAGCTTACGCTTTGATAATGATGTACATGACCCAAATTGCCAAAGCCAAATACATAATTTATAATTTTTAGGGAAAAAAATAAGGAACTTTTTTATTTAAGGAAAAAGGAATATATGGGGTTGCCATGATGGGTTTTCATTATCATATTTCCTTTACCTGGGTGAATGATTAGGATTTGAATGGAGGTAAGTACAATACAACCATCACTTTGGAGTAGGCCAATGGGAAAAAGGCTTTTAAGTTACTCAATTGTAATTATTCATGTATTTATTTATATATTTATTATTATTTATATTGAATTTGCACTTGTTGTAAAGCAAACCAAACACCAAGTAGGTAAAAGGTTATAAAATAGGGTTCCTCTGCAGTTAAAAAGGTGATAATGAAAGATTTGTTATCTGAAATGATTTTGATAGGTTTTGGCAATGCCCAGTGTGTTGTAGACGTGAAGACAACTAAAAGTACTACTTACTTTTTTTTTTCCCCCCTCCACCTCCCAAAAAAAGTAGTGGCTACTTGAATAAATGCATCCATATATAGAAATTATAGGTGAGGGTTTTAATTTATATGAATGAGTTTTTAAAATATTTGTTAAAGGTTAAAGAACAAAATCTTTTGTCTTCTCAAATATCGATCATGTCATTTATCCTCCACACAAAAATAATCACAGTTAAAAGTAATTTTTTTTTAACTTTGAAACAAGTACTTTCCATTTTACTAATGCAAAATATATAATATACGATAGTGTCCATTTTTGTTTTACGTGCTTATTTTATGTCTATAATCGAAGCTGCCATGTGAAGGTATGGCTATGCTATACATATACCTTTGAATTAAATTAGTAATTCACTTAATGCTGTGCATTTTTTTTTTTTGGTGGATTTGATATGCACCTTTGGGAGGACCACTCAAAGTCGGCTACACCTTTATTGAAAGTATGTCATATAAAATTATGAGATTGCATATGGGATCGTAAGGATCCTATAATCTTCTTTAGCATAATCTCAATAGATGATTTAGCTAAAATTAGATAAGTCTTTTTTTCTTAATTATGTGTTATTGTAGTATTGTATATTGTGTAGTTAAAATGGTAAAACAAAAAGACAAAAAAATCTTTCCTAACAAAACTATTCTAAGTTTGGTACGTAGAGTTGTAAATTCCACAAATTTCTAATAATTGTAAAATAAAATTTGCAACTCTTTTAAAAGATTAATGAAATAACTATTCTTTAGTGTTTCTATTTTTATATTTTCCTAGTAAGATCCTAGGTCAACAATCAAGTCATGAACAGGGTTAAGGTTATATATATTTCCCATTCATTACTACTTTTACTTTCTGGTATGACAAAACTAAAGTAATAGGTCTAACATTTATACTCTGTTTCTTAAAAATTATGATTTTATTTCATTCCACACAGTGCAAAAGGAAAAAAAAATTATGTTGCTCAGAAAAATTTCTTAAAAATAAAAATGTTAGAAAAATAATCTCAAATTTACAGCATTTGAAATATTATTTTAAAAATATGATTTCATTTTGAAATGAAGTTGTGTTTTTAAGATACTATTCTAGCTTTCTCATAAATAATGAAAACGTGTATGACATGATTTCAAGTATTGTAATATCGAAATTATTTTTCTAAAATTTTTATTTTTGGATTTTTTTTCCCTAAAAAGCAATTGTCATTTCCCTTTTCCGCACCAAACATGAAATTCAAGAATTGGAAATAACCGTTTGTTAATTCATTTTGGCAGGAAAAGGAGGTAATTTTTTTATTAAAAAAAAAAAGGTTATTGCTCTTTAGCTTCGAAGGATGGTAATCATTAGAAGGCGTTTTTCATATGAACAAGAACAATACTCTTTTAATTTTACCGCCGTCCATTATATTGTAAATAATAATGGGTAAAACAGTAGATGCTTGTTAAGCATGGACCCATTAGGCATTAGGTAATCAAATTGATATGGGCAGTTACATATGATTATTTTTTTGGTAAAAATTATTTTTTAAATGGTAGTGCATCACATTATACAAGAACTTGAGTGAAATTATTTGCTCTATACAATAATATATATACATATAGATATATATGATTAAGGTAAGACTCTTGGCATTATTCCTGTCGGCATATCTTCCCTCTTTTAAGATAAAATAGATAGTCGTAGGACCATACACTAGTGATATAAAAGTTTAAAAAAATAAAGTATAAATGATAAAATAATAGATAATTATGTTATTGATAAATTAATATAATGAGAGAAATATATGGACGATGGGTTTTAATCTTATGGCTCAGAGTTTTTATTTTTTTATAGAAAAAATTTATAATATCTACCCATTTTGTATATTTCTCTTACATATAGAGCAATTTAGTATAATTAAAGTATAATAAATTTTGTATATGAGTAAAACATCAAAAGTACAGTTTCCACGTTAATTGCATAATTATAAAAAAAAATGATGCAATGCAATGCTTGAGGAATCAATTTGGGATTTTTTAAGTGCAAGAGAATGTTGCATATTACTTTAAAGATATTTGTCTTAATAGTTCTTAAAGTTCGGAAATAAGTCGTGTTAAGACTTAAGTGCCAGAAAAAGCTGCATGAACATTTTATAATATTATCAAAAGAGTATATTTTCATATCTTGAGGCTGGTCTAGGAATTCATATATCATGGTTGGGAACATTCCGACTGATAAGAAAAAGTTGATTAGACCATGGACAATTTATTATATTATATTTTAAGTGTAAGAAAGAGCTGCATGAAGATTTGTAGCATAAGCAATGAATTTATAGAAATAGTAAATTTAGTAAGTGATCGTTGGATTATTAATAAATTTTAAAAAGAAAAGAGAAATCTTTCGAGGTAAACTTTTTAAGTAAAAATTTAATTTAAGTATACCTAAAATCTTCACAGTGATTTTTTCGTTGGTGCTCAGGCAAAATGTATAAGCATAACTCGCCCCCTGCAAAGCCTATCTCGCTTAAGCAATTGATGAACGACATAGATTTGATCGGACAAAATATAGGACTGAAATGTATGTAATTATACTTTAATAATTAGGTCTGGTTATGCATATATTGTATATTGAATTCTCTCTATTCATGAAATGACCAAACACATGGGATTAATTATCATTTCACAAACAAGGACACCGTAGTGCCGATTTCTGGTCGTGCCAAGCCGTATATGGCCAGTTTTTGCTATATGACTTCGCAATATTCAAAAAACGAGCCAAGAATATTGCAGTGTAAGCATATATCGTTTCAAGGACTTATTTGTAAGGGTACGCATCAACATCAAAAACCCTGGTATAAATGGACAAAAGAGAATGCGTTTCTTGCATCATTTATATGCGTATAGATATATAATTTCACATTATTTATTTATATATATTCCTTATACAGTGTACACCGATAGAAATCTGAGCATAAGATGTGAATTATTGAGGAAAAATTCGTCTCTAATAGAGGCATGAGGTGAAATTTGCCTCATCCCAGTCTGCTATGATGTGATTTCGTCAGCAATTGAGACAATGGGCGAGTGTAAATTTCACATCATGTCTCACTCGATAAAAATGTACACATACAATACACGCCCATACGCACACATACTCAGTTCGCTCAGTCACACACACAGGCGCTTGATGCTTGGTGCTTGCTCCCCAACCACCTTTGTCTCTCTCTCTCACACACACACATACTCGATTCGCTCACTCACACACACATGCACTTGGTACTCGCTCTCCTACCACCTCTTTCACACACACACAAACTACTCTCTCTCTCTCTCACACACACACACACGACGCTCATTTCTGACACACAAACTACTGATTAATTTTCCTCACTCACTCATTGGTTAGTTTTCTTCATCCATCCGATTTATTTTTTTGTGCTAATAAATTTTACCAGTGTTATATATAAAGATTTATTTTCAAAATAAAATTAATTTTTAATTATATTTTTATTTTTATACAAAGATCTAAGAAATTGTTTAGCTCAAATAAGGTATTTGAACCACTGCAATCACCAAAATCTTAGTTTAATTATTATAATAATTTAAATACAATTATTTAAATGTCAGTATTTATATATTTATTAATTAATGTATATTTAATTTATAGTTATGTATTTCTTGTTAGTATTTAAAAAATTACATATATATTTAGGATTTACCAATTATATATTATTATTTAATATATTTTTATTGTGTTCAACTGCATGAGACGTAGATAGCTTAATAATATGTTAATTTAGGAGATAATGTTTCGATATTAGATGCTTGGATAGTTATACAAAAATATCTTATATGAATAAGATGTGGTAATTGATTAAATGCTATTTAGGATGTCAACATGAAATTAGCATATGACGCATGATTTGACAACTATGCAATACAAAAATGGGATTAGAGAATTTTTATAAGCTGATATAGGAGGACAGATGGATTGATTAGATGCTCTTGTAGAGATTGTTTCAATAGTTTATGATGGTATATTCAGATTATTGCGTATCACCTTCTCACGAAGGGAATAGCTTGAACGTACTCATAATGCTGAAAATAAAAATGTTAGCTTAATAGTAATAATTTTAAATTTTCAGGAGCTGGTAAAAAAAAAAAAGAGAAAAGAGAAAAATTTGAGGTAAAATTTTTAAGTAATAATTTAATTAAGTATAATATTTAATAATTTTAAAGTTTAGATATAAGCTTACAGTAGCACCTTAAATCTTCAGAGTGATTTTTTCGTCATGTATAAACATGAGTTGCTTCCTGCAAAACCTGTCTCGCTTAAGCAATTGATGAACGACGAAGATTTGGATGGACAATATATAGGACTGAAATGTGTGTAATTATACTTTAATAATTAGGTCTTGTTATGCATTTGTATATTGAATTCTCTCGTTTCATGAAATGACCAAACACATGGAATTAATTATCATTTTACAAACAAGGACACCATATTGTCGATTTTTGGTCGTGCCAAACCGTTTTGACACATATAAAGTTGGGACTTCACAATATGCAAAAACGAGCCAAGAATATTGCAGTGTAAGCATATATGGTTTCAAGGACTTAATTGTAAGGATACGCATCCAATAAAAAACACTAGAGTGATATTTTTAAGTGTTTTAGTCTTATAAGGATATCCTTGTAACATACCTCCATGGTATTCAATAAAGTTTTTGTAAATTTCTCTTAATCATATCCGGCTAATTTTCCTTTTAAGGTATAAAGATAACCATATTCTAAAACTTTATTAAGCCTTTGTATCATATGATAATTTTTTATAGTATTGGTAAACAGATTAAGGCACCATGCTTAGGTAGTAAAACTCTGATTCATTTAAAAATTATACCAAAATGGCCGATTTAAGAACCCTTTGATAAGACTGTTTGAGACAGAGTTTGCCATGTTTTAACCTTGTAGGTTGTGGTGTGGGCATGAGGTGCATTCTCTAAAAAAAACCATTGCTCCACTAATAACTATTCCCGCTTTAATTATTCACCCTTGCAATGAAGTCTTTTCTCGTGGCACAGAGATCCTGCTTTTTATGTCTTGTAACATCCTATTTAGTAGTTTAACCATTTCATCTTGATACTTTATCCCTATCTGTTCTTTGTAAGGATTTTGATAACCTTGATTTAAGAACATTCATGTAATATCATTTTCATCCTTACTATCAGATTCTTCTACCATCATTCCCTGTGGATCTATTATGGATATTATGCTATAGATTGTTTCTGTATCACTCATGTTTTCATCTATTGCCAAAGTGTCTTCATTCATGCATTCCACTAAATGCTTGCCATAGAGTTACTATTATGCCTTTTAGGACATGCCTTTGCCATGTGTCATTCCTCATTACAAGTATAACACTTTAATTTGTTCTTGTAAACCCTGTTTTATTGTACATCCTTACATGCCTGTCTTGTTTCAATCATAGCTTTTTTGCTCTACTTTTCTTTACAAAATATTTCTTTTTAGGCCTATACTTTGCATTTGGCCTTCTTTTATTCATTTCTTTTGCTCCATATACCTGTGGAGTATAAATAGTTTGACAAAAATTATAATTACCTCCTTTCAATTACCTATTTATTTGTAAAATGCTTTTCTCGCATCATTTATATACATATATTCCTTAAACAGTGTATCTGACACCGATTAACGGGCAATCGTCCATTTTTTATATAACAAAACTATTTATATGAAGTTGAACAAATTAAGAATATGAGTACAATTTTTAAAAAATAGATTAGAGAAATGATAGTTATTTTATATAACACTTCTAAGGTTTAATGGGTAGATACGAGAATCTGTCGAAAAAGATTCAAAGTTTCTTTTGGTTATATGAATAAATTATAGGGTTAAATACATAAACATTTTTTTCTAAAATTATTAAATAATATTCACACTTTTAGATGAAACTCATGTCACCCATATACAGGTCATGTGTTTGTAAATACGATAAAACATATATAACGTTTTCATAATTAACCCTAACTTATAATTCTTTATTTTAAAAGTAATAGTAATTTCTTAGAATAATTGTTCCAATCAATCAAATATAAAATAAGTTGGCAAGAAAAAAAATAAAAAAGATTTGCTATATATGTTCTACCACTCAAGATGTAATGGGAATTTCATACTTCGCAAGAGATAGGAGACTCCTATAGGATTTTAGATAAATCTAAAATACGAATCCGAATCTTTCATGTCAAATTATCGAGAATAAACCTGATACAGAGCGTACATGAATCTATTGAAATAGTATGATTGGGACTTTATGGTAACCTTGGTCTTTTACCTTCCAAGAGAAGCTTTAGGTTATTTTGACCTCCTAAGAGAAAGTTTTAGGTTGTTTACTCTTCTTTGATGATGAGATGTCTAAGAAAAAACCTGACTATTCCCTTAGGGACCATAACCATATATATATATATGAGCTAACATAAGGTTAGCTTTCATTATTTCTAGTTTTGGCCCATCATAAAATTAGAAATAATACTTTGGTCTCTACACATATAAGCCCACAATTTATTTAGATGCATTAAAGCTCATGAACTTATTAGATCACTCAATAGAGGTTGACTTAATATAATAACCCATAATACATAATAATTAACATATAAGCCCACATGGTTAATTAATTAACCTAACAATCTCCTACTTGGACTATTTGTGTTATCTTATATTTGTGTATTAGTAAAACCTTATGAGCACTTAAAAATTTGCCATCATTGTTGTACGCATCTCCAAACAATCCCGTCCATCAGAGATATTAACAAGGGACCACTGCAGCCTTCGTCACATTTGTCGTAACTAAACCTATCAATGATCACATATATTAATACAACCAAAATACATGGATCAAGCATGGATGTGTAGCATGGAAATTACATGCAGTGTGATCTAAACATGACTAATTCCAACCGGTTCAACCTTATGCCTTAGTGAGATTAATTTAAATAAGTTCACGGACAAAACAATTAAAATACTTTATAATAAGAAAACAATCTTGACCTTAAATTTAACATAAATTGTATCCAAAATGACAATATATGGTGTCTACATTGATAAGCACCAAACAAAGACAATCTCCCACTAAAACTATATATCTTGAAGATCTATAACACCGATTTAAGCAACATGCTCATGAAAGACCTTAGGTGGTAGTCCTTTAGTATGCGGAGCCATAATCATGGAGTTTATTTCGATGTGCTTTATAGATAATTGTCAACTCTGAACTTTTGTTTTACAACTAAGAACTTGATGTCTATATGTTTTGACTTTATCGAGCTCCTGTTGTTGTTAGAATATAGTACAACCGATTTATTATCACAAAATAACCTTAGTGGTCTTTCGATTTTATCTACAATACACAGCCGAATAACAAAGTTTTGTAGCCATATTCCATGGTTAGATGCCTCATAACATGCTAAATACTCAACTGCCATGATGGAAGAAGCTACAAGTGTTTGCTTAACACTCTTCCAAGAAATGGCTCCTCCAACAGGCAAGTAGATATAGCCCGAAGTGGGTCCATGACAATCTTGCCATCCTACAAAATCAGAATCAGAATAACCGATGATCTCCAACTGATTTGATTTCCTATTCGTGAGCATGTAATTTATCATTCTTTGTAAGTACCAGACGGCCCGTTTGGCTGCTTTCCAATGATCCATTCCCAAGTTACTTAAATATCTTCATAGTATTCCAATAATGTATGTAATATCTAGAAGGTACAAACTTGAGCATACATAGGACTCCTAACAACTTTGCATTCCTTTAGTTTCAAAATTGTTACTGGGGCATTGATCAAGACTAAACTTTTCTCCTTTAATGACAGGGGTGTCACCTAGTTTTCAATCTTGCATGCCAAATCTCTTAAGTACCTTTTCGATATAGTCATTTGTGATAACCCAAGAATACCTCAAGAATGATCTCAGTATATCTAGATCCTTAATACAAAAGAAGCATTACCAAGATCTTTCATTTCAAATTTGTTTGATGAAAATTTCTTGGTTTCGTACAATAAGCCTATATCATTAAGGGCAAGCAATATGTCATCAACATACAAAACCAGGAAAATATACTTACTTTCACTAAACTTGTGACGTACACAATCATTAACAACATTTACCTCCAAACCAAACGAGATAACTGCTTAGTGAAATTTGTAATATCATCGACAAGACGATTGCTTGAGTCCATAGATGGATTTCATTACTTGCATATCATTTCTTTGAATCTCTTGAAATAAGTTTTTTGGTTGCTTCATACATATTGTCTCAAGAATGTCACATTGAGAAATGTAGTCTTTACGTCCATCAGATGTAACTTAAGGTCAAAATGAGCTACAAGTGTCATTGTTATCCTAAAAGATTCTTACAATGAAACTGGAGAGAAAATCTATTTATAATCAATGCTTTCTTTCTGTGTAAAACCCTTAGTAACAAGACATCCCTTGTACCTTTTTATGTTTCCTTTTGAATCTCTTTTGGTCTTAAATATCTATTTGTAACCAATAGGTTTCACACCTTGAGGTAAAGGAACAAGTTCCCATACATGATTGTCCTTCATGGACTTTATCTCTTCATTCATGGCATCAATCTACTTTTGAGAGCTAGAACTTTCCATGGCTTAACGAAAGTTGATTGGATCATCTTCGACCATTCCAATGTCAACCTTATGTTCTTAGAGAAATATAATATAGTCATTTGGAATCGCACTTCTCTTCTCTCTAGTGGATCTCCTCAATGGCATTGGTTCTTGAGGTTGTAGAGTTTGTTGTTCTAGAATAATTTTTGGAACTTGAACAGGAGGTTCAATGACAATGTCCAAATCTAGAGTTGCTTCTTGAACAATGTTGGGTACAGTAGCCTGATCTTGATCACTCTTAATGACAACTAGATGAATATTAACATATGCCTCTTCAGAAACAAAGTCCTTAACTCTTTCTCCCTTTGCAAACTCAACATTCTCAAAGAACCGAGCATTTATTGTCTTGAAAATTGACTTAGTTGTGTGATGATTAAACTTGTAACCCGCCGACCTTTCAAAATATCTAATAAAATAGCAACTAATAGTCTTTAAATCCAGTTTTTTTTTTTTTCATTAGACCTATAAGGCCTCGCCTCAACTGGACATCCCTAAATATGTAAGTTCTTCAAACTAGGTTTCTCACCTATCTAAAGCTCATAAGAGGTCTTATTAGTTGCTTTAGTTGAAACTCTGTTGAGTAAATATGCAGGATCCTTTAAAGCTTCTCCCGAGAGTGATTTTGGTAAGGTAGATTGACTAATCATGCTCCTCACTATGTCCTTAAACGTCCTATTTCATCTTTCAGCAACACCATTCTTGCTAGGTGAACCTACCATGGTGTATTATGGGACGATATCATATTCCTCTACGAATTTAGCAAATGGTTCTGTACGTTATTCGCCTGATCTATCATATGTACCATATGACTCACCACTACAGTCAGATTTAATGCTTTTAATCCTTTTGCCAAGTTAGTTTTCAATTCAACTTATAGCTTCTGAATATGTCCAATGACTATGATTTCTCATGAATGAGATATAGGTAGCCATATCTTGAAAAATTGTCTATGAACATTATAAAGGATTGCTGGCCATTCCAACAAGCTATAGGGAATGGTCCACAGATGTTTGTGTGTATAAGTTCTAAGACTCCTGAAGCCCTGTTAGCACCATATGTCCTAACATTTGTTTGTTGCCTCTTTGTGCAATTAACACACTTTTCAAAATCAATAAAGTTAAAAGGATTGAGAATACCATTGAACACAGGTCTTTCCATTCTCCTTTTAGAGATGTGACCTAATCTTTTGTGCGACAATGAAGCCGAATTCTCATTGGTTAATTTTCACTCTAGACTTAGTGTATTAACATGTAAGGATTCATTAAAGAGGAAATTGTATCAAACAAATATATATTATCATAATATGATAAAGAACTGGTACCAAGCAATTTAGAATCATAAAATAGACTAAACTTGCTATTTCTAAATGAACAACAATATCCAATTGTGTCTAAAACAAAAATAGAAACCAAATTCCGTCTAAATGACGACACACAAAAGTCTCATTCAAATCCAAATAAAATCCAGCTATTAATAATGGTCTAAATTTTCCTATTGCCCTCTACTAATTTGTCATCACTAACTTAGATTTATCTTTCACCATCACTGGCCTTCGACAACTCAGGCAACCCTGCATAGACACATTGATGCAAGTTGTTGCAGTAGAATCTATCCACTATGTGTGTCTAGGTACTAAAGTCAAATAAACCTTACAACAAATAAAATAAAGAAGCATACCTTTCTTTGCACGACATGTATGATAATTGGTACACTCCTTTTTCTTATGACCCTTATCTCCACAGAAGAAACAAGCATCCTCAATTAGTTCCCTTTGTTGTTCCTTGTGTTGTTTCTTTTGTGGTGCTGATCCTGCAGCTACCTTGCTTTTCTTTCTTTTCTTGATCCTTTTGTCCTTAGATGTACTGGTTAAGTGAGCACTTTCAGCCTTCTCATGTTTCAATCTTTCCTCTTCTTGAACACAACATGAGATAAGCTCATTGAGGGGCTAAGAGTCCTTTTGACAATTATAGCTCACTTTAAACTAATTGAACTGTGTTGGAAGAGATATCAAAAGTAAATGCACCAATAATTCCTTAGATGGTTCCAATTTGAGTGCCTTAAGTTTTGAAGTAAGGTAAGACATTTTCATAATGTATTCTCTTATGTTTTCTTTCTCTTTGTATCTCATTAAGATAAGGTTTGCTAAAAGTGTACTAGTTTCAGCTTTTTTATTCTTAGAAAACCTTTTCTTAAGATTCTCAAGGAAACCATTAGCCGTATTGACTTCATTGTGTTGAACTTGTATGTTCAATATAGATTTTGATAATACAATATAATGCACAATTAACTATTTAATGATTGTAAATTGCACTTAATTAGTCAAAAATATAAATGTATATGTTGTGCGTCTGTGTAGAGTTTCTGCAGGTTTTTAATAGGAAAAGTCTTCATCAAGGGACAAGTCAACAGCTAAACAGCTTCATTCATTAAGGCGTGACAAACTTAAGACCAAAGATCGACAAGTCTAAAATATAGAGACATTAGTCGGGGGTCACGTCGAGGGCTGAATAAGTCAATTAGTCGAGGTAAGATAAAGTTAAGACCAAAGCTTGATAAGTTCAAGAAATGCACAGCCTTGGTTGAGGGGTTGGTTGAAGACTCAACAGGTCCACTAGTCAGGGCTTGACAAGTTTAAGACTAAGACTCGACAAAGCTTAAAAATGCACAGCCTTGGTTAAAGGTCACGTTGAGGGCTCGAAGTATTAAAGCTTAGGGCGCGATAGTTTGATTTTAAGGCTCAATGGAATAAAGACTTATCAATGGCAAATTTGAGGAGCAACACCTTGAGGCATGATGAGTCTTTAGGGCGCGATAGTTTAAAATATTGGAGTCGATGTGACAAGAAAGAGCTATTGAAGTGCATTGAAAGCTTGGTAACTTAAAGACGTTATCTCTTATGGACATTTGAATTTTTAGAGGCCATATATATATATATATATAGTTTTCCTAAGGAGATTAAAATGAAAGGTGTAGAAATAGCTTTTATTTGCGATCTAACAAAATATTGATTTTCCCGTTCTCTTGTTCATTATATTTGCCATAACTGCAAAGAGAGAGGAAAACATTCTATTGCTCTGTTCTTACATCTGTAATCTCTTAAAGCACATCTAGAGAGAGAATGAATATTTTATTTCATGTGTAGTGTAAAGAATTGTAATTGCTCTGCTTAAGTATGCTTTTGTGATTAATAAAAGTGGTGGTGAAGTCCTCGATTAAAGGCATTGGTGGACCGTAGTGAGTAGAAAGTAGAAAAACTTCACGTAATATCTAGATTAATATTTTTTATCCTTATCTCTTTTATTTTTCATTTGCAATCTATTGTTTCATTATTGCTACTGTTAAATATATATTTGATCTGCCCATTAAAATGAATTGCTAGAATTTTAGGATAAATGCTCTATTCACCCCTTCCCTCTTGAGTATTTTATAGTGCTTTTTCACGTTTTTATTTGGTATTAGAGCCTCATCTCTATCTGTTCTATTGTAAAACCCGAGAATTTTTATACAAATAGAAATGAATAAAAATACAAATATAGAAAATGGATGGTTAATATAGGACATAACAAATAAAACCAGTAGAATAGAACTATGAGTTATAGTGAGCTTATATATAACTTCAAACCTTAAAACAAAGCCTTTAGATAGTAATAGATATCAAAGATAAGATTTCATAGCTAATATCAAAAACCTAAGATATAAAAATAATTTAGATAAGAGTTTAAATTCATTAAAGAGTAAATAATCGATAACGCTTATAATTAGAAAACGACAATTTAAGGATGGACCATTAAAGTTATAAATACACAATAAAAAGAAAAATAGATCTATAATTAACAATTTAGACTCCAAATAAACATTTGGATCACACCATCTTTCTAGTTAGAGAATTTTAAAGCTTTTACAAACTAAAACCAAAATTGGCTTATTAAGCTTATAAAACTCTAATCGTGTGAGATAAAATCCTAAAAATATTTAATCACGTAAACTTTAAACTCAAAATTGAACTCAATAACAATCTAGAAATTTTGTAGAAGTTTTAAATAAATTTTTGAAGATAAAACTCATATTTATACACATTTAACTTAATAAACTACCCTAAAACTAAGATAATTAATTAAGTATATAATATTATATTAATTTTTCCTTATTTTAAGTGCAACTTGTGGAAGATGTTTAGCTGAGATTTTCTAGAAATGCTCCAGCCGAAATTCCTGTAACAAATACATCAAAAAGGAATGATCGAAGTCAAAGAAAATAAGGATAAAACCAATATAAATTAGCCAATTAAGCAGGAGCAATTAATGCATGAGAAAACATGCAAGGCAAATGGAATTGGTGGAACTTTTCTTCTCCTTGGTCGAAAACAGTAACCCCTCCTTAGCTGAATATATATACGTGCACACATTAATTTAGATACAAACAAACCCTTAAAAGCTTAACAACAACAGCAACAACAACAAAAAATTCGTCCTCCTTCTCCACCATAGAAAACTAACGAGCACAACTCCATATAATAGCCTTAGCAAACACCAACACAAGTTTGGGACAAAAACAAACAAAGGTAAGTGAAAATTTGTTTTTAGTTAGCTTATGTTTTAAACACTAGCTTAAACAATATTATTGTTAACCTTAGGATTGTATCAAGCTTTGGGAGAGGGTTTAGCAACACCACACCCGCCCCAACAAGGTAATATTTAACCTTATATCCTACTTATGAATTATGATAATGTAGTAGCTAGAATCATATTGTATAATGATTAGAAGATGTTATATATATTGATATGTCACAAATGATACATGTGAAGCATGTAAAAACACCTAGGAGTAGCTTAAATACAAGTATATTATAAGGAAAATAAGTTACAGACGAAAGAAAAACGAAGAAGACGATAAAAAGTGACAACACCGACCCTACGCGCGGTAGTGTATGTACCCAACACTGGTAGCCTTCGGGTCAGCATGCATTAGAATAGAAGCTATGTAAAATTTATTTTTAAATAACTTCAACGAACGTCGGCGGTGTATAACCCCTACACCGGCAGCGTACGTTGATATACAGGCGGTTTTCAAAGCCGGCATACACTGGATTAATTAATGTGTAAAAATTACACGAACATTAGCATATTGGAATTCAACGCCGGCGGCGTAGGATGCTGGCATACATACAAATCATTTATGGACGAAGTCTGTTTCGTCTAGAACAGATTTTATACATATACATATATATATATATATATATATATAATAGAAAGAAACATAAATAAACTTAATAAACAAATGAATACAAATATTTTATGAATAATAGGTTAAATATTTGTGAAGAATTAAACTCTAAAAACCATTAGAGAACACTATTATTATTATTATTATTATTATTATTATTATTATTATTATTATTATTATTATTATTATTATTATATTAAATTAAACGAATAAGAATAGATTATGATAATAATCCGATACTAGTTTTATATAGAAAAATATACAAGAATGGAAATTTGGGAAGAGCTAAAATTTCGATAATGCGATTTCTAAAAGTAACAAGATAATCATATGAAGTGGATCAAGAGAAACACAATGAAAATAAATGATAAGAGAATAATATTAGTTATCATAAAATGATCAAACTAAAGGATATGAGAAGACTATAGATAAAAATATGGATATCATTTAAGATCAAGATAAGTAAAATGAAAATAAGATATTAAATAATAATTGTTACCATATGGCCACTAAAAGATCAATACAAGTAAAAGAAATAAAATCAAACACCAATATGGAACACTTAGACACTCATAGGAGTTTAATTATATATTTTATGTTTTATTGATGAATATTTTCATTCATCTCAATAGGTGACCTTGATACTCTTGAGGATTTCCTAGTTGACTATTACAATTAAGCGAAATGAGCACGTGAGTAACTCAAATTAATTACATTGAATGCGTTTGTAACTAATGGCACATGTAATGCAAAGATAATAATGTGGTTTTTGTGGAAATCTATTGAGTATGTGTTGTAAGTTGTTTGTTTGGTTGACAAATTAGAATAATAAAAGTGATAACATAGATTGGTTGATGACTTGACAAAAGCATGGTATATGTTGTGTGTATATTATATGATCACCATAAGCCTTACTATAAATTATTGGCATTATAATTAAAACAGTCATGCATTACACGAGTTGCATTATTGCATATTCAAAAAGGGTGACAGCTTGCTACGTATTTGTATTTCGATTCTCTATTAATGCTTGGTTTTTCTAAAGTGTTAGTTCTTCCAAGGCTTTTTTTGTTCCGTCAGTTATATGAAAATTAAGCAGCAACGAAAGACACCGCCCATAGTATCTCTTTGAAATGATTAATACTTAGGGAGTTTCTAAGGTATGATGCAGGAAATGGTCAGTTAAAGCATCCTAAAATTAAAGTGATAATCCTAAAACGAGAAATCATTGATTTTCCTGTGTACTTAGTCTTTCCTGGGCAGGTGGATCATCAAGTATTTGTTCTTCAACCTTAAAAAGAGGGCTTAAATTTTTTCCTATTTGGATTTTAGATTATCCAAGCTTGTATTTGTGTATATACTTAATTATTGTATTACATATGATTTGCTAATAAACTTGCTTGATATGTAATATGTCTGGTTATTCACTGAGCCTGTGGTTTCGCTCATACCTCTAAAGACCTTTCAGATTGACTCTCCGACCATGGCTTGTATCTTCCAGGAGCATGGCCCTAGTAAGAACTTAGAAGCTAGAAGAATATGGGATCTTCGAGTTATGTTTTTTATTTTTATTTCTAGTTATAAGATAGTAAGTATCTGTACTACCAATTTATGTATTTGGAGACTTATAGAATAGAATTTTGGTCTACAATACTATTATGATATTCATACTTGTGATGGCAGATATTTACTAATTTTATGGCTTATATGATTTGTTATTTCTTATTGATGCAACTAAAAGATCCTATTGTTTCAAAATATGTCATTCTCTAAAGGTTAACTAGTAATAATGTACAAGTGTGGCTTTTGTACTACTACTAGAGTACCCTCGGGGCGTGACATTTGTGCTTAATTACATATAGAGTAAAGATCACGACACCTAATGCACTAGGATTTCTAAAGGGGCAAGTTATAAATAGACTATTGCTTCTAAATGGAGGTAACTACCTATATTGGAAGTACAAGATGAAAATTTTTCTTAAAGCTCAAAATAGATTAATTTGGAATATCATAGAAAATGGACCTTTAAAAATTGAAGAAAGAGAAGAAAAAGATTACAATGAAGAAGACCGGAAGAAATTATATTTAAATGAAATTGCTATAACTATTTTGCATTATGGTCTAAATGAAAACAATTTCAATAGAATATGTACATGTAATTCTGCTAAAGAAATATGGGATGAGCTGGAAAAAGACTTATGAAGGAACTTCTAGAGTTGGAGATACATAAATAAGTCTTTTATGTGGTCAATCAAAAAATTTCAAAATGCTTCCTAATGAATCTAGAGATGAAATGCATAACAGATTCGTTAATATCATAAATATCTTAAGTGTACTTAGGAAAAATTTTTCTAACTTGAAAATAAATTCTAAACTTGTCAAGTCACTAATTAGGAAGCTAAAAGAACTACCATAGAAGAAGAACAAGACTTAAGTGCTATGAGTAAGGAAGAACTCATTGGAGCGATCAAAATGCACGAGCTCATTAAAAAGTAAGAAGAGGAATTTAACAAGAAGGCTATTGCCTTAAAAGCCACAAGTCAATATTCCTGCAATAATGACGATGAATATGAAAAATGAGGAACTTGTTTTGATGGCCAAGAAGTGAAAGAATTTCACAAGGCCCAATAACAAATTAAAGAGAGTGGATAATGATAGTAATTAATCAAGATACAAACAAAAGGATATGATAACATGCTACAAATGTCAAAAGCCAGGACACATCCAACAATATTATAGAAGGCTTCAAGGGGACGCAAAAATGAAGCACTCATAGCCACTTGGAATGATGAAGACTCAAGCGACTCGAATGAGGATGCATGCTTCATGGCACTAGACGATAAGGTAAATTCCCCCTCTTCTTCTTCTTATGGTGAGTTGTATGCCATGTATAATAAAGTATGCTATAAGTTAGAAAAATTAGAGAAAAAGAACATCAAGCTTAAATCGTTAATGATGGAAGTAGGAGAAGAACTAGAAAATTTTCAAATCAAGCATGAGGAAATTAAATTAGAAAACGAAAAACTACATGGAGAAATTGATGTTCTAAAATCATAAAATGAAAAGATGAATAATAAGTGTAAGAAGTTAAAAAGCAAAAACAATGAATTGAATGAAATTAATGAAAAATTAACAATTGAAAATGATTTGTTGGATATTGAAGTTAAAACATTAAATAAAAATGATAACGTTGAATGTGCCGGTAGTAGTATTGAAATCTTAAAAAAGCTAGAAGAACTAAAAAATGAAAATATTTTACTGAAAGTTAGCTTAAATGATTTAAAGGCAACAATAGCCAAATTCACAAATAGTAAAAATAATTTGAACACACTTCTTGGAAATCAAAGGTGTGATTCAAATAAATATGGAATTGGCTATAATAGAGAAGGTAACTGCAAGTCCCATAAAACTTGTTGTGTAAAAGCCACCCACGGAACATGCAATTACTATGGTAAATCTAGTCATATTGCACATAATTATGTAATAGAAAGACAATGCATTTGAATCATAGAAGCAAGCTGTTTTGGGTTCTTAAGAGAGAGGTCTTTCTTCCACCTAACTAAAAAGGACCTAAACTTAAATGGATACTAAAGCAATAATAATATGTTTTGTAGGGATCTTCAAGTGAGAACAACAATTCGTACTTGGACAGCTACTGCTATAGGCACATGACTGGAGATGCATCCAAGTTTACATTTCTAGACTTAAAAGATCGAGAGAGTATTACCTTTGGAAACAGTAAAAAATCAACCATTCTTGGTGAAGGTAACATTATTATGAACAAAGATTAAATTATTAAAAATGTGTTGCTTGTTGATAATCTGAAATATAATCTGCTTAGTGTTAGTCAATTGTGTGATAATGATTTTAAAGTAACATTTCTTTCCAAAAAGTGTTCTATTGAAAGAATTGACAATAATCAAGCTTATTTTGAAGGGTATAGACAAAGAAATATTTACAAAATCAATTTAGATGATTTTAATTCATCAAATGAACTTGTCTATATTCTCAAAATGATAATAGTTGGCTATGACATAAAACATTAGGACATGCTAGCATGGATAAAATTTTAGAACTTATTAAAAAGAATCTTATCAAAGGTTTTTAAAAATAAATTGTCAAAAGGATAAGGTTTGTCAAGCATATTAACAAGGAAAACAAACTAAGACTTCTTTTGAATCTAAGGATGTTGTTTCCACTATTAGGCCATTATAACTATTGCATATGGACTTATTTGGTCTTACTCAAATTTTAAGTTTAGGAGGCAAGAAATACACCTTGGTTATTGTTGATTACTTCACTAGATATATTGGACTTTTTTCCTTCCATCTAAAGATAAAAAAAAACTATGTTTTTTTTTATTTTTTTTTTCAGATATTGCAAGAAAGTCTAAAATGAAAAAGGTTTATATATTGTGATAATTCGAAGTGATCGTGGAGGAGAATTTGAAAATTATGAAATGGATGATTTTTACAATTAATATGGCATTGAACATACTTTTTCAGCACCTTAAATTCCACAACAAAATGATATAGCCAAGAGGAAAAACAAAACCTTAATTGAAATAACTAGAACCATGTTATATGAAAATAATTTGCCAAAATATTCTTTGGCTAAAGCTGTAGATATTACTTGTTATATATCCAATAGAGTTTTTATAAGACCTACTCTAAAAAAAACTTCCTATGAGTTTTGAAAAGGAACAAAAAATACCTAACATGTCCTATTTTCATCATTTTTGCACTAAATGTTACATTCTAAACAACGAAAAAGAATAATCATCAAAATTTGATGCTAAAAGTAAGGAATGAATTTTTCTAATTATTCTCTAGCAAGAAAGGCATATAGAGTGTTTAATAAAAAAAATTAGTTGTAAAGAATTATATCTATTGCTTTTGATGATTCTTTGCCTAATTTATGCTCAAATGATGATGTGGATGCTGTTTATGCTGATTTGAATAGATTTCTCTCAAAAATGATAATAAAGAAGATAATGAATATAAATGGACACTGTACATGAATTTGCTAATCATGTCTTCCTAACGAATGGAAATATGAAAATCACATCCTAAAGATTTAATATTAGGTGAACCTCCTGATAAGATACAAATAAGACCATCTTTAAGGAATATGAGTAATCTTGTTTTTCTATCACAAACTGAGCCTAAAAATATTGAAGAAGCTTTGAAAGATTAATTTTAGATAGTGCAATGTAAGGTGAATTAAACGAGTTCACAAGAAATGATATTTGGAAATTGGTTCCTAGACTTGAATGTAGACCTGTTATTGGAGCCAAACAGGTATATAGAAACAAACTTGATGAATATGGTATAATAACAAGTAATAAGGCTAGATTAGTTGCTAAAGGTTATAATAAAAAGGAAGAAATAGATTTTGATGAGATCTTTACCCCAATTGCCATACTAATATCTATTAAAATGCTTTTGGCAATTGCTACTTAAAAAATTTTTACCTTCTTTTCAAATGGATATCAAAAGTGCTTTCTAAAATGGCTTTATAAAAGAAGAAGTCTATGTAGAGCAACTACTAGGTTTTGAGAATAATGAAATCCCTGATCATGTCTTTAAATTGAACAAAACTCTTTACGGTCTCAAGCAAGCTCCAAGAGCTTGGTATTAAAGACTCAGTAGCTTCCTCTTAGACAAAGATTTTTCTAGAGGAAATATTGACATAACCCTCTTTATAAAAAATCACAGATCAGATACACTGATTATGCAAATCTATGTAGATGACATTGCGTTTGGAGTTACTAATATGAGTCATATAAATGAATTTGTAGAATCCACGAAGAATAAGTTTGAAATGAGTATGATGGGAGAACTCGATTATTTTCTAGGTCTTTAAAGAAAACAATATGAAAATGGAACTTTCATCAATAAATCAAAATATACAAGAGATTTGTTGAAACGATTTAAAATGGATAATTTCAAAACAAGACCTACACCTATGAGTACAAGTATAAAAGTTGATAAAGATGAAAATGGAAAAAATGTGTGTGAAGAACTTTATAGAAGTATGATATTCGGTTTGTTATATTTAATAACTTCTAGACCTGATAGTATGTTCTCAATGTGTATATGTGCATGATTTCAATATTACCCAAAAGAATCACACTTGAATGCAGTAAACATATTTTCAGGTATCTTGTAGGCACAATTGAAATTGGCTTGTGGTATCAAAGTTTATTCTTTTGATCTAATTTGATACTTCGTTGCTGACTTTGCTAGGTGCAAAGTAGATCAGAAAAGCACAAGCGGCACATACCACTTTCTTGGAAGTTCCCTAATATCTTGGCACTCAAAGAAGCAAAATTCTGTTGCACTTCCAACTGCTGAAGCTAAGTATATAGCTGTTGATAGTTGTCGTGCACAAATTTTATAATGAAAAATCTTTCTTGATTATGGTTTAATACAACAAAATGTTCCAATGTTGTGATAACACAAGTGCTATAAATTTGACAAAAAATCTTATCCAACACTCAAGGACCAAGCATATCGAAATTAGACATTATTTCATTAGAGATCATGTTCTAAATAGAGATATCACTTAGAATTTATTGATACAAAATAATCAGATTGCTGAATTTTTATAAAACCATGAATGAAGATGTTTTTGCACATTATGAAGAGAATTGAGTATGATTAAGCATGATAAGTGCTAAAATATCTTGAAACAAGATAATTTAGAACTTGATCTAAGGATAAAAGAAGCTATTAAATGTTTATATCTGCTTTGTGATGCTTACGAACTGTTATGTTTGCATTTGTTGAGTGAATAGTGCCATTCATGACTCTTGTAAGCTAACACCATAAGGTACTATTCACATGTTTTATTTGAATATTTTTATGAAGTCTTCATGTGTTGAGGCAAATGTGTGAAGTCTTCATGTGTTGAAACAAGTGTATGAAGTCCTCTAGTGAGGCAATTGTCATGATAAATCTTGTATGTTATCCATGCAACTCTCCTTGTTTGTAATATTATAAGTCTATCATTTTTTTTAAATGAGTACAATGGGAGAGAAGTGCAGAATGCACAATTAACATGCATGTATTTAGTCTATTTTGATAAGTACAAAGTAAGAGCTAAATGACGTATTAAGTGTAGTTTGCATATTCCTAGAATTAAGCATCAAGTCTTTGAATTAAACTTGAGAAAGTTCCTTTAAAACACAGATGCTTAATTGAAGGGGAGTATGCTAAATTGAAAATGAGTTAATTGTGCATAATTGTCCTCATAAAAAACGGGGAAATTGTTGGACTTGCATGTTTAATGTAGTTTTGATGACACAATATAATACACAATTAACTATTTAATTATTGTAAACTACACTTAATTAGTCAAAATATATAAGTATGTATGTTGTGCTTTTGTATGGAGTTTCTGCAAGTATTTACAAGAACAACCCTGATCGAGGGACAAGTCGAGAGCTAGACAACTTCACTTACTAAGGAGTGACAAACTTAAGACAAAAGTTTGACAAGTCCAAAATGTAGAGACATTAGTCAAGGGTTACGTAAAGGGATCAACAAATCAATTAGTCGAGGCGCAACAAAGTTAAGACCTAAGCTTGACAAGTTCAAGAAATGCACAGCCTTGGTTAAGGGTTTAGTCAATGGCTTAACAAGTCCACTGGTCAAGGCGCGACAAGTTTAAGACAGAGACTGGACAAAGCCTAAAAATGTACAGCCTTGGCCAAAGGCCACATTGAGGGCTCGATATGTTAAAGCTTTGGGCGCGATAGTTTGATTTTAAGGCTCAAAGGAATAAAGACTTGCCAAGGGCAAATCTGAGAAGTGACACCTTGAGACGTAGCGAGTCTTTAGGACGTGACATTTTAAATATTAGAGTCGATGTGGCAAGAAAGAGCTGTTGAAGTGCATTAAATGCTTGGCGACTTAAAAGGCATTATCTCTAATGGACATTTGAATTTTTGAAGGACATATATGTATATATGTTGTCCTTGGGAGATTAAAAAAAAAGGTGTAAGAAGAGTTTTTATTTGCGATATAACAAATTATAATTTTTTTTATTCTCTTTCATTATATTTGCAATATCTGCAAAGAAAGGGGAAAATATTCTAATGCTTTGTTCTCATACCTATAATATCTTAAAGAGCATCTAGAGATAGAAAGGAAATATTTTATTTCCTGTGCATTATAAAGAATTATAATTGTTCTGCTTGAGCATATTTTGTGATTAATAAAGTGGTGGTGAACTCTTTGATTGGAGGCATTGGAGGACAGTGTAGAGTAGGAAGTGGGCTGAACTCCACATTATCTGGACTAACATTTTCTATTCCTGTCTCTTTTATATTTCATTTGTAATCTATTGTTTTATTATCTACTGCTATTAAATATATGCTTGATCTGCCATCAAAATTAATTGTTAGAATTTTTAGGACAAATGCTCAATTCACCCCCTCCATCTTGAGTATTTTATAGTGTTTTTTCACGTTTTCACTTTGGACATAGTGCCTTGAAATGATTCTAGAATAACATGCTTCATGGTCATAAGACTCATGCGATTTGATTGTTTCTACTTTTCCATCTCCCTCTTTTCATCAGAGGTACTTTTATTCGTAATAGCATGAGGTCAATCAACCCTTAACTCAAGGTCTAAATCCATGACCACGAGAACTATTACTACATTCTCTCGTCATGCCTTGAGGTTAGTGCCATTAAGCATAGGAATTCAATTTATACTAGTTGAGACATTTCCAGTAGAATAAGCAAATGAACAGAGAACAAAACAAATAAATCAAAACAAAACTCACATAACCACCAAATTATGCAAATAATAAATTTGAATAATGATAAAGTTCATCACAAGATACCTAGCACATCATTGATATTTAGTCTTTGGATAGAAATATCAACTTGTAAGTGATACTCTTAGTGTTGTGATCAAATATTGACAATAAACTCCTATTAGATAACAAGCTTTTCTTTGGACTGACTCATTGTTCACATGGAAAAACCGACAACTGTCACTTATTTATCACCATAGGTATGTATATAAATCGGCCAAATATCAGCCTTCCTTTGGGCCAGCTAATATCCGCATGACTCAAATACGCATAACCATCTTCATATCCCAAAAAAAAAAAATAAATAAATAAAGAACATCCATAAAGAAGCTACTTTGATAATATATTATTTCAATAATTTATTTTAGAATATTAAACATATAAAATAATTACCGAATTTTGAATTTAAACGACCCAAAATTTAACTGTCAATGGTCAATATCAATAGGTTAGTTGTTGAAATCCTTATCTAACACAAAATTTTTAACCAAAGCCCATAAATATAAATCTTGACCAAAGAAATTAACTGATTAAAATAATATTGAAACTTATCATAAACATGATGAAGACACTCCTTTTTGACTAATTAATTTATGATAAAAATTAACATTATATAAAGCTTAAAAAAATCATTTTCATCATTGTTTTTATTAAAATATATATACACAATAATAAATTTTTGAGCTTGAATAATATTAATTTTAATTATAAATTGTTTCAAACCTAATTACAAATTAATTAGGCTTGTTTTGTGGACCTTACATATTATATCAGTGCAAAATAGAACTGAGGCATAGGTTAACAGCCTGATGATAAAGGAAACATGCACGCACACATGAGACTGGGGTTCGAATCCACGTAGCAGAAGAAAAATTTTTTTGAAACAGGCACGTGTAGCACTTAAATGACCAAAGTTAAATTCATAATTAATGCATGTTAAATTTGATTGTTACATGTGTGTGTGTGTAGTGTGAATTGGTGTGTTTGAAATAATTGTATGTGTTAGAAAGTAATAACTAGATAATAGTCTATGGTAAATATGTTTAGGATGATAGTTTATTCATGTTATCCATTATTATGTTAATGCAAATAGTTGTTGTCGTGATTAATACTTGATGAACTAAGTTTGTTTTAAACTAAGTTTGTAGCCCTTAATTTAGCAGATTTTTTGCCCTATTAAATCCCAATTAAGCCCAAAATCAAAGCCCCATTTAAGGCCCAAAGCCTTTAGCAAATCTGCCCCAAAAAGTCAATATTAATTGGATAAATATCAAGCCATTTGCACACTTTCTACATTCAAAACAGAACAAAGGGAAGGAAAATTCGTAACTCTAGAAAATCAATATTTTTCAACACCTAAACTAAGTTTTCTTGCACCCAACACACCAAGAATCCATCCCCAACCATCATATAAACATTAAGATAAGTTTATATGATATTTAAGGTGCTTTGTTTCTCTTTTAATCCATGAATTTTCTATCAAATTTAATGTATGTTGGATATATATGTGTATTGTTATATTATGATGTTGTAATAGCTTAAGACTTGTTATGGAAGTGCAAGGATGGTGTTGAGTTGTAGTGTGATGAGAAATTGTTATTATTGAGTTGTTTTGAGGATTGGATTCATGTTGAAGTAGTGGAGTTGAAGTAAATGAAATCATAGTCTTTTGTGTGTTTTAATGGTTGAGGAATAGTGTGTTTCAATGATGTTAGAAGGGGAGTTTGTGTATGCTTAATGATATAGGGTTCTTATACCATGTATTAGGAATGTTATATTGTGGTTTGGAAGGAGTTGGAAGAGTTAAAAGTAAAAAATTTTCATGTTTAAAAAACAGAGGATTTCAGCAACCTAAAGTGTAGTGTACGCCGCCAACGTTAAGGTTTAGGCTTCTGATCTTTTGAAATGCAACCTAAACCGTCAGCATTGAGGTCGATATTGCCGACGTAAAGATCAAAAGTTTTGTAATAATGTATTTTTCTTAACGCCGCCTTAACAGCCGCTGGCATATAATCCTACACCACCAGCATTGAGGCTTACATTGCTGGCGTTAATTACCAGCATGGACTTTGTAAATTTCAATTTTTCTAATTTTCTTCCAACATCTTCCAATACATGGTATATGACTTCTTGATCAAAGATTTTCCTTATATGATATATATATATAATTTATATATATAACATGTGATGACTTTGGATTGTTTTTACATAAGATTCAATAACTTCCTAAGTTCTAATCTAGTGAATATAAGCTTGACTTAGGATAGTGATGTTGATATAGTTGATTTGTGTGGAATAGAGATAGATACTCAGTTGGAGATTCCCATCGATTCTCAATCCAAACCAGGTACACAATAATTTGATTGATTATTGCTTAGGACAGACATATTTACATTTGACTTTAATTAAAGACTAATGAAAAGTTTATTGAAATGATTGTGATTGAGTCATGTCTAGTTCGGGGAACGGCAACCTTGTCATGATGCAATGGCACGATAGTTTAGGTACTTAGTCCAAATCTTTGTCATCATGCAATGACTCAAATCCATGATGCAATGGTGGTTTATCTTAATGCTAAGTGGATAGCTAATGGGGTTAATTGTATTGGTATATTCTCTACTTAGGCTCGAGAGGAAATAATATGTTTTAACTCACGGGTATGGGACTGGTGAGCTAATTGATGTTATAGACCGAGATATGTGGAGTATATAAAGGAGTGTGAACCCTAGATGATGCTATTAATAATCTTTATTGGTTAGATATAGGAGATATAGATATTCAGTTTATCTATATTAACCCTCTGAGCAGCTGCTGTTACTCAGGACCCCCAAAGTTCCCAAGCTTGAATCGAAGTTTGAATACTCCAGTGCTGTTTTACTCATTTAACTAAAGATAATGAAGTTATGGTGAATTATTATATTGCATTTAGTTAAGTATGCATGGCATATGTATTTGTTTGCACTATTGTGTACTTGGCCTTTGGCTCATGCTGCTATGTTACAGGTGATTATGAGGACGAGCTCGACGATGATATGGGCTATGGGACTGACTGGGAGACTTCTATGGACAATTAGGAGTTTGACCTAATAGTAGTGTTTAGGACTTTTTGAGGCACTTTGTGAAGTGTTTAGGCTTATTTGTTAAGCTTTGGAATGTAATTTTGATTTAAATTGTTTATGTAGTGTAGCTTGTATGTGGGTAAGCTTTATATGTGGGTGTGATCCTTGGTAGATCCTCAAGTAATGTGTACGATGTATGTTTCATATATTTATGAGATGACCTACTACTAGTATAGTGGTAGTATTTCTTAATTCAAATCATGTGAATGTTATATTTGTTTTTAAGCAAGCAATCATTACAAACACTTCTTTTTAGACAACCTTACGTATAATACTTGAGTATTTCCTAATACTTAAATATTATGCGTGGTCGGGGGATTTGGCATGCTTAATCTATGGGTTAAGTGGGCCGGGTCCTTACAAACACACCGCCAGCACATCAGTGCTTGTGGGACGTGCATGTGCAACACACACATCATCTTCTTCAGGCCAACGTCCATTTTTCACGTTCCAACCTGTCCAATTCTAGCTCATTTTTTGCTAAAATTTGCTTCGATCTTCACCAAATTAATGAGGTGAATTTAAAGAAGACTTAGGATACTACAAATTCAAACCAATAATTTTTGTCTTAAAGATCGTATTTTGACACTTCGATTTCGATCCAAAAATTATGAAAACATTTGTTTTTCACGCTTAAAGCAAATTCCAAATTCAATCCATTTCAACAATTTAAGGTTTTGATATCATAGAATTAAACTCGTTTGAACACATTCTACACATTTCCAAAGTCAATTAAGCTTGAAAAATGCAAAACGTGTTCAATCAAGATCGGAAACTCAAAGTCTCGTGCACGCTTTGTTCTTGGAATTGATCAAATTCCTACGCGATTCGACCTCTAACTAGTATAAATAGGGGTCGATTTTTCCATCCAAGCATTAGAAATCAATAAAAACACACAAAAAAGCACAACTCCAATTTCGAGTTCGAGATCTGGGGTGTTCGTCATTTTCGAAAATTTAGAATCAAACATGTTTAAGGAGTTTTCGAGTAATTGAGTATTACAGGAAGTTTTAATGGGGTTAGATTTACTTGTTGAGAACTTTAGTTCACCCTTAGAACTCCAACAACCACTTTGATCCAAAAACCACTATTGTAGCTGCTTGTGAAGCTCGAAGCCACCATAATAGGCATTTTTGAATCAAACAACCACCATAGGATCACTCGCGACCTTCCATTCTCCAAGTCCAATCGCTTTTCGGCCGCCCAAAACCACCAGAATGGCGGTTTCAAACGCCGTCAACCACTTGCTAGTCGCCTAGGATCTCGACCTAAACCGAGCTTTGACTCGATCCGACCACCCAAGTAAGTTGTTGTTGTTGTTGTTTATTATTATAAAAAAATAAATGAAAAAATAAAAAAAGTGAAATGTGCATGTAAAGTGTTTTGTCACCTAGAATATTTTTTAATAAATAAATAAATTTGATAGCTCATAAGTTTACGCTTAAAAATTTTATTTTCTTTTTAAATTTCAAAATTTAAAGAACTTAAATTGAAAAGAATTCATGAATTTAAAAGAAACTAACACATTAAATTTTTCTAAAAAAGTTACGTATTGTCTGATTCTGATTAAGGGGTACGTACGCACTTTGGGCAATACAAAAAAAATAATTTTTTTCCTTGTATTGTAGATATCAATGTTATTTGCATTTATTCGTAAATATTAATGTAAATATTTTTTTATCGTAATAATAACTTGTAAATACTATAGTTTGTAGATTTTTTCCAACGTTAGTAAATTTATTTAGAGCATAAAAAGAGATAGATTTTAATTTAAGAATTAATGTGGTAACTAAACGGTTTTAATAGGATAGCTCCATAGCTCATTATCTTTGGATCATTTTGAAAAATTAATTGCAGACCAGTAGCAAAATTAGGGCTAACCTATCTATTAGTCATAATTTATCTTTTTTCCAACTTTAATTGGATGGCGACTCTAAATTTATTTTTAAATTTTAGAAGTTTTCTTTAATTCTTAGTCGATAATTCGTATTAAATGGATTAAGATTTAATATGAATCGAATTAAAGGAAATTGAACCAGAAACGAAAAACCCACGCTCGACACATGACAAATTGGAATCAAGCCATTGAATTATCATTACTAGCAAAAGCAATTCATATTATATAGGCCAAAGAAATTCTTGGCTATAACTTCTGTAAGATTCTCTCTGTTTTTTTTTTTTAATCTTACCATATCGTCCCAACTTTCCTTTTCCGAGAGACCAAAACTCCAAACTTTCAATCTGTTTCTATGAAATATATAATATTCACATCACAGAATCCATAATCAAATCCAGAAAGTTGGATAATCGAAACCCAATGGCAACAGAAGTCAACATTTAACAATAGAAGATTTCACAATTGGAATAAAGTAGGAAAATTGAAACTCGAATCCTCAGGTCCATGATTCCACAAACGGACTAAATCCATTTATATATATATATATATGTATATATATGTATATATACATATGCAAAGCACAGAATCCATAGATAAATGTAAAAGTACGATAATCGTAATCCAACGGCGGTAAACTCCACGATTTAACACTAGAAAAATTTTAAACGAATTGATTATTTATAAAAGCGACCAAACAATAATTCATGGCAAAACTATTGAAAATCGACAATCATATTCTCAATAACCCAATCATGATATAGCTTTGATACTACTCACAAGATTTTAGAATAAATCTAAAATATAAACCTAAAACTATCATGTCAAATTATCGAGAATAAACTTGATACGAAAATGCACTTAAATTCATTAAAATATCGTGATTAGGACTTTATGGTAAATTTAACCTTTTTCCTTCCAAGAGAAACTTTAGGTTATTTTGACCTTTCAAGAGAAGCTTTAAGTTGTTTACTCTTCTTGATTATGGGATGTCTAAGAAGAAAATCCTAATGCATTCTTGGGGAACATAACTTTATATATATATATATATATGAGCTAACCTAAGATTGCTTTCATTATTTCTAATTTTGGCCTATCATGAAATTAGAAATAATACTTTAGTCTCTACACATATAAGCCAACGCTTTATTTAGATGCAGTAAAGCCCTATCTATTAGATCATTTAATAGGGCTTGACTTAATATGATACTGTAAAGACCCGACTCACTAAATCCCGAGATTTAGTGTACCGAGTCCCTAACCACATATAATATTTTCACATTATATGTAAGGTTCTCCTAAAACTAACAATTTATGAAAATTGTTTGATCAAATCTGCTAAAATTTTATAAACAACTTTTAACAAAATAAGATTGCTAATAAAAACAATCCATACATATATACATTATATGTACAAAGTTCAGTGTCAATATAAGACACTACAAAATTACAAGTTTTCTTGGTACAAAAGATAACCTAAAGAGATCTTAAGGTCTTTTATAACTTAGGCTTATTTAACAAGCCTTCTATATAGAGAATTATGCTTTAAGTAAAAGCTTCTCCAAAATTCAAGGGCATTCGAGTCCTACTCATCCCACTCGTCCATGAATCTCTCAAAATTTGACTCGTATCCCAGATCATCATATAACTCATCTTCATTACCTGCAAAGCAGGAAAAGTGAGCCAAAGGCCTAGTATGCAATAACAAATACAAGAACAATTTATCAAGCAAACTCAAATCAAATGAAATGTATCAACGATCAAGTCATTATCTTATTAAGTTTTCTTTTAACAAAACAACAGTAGGGTATTCAAACCTCGAAATCATGCTCTGGGAATTTAGGGGTCCTGAGTAACAGCAGTTGCTTAGGGGGTTGATATAAGCAATCTGAGTACTTATATCTCTTATATCTATTCCACAAAGAAATAGCTTCATTTAGGGTTCAAAAGCCGTTGCTCGACTCTACTTAAACTCAGTCCATAGCATGAGCCTAGTTCACAAGTTCACATAAACTTTGAACTAAACTATGGCATTTTCTCCTAAGTTTAAGCAAACGTTACTCGAATACTATTCTCCCCATCGGTTATCTACTTAATAAAAAATGAATAACTATTGCATCATAGCGTACCATTGCATGATGGTAATGGTAAAGTCATTGCATCATGACTTAGGTTAAGCGCCGAACTAACATGTCATTGCATCATGACAGGTTTGCTGCTCCTTGGACCAGATTAAACAGCGTAATAGACATCCAGTTCATCAAAGTATTAAGCCGAATTGAATTTTTCAATTTTAGTAATGCCTATTCCTAGTATACAACAAGCAAGCTGTTGCGTACCTGTATCCAATGGTATATTACTATATTCACTCGGAGGGGAAATAACTGAGAAACCTTTTACTGAAATAAGAAATATCAACACAAATCAATAATCGAATGTAGAACGTATAATATAACACAATCTTAAGTTAATATATGGAGATTCAATAAACCTAACATATAGTTTTAACATCTAATTCATACATAAAACATATTTATAGCTTATAGATTCATTAGAAAACCTATATGAAGTAAAGAATGACAATTGAAGAAGATTGAATTTGTAAAACTCAGGGGATACGCAACTTATCTACACAGGTAAAATTGAACTAAATGCCGGCATCATTGAAATTATACACGGTGCGTTAAAAAATTCGATTTTGTTCGCTTTCAACATCGATTGAAGGCCTGGCATTGAAGCCCTAGTGGCCGATGTATAATTTGAAAAATAAACGCTGGCCAATTTCTTTACAAAAGCCGGCGGTGTTTTAAACGACTTTAGAAAAATCGGTTCTGATCACATTCAACACCATCTCTATGCTGGCGGCGTTGAAGTACCAAATGCCGACGTATACTCAAAAATAGACCTATTCGAAAAGTGTTTTATTTCCCCTATTTTACACTTTGAAAATTATAACATATAACACTTTAATCCTTCTTTAAACACATGTATAACTTCACACACTATCTTCTATCCACATTAACCAATCCTAGCACTTTGGACATCAAAACAACATATCAAACTACTTCATTCATATCAAATCCTCTCCTACTCTTCACTTCAGCTTCAACTACCAAATCAACTTCAACTCTCACCAACACTTCACACCCCATGACACATAAACAATTCACATAACAAAAAATACAACCTAACATATATCAATGCATAAAACATTCAACTCATATAACATTAAACTCATCCTAACATTGATTCTACATTCTATAGTACAAGAAAGGAAATAAAACATAGAGTTTATACTAGCTTTAACTCACATGAAAAGGCTTTAGTTTAGAGGGATTGTTGAATACAAGAGCTTGATATTGGTTTTGGTTTAAGGCTTATGGTTTGAAGATAGAAGGAAAAGAGAAAGAAATGAAAAGTGGAAAAATTCGTATGGAAATGGGGGCTACCAAAAGGCTAATTTGATCAAATTTGGACTCAATTTTATCCTAAGTTTGACTTTTGGAGCATATATGACTTAGGTTTAATTTGGAGTTAATTTGAGTTTAATTTGAGTTTGAAAAAATAGACTTAACTTCTTGAAAATTCTACTAGCAAAATCTTAGGCAATTCAAAAGTTGTTTTTATAATTTTAAACATAACACACACATATTAGTTCATAAAAAACATAAACATTAATTATACTATACACACATTAATATACATAAAACAATAACATTAATCTCATTACACATACTCACATACATAAATAATTTACATTAATAAACATAATATATCAAACATATTTCTACACATTCGTTTTCATATATAAAAATTACTTCAAACTTAATATTTAGAACTAATATTATATTCACATGAAAATTTAATTATTGAATAAATTAGATTATTTCAGATACCCCATAATACATAATAAATAAAAATCTTATTACAATTTTATTTTATTTCTTAGTAATAACAATTTTATTATAATCTTATTCATTCAACAAAGTAAACAAAATAGTGAAAGTACATTATTTGGATGATCACCTTATTACTATTCAAATGGTAACCTAATTATACCACACTACTAAAAGTTCGGCCTTATGAGGTGAAATTTTTTATCTAAATAGGTCTAATTTTTGCCTAAGATGAGCAGCCATGTTAAGGAAAACGAGACAAAATTCGCCGACGTGGCACATCAACCATTTAGGAGGCGAAATTCGCCTCATGTGTCCTACATGTGGCGAGTTTTGCCTCTTGTTTTTTTATTTTAAATAAAAAATGTATTGTTTTTTAAGGCTCGTGTGAGAGGTTACTTTGTTTATCTTACTCATTCCAGTATCTTATAACATGATAAACATCCTTTTGAAAGCAAACTCAGTATTTTAAATTTTATAATTTATGCTAATTTTTATTACGATTTTTTATATTAATTATAAATATTAATATTTTATTAGAAATTTATACTAGTAATCATAATTAATTATATTTTTACTTAAATTTTATAAATAGTGAAAATATTATATTTGTCACAAATATGTTTATATTTGTACAGATATTGTACATTTCAAATCATCAAAACCTGAACAATTAAATAAAATTTATCGATTACTGAAAAATATTATAGAAATACAAATTAAAAAAAGGAAAAAACCATAGTTAATAATAGTAAGATATTACCTCAATTTTGATGTCATCAAATTTGTAGTAGTAATAAATGAATAAGATGATGTAAACTGTAAAATTGATAATAAAAATGGTAGTTTAGAAGAATTAGATATGAAAATTAAATGATTTGAGGGAAAGAAAAAATTGAACAGATTCACAGAGAACAAGTTGTAGAGAATAAAGAGAAAAGAATAGGAGTGTGATTTGGAGAAAATGAAAAAATGGAAGAGGGTGGTACATACAGAGATAAATTGAAGTGAAATTGGCCTCATGTGGACTTGAAGGCGAAGTTTGCTTCACTATCCCAGTAATGAAGCAAATTTGACCTCATTGTCTTTGTCAGCAAGGTAAAATTCGGCTCATGACCAAGATAGTGAGGCAACTTTCGCCTCTGATTTATTTTCCAACACCTATTGTATCAAATTTTTGATCCACGCGATTTTGATAGGCAATTTTTGAACTCACACATAATTTGGTCGGCTAATTTACTTTTAAATTTTTTAATTTATTAAAGATAAAATTAGATAATATTTATTTAGGTTGATTATTAAAATTTGAATTTTATATGTGTAAATTATATATTGATAGTAGTTTTTCATAATATTGAACACACTCAAGTAAATCTTGCACGTTTTATAAAATCATATTATTAAAATCTGTTATCTATATTATAAATTAATTGGTATATAATGTGTAAATTATATATTGATAGTATTTTTTTATAAAATTGAACACACCAAAGTTAGTTTTGCATCTTTTATAAAAATCATATTGTGATACCTTGATTTTCATAGAATACAAGGATTAACCCTAAAATAATATAAGAATGTTCATGTTACTAAAATATGAACTAAGTAAGATAATATTAGAATTGAATAAATAAGCGAAAAGGAAAAATGATATTAAGAATATAATACTCCTAAAAATCAAAGGAAATTAAAGATTAGAGAATTAATATAAGAATTTAAAACTCAAAATAAATGAACAAAACTCCTTAACTAATAAATAAATTAAAGGTAAATAGTAAATAATTAAGGTTAATAGTAAATGGTAAAAATAAATGGTAAATAGTAAATTATGAAATAGTAAATTATAATTAAGTGATAGTAAGAATGAAAAGTGAATTAAGGTAAATTACATGTAGTTAGATCAATGCATAGTGTAAAATTTGGTTGAATTTATCAAATAAAGACAAATTAAAATAGTAAAAAGACTAAAATATTCTTAATTTAACTTAAATATCCCTAAATTCCCGTACAAAATACAAAAAATAGGAGACAAAAGCTATCAAGAAACTAGAAATATCGCAATCATTATGAAAAACCAGAACTCTAAATTTTAGAAAAATTGAAAGAAAATTCCCAAAAAACAATAAATTTACTTATAAAAGAGCAAATTAACCAAACAATTACCAAATGAAGACATAAATCTCAATCAAAACTCTACAAAAATCAGGAAAAAATAGGAAATTTCATGAAAACAGATGTCATAATTTTTTATATAAGGATAAATTAGGGAAAATTATTACATGCATGCAAAATCAGGTTTCAAAATTAGAAAAATTACTTTACAATTTTCAAAAATCACTGTAACTTCCAGTATGAACGTGTAACAGTATGGATTATGTGGTAATTTTAGCATGGAAAAATATCAACACCTGATAATTTTTATTGAATTAACAAACTCTGGAAATTCACTGTAAATACTGCCCAAAAGTTGTAAAATTCACCACACTCACATCCGAAATCATAAGATCACCGAATGGGAAGTTAAGAGTCTAAAATTAGTGGGAGTTCATCCAAAAACCTTGAAAAAGGTATCTCCGCCGTCTTGTGGTGGCACCGGTAAAGTGTAATGGATCTCCGACGAGGATAAATTGCAATATCAAAACTTGTTCTCTTAGCTTCAAAATTTTACAGTAAGTACAATATGATATTAGTTACAACATATAAAATTTTTATAATTTTTCATGAAATTTTGATAATTTAAAAAATTATATGATTATAGTTGTGAAAATGCCAAAAATAGTGAAATTGAATTACTAATATAAAATATCTAAACGACTTCTAAAAATCACAAAAATATTATATTATTACTCCGTGATACTCGTGCTATCATTATTGACAATTACACATTTTTTCACATTTTTTTGAGTTTTTACACCAATTTATCAATTATAGCTAGTAAAACTTTAGTTAAATGAGATACTAGTATCAATAGTAATATGCATATCCCAATAAAGAGATTACCAAATATTAATGTAACAGTTAGTTATAAAGTTTAAATCCTAACAACTCATAAAAGCAATATCATTGAATTTATATTTAGGCAACTATATCATATATTATAAAATTAGAATAACTTTTCTAAATACTTCAAGCTATACCCATTTATCAAACTATTTAGAATTCTTTCAAGATTTTCTAAATAAAATTATAACCTTTCAAATTAATTAAATACCTAAAAGTGCTTAATTTTACAAGGTTCTTAATAAAAACAAACTAAGCTCATTAGTTCATTATATGCCAACTTATAAATATGGTGAATCTTTTAATAAAGTCATCTTATCCCTCAATAAACTTATAGTATAACCATATTATAACTGCAATTAAAATAAAATCTTGCATGATAACACTAATTCATTTCCTTAAAATCATTCTTTTAGGTGTTGCTCACAACAACTTATTCCACACACAAAACCTATTTTGGTAAATGGTCTAGCTTTACGGCTATTCTTAAAGAATCCTTATGTCGATATATAATGTGTGAATGGTAATCTAGAAATAAATGCATGTGATTGATTAAATGTTTGTTTGTCTTGTAATTTCTTGATGTGATGTGATGAATGGAGTAATCATCTAAAGTAAACTAGGGACTATAAGAATTTATCCAAACCTTCGTAAAATGACTCGCATTACAGGAGACATCAAACATCTTGCGTCTATCAAACCGATCGTTAAGGTAAGAATGTGATTTCTTCTTCCAACACTTATTAAATTAAGTGACAGGAGACGAGGTTGCAATAAAGACTACAAGCCATCTAAGGATAGTCCTAAGTGGTTTTTGGGAGGACAACGGTCCATTGCACATTCCCGGTTTAATGGATAATGAATTATGTTTAAACTTCTCGAAACCTAGAGTAAGGTGGGGGGTTAATTTCTCTAATTTCGTGATGAACAGGCCAACATCATGTGGATGACATAATATTTGATCATGCATACATTTAATAAACATATTTTCTGACTACTTTGAAATGTATCGCAAGATTCTGATCACTTACTGAGCATGTGAATTATGCTCATCACCCTATAGCTCTTTTGAGAAATCCATAAGAAACAACATAAAAATATCTGGAATAATACCCGTAAGTACCAAAGACTGAATTCTAGCCTCCATTTTTGTAAGTGTCTTTTAAGTGTGGTGTTATTTAGTGAGCCTAGTAGTTATCAAATGTTTATAAACCATAAGCTTGGCAAACTCCACAAACCCTTGATAATTATGGCGAGACTGTACGAATTAAATTTTCAGGATGTGACACATATTATTAAAATCCGTTATCTACAATATTATAAATTACTTGATATGTAATGGGTAAATTATATATTGATAACAGTTTTTTTTTTTAAAAATTGAGCTCACCAACATTTACCTTTGCATGTTTTCATAAAAATCTTATTATTAAAATATATTATTTATAATATTATAAATTAATTGGTATGTAACGTGTAAATTATATATTGGTAGTATTTTTTTTAAAATTAAACACACCAACATATACATTTGCACATTTTATAAAAGTCCTATTAACAAAATCCATTATTTATAATATTATAAATTAATTGATTTGTAATGTGTAAATTATATACTGATAGGAGCTTTTTATAAAATTGAGCACATCAACGTATACCTTTGCATGTTTTTAAAAAATCTTATTATTAAAACCCGCTATTTATAATACTATCTCGAAATTAATCAATTTTGTATTTATGGTATATAAAAACTAAACGTGAAATAACATGTATGTTAAACATCATACAATCTGTCTGTGCGAAACAACAAAAACATAACACCAGTCATAATAATCCACATGATCTAAAATGCAATGAAGAAGTTTAGAGAAAATAGAAATAACATAGTCTAAATATAAAAAACAATGAAAATATAGATAATAAACATGCTTAGTGTCTCTAATGTTGGCACTGTCGGGCATGGCTTGATCTTATGATGGATGTTGTTCGAGGATTGCAGCCGGGAAAGTTGAATGTGTTTTGGATGATAAATAGAAGGCCGTGTTGAGGTCCATAGAGGACATTGGGTCACACTTGGACCTATGACTAGAGCTGCACTTGGGAATGTATATGATCCAAAGGGGGGCCGCCTGTGATGAAAACTGACCAAAACCTCTCCCTTGACCATGGGGAGAAACTTGATGAGGGAAGTTGGCCTTTCTATTGTCTGGAGTCGCCATCCCCAAAAAAACCTTGGTAAGGAGAGCGAATGAGGTACCGCTGGTGTAAATGGTGCAAAGCTAGTATGGCTATTATTTAGGCTGCCAGCAAGAGTACCCATGTGCAGTGCAGCCTACTGGTATGGAGGATACTGACCAAAGAAAGACATCGAAGGAGGACGAACATAGTTTCGACATATTAATTTGCTCCTACATTGTCAATCTGACGTTGATGCGTGGTCCTATCATACATAAAGTAGACTAAATCCTCATTACGTGGCTGTTCGTAGGATTCAACATTGTATTGATCCATCGGCATACCGTATCCAAAGCTACAGTGGTAGCCGGATTTGTGCCCCAAAACCTCTTGAATAATCACCTCATCTGACTTATAGGTTTTTGACTTATCACAGCAGCAAGATCCTTCCTTCCTCTATGCTCCATGCGTGCCTGGTTCAAACAAAGTAAAGTCATGTCAATTAATCATACAAAATGATAGATGTGGTGTATTACTATGGAATATGAAAATCGAATATGCTTACATAATTTTGCGTGAATTCTCCCTCCTCAAATATGTATGCTTATAATTCACTATTGACATGAGATCCTATAATACATGATAAATGAAATTACCGAAAAAAAAAAAACATAAACTTGCGTGAATTCTCCCTCCTCAAATATGTATGCTTATAATTACTATTGACATGAGATCCTATAATACATGATAAATGAAATTACCGAAAAATATAAAACATAAACTTGCACACCATGTGGGTATTGTGACATGTCACAAAAAATGTAATTATGACACTTACATTCGTAAGTGCATGGTAGAGCATAGACTTTGTACCACTTATATGCATCGATTTTTGCTTCTTCATGTTTGCCATATTCATTGTGAATCAATGTTACATGATTGAAAAAAGTAAAAGTGGTTATATATTATACCACATGTAAAATCAGATTTGGTAATCTAGATCAGTCTCTACGAAGCGGACGAACCCCTTCCACTCATTTGCCCGATGCTTGAAGCCTAGTGGTGGCCTCTAGCAGCTTCCTCGCCTCTACGTTTAGCCTGGATGTATACCTTCAGCCCGTAGTGGAGCTAACTATATGATTTGCTTGCCAAAAACTTTAACGTTACCCAATGCTTGTGCACCATTAACTAATTCTCCAATAGCTTGAACTTTTGCTACACATTAAAGACAAGTTGCATGTATTTGTAAATGATCAAAGCTAATTTAATGGTCACAAGTATGATTTTAATAGAAAATAAACTTACCTTAACTCTCCGAATAATGCCATGCCAGTAGGCCTCTAGAAATGCTGACTACGCCTTACTTATCCCAGGACTGGAGTGTATAATACCCATATATCCATCTGGTGTGGTAATGGTCGACTTGCAACCGATCATCCTAAACTCCTCCTTTGCTTAGTTCTCTTTATACATACCTTGATGCCTAACAGGTACCATATAAGGGCCTCCTCCTGCTCAGCTGCTACCTTGGCCTCATCATGCTCTACTATTGCAGCCTTTAGATCCTCGGGGTTCACCTCAGCAGGTAGATCATCAAGTTGGTCAAATGTGACATCCTTCCTTATTCCCAACTCATTCACCCACCCCAGATGAGTCAGAGCAGCTTAGCCTAACTAGTCGTCGATCCTTCCGTCCTACTGATAACTGAACTATACAGTAAATGATCCTCCTGCATAATCAAATAAGAATATTAGTGCATCATTTTAATGTGGAAGACAAAACATAAACCATTCAAGAGAAAAAAAAAACCACCAGCATACTCTTCAGGGCGTGGAGCAGCATCCCTCATAAGCTGATTGTAAAAATCCAAGCATTGCATCCTACACATTAAAAAAAAATACCAATTGTTAGCGATTTTTTACTTTGACATTATTTCAAACAAACCACAATGTGACAAAGAGAAACAAATGAAAATAGGCATACAGACTATTCGTCTCATTCATCATCCCCTACATCACTATAACTCTCACATGGGTCAGGTAAGCGTGTAAGGTTTCCTAGGTTAACAAATATGCGATCGATTGGAATCGTCCAAGGCCTTTTCAACCATTTGTTGCATTGGCTCCTCTGTTGGAGTATGCTTATCCAATTCACGATCTTCTGTAGATTCGGATCGGAAGAAACTACAAATGAATATATGACGGTATATAACTTTTTGTACAATCCTCCAGTCACCAGATTGCTTGCTCGGGTCCTTTAAGTAAAATACCTACTACGCTTGGTTCGCAAGAATGTACAGGTCATTATCGTACCATGTCCTTGCTGTGTTGATTGAGATGAGGTCTCCATCGGTACTTTTCGGTTTATCCCAATTTGTGTCAAACCACCTGCACCTGAATAAAAATACCCACCTAAACCCCACATAATTTAATTGATTAACTTTAGTGAGAATGCCATAAAATGTTATCTGTTGTCCATCATTTGCATCAATGATGTATACATCGCTATTATGTGATCTTAATCCCCTCTCCTTCGATTCCATGTTATATCGAACCTGTACACAACACACATTGTAGCTATATCGATAAATATCTAGGCTCCACCCTAAGGCTTCTAGATCTTCTGACACCTACTCCCTATAAACAGACTTAAGTTCTATAATCTGCAAATGATGAGAATGATGAAGTTAACCTCTAGCAAATTGAAAATTTGTTTCAAACGTTGTGGGTGAGTTGCAAGCTTATTTCTAAACCACTTTGCAAAATGTTCACATACTATTCCTCCCACATTGCATGCTCCTTGCACATTTAGTTCTTACTTGAACTCCATGGAAATAATATCATTAAAAGTTCCCATTAAAGAAAGGTGAAATCATGGTGTTATCAGGTCATAAATAATTGCAAATGACACCATATACCTTATAAACGGTTGTACCTCCTCGTAATTATTTAACATTGTCTAATGTATCTTGTTGAGTTCGATGTCCAAAACTGATATATTGCAAGCACCTATTGGACATACAGGCTATGCAAATGCTCGAAATAAAGAGGATGAAGCTTCCTCTAGCAGTTCATCCCATTGCTGATGAGGCCTATTTATTCTTGAGTCCATGTCCTTGAAATATAGTGAGTAAAATTGAATGCTCTCTCTCACAACATAAGATTTGGTAATGGAACCCTCCAATCTTGCTGTGTTCTACAAATCTCCCTTGAGAACTCCCATGTATCTTTCAATAGGATACATCCAACTATAGTAGATAGGGCCACACATACGTGTTTCCTTTAGAACATGTGCAGCTAAGTGGATCATGGTGTCAAAAAAAGCATGAGAAAATATCATCTCTAACGTACAAAGAGTTAGGATTATGGTTTTCTCCAAAGGCTTTAGTAAATTCATACAAAGTTCTTTGGTTGTCAATTTCCTTAAGAAATGAGAAACATCACATATAATGTCGTAAATTCATTTATCAAGTAACCCATGAATGACTACCGGGAGGATCCATTGCAGTAGGATATAACAATCGTGGCTCTTCAGCCCCTCAAACTTACTATATCAACACCCAAGCAGGATGATATGTTAAAAGCATATCCATTTGCCATCTTCACATCTCGTGCAACCGCTACATTCTTGCAGATGCAGCTCCAAACGAATACCCATTTCCTGAAGAGTGAGTCTCATCTTATCTGTGTCCTTTAACTTTCCCTTGAGACCGAAAATAGTCCAAACCAAGTCGTCAAGTATATTTTTTTGGAAGTGCATCACATGAAGGTTGTGTCATATATGCGGATCAGTCCAATAGGGCAGTTGGAAGAGCACACTCTTCTTACCCCAGTTTATGCCATCTTCATTCCCTCGATGACATAGTCGCTTTTGTATTTTCCCCAATATGACATGCTCATACCAGCTCAATTGGTCCACAGTATCTTTCCCATTGAAATCCCTTGGCCAGGGTTTTGTTTCCATAGTGCCATCAAAGCTTGCACTGTTGTGCCGCCATCTATGCTTTGGTGGAAAGAACCGTCTGTGACCCATATAATGAAACTTACTATTTGAATTCCTCCTTATGCAATCGGCGTTATATATAAGACATGCTTTGTAACCTTTGGTTGTCCAGCCTAATATTTCACCATATGTCAGGAAATCGTTGATAGTCCATAAAAATGCAACATGCATTCGAAAGGCCCGACCTTCTACCACATGTAGTGTTTTCACGCCACTTGCCCATAGTTCTTCCAACTCTTCTATAACAGGTTGTAAGTACACATCAATGTCTTTACCTGGAGATCTAAGCCCCAATATTAAAAAGCATATCATCACATATGGCTCCTTCATGCATCTCCATGGTGGAACATTGTCTACAAACATAATAATTGGTCATACATTGTATGTTGTTCTCATGTTTGCATAAGGATTGAATCCATCTGTGGCAAGTCTTAGTTGCATACTCCAGGGGTCTGATGCAAATCGAGGGTATTTGTCATCCAATCCCTTCAATTATTTGGAATCCACAAGATGCCTCAACACATCCTCCACGGATACATAATTTTGTTTATGCCATCTCATCTCTAGGGTCATCTTTCAACACATGAATGGTCGTTTTAATCTCAAAATTATTGGAAAATGCTGCAAAACCTTAACCGGTATTGTTTTCTTCTTCCTCGAATGAAGCTTCCACCTTCCTTCACTACACACTGTGCAACTATCAAGATTTTGAAATTCTTTTCATAACAGCACAGAATCATTTTTACATGCATGGATCGTGTTTGCATCCATGCCCAATTGCTTTAACCATCTTCGTGCTTCGTAGTATGAGGATAGCAACAAATTATTGGCCAGAAACAAACTTATTAGTAAAGCAAGCCAATTATTGAATGATTTCACTGACTATTTGCCATCAATCTTTAGATTCATCATCTGAAGTATCGTTGATAATATAGAGAACTTTGTACAGCCCGGATACACTGAACTATTTGGATTTTCAAACATTCTTGTCTACTGCTCCCCGTCAAATGTACTATTTTCATTTACACTATCAACATCATCCCCTCTGGGATCACTCTTTTCAGCGACAAGGTCTTCCAAAAGTTATTGATCTACTTCATTCTCAAAGTGTGCATACTCAGGTGGAATACTTGCTTCGTCCATGACAACATCATCATTTATGTTACCTTTATCTAAATCCTTACCATGGAAAATCGACTTCGAGTCGGTCTAAATCATTCCTCTCATGAGAAGACAACACTTAATAATTTGAATAAACTGTCATAAACTATTTGAGACAATCTCTATAAGGACATCTAATCAATCCATCTGCCCTCCCATGGTTTATGGCAACTTGTAAATATTCTCTAACCTCATTTCTGTATTGCGTAGTTATCAAATCATGCATCATATGCTAGTTTCATTGAGACATCCTAAATTGACATTTAATCGATTGCTACATCTTACTCATATAAGATATTTTCATATAACTATCCAAGCATCTAATATCTGAACACTAACTTCTAACTTATCATATTATTAAGCTATCTATGTGTCATATTGTTAAACACAATAAACATGTATTAAATAGTAATATATAATTCCTAATCCTAAATATATAATTTTTAGAATTATTAACTATAAATTAAATATAAATTAATTAACAAATATAAATACATATTGGAATATTATCTTCTAAATTATCATATATTAAGCTATCTATGTGTCATGTAGTTAAACACGATAAACATGCATTGAATAGTAATATATAATTGCTAAATCCTAATATATAATTTTTAGAAATACTAACAAGAAATATATAACTATAAATTAAATATAAATTAATTAATAAATATATAAATACTAGGTTTTAAATAATTCTACTTAAATTATGAAAAATATTAAACTAACCTTGTGATGATTATAATACTCCAAATATCCAATTTGGCTAAACAATTTATTAAATACCTGTACAAAAATAAAAATATAACCAATAAATTAATATTATTTAAAAATATATATTTTTATATAATGCCGATAAAAAATTAAAACTAATGGGGAAGAATACTAATCGGTGAAAATGAGCAAAGAAAATTACAATTTGTGCAATGTCTGTGTGTGTGAGAGTAAGCAACGAGCGATAGGGAAGCGGCATGGAGTGAATGATCGAGCGGGTGTAGAATGTGTGAGTGTGTGTGTGAGAGCATGAAGCAAAGCTAAGTAGGGGCTCCACTTATAGAGCCTTGTGTGGGGTGACTGATGCTACTGACAAGGATTGTGAGGCAAATGAGGCGAAATTCAACTCTAGCTGTGTGGATGAGGCGATACTCTGCTCATGGTCTTTGTAGGAGGTGAGAATCACCTCTCATTGATTGGATATCTGCTTCAACCAATGAGAGGCAATTCTCACCTTAAAATTCCATATCCCTAGCTAGTATTTTTTATTATGCCCTAAGGGGTACCCTAAACGTAACAGCTTGTCATACACAATATTAAAGTCTAGGAATGACTATCTTAGTCACGCAAAGGCTTCCATATTATGTACAAGGCGTATATTAGGATCAAGAGAATGCATTGAAATAACACAATTAATATCGATAATAATTAAAGTAATAAGGCAAGAGAAATATAAACTATTAATCATAAATAAGTTCAATTACAATTCTTAGGGGCATACTCCCGCTAATATCTTCAAATCTATATCATATAGTTGCCAGAAATCCCCAAAGTATTAACATATCATAAATTACTCATAAAGAAACTTTCAAGAATGTAAATTCATTCTATGCTCCCACTTCTTTCATAATGCTAAAAAATCCACCAATAATTTCCTTAAGGTCCTGATCCTCTAATAGAGCCGCACACTTACTTGTTTCAACACAAGTTTATAGGGGTATAAACTTACAACATACTTAGTAGGATATTCCCCTTTATTCGAACCATGTTTCAAACAAGTTTATTAATTTTCATGCATATGCTATGCATGCTATACAATAACCACATGATACAAACAATTATGTATGGGTATCCGAAAAACCATACACATAGTGGATTTATGCCTTCCATATCAAGGGTTGGGAAATGGTATTTGAAGATCTACACGATCTTTCCTGCAAGTCCTTGAGCACACACTACTCTTAGCAATCAATCAGCGCGGCTCATCCTTAGGATATATTCCCTGTATGCCTTAGTTCCTTAAGAATTAGCATGGCCTCGAGCCTCTTTGAATAAGCTTGGTCTCGAACCCTTCCAATTCTTCGCGTAGGAGTAATAGTCTTCCATATGTGACTTGACGGATGTAATGTGTGCCCATTTAATATATATCAAAGTCAAGTGTAATTAAAGTATACTTTAAGGGTGATCAAATAAGCATCGTACACACATAAGCAACAGATAATATAATAATGTACTTAAACAATCATTTGTTGATTTCGATATGCTTAATATTCCTTACACACAAACTTATAAACATTTACATATAAACCCACAACCCTATACATATTCATTTTATCTTATACTATAAATCTAGTACAACTATCTACAAGTTTAGGTGGGAAAACTTACTCGTCCATATCGCTATCTGCTTAATCATGATAATCCTTAAGAAGGGGAGTCTTGTATTTCTCGTCACCTAAACAAAAGAAATATCTGAAATGAGTATTTCATCGAAGTTCTACTTAATTTTCTAACTCTATTTATTTTATTTCTCGTCAAAATTTGATCATGAGAAATTCCAACATAAAATTGCTGTGACTTACTTATTTTAACTTGAATTTCGCATATTAGTAGTCATTTTCTACCTACTCGAAAAGACCTATCTATTTTTCTAAGGTTATTTTTTGCATTTAAAGCCATTTGGGTTTTGAAATGGCCAGTATAGATCTGACCCACATGTTTAGTCTTCAAATTTTTTATTTTTCAAAGTTTTACTTTTCTTAGACATTTTAAAGCAACATATAAACATTTCTACCCTGGAAAATCATTTAGTATAGACAATAACTCATATTATATGCAAAATCCTGATGATTTTATTCCAAAATAGAACTTTGTAAGACAATCTTTTGTAGAAAGTAGTAAGGTTGAGTTTTATGAAAAATAATTTTTTTGACTTGTGATAAAATTTACTGTTTTGTAAACATGTGACTTAACAACAAAATCATAATTTTAATATATATATGAAATCTTCAAAGCTCTTATATTTGTTCGAAAATCTTTATTTAACAATTTATTTTATAAAATGATTTTACCTATTTGTGACATAAAACTCCAAATGTATTTCCTTTTGAAATTTTCCTAAGTTTAGTTCTTAAACAAAATTTTAATTCTTAGATTTTGTAAATGTGAAACTTAATTAAAGAAATCATGATTTCGTAATCATTTTGAGTTCATGAATATTTCATTTTCATATTAAACTTCTTTTAACTAATTATTTTCCAATATATGAACTTTATGTGGTTATGAAGAAAAATCATTCTAAGTTTTATTATCTCGAAAATGTTTTAAGTTTTAGCATATGAGAGAAATTAAATGAATGGCTTGTTCTAAATTTTTATTCTTATAATAACTCTTTCTCTATTAATAATTTTTCAACACTTGGGTATTTAGGGGGAGTTGTTGAAAGAAAACTAAAATTTTTAGTTTGTTACAAGTGGTTGTCTAATCATTATAACTATTATCTTTATATTTCGTTAACGTCATGAAAAATGAATTTACTTCTTAAAACTTGATTCCTTAAGTTGTATACAGACTTTTTTTCTTAGTGGAATTTAACTAATGAGTTGGTTTTTAAGTTTGTTTTAGAAAAATTGTTTTATTCATAGTGTTCATTAAAACATTAGCATATGCCTTATGAATAAGTTTTTAAGAGAAATTTTTATAACAAAGGATTATCAATATTGGGAATTTATAAAAATTTTATTTTAGTGCTTTGAAAAGAGTATAGTTGAACTATTATCCTAAGTCTTCATGAAAATACTTTCTAAGTGTTAAAAAACATTTTTCTTGAGAGTTTAGCTCCATTTTTATATAAAAGAAAATAATTCATATTATCATTCATTTTAAAATTTTATTAAGACAACAACATCATCATCATATGACCATGCATGAATATGAACTTTATATTTATATTATGAGACAAATTATAAACTCATGTAGAAAAATAAAAGAATAGAAAATCAATTGAGCAAATATAAGAACAAAAATATAAAAGTCTTAGCTTGTTATTAAGACTTCCCGGAACTTAGGAATAGACAAGTTCCATGAAAATAAGAAAAGCAAAATAAAAGAAAATCATGGAAGTCTTATATTTATTTCAAGGCTTCTTGGGACTTAGAGATGGACAAGTTCCATAAAGAAAATAAGAAAAGCAAGAAACAATTATAGGAGTCTTAGATAAATTTTCAAGGCTCCCCATAACTTATAAATGGACAAGTCCCCTTTAGATAGCAAAATAATTAAGACCAAAACAAATAAAATGGAAGCCTTAGCATCTTTTTAGACAAGGCACTCCTGAGATTTAGATTATGGATAAGTCCCTATTTTATTTTTGACTTGATTAAGGACAAGTTTGAGACTTCGATTATAAATAAGTCTCAAAAAGCAAGTAAATAAATAAATTGCAAGAAATAAAATAAGTCAAGGAAATAAATGTTAGATTAATGAGCATTTAGCTCTAAAATAATATAAGTATTACAAATACCTATTAATATATAAAAAGTTAATTTAGTAAAAACAAATAATACAATACCCTAAACCTTCACTTCACATATTAGAAATTGGGTTTAGATAGATTTGAATGAATTAAATTAATCATAGGATAATAGACAAGTGACAAAGTTAGATTAGTAATTAATTAAATGAAATTTGATATTTTGATTCCAAATCTCCTAAACATGTTTCTAAATTGTTTAGATGATTCATAAACTCTTGATTCTTAGCTTAAATACTAATTCCTAAATCTCAGTAAAATTTGAGTTCATTTGCTTGTCTAAAATTATCAGTTCTTAAACCCGAACTCAAATTAAATATCTTTTATCCAAAATAAATTCCTAAATTAAGTTCTTATTTTAAGTTCATAATTTCTAACCTGTCGGTTCTAAATTAGCTTTTAAATATTTCTAGAACTATAGATATTGATCTGATAGTTCTAAACCTATACCTAGATTCTAAAATATCCTAAGTTTTATAATTATCCTTTCCCTTTTATTTCTTCCTCTGCCTCTCTCTCTTCTTCTTATTTCTTTCTTTCTTTCTTTCTTTCTTCCTTTCTTTGATCTCTCCCTCTCAATCTCAAATCTTAGACAAGATCAAGAAGAGAAATTAAAGCTAAAGAAGAAGATAGGAAAGATGAATCAAAGCTAGAAATGTGGAAAGAAGTTCATTTACACATGTGTCTCAAAAGCTAAGTTTTCTATCTTGAGTTAACTTTGTTTTAATTGTTGTTTACAAGCTTATAATTAACATATAGATGTTAGAAATGGGTTGAGAGTGCTGTTTATTTATGTATTTGTTGATATATGTATGTTGGAGGTTGGTTTGTGAAGGGGAAGATGATGAATAGTGGAAGTTGGGATTTGACGTAGTTTGGATTTGTTTGATGTTGTTGCATGAAGTTTGAAGTGTTAGAAGTTGTTATAGGTGTTTAATTGATGTTAGAATTGATATAGGAAGCTTAGTACAGGATTTGAAAAAGTTTTGATAAGAGAAAAGTGTAAAAAAGATGTTTTCGCAAAGCTGTTCTGTTCTGTCTTTAACATTGCCTTTTGGAGCTACTATGCCGTCGGCGTTGAGCCTGGTGTTGAAGTGAATAGAATACCATTTTCTTAACGCTGTCGGTGTTAAATCTCTACGCTGTCGGCGTTGAGATTTACGCCGCCGGTATAGAAGTGCCGACGTTCGTTTTACAACATTGCCCTGTTTCACAGCTTGATTGTATTTTGGTCATAACTTTTTCATACGACCTTAGATTGAGGTGATTCAAGTTATTATAGAAATATTAAAAAGAGATCTACAACTTTTATGTTTTGAGTTTTTACAAATTCGAAATGTATCAATGCTTAAATTTTGGTTCTTTTTGGATGTTGTGTTTTCCTAAACAAAATCAAAACTTGTTTTTGATTTCTAAATGTTTTTTGTAAAGTGTAAATGGATCTTTTTGAGCTAAAATGAGATAGATTAATGATATTTTGATGCGTAATGATGATTGAAGGATATAATGAAGCATGATTTTAGTATATTTATAGATTAAACTAAAAGTAGTTTTATTGTATGTATGATTTTTATTGCTTGTTTTATGATCTTGTGATGGCTTAGTGAAATTAAATGATCTTAGTAAGTATATAAATGATGAGTTACGTATTTATATGAATTTTATTTGAACTTCCTTGATGTTAAGTTTAAGATTTAGTATGTTTTAAGTGGTTTTTTTTTTTCAATTGTTTTTCCTTGTTTATTATTTGTTATTATGATTAGCTATTGAACTTAAATGAACTAAGCTAATAAACTTAAGTTTAACTTGATTAAATAGAGTTGAATGAGTTAAAATGAATTAGATTGAGTTAGTTTAACCACCTTTGACTTAGTTTTTGAATTAAATGATTAATTTCAATCAATTTGGCTTAGATTAAAATAAAATGAGTTTAATAGCTAATAATTGGCTTAAATGAATGTATTAGAATAACCTTAGATTAATATAGGGAATATGTTGTTTCAAATATTTATTTGCTTTGAATATGAATGCTTTTATGTATGAATGCTTTGTATATGTTATGTTTTGTAATAAGAAACTATAATTATAGTGAAAAGAATTACTTTGACAAACAGAGGAAAACTGTCCATATTTTGGCGGGTGATATTCTGTAAGGACCCGCTATCACCCCTAAATTTGAAATAGGCGATAACAGTTCCCCAACCACATATAACCTATAAGATTATATGTAAGCTTGCCTGAAGTAATTGTTTGAGTAATTGTTTATCTAATTCCATATAAATAATATAATAGAAAACATAGATTTTTTTTTTAAAAAAAAAAACTTAAGCAAAGCTACACTACCAACACATTTTGCAAAGGAGCACAACTTAACTTCTAAATAGCTAAGCACACATATATATATACATATTACATCCAAAGGCTTCTTACAAGCCTTAACAAAATCCTCAAAACACAACCTGAACTAACACTTTAATTACATTATCAACAAAAAAGAATCACATCTAATCTATTACAAGTCATAGGGTTCCATTGGGTCCAGGGTTAACTCTAATCCTCCAAACCATCAAGAAAATCTTCAAAGTCGGTTCCGTATCCCATACTCGTATAGAACTCATCAGAGTCATCACCTGAAATGGATAAATTATGAATCAAAGGCCCAGTACACAAGTAACAAATACAAATGCAAAATGGGTCACGCATTCTTAGACTAATGCATTATGCAACAATCAATAGTTTATTATTAAATTTTTAGTTAGTAAAACAACACAGGAGTATTTAAACTCCGATAACAAGGATCTAGTATTACGTCCGCCTCCCTCAGTGGTCCCTACTGTTCATGCAGACTAGGCAGCCCCACCTTTCGGCGTAGCCCGTAATACTAGGAGATCCTGAGTAACGTATCACGACGCTCAGGGGGTTGATATGAGCAGCTCGGATACTCATATCTCCTAAACAATTCTATCCAATAACGAGAAAGTGCCCTGCGCCCAATCTGAGCAGGGTGCCGCTCTCCGAGCCAGATTCAACGGCAAACAAAGACATTCAACACTCATATATCAATAGGATTTTCTTAATTTATAGTAGTTTCATTTTGATGCCTATCCTAGCAAAGAGACAAGCAAGTTACCGCGTACCTGAGATAGCTCAAAAATTAACGAGGTTAGCTGGGCGAGGATCTATCACTGTTTAAATCAATATTAAATTTCACATTTAGCTTAAGCACTAATTAACTAGTTGAAAATATAAATAAATCAAAGAAATCCTAATAAATTAATACAAAGTCATAATAAAGCATTTAAACATCATATTATATCCTAGATCGCTTAACAAATACTTAATTGATCATATATCAAACTTCGAAAAATTTTAAAGAAAGTTTTTAAAATTCAAAAGCACAGGGGATATGCCTGCATTCAAAGCCGCGGCTTTGAACCGGTATTCGATACTCTGAAAATCAACACTACCAACGCTGGCAGCGTTCAAGGGTACGCCAGCTGCCTTCATTCTACGCCGGCGGCTTTGAGCCGGTATAGAATGCAAAATCCAAATTTCCAAAAGTTTACCGAGAGGTACATACAGGCAGCGTATACATGTACGCTGGCAGCTTCTCACTCTACGCCGGCGGCTTTGGAATCCCAGTAGCCGGCGTACAATGTGAAAAAAAGAATGCTGGCTGACTTTTCCAGTGAAAGCCGACGGCGTTCGAACGGCTTTAACAATTTTAATTTTGTTCGCTTCCAACACCGCCTATAAGCCGACGGCGTAGAAGCCCCAAATGCCGGCGTACGTTCAAATTCTAGCCTATACGAAAATTTTTTGATTTCCCCTGTTTATTACAACTTTGTTCACTTTCAAATATTCCCCAAACTTAATCCAAACTTTCCAAAGCTTGTTATATGATCCAAATACTATCCTAACAACATGAATTCTACTTCTAATCATCAAAACACTAATCACACTTCAAATTCACATCTCAACTACTCAATCTTCAATCTTCCAAAATACTCATCCCCACACATCAACACTCATATAAGATATAAACTATCACTCCATTAGCCACATAATCTCATTCAAACTATCATCAATGCACCAAATCAATCCCACACCAATTATTACATCCAAATCATTTCTATCTAACATTTACAAACAAACACAATATAGAACATAAAATAAAAGATAAAGTTTGCATTAAACTCACATGACTAAATCTTGTCTTAGAATGTGGTTTAAATCCAAAAGCTTGTATTTGGTCTTGGCTTAGGGTTTAAGATTTTAGGATGAGAAAGGAAGAAAGAAAGAAATGAAATGAAAATTCGTATGGGAAATGGGGCTGCCAAAAAGGACGTCTTAACTTGTCGAATTAAAGTCAATTGTCATCCAAAATTGGCCATTAGGGGTATATTTGCCCTAGGATTAATTTGGACAAATTTCAAATGCATTTGAGTTGTATTTAGGCTTAAAAAGTAGGTTTAAAGTTTGCCAAATTTCTGTCACAAATCCTAAGCTATTCAAAAGTAATTTGATTAAATTCTAAACATAACACATGCATATTAATTTGAAAAAGACACACATATTCATTACACTATACACACATTTATACATATCAAAACAATAATATTAATTTTATAATACTATACACATATAAAATAACACATTCACTAATTATATTAACTAAGCACACACACACACACACACACACACACACACACACACACACACACATATATATATATATATATATCATTCCAATAACACATTAATATGTAATTTAAGGAACTCATGGCTATTTTCATATTCGCAGCCATAGTAGGTTCCACATTAGTGTCTGATCACATAGGGTTAATAAAAGTTTAAGAAAGTGAATGATTAGTTTAGTTTAGTTTTAGTTTCTTATACGAGTTCTTTCCTTAACAGAAGTGGATAGCTAATTTATCTTCTGGATTATCTTCTGAAATTCCTTCCGAGGCTATGTTTGGATTTCATATTCAAGGTACGCAGTAATTTGCATGATGATTGATAGGATAGGCATCCTAAATGGATTAAGAACTTAAAGACGGCTTAATAATTGATGAGTGTTGGTTGTGCTTTACGTTGTTGAATCCGGATTCGGGGAGCGACAACCTTGTTATGATGCAATGGCACAGTAGTTTAGACACTTAGCCCAATCCTTTATCATGATGCAATAACTCAAATCCATGATGTAATGGTTCACCATGACGTAATGGTGGTTTCTTTTATTGGATAAGTGGTAGATAATAGGGTTAATTGTATTGGTATATTCTCTACTTAGACTCGGGAGAAAATAATATGTTTCAGTTCACGGGTATGAGACCGTTGAATTAATTGATGTTATAGACCGGGATAAGTGGAGTGTATAAAGGAGTGTGAACCCTAGATGCTATTAATATTCTTTATCGGTTAGATATAGAGATATAGATATCCGGTCTATCTATATCAACCCCCTGAGCAGCTGCTGTTACTCAGGACCCCCAGATTCCCATTGGCTTGTTCCGGAGTGTGAATACTCCATTGTTGATTTGTTTATTTTAATGGAAAGATAATAACTTGTGGATTGATGCATTACATTTAGTTAAGCTCACGTATCACTCCGTGTGTGATTATGTTACTATGTACTGGGCTTCGTCTCATTCTTGTTATTGTTATTCTTTTTACAGGTTTTGTTATTGATAAAGATGATGTTGATGAAGTTGATGATGATGAGTTCTTGTTGCTTTTGTTGATGTTGTGATGATGGATGATGAGACGATGATATGATATGTTGTCTCGGGTTTTGGGTACTTCTGTTGACTCGGGAAGGATTGTGGATGAGTGATGTGAGTTAGGAGCGTTAAGCAATTTAGTTGCATTGTTTCTTCTTTTATTTATTTTATAGAGACTGGATTTATTTATAAATTAATTTTTCATTTAAGAGCTTGTTAGTGCTCATGTTTTGTAATAAGCTTTTGTAAAGATTGTTTAAGTAAAAGTTTTTCACTGTAATAGTGGAAGTTTGAAATGCTTTTATGTAGAAATGTTTTTATTAAAGTTTATTTTTCATTGCTAAATCCAGTTGTTGCCAGAATCTAACTAAACGTTTTCATAACCTAAAATCGGATAGTAATGTTTAACATAAATACCTTCTTTTAAGACAACCTTACATATAATTCGTAAGAGTTATATGTAGTTTGGGACTTGGTATGCTTAATTTGAGAATTGAGCATTTGGGTCTTTACAATACATAAACATGATCATGAGTAAAACATGTCTTTAATTTCCATTTCCTAACATATGCATCATGGGTTTTTATATGGAAAATACAACATACATATTTTTCATGTCATATACATAATATATGGAGGAGGTTTAGTGTTTACTTAAGTAGTTGATGAAAGAAGAATTCGAGATAACTTAGGATTTGTGTATGGATGAAAAAAGAAGGAAAGTGATTGAGAAAAAAAAATTAGAGAGAGGAGTTATGGAGAAAAATTGATAGAGTTTTGTTATGATGAAAAATGAATGTGTAAGAAATGAAGAAGTAAACGGGTATTTATAGAGGAAAAAAGGAGGGAATAAAAATATGAAAAATAAATGAAGAAATGGAGGGAAAATGTGTGTGTGTGTGTGTGTTTTGCCGGAGGTGGGAAGAGGGGGGTTGCGGTTGCCCCAATAAGAAAAGAAGGAAAAAAATTAGTGTAAGTAGAAAAGTGTAATGAAGTATAAGAGAAGTTAAGCAAAAAGTGTAGTAAAGTTTTATGAAAAAAGAAAATTGTAAGAGATGTAAGAGATAGGTGGGAGAATATGTGTAAGAAAAAGTAGAGATAGAGGAATAATAGTGAATAGTAATTGAATAGTAAACAAGACAAATAAATTACTGGTAGTAAGAAAAATACGCGTAAATAGTTATATTTGACGTTTTTAGAAGCTGAAAAAATTTGTAACTGATATTTTTATGAAACTATAAATTATTAGATGATATTTAAAAGATGATTTGATATTATTTTATCATTAATTGTTATCCAGTTTTGTTATCTCAGTTTGCGTGCTAAAGGTCGGGTACCGAAACTGTCTTTCAGCCTTAACTATTAAATTTTTTACTCAAAAAATTTATATATGATATTTTATGAATATATTAATATATTCCTAGTATAAATTGTTTGTTGGAATATTTTTCTTATTTTATGTGTTGACGCCTTGATTTTAGAAACTGATCCCATTCGGATCCAAAAAGAGTAATTTTTGTTGAATATGATCTTTTAGATATAAAACATTATTTCAGATTTTGATCTAAGGTTATCTCATTAGCAAGTATATTGGTCACTTTTTACTTTCTCAATGACCATTATCGAGCATATATTTTGTTTAAATGTTCTTATCAATTATTAATTGTAGTGAACATTCCAGCGTTATGATATTATGCTTAATATGGGTCCAATCATTCTATTTCTCAACCATGGTTTATAAGTCATACCTAAGTCGAGTGTATTCATATCATTAAAATAGTGGGGAAAAAAGAAGAAGCAATGTCATTCGTTGTCAGAATTACTTTCTCTCGATTTGCTTGGTTTAAGTACACTTAGGTATATAAAGGGTCCTCTATAAATTGGTATAGCTTGATCACTTAAAATGTGAAGTAATAATAGCGTGATTTTCTTGGCATGGAGAGGAAGTAATATAGAAGAATATAAAGGCATAATAAGAACATTAGAATTCGTTTATGTGCTATATTTAATTAAAACATTATATATATTAAGTGAGTTGCTTGATTCTTTTATATGGTTGCAAAAATCCAGTTACATCCTATATATATATGATTCGATTGAGTAATCTAATTCTTTTATAATTGTCGTTTGTATCGAATAAGACCCTTTATTAACACCGGGGATAGAACAAAAGAGTATGAAGGACTCATGTTTAGGGTGAGTTGATAACCCAATCATACAAGGTACCCATTCATATCAAATTTGATTGGGTAGAGTTTGGATGGGTGTCAAGAATCATAAGATAGTGTATGTGTATAAATTTTTTAAAACCTGTTTTCATAAAATAGGATATGGGTATGTGGTCTTTATACTTTGTACTCATCTTAGAACCTATACTTATTTCTTACGTCTCGAAATGAAGACAAGGCGTATCCAACCTAGCCGCAAATAATACGTAAGTATTATACGCAAGGCCATTTAAAAAGAAATCGTTTATTGTGATCATTTACTAACAAATTTTTACTTTTGAAATCATATAACAAAATTTAGAAAACAATTAAGTAAACAGTAGAAATTAAACTTTTATTAATTTTTTTTCGAAAAAGCTACTCTTGTGAGTAGATCGTCACACATATTTTTATACTGGTCCTGACCATGGGTACTTAAAAGATATATGAAGAGTTTAATCTCTCAAAACATTAAAATAAGTCTTATATATTAAATTACAAACCAAAGGTTTCCATATAAGCCTTTAACAAAATACAAGTTTGAGAGGTAAAAACAAAGTCTTACAAAATATAAATGTTCTAGTCCTCCTACTCGTTAAGAAAATCATCGAAATCCACTTTGTATCCCATATAATCGTAAGTGTCATCATCACCTGAAAAGGAATAACAGTAAACCGAAACTTAATACAACAATAATGCAAGCACACACTTAATCTAATGAAATGCAATAGTTGATAAATTATCTCTTAAGTATGGAGTGTAACAAATAAACAATAGGGCACTCACACTTCAAACAACGAGCCTTTGGGAATATGGAGGTCCTAAGTAGTAGCAACTGCTTAAAATGTTGATATAAGTAGACCAAATACTTATATCCTTTGTATGACCATCTAAATTAATAGCTTTACTTAGAGTTTACAACCATTATACATCTTTATCTGTCTTAGTTCATAGTATAATAAGGCTCAATTGATCCCATAAGCCGTGAGTCCTATTGTATTACTTCTTGTCGATCTAGGTAAATGTTACACCAGTATCATTTGCCATACTAGCTACCCATTGAACCACCTCGATATACCATGCATGGGTAGGGATAGCCTAAGCGCCTAACTACTATGCCAGCATCACTAAATAAGGTTGTTGCTCCCTAGACCAGATTCAACGATCAAGCACAAATAATAAGCAATTATTAAGTCATCTTTAAGTATTCGTTTATTTATAATGCCTATCTTAACACGCATCACACATGTTACTGTGTACCTGATTAATTCGAAGTATCTTGAAATAAATCAGAGGATAGGTACAATCAAGAAGAAAGATTCGGTAAAAAGAAATCATTTCAAATAAAATCAAAACATCAACCTACTTATCCACTTACACTTAACAAATTACTTAGTTAAGTTAAAATATGGTATAATGTAACATATCCTTAAATTAAGACTCCATTGTTTTTACTTAAGTAAGACCCTATGCAAATACTCAATTTAGTATTTACACATATATTATTTTATTTATTTATTTTTTAAATGAACAGGGTCATGGGATCCATCACGGTCGTGATCAAGGCCATGATACAAATCAGGGGTAAGATTGTGCCCATGATGGTGGCCCTGATTTATATCACATGCATTATCATGCTTGTGATCAATGACATTTTATGTTTTGAAAAACCCACAAAAGAGATCATGCCCACCATCATGGTTGTGATCTAGTTGTGGTAAAAATCGTAGCTGTGATTGGGTTTTAAAATTAATGTCAAGGAGATTATGGTCTCCATCATGCCCGTGACCTAGCTAACAATTCCCTTCAAGAAGATAATGTCCTTCATCATACCCATGATGAACAAGGCATTGACTTAGCGTTCTTTGCTTCAAAATTCTTAAAATTTTTCATCACTTAACTTGCTAATATGATCTCTTAAATAGCAAAACATTTCCACATCAACATAATATGATAATATAAAGCATTACCAAGTTTATATTTATATCACACGTTCATATACATACTACATATACATTCACGTAACATTAACTTTATAAAACAACAAAACTTATTACATGTGTTTAAGTACTAAACTATTGATTTTATCACTAAAACTATAAATATTTAACAGCAACAACGTTAATAACTATGTATTCCACTAGGGTTTAATATGTAAACTATATAAACTCATCTCTCTCACTACACATGATAAACCCTATTACTTTTCTCCTTTAAGTTGTAGAATCTTAATGAAGCCTAAACTCAACTTATTTCTTAGTTGTCAACTTCAAAACTCATTTAAGAACTCTTTTTTTTTTTTTTGTCCTCATTTAAGAACTCGTTGAGACATAGATTGGTTTTATGGAAGAAATAAGTAATTAATTGAATAGAGAAAGCATGTAACTTTGCCTAAATTAGTCTTGACTTGGAAAATAGTAGCCTTGATGAAATTTTGATGAATTTTTCAGAGAAAATTTTTATGAGAATAGTCGGGTTGTTGGCAAAAAATGGTGCAAGACATTAAGGTAATTTAGGGGATTATTTTGTGCAAATTTAGCAAGATAATTATATAAAAAGCAAACTTTGAATTTTTGACACCATTTGTAATTATCTAGTACTCTTGTCATTATTGGGTATGTGCATGTGCATGTGCATGATAAAACAAAAGCCTTGGACTTTTGGGCTAGTAATTAGACATTTAAACTTAGGCTTAAGTGTGCTTAATGGAATGGGCTCAATGATTTAAAAATTTTAAAATACAAGAAGATAAATTAGCATAGTGTTGTAGCTAATTTTTGAACTAAGAATTTATTTGCATAAAATTTTTTCTTAAAATGAATTATGATGGAAATTCTCATGAATGTAGAATTTTGAAAATAAAATGAATAGATACACAATTGAATTGAATAATTTAGTTATTAAATCTCTGTTCTCAATTAATTCTTTCTACAAATTTCATTATGTTCAATTACCTAATCATATAATATTATTTACATATTTCTATCATCAAAGCTATTCACAAACAAATTTCTATTTTAATTACTAGCACTATTTAGTTAACCAAGTTAGGATATTTGGGTTATTTCACTATTAGAGCACATGTTTTAGGTTATCTCATATATACCTTGCAAATATTATAAAATAATGGTAATATATAAGAAATACATAATAAAACTTCATTTTTTATTTTGCAACCACTTTAACCTAAGATTATTATTTATAAACTATTTTCTAAAAAATTTTATTATAAAAGGATTTGTACTATTTTATTTTTAGTAGACTTGTGATTTTTTACTTTGGAAGAATTATGTTTTTATTTATATACTTAAGCTCTCAAATTATATAGAGATATTGCTTATGTTCTAATACCAATTAATATAGAAGTAGCTTATTCAAAGTTTTTAATTTTATAATTTGCTGCAAGTTTTACAATTTTATTTAAAACCACATAAACATGTTATATAAGTATTTAGTGCAGATTTTAACTTTCATGCATAAATAGATTATACATATTGCAAAACTTATGATATCAACAAATTATTCTTTAAATTTTTTTCCATATGTTATTTAAAGTGAACTTTACAAATTTTAGTTATAATTTCAAATACAATTTTATAGTTTCCACATGGTACCTTATACCATATGGGTTTTATAGAGTATAAGGTGCATAATGGTATAAAGTGTCATAGAGTAAGTTTTGGGTATAAAATTTTATATATTGTACATATAGAGTAGGATATGAATAGTACTTCATATCCTACCCATCTGTACCTGCTCACTTTTAACTCATTTGAATTTTAAAAGACTTATTTTAATATATGGAGGAGAAATTTACCTTTTGCTTACATATAATTGACTTCTAATGCCCTTATTTTGAATGAAGATAGAATTTTAATTAATGTCACGTACTGAGAATTAGTGGTTTATCTATATATGTGCGTGTGCGTGTGCGTGTGCGTGCACCTATGGAGAAAGGTGTGTAACACCCACTCAGATTTATCAAGATTACAAGACCACCTTAAATTTTTGAAATAGCAGACTCAAATCTTTTCTAATATTGATGGTATAAATTTTATTCGCGGATATGTTGTTACAAGTCTTTTGACTGGTGGTTAATACTGATCACATTAGGTAATGAGTTGGCTTAAAAATATCAAATGATATATTAACATCATACTATACGGAAGGAGAAATTTTTTCAGTGTTAATATTCTTTAAAGTATGGTATGCATGCATTATATTAGATAATTCGGGATAAGAACGATCTCTGTATTTTTTTATAATTCCAAGGAGAGTTATACCGTAATTTTATCATTTAGTGGCATGTTGATGAGGGAAAAAAGTGAAGTTGGTTTTAACTTTTCCAGTTAGGCGGAAATCAAACAATAGGGTTAGGTGATGGCCCATGACTATAACTCATAGTGTGATATTAAAGAAGCTCTCTTTTTAGATGAAGGGCTACCATCAAATCCCTAGCACAGAAACTAGTTATCTACTTTTATGGGCACTGAAAAGGGCTTACGAGTAGTTCCTATGACTTACATATGTCACAAGAGAATCTTCACTGCCTAGCTATACATCTACACCTACTTCTTCCAATTCCCCAAATTTCCACTAGAATAGATCAGGAGTTTGAATTGGAAGCTATGACTGTGAAAGTTAGGGGTTTAGCTTTAAGTCTCATCTCAGCCAACACCCTTTTCCTTAATAATGATCCCGCAAAAAGGAATAAAACAGCCCAGTAATTGGCCTAAACTTTCAGTTGAAATTTACAAATTTTAGTTATAACTGCAAATACAATTTTTTATATTAGATTAGAAGAATAAAGTACATTTTACTTTATTCTATTTTACACTATACCGGTTAGTTAAGATTTAATGATTATCTTTTATTTTATTAGATTGAGTTTCTTACTCAGTGAATTTGATCACGCTAATATCTTTTAAATATAATATATTTTAGTAAAAGAAACTGTATAATTACTAATCCATCCAAATGAAAATTAAATAAAATTAATTAGTAAAGTTAACTGCATGCTATAGAATTCACAGAAACTATACATTATCACGGGTTGATTCTGAACTAGAAACCGACTCCACCCATCACCGGTGATTCCTAAACCGAGAACTGGTCTGGAGATAGAGGGTTCGAACCAACAAAGGACTCGCCGATTCTGACAGCTCCCTATGGTTCCACCTCCTAAAAGTGCTTGATCCGATGGTTTTGGAACTGTCGGTTAGAGAATTGGTAGAACCGGTGGTACCAACAGTTTAATGCTACAAAAATTTTAAAAAAAAGGGAAAAAAGAAAAAGAAAATTATAAAAAATTATAATTAAAAAGAAATATTTAAAACTATTTTAACATGAATTTAATATGCTTTTATTAACAAAATGGAATTTTCTTTCTTAACTATGTGTGCTTTGTTTTTGTATTATAAACACATATTTGTATATTAAATATTTTATTGTGATATGTTGCTAACATGATAACTAAAAAAATGCAAGTGATTGTATATAAGTAATGCATAATTGTAGAACTTCTTTAACTAATGAGCTATTAACAATTATTGTTAGTCTCAATGTTATTCTAAGTTAAAAATTTATTTTACAATTATTTTCTTATTTAAATTAAGTAAATTATTTAATTGATTTTTTTTTTTATTTTTTTGTTTTATTTTACGGTTCCTGATTCCTATGGAACCAGAACCAAACTATGGGTTAGGAACCAAACCGGCTTCCATTAGTCTAGTTCCAATTCAACATTTTAGAACCGGGAACCGATGGTTCATATCTTGTTCTAACCCGTGACGATGTCTAATATAAATGACCTTGACTAAAGAAGACGATTAGCTGGACTTGAACGTCACATAGAATGGAGTTTGGAGACATCATGAGCTTTCTTGATTAATCCGAATCGATGTTTCGAGAATGTGACTTGATGATTGCTTTTGTCTTCGATTCGCTTCATCACCACCTTCTTGCAACCCTTGCCTTACCTTAACTTAAAGAATTTTAGCAAAGACTAGAAGATTTATTGTTACATCCGAAGCATACAAACATAATAATAAGCCCAAGTGGCTTAAGGACTTTACATCATAAATCAGACATGTACAATTTCAAATCTAGTTTGTTATAGAATCTAGCTTATTACAATTGTATTCCATACATCATAATAGAAAGTAGTTTAGCTACTTACAATTGTCCATGTATAAAAAGAACATGAGATGAATGGAATGGGGTATTAACCCATCTTATAGAAAAGAAATTCTTAGGCATTGGTGGCTTCTCGAATAGCCACATCCATATCTATTTTCTTGCCTACGTCAAACAACATCAATGATTAGTATTTCAGTGAAGTAGATAAGCATAGAGATAAAGAAATAGTTAGGGTTTCTTAGCTGTTGAGAGAAATACGTTAGAGGCAGAAAGAGGGTCAAGGTTCCAATGGTGCTCTTGTCATTATCGGACCACCTTTTTCATCATGGCACTTGGTGCATGGCCTCAAGAAACCGTAGAAAAAATGGATGCTATGAAAAAAGTGGTAGTAGACATTCAAGACAGTATGAGTAAAACGAATGAAAAAAATTGAGTGAATGGAAATGAATCAGAATCTTTCAAGGCCAAAATCATTCTGCCCCTCATGAACAAGAGTCATCATTTTCAGACAATAGCAGTCGGTATGGGAATTTATTGAAAGGAATCAAATTAATGATCCTTAAATTTTCTGGGGATGATGTTTTAGGGTCTCTTTTCAAAGTCGATTAGTTCTTTGCATTTCATAAAATCCCAGATGAACAGAGGATAACAATTGCTTCTTTTGCCTTAGAGGAAGACACATTAAATTGGTATAAGTGGATGTACCTAAACAAGCAACATAGTTCTTAGACTAAGTTTACTAAAGACCTTCAAAAATGATTTGGACCCTCTAGCTGTGAAGATGTGCAGGGCATGCTTGCCAAATTAACCCAAACATCCTTAGTCACACATTAACAATCCCGGTTTGAAGAATTATCCAATAGAATTGTGGGATTGCCATAATCATTTTTACTCAGCTGTTTCATTTCTGGATTAACCCCTACATTGAGACATAAAGTACAAATTTCCAGACACAAAGATATAATGGATGGTATATGGTTAACAAGAATGCACAAAGAGAAACTTAAAGAACAATCAATTAGATTCAAAACTTTTAAAATCACTCCTTCCACGTATAATTCAACACCATTGCAATTAGCAAAACCACAAGCAGCATTATCAAACAAATCCCCTCAATGAGGTACTATTTAGACTACTTCTACATCTTTACCAATTAAATGTTTCATTCTAGAAGAGATGCAAGTAAGACGTGAGAAAGGTCTTTGTTTTAACTATGATGAAAAATTTAGCAGCAATCACAAATGCAAAGCAAAATTTCTTTTGCTACTTTCTAATGCTAATGAGATACATGATGTATAGGATATAGATGATGAATGTGATATGCGCTATACCCTTAGTTACCATGCTTTAAATGGGAAAAATTTTCCTTCAACACTTAGATTTCAAGGAATTATCAATTCCTAAAAAGTTTGTGTGCTTGTTGATTCGGGCAGCACTCACAATTTTATGCATAGTCGAGTTGCAAAACATCTATGTCTTACTATAGTTCTTGCTTCACAATTTAATGGTATGTTGGGGAATGGGCAAAAACATAAGTGTCAGGTTCAATGCAAACTTGTTAGCATGAATATTCAAGGACTTACTTCTCAAGATACCTTTTTATATTTTGCATATTCAAGGAGATGAGATGTTTCTCAGTGTTCAGTGGTTCCAAGGATTGGGACCTATTACAATTGATTATAATGGGTTAATCATGACATTTTCTAATATGGGGTCCCAGATTACCCTTATAGGTGATCAATCTGTACCAACACAATTGATTTCCCACAGCCAGTTAAGGTAACTCTTCAAAGTTCATGCTGTAGCTTCTTGTTACAAACTTGTGGCTCAGATGAATCCTATTTCAATAAATACCACTAAAAATAATTCTATTGAAGACCTATTAAGCAAATTTTCACCAATTTTTAAGCCACCATAATCATTGTCTCCATTAAGATCTATTCAACATCACACTCATTTAGTAAAGGGAGTGGATGCAGTGAATGTAAAGCCTTATTGATACTTACATTTCCAAAAGAAGGAAATTGAGCATCAAGTACATGAGATGCTGGAACAGGGCATTATCTAGTATAGCAAAAGCTCTTTTTCATCTCCAGTCTTATTGGTCAAGAAAAAAGCCGAGTCTTGGAGATTTTGTGTTAACCATAGGGCATTGAATCAAACCACTATTAAGGTCGAATTTCCTATTCCCACTATTGATGAACTACTTGATAAATTACATGGAGTAGTGACTTTTTCTAAGTTAGATTTGCATACTGGTTACCATCAAATTAGGATGGCCCCAGAAGATGTTCCAAAGATCGCTTTCCGCACACACGAAGGACATTATGAGTTCCTCATGATACCTTTTGGCCTCAACAATGCACCCATCACATTTTAATCCATGATGAATTCTATTTTTAAACCTTTCTTATGCAAATTTCTAATAGCTTTCTTTCATGACATTTTTGTTTACAACAAGCCTTTGGATGAACACATTGCAGATTTAGATAAAGTGTTTGCTACATTACAAGCTAACACTTTATATCTCAAGAAGTCTAAGTGTGCTTTCAATCAAGACACTACTGAATATCTTGGACATGTTATATCTAGCCATGGAGTTCAACATGATCCCATTAAAGTAGCAGCAGTTCAAGCATGACCAACACCTACAACATTAAAGTAGCTAAGAGCTTTTTTGGGACTTTCAGGATATTATTGAAGATTCATCAAATCATATGCTTCGATTGTGAGTCCACTGATGGACTTATTGAAAAAGGATGCCTTCCACTGGTCAGTAGAAGCGCAACTTGCTTTTGACAAACTCAAACAAGTTTTAGTGTTAGCCCCACTGCTAGTTTTACTTGCTTTTACCAAAAAGTTTGTTTTAGGGACAGATGCCTCGGGATAAAGAATAGGAGCAGTTTTATCACAAGATGAACAGCCTGTTTCTTACTTTAGTAAGAAAATACCATCGCACATGATCAAAGCATCAACCTATGTTCGAGAGCTATTTGGAGTGGTGGAAGCTGTTAAGAAATGGAGATAATACTTGTTAGAATCACACTTTATTATCCATACAGATCATAGAAGTGTCAAAGCACTCCTCACTCAAGTAATTTCTACACCTAAACAACACAGATACTTGACAAAGCTCTTAGCTATGATGACACGATTACGTATAGGTATGGATAAGGAAAAGTAGTGGCCAATGCTTTATCTCAATAGTATGATGGAATTTGATGCAATTAGCTACTTCGATGCCTTTATTGCATATAGTTGACATTCTCAAGTAGGAATACAACCAACTTCAAGCTTTCATTGAATTGATAAGTAAGATGGATCAAGGACAACAACTTAAGTAGCCAATTAAGTGGAATTAGGATTTACTATAGCAATGGTAGGCTATTTCTGGTTTCCACTTATAAATTGATTCCTACTATCTTATAGGAGTTTCGTTCCACTCCCATATCAAGACATGTTGGGATTCTTAAGACATACAAAACGATTACAGCACAATTTTACCGGCCAAGCACGAAGCATGATGTTGAACTGTTTATAAGGGATAGTAGGGTTTGTCAACAAACAAAATACTTTACTTAAAAACCGGCTAAACTATTGCAACCTTTGTTGATACTCGAATAGATTTGGGAGGATATTTACATGGACTTTATCACCTGTCTTCTTAAGTCCAATGGTTTTTTAGTCATTTTTGTTGTGGTGGACAGATTAACAAAATATTGCCATTTGGGAGCTTTGGACTCAAAATTTTTAGCTACTAAGGTGGCCCAGTTGTTTATACAAATGGTAGTTAAGCTACATTGTTTCCTAAGATCCATTGTCTCGAATATGGATCCAAATTCATGAGTGGATTTTGGAAAGAATTATTTTATTTCAGTGTTTTGAGTTATCTTATAATACAGCTTACTACCTACAATCAGCTGGACAGACAAAAGTATTAAATTGAACTATTCAACAATATCTAAGTTGCTTTGTCATAGATGTTCCATCACAATGGTATAAATTTATAGCTTGGGCTAAGTTTTCCTATAACATTTCTCAATATGAAGGTGCTAAAATGACCCCTTTTGAAGCGGTTTATGGATGAAAGCCCCCTTCAATTCCCATGTACGATAGAGGAACTCTAGCTTAAGAAGCTATTGATATGGAGCTTTTGACTAGGGACTCTATTTTATCACTCTCGAAGAGCAATCTTAAAGCTGTTCAAGACCAAATGAAACAATATGCGATCAAACATCGAACTGAGGTCACTTATGTTGTAGGAGACTGGGTATATGTCAAATTGAGACCTTATAAATAGATTACAGTATCTAGTAATACTCATCACAAGCTTTCACAGAGGTTTTATGGTTTATTTTGTATCATTAAATGAATCGAATCATGTGCTTATCAATTGGAATTACCCTAGGGGTCTAGAATACATGATGTTTTCATGTATCATGTCTATGCTCAGCTCAGGGTTCTAATGTTGTACCACTAGCTTTACCATCAACGTTTTTTGAAGACCAACTGCTAGTTAAACCCTTATGTGTTCTACACTCAGGAACAATTTTAAGGAATGGTGCAGAGGTGACTCAATTACTCATCCAATGGGATGGTTTACCGCTAAAAGATACTATTTGGGAAGATCTATCACATTTCCAGTAGATCTATTCACACTTTAACCTTGAAGACAAGGTCTTATCTCAAGAAATGGAGAAAGATGTTACATCCGAAGTACACAAACACAAGACAAGCCCAAGTGGCTTAAGGGCTTTACATCATAAAACAGACATGTATAATTTGAGATCTAGTTTGTTACAAAATCCAGCTTGTTACAACTATATTTCATAGATCATAACAAAAAGTAGTTTAGCTATTTACAATTATACGTGTATAAAAAGAACATGAGATGAATGGAATATGGCATTAACCTATCTTACAGAAAAGAAAGTGTTAGGAGTTGGTGGCTTCTCGAATAGCTACATCCATATATGTTTTCTTTACCTGCATCAAACAACATCAACGATTAGTATTTCAGTGAAGTAGATAAGCATAGAGATAAAGACATAGTTAAGGTTTCTTAGCTGTTGAGAAGAATACATTAGAGGCAGAAAGAGGATTAGGGTTCCAACGACAATGGTAGACTTTATATACTAGGCTGCTATGGGCTGGATCGAGTGTATCATTAATAGATATATATACACATATATATGAATAAGTTGGGGGGGGGGGAGGGGGGGGGGGGGATAGAGAGAGAGAGAGAGAGAGAGAGAAGAGGGTAAATATTAATGTCTTTAATGGAGATGTAGGGTGTTATTGGTCGGTGATTAGTGTTTGAAGCTAGTCAGAGAACTTTAGATAATGGTGCAATTTATATTGCTGCACAGAATTTGATCGGATGGATTTTTGAATTGCAATTAGTAAATGAGATTCATTAAGCAAACCTCTTCAAGATGTGATTTAGCATTGTAAAAGTTTTGTTGAATCGCATCTTGTGGATGTGCTTATTCTTTAAATTTGTAAATTGCATTAAGAACATGCAATTTAACATTGGTAATTTTATGATTAATTTATCTTATTTATATTTAAGAAATTTTTTTCTAAAAGATTAGTAGACACGTGTTTTACCCATTTAAGACAAAATTACATTGATTGATAAGCTTTCCATGGATAATCACGTGACATTGTTTTTTTTTTCCCCTTTTTTCAATGGCATAATTCCATAAAATCTTCCTTCAAGAATCTTATTATGGTGCATGGTGGTAAAAAAAACAAATCCAGTAATGTAAGAGAAATACCTCAATTTTTTTTTTTTTTTTACAATTAGGGTTATTTTGATTAATTAAATCTCAAATATCAGTATCATATATGTGCCTTTAAAACTTGAGACTCTTTTCACTCTCTATGTAACCTTTTTAAAAACCTAACCTCCCATTCGTAGGAGTTTTACTAGGACATAATTTCCTTTGAAGCCCGATCTCTCAAGAAATTTCTAGAAAGGTAAGGAAAATCTATTAGAATTCTCACTTGTCTTTTCGTAGATTTTACAACACGAATCAATAGTAACTCTATCTCGAAAGTAAATCATTGATATTAAATGGGATAAATTATATAAAGAACGAAATATAGGTTTGCCTTAAATTCAGTACCTATTTATGTATAGATTTCTTATACAATGAATCTTTGACAAGTAGGTATTGACATTGATGATTGTGGCTTGAATCTTGTTATAAGGAGAGTATTAGTGATCGACAAGTTTTAGGTCATGGAATCTCATATTTATCTTATTATAAATCTATCCATAGAAAGTTATTATGAAAATATGATGATTATTATAATGTAGTTTCATGAAATCAAATTTGATTATGAAAGACATAAATTAGATTTAATAGGAATCTAGATTAAACAATCGAATTTAAAGTATGTTGAATCATGAAAATCTATAAGACTAGGTGAAGATAGGTGAGACCCATATAGGAAGGATTAAAAAGTAAAAGTTGAAAATTTTATAAAAAGATATTGGGAAAAACACCCCATAAAGTAGGATGGGAAAATGTAGGAAACTTCTTAACTAACTTAATAGAAGGATCAGACAAGTAGGGAATGGCAGATTAATGCTGGCCAATTGGCTGTTAGCTGCCCTAAGTCAACTAATGGTTCGACCCACCTTTCGCCCAACTAAATGCTATCAGGGTTAACCTAATAGTATTACCAATTTGGCCTTATTCATGAAGTTTGAAAGATTAGATCTTATTTGGAGAAAAACTAATAAGAAAGTTAAGCTATGCATTGTGTTATGTTATATTAAATTAGATTCTTTGAGTTATGCATAAATTAGATATGTGGTTACTATTACTTGTTGTTTGAATTCATTAGGTGTAGAATTTAATTAATTAAATTGTTATTTTACACGTTAATGTACTTCTATGATTGGCTATGGTGATTTGATTTATGTTATAAACTACTAAATGCATGAAAAGTAAGTTGCAAAACTCTTTGAAGCCATTACAAGTTATGTTTGGAAATTGTTTTAGTTAATTGCATTCTATGCATTTATTTTGAAACCATTATAATATCTCTGCCATATTTTCAAAACCGTGTCTTGGGTTCATTGCAATATGAAGTTGATGCTTTCAAAAATTTTATTAGGTGTATAGTCGGTTAATGTATGCGAGATTTTTAAGGTGCACGAGTGAATTGATGATATCGATATAAATTTTGATGATGGTATTGGTATTTTTTTGAGGTTTCAATTTGATCTTGTTGAAGTATCAACCCATTTTTGTTTAAGAATTTATGCCCATTTCCATTTGAGGTCATGCTTATTTCTATTGAGGCATGATACTCATTTCATTTTATGGCTTCTACATGTTTCCATTTATGGATTTTGGCTACTATTTATGAATGGTATACATTTTAGTTAAGGTTTTTGGAAAATAGCTTAGAAGGTTTGGTTCCAATAGATTTAAATTTTTGGTGTTGATAAAAGTATTAGTGATGGTTAAATCTAATTTTAATTAAACTATATTTGTGGATTGATTATTGCATTAGTTTCATAAGTTGCTTATATTTCATCATTATGTGTACTTATATGTAGTGATACATCCTCATTGTTTTCACATACCTCTTATTTTTTAGGTTTAGGAAGATGATGTGCTTTCTACAAGTTCATGAAATGCTATTTGTACTTGGTGTGGGCTTGACACAAGCTATAAAGAGAGCATGATCAATTTGGTTTTTGAAGTGTAAATCCCTGGATTTTATGGTAAAAACCTTAGATTCGGTATTGAAACCAAAACCTTAAAGTCAAACCAAACCGACCTTAAACCTTAAAGAAACCTACGACTAGATCAGATATACTCTTAGAACCTTAGATATTGGGTGAAGTAGGAAAAAGTGAAAACTGTAAAAATAGTACTGATATAAGGCTTATAACCTAAAATGATAAGTTTATTAGAAACCTTAATCATTTCGATTTTATAATGGTTTACATATTTGACTGCTGACACACATATCATGGTAAAATACTCCAACAAACGATTAATACCAGAATAATATTAAGATATCCATATAATCTTAGAGAAAATTTTATCTGTTCATAAAAATGTTAGTCATAGCACATAAATAGGCATTTTTATCTTTATTGGTAATCAATTTGTTTTGTCTACTATTCATTTACCATTCACTCTACTCTACTCTATTTTTTTTTCTATATCTACTCTTACACTTCTTCTTGCATCTTACAAACCTATATCTTACATTTTTCTTTTCCCATAAACTTTTTTCTGCACTTTATACTTAATTTTTCTTCTTCTCTCTCTCTCGCTCGCTCCTCCTCACAAACGGCACACCTACCATTCTCCCCCTACCCTACAAGTTGATTTTTTTTCATAATTTAATTCACCTATTTTTCATCTATAAATATCCCATTTCCTTTTCACTTTTCCCACACTTTACAACACATTCTTCTCTCAAAAATCTCTTATTCTTTTTTCCTCTTCTCTCCCCCCCAACCCCTTAACACACACACACACACATAAATTGCCTCTCTCCAATTTTTCTTCCATCTTCTTAATTTAGGTAAACACACTAAACACCTTTCATACATTATGTTATGTGATATGTGTATATGTATGTCTTTAAATAATTTCTATAAAAATCCCCATGACGTATAATGCTAAGAAATGGAAATGTAAGACAACATATCAAGTTCATATTATGTTCATATTTATGTTTATGTTATGTTCATGTTACTCATGTTTACCAATCTAACTTTATATATGTAAATATGTATATGTAAGTGATTATAAGCTTTAGAACATATTACTCACTCATCTAACTATTGTTTATGTCATTTTTTTTTATTTCAAGCAATTTTATTTCATGCAATGTATATAAGAGTAGTTAATTTCTAGTCTTTAACTGGTTTAAAAATTAAATCCGAATGAGATTGGATTATTTTAAGTCTCGGGAACCTTGATAACAAATCTAAGACTTCGATTTTATTTCATTTCATATGCTTTGATTTTATTTATTATATATGATGACTGGAATATTTCAAGTCCTAGAAAGCTTTTCTCACAAGCTAAGACTCCCATGCTTTTATTTTTATCATGCTTGTATTTATATTCTTAACCTTGTCATCTCTTTATTTTGACTCCACCTTGCTAGAAAAATATTTTGAGTATAATTTTGTGTTCATATATATAAATGCTCATAGTGAATTGTTATAATAGTAAAATGAATCCCTAAATTTTAATGTTATGTTATGTTCAAAACATATCAAGTTCATATTTATGTTTATGTTATGTTCATATTACTCATGTTTACCAATCCAACTTTCTATATGTAAATATGCATATGTAAGAAATTATAAGCTTTAGAGCATATTGCTCACTAATCTAACTATTATTTATTTCATGTTCTTTTATTTTGAGCAATTTTATTTCATGCAATTTCTATAAAATTAGTCAATTTTTAGTCTTAGAATGGTTTTAAAATTAAGTCTGAATGAGACTGGATTATTTCAACTCTCAGAAAGCCTTGACAAAAAATCTAAGACTTCCATTTTATTTTATTTTATTTCATTAACTTTAATTTTATTTGTTATATATGGTGACTAGAATATTTTAAGTTTCGGAAAGCCTTGATCATAAGTTAAGACTCCCATGTTTTTATTTTGATTATACTTGTATTTATATTCTCAACCTTATCATCTTTTTATTTTGAGTCCACCTTGCTAGAAAATATTTATGAGTATAATTTTGTATTCATGTGCATAAATACTCATAATGGTATTATCATAATAGTAAAATGAATCCTTAAATTTCAATGTTGAAAATTCTTTGTTATGAAAAATTTTCTAAAACTTATTTTTCAAAGCCTTAGAAATTCCTTTCTTAAATACACATGAAAAATCGATGTTTTGACAAGCAAGTTTTTAATAAAAAGATGAAACAAGAATTACAAGAATTAAATAAAGTATGGCACTTTATTTTAAAACTCCAATTCATCTATCCTAAAGTACTAATAAATAAGAGTTCACTAAAAGTTTTCAAAGTTGAGTTTTTGTAAACTTGAAAATTTTCTATTTTCATTAACATATTTAATGGAGAAATTTTTTTGAGCAACATCAGTAGAATCATGCGAGATTATTAACTACTTGTTGAGTTCTTAATGTGTTTAAGAATAGGATAAATTATGAACTTATCTTAGAAGTCTACTTAAGGTAAAATTGCAAAAAGTATCAAAATGAATTTAGATATGAATCTGGCTGCAATTTGACCCCTTAGATTCCGATTCTAAGACCTAAATGACCTTAAATGATTAAAATAACCTTACAAATGGATAAATCATCTGAAGTCGGTAGAAATCAACTACTCATAAGAAAAAATCAGAGTCAAAATAACTTAGATACGACCATTTTAAGGTCAAAATTAGATAACCAAAAAATCTACCAAGAACTAAGTTTATAGAGTTAGAAATTTAAGCAAAATCGATAGGAAATACTCATTTAGGGTATTTTCTTTGTTCAGATGACAAGAGGTTAATACCCCTGTTCTAGAAGATTACTTTGATTAAATGATTCTCGAGATGGCCGAGTGAGTTTTATTTCCCTACTTGCTTATTTGATTTTGTATGTGATATAATGCTCTAGTCGATAGGAAAAAGATAAAAATTGAACTTGTTTGGGATGATATGGGAATTATGTTTGTGACTAATGTTGTGTGATCAACGACTTGTAAGCATATCGAAACATTATTTGATTCTATAAATGTGTTGATATCATGTTTCAATATGTTGTTAGTATGTGACAAATTACTTGATCATTTTTAATAAGCTTAATATGGTTGATGTGAACTAAGAACCAATCAGGCATTGCATACTGTCGAGTCATATTTGAAGGGTACTATTCCTACGCGTGCGATCGGGTGGACTCTAAACTGCACAAAAATATGCAGGTTGTGCTCCTTCTTGAGAAACTCCTTCGTTCAAGAATACGGCTTCACAGGCGAGCCGTGCTAGATCAATCGTTATGGGTGGATGCTTGGGAACTAGCAGTAGAAGTCATGGAGACCTGCAAGAGCATTCCCAACCCTTATCATAAAAGGTGTAAATCCGTGCTTTACATGATTTCCATGTACTTGTGTATATTTTGTTGAAATCATATGTTTGAGTGCATAGCATATACTTGTTTAACCAATTTGCTTACTTTGTTTTTTTATGATAAGTTTGTGGGAATAAACCCATTAAACTTGTTGTTGCTTATACCCATATAGAATTTTGTTATCCTAGGACTACTTATGGCTCTATCCCAAGATGTGAAGCCTAAGGTAATGAGGGTAGAAATAGGGAGCTTTTTGAAGAAATTTACTAGAAGACTCGGAGTAGATTTCTTTCATAATCTCTCTTGTTAATTAATTATATCAAAAACTATAAATTATTTTAGAGACATTAAGAACCTAGATGCTTTTTGGAGCCTTTGTGATTTTAGCAAGGGAATGCCCTTAAGACTTGTAACTTAATCATGGTTTAAGTTTACTTTATTTTGTTCTTTTGCATACTCTATTTGATTGCCACTATAAACTACATAACTCTTCTAGTGTCTCTCTATTGTGAAGTACGCCTTGTACATGATTAAGGTAATCATTCTTAGGCTTTAATATTGTGTATGGCGAATTGTCATATTAAGGTACTCCTTAGGGCAGGACATGAAGTGAGATAATTAATTATCTATTAGATTTTTTGTAATTTTCTAATTTTATGAATTTTTTATTAAGGAACAAATTTTATTTGATTTAGCAGAGAATTTATGGAGATTTTACGTGATTCTAACGATTTAGCAAATTTTAGAGTTTTATATACTCGTGTTTGATATCACTATACGATGAAGTGTGTTGGACTTTTACCGGGGGCCTTGTTTATTTCCATGACAAATATATATATATATATATATATTCTTAAATTATTTCATGATCATTTCTTAACATAACTAATATAAGAAATAATTTTTTATTTGCCCAACATCAAATTTAAATTCAGAATTATGTCTTCTCACCTTCCTATCCGAATTAGGAAATAGAGTAAAGTATCACCTTTGTCCTACATTACCTTCTATACTAAACAAGTCTGTTGAACTTTTATATTGTGATTTAATTCTCTTATAATATTTAAAATTAATATGTAAATAGCCCTAAAACCATTATTGGAGTTCTAAAGCCATTGTTAAAAGAATCAATAATAGCAACTGCTTTTTGAGCTTTTAGTAGCTATTTAAGGTGTACATGCACAATTTTGAAAATTATGGTATTATAAAATGTAATATTTTAAAAGTTTATCAATACGTCAAAGATATATTTGCAATTATCATAAATTTTAGTCAACATTAAAAATCCTTATGGCCAAAAAAAAATAAAAATCCTTAATGCTTACATTATGCAATTCTGTCAATTATAACCGTGTTCACTTAGCATAAGGAGTTGGCAAAACATATCACATGTTTGGAGGGGGTGGAATGGAAATCTATGAAAGCTATGGACATGGGAGGAAGATAGATGTTTGACAATTTTAATAAAGGTAGAAAGTGGATGGAGTGAGTATAAATGTTTTCATTCTGAGGGCTCAATATTCTCTCTCCGAAGTTGGCGAGAAATGGGCGGAAGTGGGGTTTAATTACAATAATGTCCTTAAGAATCAAAGAAAACAAAAATGAGGAGTAATTTAGCCGTATTCATCTATTATTTCCACTCATTTTCACTTATTTTTACCTTTCATATTCAAACATGGTAAAACCTCATTTTCCTTTAATTTCTTTTCCACTCTTTTTCTTTCTACAACTTTCCACAGCTTTCCACTTGTTAAAAAAAAAATGAAAAAAGGTTACCAAGCACAGCATAGAGGAGTTGGCGGTTTTCCAGGAAATACAACTACTAATTTTTTTTAACTTAACTAAATAAATAAGTTTATTTTTCTCTTAGAATTGCATAATGATTTGTTAATTCGTAATATCAAGCTGAAAAGTAAACAATACTATATATCATTGTCCGGTTGGTCATGCAAGAATAATGATAGTCTGGGGAAATAGAATTCTGTTTTGGAATGGCGATGCATATTTTGTATGTCCTTTCACCAAATGAGTTACTTTGGATCTGTAACAACTCTCACAATCATACCAACAACTTCCACTGATTTTCGGGGAGCCTAAGAAAGGCTAAGCATTTGGGTCTGAGTTGTTGTTGTTGTTGTTTTTTTTTTTTTTTTTTTTTAATGCATAGATGGTCAAGACAGATACAATGTACGTTGGAAAGGGTATAAATTCAACGTTAAAAACACTAACAAAGTCGATTTGATCTACAAAAATTTATCAAGATACTGTTGCAGTCTACATTATTTAATTTTTGAAGCAATCCCAACAGCAAAATGTCACGGGATAATAATGTTCAGTTCCTGGGTAGCTAAGATGGTCAAACATCTATGGTCCAAGAAACTAATGAAATTGTAGTGGGGAACCTAAGAAAGGCTAAACATTTAGGTCTTGAGGTTTTCTGAGTGATGACCCACCAAAAGGTCTAGATTGAGTAAGAGGTGTATCTCTTCCGGGTTTTCTCATTCCAAAAAAGGGTACATCACATGCTTTAAGTGCATGCATGGCCACATCAAGCACCTCTCCAAGCTAGTTTTGCACACGGCAATCATATTGATATTTTATTTTAGTATACACGATATAAATTATATCTAATGCACCTTAATGTCCGGTTTACGCACGTTATCAGAAAAATACAAATAATTTACTACATTTTTAATGTTATAAATAATCTTTTAAATTTTGACAAATGGGTGAATATCGCTAAGAGATTATAATTAAACCTCTAAGCATTAATTTTGGCGCAGAACACACCCTTTAACTTATAAAGTGTAATTAAAACTCAGATTTATTTTTTCTTTAATAAAATTCAATTTTTTTTAAATATTATCAATTTATCAAAATTTAAAGGGTTATTTGCAACAGTTAAAATTTTTTTAGAGTATTTCTCTACCGAGTAAACATATTGCACTCATCTATTTGTAAGAGAGTCTGTGTGTCATGATAAGAACAAACTGAAAGCTTAGACCTTAGTCAACATATTGCACTCATCTGACGATAATTACCTTCCTTTAACCACCAATTCTTCGTACACTTTACATTGTATCACTTGTATAGAGTGTGACGAATTACGGCTTTGTTTATTGTTGTCATCATTAACCACATTACCCGTTCGATTAAATCCAAAATTATTATCCTAGCAAGTATTAGTGTGTGTGTGTATGTATATATCAATATTTATTTTGAAATTACAATTCAATTAAGACCCATTTGTTTTAATGAATATGTTTTTAAAATAATTATCTTTTCAGTTTTTCTTGTTGGTTTAAAGAAAAATGAGATAATTATTAGAAAAAAATTTCAGATGTTTTGGAAAATAGAGAATCATTTATATATGATAAAAGGATAAATCATTTTTCCATCAATTTACAAGTTCTATCTACCAATCATTTACCATTTAAAGACATCTATTATTAATTTTTTTAATAATTTTTCTTTGGATAGATTTATTTCTTATTATAAAATATGTATTTTTAATTTATTTTTTGTACTTAAAATATATAGGTTACCTCGAAGTTACACAAACATAGAAAAACTATTTTCATAAATTTGGCCAAACACATTAAAAATATACTATTTTTCAAGAAAACCTCCTTAAAGAAAAATAAGAATAAAACATCTATAACTCAAATATTGTACATCAAATTGAACCCAGGGCTAGAATAAAGTTATGAGATCTAACTCAAATAAGAATATGAAGTGTATAATAAAATATATTTGGTTTGTTCATAAAGATTCATTAATTTTTTCAAATTCTTTGTCAAATTACAAGTCACATCACAGCTGATTAATTATTATAAGTTGATTGTCAAAGGGAAAATTTTCCCAGGGAAAAAAAAAAGATATTAATAGAATAATTTACTAGTCAGATTTCGATAGGAATTAGAAGGTGGTTTTAGTTACACCAGATATATAATTATCCTTGACTTAAATCCAAATATTTAGATATTTGACGCATCTGTCTCTTCGATGTATACGAGTCAACGAACTTTTCTTTTTTAACAGGAGAAGTTAGGCACACTTAAGGGAGTGAAAGAGAGCGTACTTAATTGAGGTGATGATCATGATGAAAGTGGGTACCTGCCAACCAACACAACCCAACGCACAAACACCACCAAAACACAGTCACAGGTTGTTGTCTGCTAAAAAAGTAGAGGACACGCCAACACCATTTTCTTTCTTTCTTTCATTTTTTTTTTTTTTTGAACCTTGATTCGTAAGTGAGTGAGTGAGTACATACACTGGGATCATGAGTGGCCCTAGCATGTGGCTTTCGTTTTCAGTGTTCTTGAGATGGGATAAACATTAAACACACTATTGCTCGTTTAGGGTTTTTCCTATTTGATCAACAGAAAGAGACATTTGAATAGGGCTCTGTGTCTATATGTATCGTTTTTTGCCCTGAAGGGGGTTCCGATATTACTATGGATGTACGACGATGGCAAGGTTTGGGGTGTGATTTTTTGTTTCATGGAACATGTATGCATATATTTATATATAAGTAAATTAAGCGGTTTTATGTATTGTCATAGTAATTTTTAATAAATTATAAATATTAGTCACCTGCATTGATAAATGGTGATGGAAGAATCACTTGCATGATAGTTAACGACCGCATAATATACTGAGGAAGACTAACACATTATCTGGATGTGTGCAAAAAATTTTGGAAACGATTAAAACCCTCATGTTTGAATGGTTTATTAAGATATGAAGCATGGAGCATCTTGCAGCAAGAATATCAAGAGAGTGTTAAGGTGTGTATTATTAAACTTCAAACTCTTAGAAGGGATTTCAAAAACATGAAAATGAAGGATTATGAAACCATTAGTGAATGTTACATAAGATTACATGAACTAGTAACCAACTGAATGCTTATGGAGAAGAAATTATAGAAAAAAAGGATCATAGAAAAAAAACTCCTAAGTATAACTGAAAAGTACAACTCGATAGTCACCACTATTAAAGAAACAAAATATCTTACCACTCTAACAATAATAGAGTTTGTTGGATTACTTGAGACCTACAAAAAAAAAAAAAGACGAAGAAGGTGAGGAAAAAGGTTCTCTTGAAAATGCTTCTCAACTAAATATAAGGCCTAAGATATTCAACTTTAAGAAAAGGGAGGCAAATTCTATAAATGTGCTTAGAGATGGAGAAAATCAAAAGAAGGGAACTACCATGCCATATTTGCAAGAGAGAACCAATCATCTTGAGAAAAATTATTACTATCGTGGTAAGCCTTAATACCTACATTGCACAAGATTTGAACATCAAGAGAAAGATTGTAGACTAAAAGAAAAGCATCAAGCTAATCGCATTGAAGAAGGTCCAAGTAGTGACTAGCTCTTCCACACTTGCAACTTAGTAGTAGAGACTAGAGATGCTACATGGTATATTGAAAGTGCTGCCAACAACAACATAACTTACAACAAGAGCGCATTTTCAATGATTCCTTTAAGACTAATGTCAAACTCACTTATAGTCATATCTTAAAGGTTGAAGGGAAACGATCCATCATCATTAGCACTAAAAAAGGTACATGAGTCGTCAATGATGTCATGTATGTTCCTAAATCCTAACCTTCGAACGGATTTATTTAGTGTTGGTCAAATGATGGAGAAGTGATATACCCTAAACTTTGAATGAGATCCATGAGCCATCTATGACAATCAAGATGAATCTTTTGTTATTGCTAAAGTAAAAATGAGAGAACACAGATGCTTTCCTCTCTAACTACAATACTTCAGTGGGTTGTCATGCAAACTCAAGAGGACCCGTCTTGGCTTTAACACAAAAGACTAAGACACTCCAACTTTCATAGCCTAAAAACACTACATTAGAAAAGGATGATGTTAGATCTCCCGTAAATTCAAATCCATGATGGTGTCTGTAAAGCTTGTTCTCATGGTAAACCATGAAAGAAGCCATTCCCTTCAGGAAGTTCTTGGAAAGTTAAAGAAGTTTTAAAACTTATACACATGGACATTTACAAACCAATGAGGACATCATCACTTCAATAGAATACATATTTCATCCTTGTCATAGATTATTACACTAGAATGACTTGGGTATAGGAATGATAAATAGGTTATCGTGTGCGTAAGCTGTTACGTGAATGAAAAATACAAATGTACAAGCACGTGTGGGCTAACATATGGCATATAAGGAGCGCAAAATAAGTGGACCGACATGGCACACAAGGCATGCAAAGTTGCGAATTAGCACGTGGGCATTTTTTTTTAAATAATAATATAAAAAAGGTGATTTATATTTTTTAATATATTGTAAATTGCATTTAAATATTTAATTTGTTTTGTTTTATTATTTTAATTAAATATATTTGTCTTCTTAAATAATATAATATATTTATTATTTTCTGAAATGATTTCAATTGTATTACTATTAACATATTAACTTGAAATTTTTTTAGCAAATAAAAAAATGAAATTACCAAGTAATATTATAATAGTAATTAAATTATATTAAATGTTAAACTTTCTTAATTAATTTATTTTAAATAATTTAAATTATTAAATAAATTAATTAATAAATGTGTTGCGATCGGTGGAAAATTAAATTTTATTAATAACATCTTTTATCTTTTAAAAATTACAAGAACATTGGAGGAAAAAAAAAAAAAAGAGATCATCAACCATGCACCCTCCATCTCATATTATACCATATCATCCTAGAATCCTTTGTACTCACATTAATGTTCTGCTTATGCCCATAGCTATAACTGCAATGGTGACAATGATCCCTCGTTCTCGAGTCACTAATGTTAGGCCACCAAAAGTGTGGGCTTGTCTACTTCTTGTCATTAGTATCAAACCAATCTTTTAAGCACACGGATGCTTCAACATTTTCGTCCTTTAGCCTATGGCAGTTTGGTTTGAGGACTCGTTAACCAAGCTGAAAGCTAACTCCAATGAAATCATTGAAACCGGTGGAGTCAAAACATCTCGTGTCACAATGAAGAGTTTCAGCACTATGTACATCCTCTTCTTTTACCAGCCAAGGAAAGCACCAACACCACTTTACTGACACCTAAGTGCTATTAGTTTGATTGTATTGATGGAACTTCTAAGCGAGATATACATCAATCTTGTTCGTTTATTTTACTCGGATGCTAACATGAATGAGGTCATAGAAGATCTTCGTGCGATTCCTTGGGTGGATACCAGACGCCAAACTTCGGTATCAATCACCACTTATATATTTGGTTGTGTAATTTTTATTACCTCGAATTTCATTAACAATCTATTCCATCTCACCAATGGGGGTGAGAAGTTGCACATAAACTAGGATATGACCAACGCATTCCGCTTGGTATTTAATGCAGCTAGTGCTCCAATATGTGATGGTGAGAGCTAAGTTGACCACTTGAAGCACCTAAAACAAAAACATCTTCTACCGATATGTAGACCAATCCACATATGATCAATTATAATATATGTCCAAGGGTTAATTCAAAAAATCTCTGTTGAAGTCATCTTCATCATGGACGTAATGATGGATCAATCCATTGATTTGTAAACGATCCACCATATGATCGACTAAATATATGTCCAAGGGCGAATTCAAATAACATCTCTATTGAAAACGTCTTCATCATGGATGCAACGATGGATCATCGAACATTAGATGCCGACTATTTGGTGGTATAATGAATGCACTAAGTGCATTGGAGAAGGGGTGCCTATCTCGCATATGGTTAGCTAATTGCCATCATCTTGCAATGGTAGGAATTTGACCTTCAAATTATACGATAGCATAAATAAAATCTAAATTCACAAAAGACGATATAACAAAAAGGTTAAATTTTAAGTACAATCCTCAAACCAACCAATATTATAGAGATTAAGGTGGCACAACACAATTAGAAGATGAGAATGAATCAGATGACCAAAGCTTTGACCTTGACTTGGTTAATTTGTCTTTACCATGGCATGATGGAGGATTAGGAGAGGGGCAGGGAGTCATGCTCAAGCACAAGAATAACCTAATATGTTTGGCATGAATAATATAATGGAACGTCTAAATCAAATAGTCATGATCCAATTAAAACATGGGAAAGTGCTTAAAGCCATGAGTACCCAGATTGACCAGTTCTTCATTAGGCAAGCTATCAACGGAGCATCCTCACCACCAGTATCACCACCTCCACCACCAGTATCATCACCACCACCATATCAGCCTCCGAACTGCACTTATGGTCAAGGCGGAGGTGGCCAATCATCACATTCACACTATTTTTCTACAATGAATTAATCATTTTTTTTGAATAAAAACGTAATAAGGTTATTATTTTTAATGAAGTAACAAATCAGAATCATTCTTTATTCATCATCTAATTTTATTTATGTTAAATGTCAAATTTATTTATTACATTTGGACTGTAAATTTTTTATAACTATAGTTCAATTAAAATTCGGAAAACCATTGAAAAAAAAAGCGGGCCAAAAATAACAAAAAGCCATACTAACCGTGTGAAACCGGACCCGATTAAAGGCACGTGACATGGCACACACCATGACACGTAATACAGTACGTAAATAAATAAGCAGACATGATACAACACTCGAAGCACAACACACGAGACATGCGAAAGTGCGCAAAATTTGGTACACAGATGATACAGCACAACCCATTTACCATGCCTACTTAGGTATATCTCATGTGGGAGAAGTCAAAGGTTTTCATTATTTTTAAGATATTTAAAAAGCTCATGAAGAATCAAAGTGGTAAAGCATTAAATTTTTGAGGAGTGATTGTGGAAAGGAATACAACAATAAGGAATTTGATAAATTTTGCGAAGATAAAGGCATAGAGCATCAGATATCAGTCAGTTATAGCCCTCAACAATATGAAGTCTTAGAAAGGAAAATAAAACAATCATGGAAATGGCAAGATCCATGCTCAAAGAGAAACACTTACGCAAAATATTCTAGGCTGAAGCATTGTATACAACAGTTTACCTACTCAATAGATGTCCTACCAAAGATATCTAGAACATGACACTTATAGAATCATGAAGAAGACGAAAGCCCTTAGCTAACACCTTAAATTTTTTGTTGCATCTATTATGCTCATATCCCAATAGAAAAAAGGCAAAAGATAAAGGTGAAAATTCAAAAAGGCATTTTCCTCGGCTATAGTATACAATCAAATGGTTATCGGGTATATAACCTAAGAGCTAAGAAACTACTTATTAGTAGAGATTTTGAGTTCGATGAAAATGCCTTGTGGAATTAGGATGAAGAAAAGGTAGAAAGAAAACAAAAGTGATTCCAGCAATACAAAGAACTACACAAAACAAGAAGAGGAAGAGACGATGCAAAAGCGAAGAGGTAGAACTAGAATTACATCACCAAGTTCTCAAATACAGCACAAGAGATTGAAAGAGAATCTTCATAGTCACCACTAGAAGAACAAGGGCCTTAACTGAAATATATCATGCATGCAATCTTGTCATGATGGAACTAGAAAGCTTCAAGGGCTATTAAACAAAAGGAATGGACTAAAGCAATGGAAGAAGAAATCAAGATGATAGAAAAAGAATGAAACAGGGGAATTAGTCGGCCAACCAATCAACAAGGAAGTAATTGGAGTTAAATGGATCTACAAGAAATGTTAAATGTGGATGGTATAATTCAAAAGCACAAAGCATGACTTGTGGCAAAAGGGTATTCTCAAATTTTGGGTCTCGATTATACATAAACTTTTGCACCAGTAGCGTGATTAGGTACTATAAGAGCACTTGTGGCATAGGCAACTCAAAAGAGATGAAGATATATCACATGGACATGAAGTCAACATCCTTAATGGTTACACTAATAAGAAATACATGTGGAACAACCTCAAGGATTCATAGTTAAAGATTATGAAAACAAAGTCTTGAGACTAAGGAAAGCACTTTATGGGTCGAAGCAAGCACCACGAGCTTAGTACAGTAGAATAGACAATTACTTCTTAAATCAAGGAAACACTCTACATAAAGAGTTAAGGTAACTTCAATACTCTTATTATTTCCATATACGTAGATGACCTCATATATACAAGAAACAATGAGAAAATGGTTCTAGACTTCAAGAAAGACACGATGAAGACATTTGAGATGAGTGATCTTAGCTTAATGCATTACTTTCTCTAATCTCTAGATTGAAATAAACAAAGAAGAAGATGGAGTATTTATATCTCAAAAGAAATACAGAAGACTCTTCTAAAGAAATTTGGGATGGAAGGTTGTAAGACAATTGCAACACCACTTGTCCCCAACAAAAAGTGCAAGAAAGAAGATGGATCGAAGAAAGCTAATAGCTCCATCTATAGAAGCCTCATTGGAATCCTACTATATCTAATGGCTACATGACTAGACACCATGTTTGCCATAAGTTTGTTGACATGTTTCATGTAAACCCATGTCAATTATACTATGGAGCTATCAAATGAATTCTCAGATACTTACAAGGTATGAAAAGATATGGAATTTGGTACAAGTTAACAAATGAAGCAAGATTAATTTGTTACACAGACAGTGATTAAGGAGGATCAGTCGACGACATGAAGAGCACCTTTGATTACATTTTTTTCACTTGGCTTAAGAACATTCTATGGTTCTCAAAGAAACAAGCAACTATGGCACGATCATTAGTAGAGGCAGGATATATTGTAGCTCCTGCAATAGCAAGTTTGGTAATCTAGCTAAGAAGGATTTTGGAAGATATGAGAGAAAAGCAACAAGAACTTGGAATTATTTTTTGTGATAACAAGTCAACAATTGCAATTGCTAAACATCTAGTGTACCACAATAGGACAAAGCATATTGACACCAAATATTGCTTTCCACGAGAAGCCACAACAACAAAGACATCGAGCTAAATATTGCAAGAGATGAGTTGCTTGCTAATATATTTATAAAGGCTCTCCCACAAGCAAAGTTTGAGATGCTATGTGTAAAGGAGTGTTGAAATTGTCCACTTTTGCCCATGTTTTAGCCCAAGTCCACCACATCATCCACATTCTAGAAGAGACATTTGATAGAATTCTATAGTGTATTAGGTGGAGTTTCTAGAATATAATAGTTTGGATAATATTCTAGATGATTGTTGTAATCTTCTAGATAAGGTAGATATTTTCATATAATATTATAGATGGTAGTTGAGATGTTTGAGAGACTTATTGTTATATTTGAATTAAATAAATTACAACCATTCATTGAGGAGGAGCAAACGGATAACTAAGTAGTCTTCCCTCATTTGTAACCAAGTTAGAAATAAAAAATACCACTACTTCTACATATCTAAACATTTTTTACTCTATCCTATTAATTACTATATATCATTTTCTACTTCAATAATTTTCCATACAAATGTCATTCCCATACTTTCTATTCCATTCTAACAAAATAGTCCTCTACAAACCAACAATATCAAAAACGAAATATATATATATATATATTTTTCTATCATTTCTTCTATTTTCACTTTCTATATTCAAATAACGATTAAAAATTATAATTTTTCTATTTTTCTTTCATTTTTATCATTTTCCGCCACTTTCATTCCATTTGTATTTTGTTTAAAACTTGTCAGACGTAGCATAAATTGATGTTGTCAGAGCCAGACCGGCTTGACCTAGACAAACTAGGGGTCAGGGGTCGAATCGGGATCAAGAAAAATAAAAATATAAGGAATAATTTAATTATGAAATATCAATATATATGATATTACTTAACTAAATCTATATCTGGATCAAATTCATCGATTAATTATTAAATAAATATGATATAATAATTATATTTTATAAATTTATAAAATATGAATAAATATTTAAATTTCTATTTTTTTTTAATCATGTTGATCAGTTTGACCTCCTGGTTTCTCGATGAAAAACAACTCAATCCAATAATAGTGTTGATCGCTTGAACTAAGTTGAACCGACGTTCGGCCCGTTTTTACCAATGGATAACCAACATGTTTTACTGTTTAAGGACAAAATTGGCTTTTTCTTACTGTCGGTAACCATTTTCCATAAGTTATGGATCACCACGTACAGCAGTCCACTACAATACTACAGTCCCCTATCGGCCTATCCTATCATCACTTTGTCAAAACCTTTTTGCCAAGATTTGTCATAGTTAAATCTTTACAGCTATCAAATATTATCACGAAAATCCTCGAGCTAATGCAATTTCACAGATGATAAAAAATGATGGTAGCAGTTGACAAGCGAGCCTAGCTGTCAACATATTCATAGAGCTAGACAAATAGGTCGTAATTTATGTATTGGCCTGTTTAATCCATTTTTAAAACGGGTTATGATTGATTTTTTTCAATTCGTTTAAAAGCGGGCTAAAAAAACCCAACCCGTTTAACCCACAGATTAAAACAGGTTAACCCGCAATAGGTTGGGTTGGCCCATTTTTTTTTTTTAAATATACGTGTAGATGAAGTCATGAAGACCCTACCCGATGTTTAAAAATTTCATGAAAAGTGTGTTTATATATATATATAAGCTTTAAAGCTTTTTCTTTCTTCCTTATTCAAGAACCTTACGTTAAAAACGTATAATTGATGCCATATGCAACTAAGTTAAAGTTTTGGAAAATTTTGCTATCTTTCAATGGGTCCTGGCTCGCTTCAATCACATACTTTTTTTATAAATTAACAATCAAAAAGCAAGACTCATTAAATATTTTCCACATACAGCAACAAATGATTGAAGAGTTAAAACCGATGTAGACACAGTCTATTGAAAAAATTTATATATATTTTTATTTCTTTTGGTTTAATATATTTTTCCAAAAGTAAAATATTTTTTTTTTGTTTTTAAAATCATAACCCATGGGCTGGCCCGTTTAACCCACCAGCCCGTGTGGGTTGGATTAGGTTATAAATTTTAGCCCGTTTATTAAAGTGGGTTAAAATTTGTTGGCCCATTTAACCACCAGCCCGCATAGGCCGGGCCGGGTTTGCCCATTTAACCCATTTGCCCAGCTCTACATATTCATACACCCATATAAAATGTGGAAACTAGTTTCGATTTTAAATGAAAAATTATTATTATTTTTTCTCTTCTATTTCATTTTCCAATGCTTTAACTGCCAGCTTCAATCATGTAAGCAAGCTAGGATTATTCACAAATTACTCAAGTTTTAATTAATAATACGTTGAATTTGATTGGTCTATAATTGAGTTGAGTTTAAGCTATTCAAGTAGCTATTGAATTCAAGTGCAAGTTTTAAAATATTTCATTAGAGAAGCAACCTGTGAGACTATTTGATTTTTTTAATATTTTTTATAATAAAATTATATATCTTATGTTTTGCCTAATTTAAAAACATTATTATATTCTAAAATCCTAATCTTTTAGTCTAATTCATTTATGTAGGAATGATTGAACCTAATTGAGTGAAGCTCAAGCTTATTGAGTATTAATTTGAGCGAATTCAAGCTTAAAAATTAAAACTAAATCGAATTCGAGTTGAGCTTGAGCTTTGAATTATACTCAATTTGAGTAACTTGCAAGCCTATTTAAGATTTTTATATTTTTTTATACTCAAATTATATATCTTTTATTTTTTTCCTTATTTTTAAAGCCTACTTTCATACAATTTCTTTCTTTCATATCTAATGGTCTGCATTTATTGTATTTATGACCAAATCAACTAAAAATAATATTATATTATCAAGTCCCAATTTTGTTAGTGTAATTCATTTATGTAGGAATAATTTAACCTAATCGAATCAAGCTTAAGTTCGAATCAAGCTTGAACTCTGAGTTTTTCATTCGATTTAATTTTGAACATACTACTATATTATTTCAACTTGTTTATAGTCTTAATTTTCTCTCATGTGCAACCTAAAATCATCATTTTTACAGGATACAATTTCAATTTTTATTTTATTTAAACTTTTTCATTATTACCTTTTTATCTTATTAGAAGTCGAGAAATATTATTTCTTCATATCAGTACTTTTTTTTTTCCTTTTATACTTGTTTATTAGCTTTTCATATAGTACATTTTCATATTCGTTTTTTTTGTACTGCCTTTTCATATTGCTATGGTCTGTGAAAAATCACATCATTTTAGTCTCCACTTTCAATATTTCCAATTTATGAAATAAAAGAAAATTGATTATTAATCGTATGAATTATTGTTGAGCCTGGATTTTTCTTTTCTAATTTGATTTCTTTCAATTTGATCCATATCAAACCCTAACCTATTTAATATGGATCATCGACTAGGAATTGAAAGAAATATTTAGTTTTGCAAGATTTAAGGAGTCGCCACCCAACCAAAGTTAGGAAAAAGTGCAAGTTAGGATTAATGAATTAATTGATCCTAACTTGGCCATGGGTCCATGATAAAACCAATTTCAAAATCAATTTCTTAATTACTAGATATTCTGGATTTAAGAGCTATTCTATTAAAACCATATGATTACCATTTGAAAATTCTTCAATTAGAGTATGTTTTAATACTCAAAATTCATCGTGTTATAAAATATAATACTAACATTTATTTACAAGTCAATGCCAAATTATTTTACAAGAAATAACAAATCAACTTAATATTTATAAAAACAAAGATAGAATAAAACAAAAATTCTTTCACATTTTATATTGTCCTGAATATGCTTATGTATCTGCCAATCAGAATTAGACAAACATGGTTCTTTTAGAAAATTTTGTAGGTTGATCAATTTTAATTTTTGAACTCTTTAACTATAACTTTATTAAATTTTATAAGTTTGGCAAAAAGAGAGTTTTAAGTGTTAACAATCCATTATATTCCTATCAAATTTGCTTTGATTTTAGAAAATTATTTTTTTTAAGTGATGAAAAAAAGTTGTATAGATCGTAAAGTTATTCTATCAAATTAAGCTATTTCACTATTAATTCCTATCTATACCTTTCTTTTTAATTATATTTTACTATTATTCTAACATGCTTACATAATGCACATTTTCAACTTCATTTATTATATATTTTTTCATTCTATTTCTTTTTCATTCTTTATTATTTTCCCCCTTTTATCTTTTTTTTTTATTTTAATATAAGTAACTTTAATTAATTACTTAATTAATAATAAAAGAAAACAACTTACCTAGGATTTAGATGCATGGGTCCAACTGGTGCAAGAGCACTATTCGAACTGGGATCAAATCTGGGTCGGAGCTGGGTTGAATTCAGGTTGCTGAAGACATGGGTAACTGACAGTGATGGATTTCGACAGTCTGGTGGCATTGAGCATTAGTGATGTTGTCGGATAGGTCGAGAATTGGTGGAGGAATAGTCTAGTAGCGGTTGTTCAGCTTGAAACTCACTGTAGGTAGCTGTTTCATGATTTTCAAGCAATGATCGGTGGTGGCTCATTGGTTGAGATGGTCGCTAATTTCCCCAAGCTTCACCAAACCTATCAATCAATAGTTTTTACTTGCCCGAAACTTCCTATATCAACCAAATTGACCAAAATTACTTGCAAACTTTGAAATCGAAGATTTTGATTTCAAAACGCTAGTTTCAAGAACACTTTGATTTGAATTCTTTAAAGGTGACTTTCTGTGTAATTGTTCATGAAAACAACTTATTAAAGCTTGTATAGGATTCGAGCTTAAGCAATTATGTAATTTGTTCAATTGCTTTGACCGAAAAACAAAAATTAGGGTTTCTTTCTTAGTTTTGATTAATGTTGATTTTATCTTTATTTAAGAAACTTGAAGCAATATTCATGCATATTCGATCAAATAATCAACCCAAGAGGCTTCATTACACTTCAATTTAGTCAAAAATTGCCATTAATAGATATGGAGCTCATTTTGCATTCAAACTTTTTCTAAATTTTCAACCTTTGTTTGACTATAAAAAACTATGAATCGAGACCAATTTTTATTCTCCATTCATAGTATTCCATGTGCGATCTGTGATTTCACCATTAATTTGGTGAAATCATAAAGAAAAAGCAGTAAAAAAATGCCTTAAATGAGGTCGTTCGAATATGAAAATTATAGGAATGGAGGAGTTATAAGGAGAAAGATGACGATGACGTCATTGTATGCCAATGAAAATGTGTCATGTGGGACATGTCGTAGACGCAAAATATAAGGCAAATTTTTTCTTTACCTAAGCTTGAGTAAGGATGCAATCGGATCGGCCATTTACATGTTTCTAACCCGTCCAATCAATAAAAACCCTATAGAGTTCAACCCTATAAGGTAATAGGGTCTGGTTTGGACATAGGTGAAAAACTTATAGAGTATTAGGGTCGGGTTTAGATGCTACTAAAACATGATGGATACCCGATCTGTATCACTCGATCTATTAGTCCTAGTAAAAAATTGTAATGTAAATATATTTACTAAAAGTAAACATAGTAACAGGCTAATTTAAAAACAAGTTGGCAAAAAAGATGAATTGCTATATTATTATATTATTATTTTATGGGCTTAATTTTGCTAAATCTATTTAAAAAAAACAATAAATGGGGCGGGTATGGGTTGATAATCGGGCAGGTAGTTAGGTGGGTAATCGGTTGATAGACAGGCGAGTAACCGGGTGGCGAGTTTTAGAGTAAATCCTATAGGATGGGTTTGGATATAGAAGGAAAACCTACATGGTTATAAGGTCAAGTTCGGTATTTTATAGTGTAGCGGGTTCATTTAGTTCATATGACCTGCCCAAAACCTTACCCGGTGACATCCCTAAACTTGAGCCTATGACCTCTTGATTAATATGCAATGATTTATCCATATAAGCTATTGGTCCGTGCTTTAATACGGCTCGCATAGAATTTATATTTAAGGCTCAATGCCCGAGCCTAATTAAATGGGCCAATCCATTATGGTCATTTAATTAGGTCCAAAGCTTCTTCAAAATTAAAATTAATATTATAGTAATCTCATATTACTTTTATTTGATACTATTAACCTACTAGGTAGTATATATTATTTATATATATATATTATATTTTTAATAATTTTTTAATATGTAATTTGTGGGCTTAATATAATATTTATTTTCATTACATATCAAAATCTTAAATGGGTAAAAATGAGGTGTCTAGGCATCACATAACTATAATATACATGATTTTAATAATAATCTATTATCTATTATACTATCATATTATTTTCAAAAACCTTTTATTACATGCCCCTTAAACATTATCTTTTGTAGGCACCTTTTTTTTTTAATAAAATGAAAAAAAATGATATTAATGTTAACTTTTAATATCCCATAAGTTTATATAAAATACAATTCGCCTTTACAATTTTTTATTTTTCTTAAATTTTTTTATTATTCAAATGCTATCATTAATAATACCTTTAATTATTATTATATCTTTTCATCATTTAAAAAATATATATTTTTGTATAAATAAATCTATTCATAAAAAAGTTGACACATGTAGGCTTTGTTTGTTTTGAGAAAAGCTATTTCCTAATGGAAAACAATTTTTCCTTTGAAGTGGTTTTCATAAAAGTAGCACATTTTAAGGTGTTTTGAAAATATTTTTCTTTATTTGTTTCTTCCAAATACTTGAATAATCAAAATATCATGATAATTAATAATAAAACATATTTATAATGAGAAATAAGTCTACTTAAATAAAAAATAATATTTAAAAATTACAATGAGTCTATTTACTAAAACAAGGGAAAATGTATACTAATAATTATTCCACATTACTTTAAACAAACATAAAAAAACGAAAAGACATTTTTCTAAAATATTTGTATTAAAACAAATAGGGTCTTACATAAGTAAATGCAAACAATGAACTCTTAGACATAATATTATATTTCACAAGGGCAAGTATAAGAATTATAAATTTTTAAATATTATAATATTTATATATCCATCAATTAAGGGAGGGCAAGTATAAGATCAAACACAATATATTAAATTTTGTACCTAGAATTTATCTCTAACACCTTATACCCATTATATACATTGTACCTTGTAGATTTTATGAGGTACATGACAACCTATGGAATAAAAAAAAAATTATTAAACCTATAAATTATTTTTTCTTAAAATTTAATTTTACAATAATATATATAGTTTCGTGTAACATGTAAAACTACTTTATTTTTATATATTCATTAAAAAGTAATTCATGAATTTCATAGGTTTTGCAATATATAAAACTTATTTATGTGTGAAAGTCTATGCTTATAAGCAACACTTGTTGAACCATTTTATATGATATCAAATAGAATTATGTAACAAACATCGTATCTTAAAATTTAAAAATGGCACTTTTTATTAATTAGTCTCAAAAGATAAATAACACATCTGTATAACTTAGAAGTACAAACACGTATAGCCAAAATTATTTCAAAATAAAAAATTTTAGAAAGTAGATTACAAATAATAATCTTCAACAAAAGTGATTCCAAAAGTCAACAAATGAAGAAATATTGTTTATTTCTTATTAATTGACATTATTGTATAATTTTTAATAGGGTGGAATGATACCATAAATCCTATATGCTTTATGTTACTATCTCAAATCTAATAGGGGTATCAATGGCTGTTAGACTAAACTCACTTATGTTGGGTGTGTGCTAGCTTATATGACAAAATACGGTTAGTAATGCATTAAGATTTGGCATAGTGTGGTCACTTTGATACATAAGTCATTAAGTATGTTATGGGAGCATAGACAATAGTAATACACAAGAGTCTATGTGATATTACCATTCTCGTGGTATAGGAGGAGATACCCATAGCAGCTTGACCCTTGGCAATTATGTGAGTGGGATTATAGATGAACGGTTCGATTTTTCTTTTAAATTCGAATCTAACTATATGATTCGATTTGTAATTTTTTTTAACCTAAAAAAAATAGTTATGTACAATTCAGTTTGCAATTTGAACCACTGTTATTTTTCACTATAAGAAAACTAGCCTTTAGAAACTAAAGTTTTGTCTCTAAACGTAAAATTCTATTGTAATAACCATCGTCGTTGATTTTATTATAGAAATAAAACTTCTTTTACCAATTTTCCATTGCATAATTTCTATCTCTACAGGTTAGTTTTTTTGTAGTGCTTAAAATAAAAATACATTCTATTAGAAAACTTCAATTACGTATTTCTTATCATCAATACAAATATAACAACAATATTTAAAATTAACTATTTATATAGATAAACATGAAAAACTTATAGCAGGAGAGAGGTGTTGTCCATCATAAAATTATAATCATACACTAATTTTATTCTCTAGAACTATAAAAATATACTAGTAACTATCTTAATATGAGACACAAATTTTAATTCTTTGTATATTCTAACAAACATATTATCACTTGTATATCCAATAAGTAACTAAGTAATAAAAATAAATTAATTAGTAAAATAAAGGAAAAAAAAAGATCGTTTAGAGGCCTAAACACTAAAGGCTAAAATCTAAAATCAATCTTATTTATAAACACACTGCAACAATCAAAACATAATATGTCTAATCTAATTTCATTCTCATAAATGATATTTATCTACGTTAAAAATTTAAAAAATAATTAATTTTTTAATAAAACAATTAAAAGAGAAAAAATATGTTTAATTTTTTTAAATATGTAAAAAAAATTTGTTTAAGGTGTTGAACCAAACCACGAACCATTTGCTTTTCACTTAATTGAATTGTTCTAAAATGAATTGAAATTTTTTAGTGGTTCGATTTACAATTCAATTAATTTTTTTTACTAACCCTAGTTACTTATGGACGTGGGGTAAGCTCACTAATCCACATTTGGTCATGCTAACCTCGAATGATTAGAAGGAGTGTGTCAGATAACCTCGATTCAAAGGTAGCTTGATTATAGTATTCGACAGATTGCTTCCAGTGCCAAGAGAGTTAATATCCTTAAGAGGCTCTAGACCTATCAAAGTATGCCAGGCTAGTCCCCAAGGGGCCAACATGCATAGGCGATGGTTTGAACTTGCTCTAAAAGGCCCATAATTCATATTTAACCACCAACACTCTAATATAGGTTAAATGATAGATAAGGATGTACCTTGCTTTATAAGAATCTGTTATGGGAAATCTCTATATTATATTATATTATAAATCTACATTCATATCATACCTTATTCATTAATATATATTAGACATCACCACGGGGCGGTTTCGAACCGCGAACCGCCCCGAACCATCATCGGCGGTTCCTGACCCGGGAACCGCCCCGTGGGTGACGGTTCCGAACAGTTCGATGACCCGCCGGAACTGGCGGATCCAAACGGTTCGGCGTGGTGGAACCGGCGGTTCAACCGGGTCCTTGAACCGCTATTCCGGACCCGGAACCGGCGGTTCCAACCCAAAAAAAAAAAAGACAAAACAAAACAAAACCTGGCACGAAATTGGAAAAGGAAAAAAAAAAGACAAAACAAAACAAAACCTGGAACGAAACTGGAAAAGGAAAAAAAAAAAAGAAACAAAACCTGAAACGAAACTGGAAAGAAAAAAAGGGGTGCAGGGGCGTAAGGGGTGGGGGCTGCAGGCGGGTGGGGGGGGTGGGTGGGTGGTGTGTGGGGGGTGGGGGTGGTGGGTGGTGTGTGGGGAAGGGGGGAGATGGTGTAGGGGCCCGGGGCAAAAAATAAAACATAACCAAACGAAAAAAAAAAAAAAGCCAAAACATAACGATTCCGGTTCACGTGGAACCGGAACCGGAACCGGAACCGCCCCGCTCTGGCGGTTCCGATTTGGGTCCGGAACCGACCCGAACCGTGCCGATGTCTAATACATATCCATACCTTACTCATTTGAGTAGGATATTGATAAATAGCCTGCATAACTTTTGGCCAAGAAAAAAGAATATCTTGTATAACTAAATAACCCTCTCACCCAACCATCAATAATTGTATAAATCACATTATTTATCATACATTTATAGATATATAGCTAACATGTAAAACCATAGGGCAACTATTCCTTGCAAAACAAACACACCCTTAGAAAAATAAAACAAATAAATAAAAAGCAAAAGATTTTCATTTCCTTTACCCTCTTAATTAGGGATATATTGTGATTACCAATGCATTGCAAATTTATTTATACATATATTAATTGTATAAAAAATATTTACAAAAATATTCTTGTAATTTAAAACAAAAATTAAATGTATTAAAAGCAATTTAGGGTTGGTATTTGATTTTATAAATTTGAAAATCGCATGCAATAAATGCAATTCTAAATTTGATTATGAAAATTGTACCTAATAAATACGATTTATGTTTTTCTTTTTTTTTTTTTAAATCGCTTGTCATAAATACAATTATTATACTTTTCAAAACTATAATTTTATATTGGTAATATATTAATTAATTTTCTGTAATTTCTATTTTGATATATATATATATATTTAATAACATTGGTGAACATATGTTACTCCTCTTTTTAATTAGTACTATAAAAGCACTACGAGAGCCCAGCGATAAAATGTGAGCCCGGGCAGTAGTAAATAAATGGAGGATCGAAAACCCATTTAGCTTTCAGAATAGGAGATCGACCCATGGCCGCATTGCTAAACCCAATTATCATATTACCATATCTACAAAAAGTGCAGCCCATCAAGTTTTTCAGCATTTTCAACACGTTTTTGTAAATGCACCCCAAAATTCAAAATTAACCTCACACTGATGCATCGAATGTGCATATACAATAGCACAGATTTTATGCACCGACTGCTCTAAATCCGCAAATTAGACGGTTGCTTCACTACTATGGATCTATAAACCTTTCTAGCGGCTCGCAATTTTAGCCCATCATCGTTTCAATATAATTTTGTAAATTCTCCTATAGACTCTATATAGAATTATGAGTTTAAAAATAAAATTTTATTAATTTATAATCATACTGGTTTTACATAATTTTACCAATTCTACATATTCATTTTGCATGTATAAATATCTTGATTGGAAAATGCATCTTCATAGAATAAACTTGGAGGGATGGAATGATAACAAGAAAGTTAAAAGAGTCTAAACCAGTAGCTGTTGATAACAAAGCGTAGTAAACACATGACGATGAAGAAGAAGAAAACACTAGTAGGGTCTATTTGGATGGTCTATGTAAAGACCCGACCCACTTAACCCAAATATTAAGTGTGCCAAATCTTCCGACCACGTATAATACCCAAATATTAGGAACAATATTCAAGCATTATACGTAAGGTCATCTTAAAAAGAGATGTTTGTAATGACTGCTTGTTTAAAACAGATATAACATTCATATGCTTTGAATTAAGAAACATTACCACTATATAGGTAGTGGGCCATTACCTATATACAAGTCATACATCATATATATATACATTACAATTTCCCAATGATCATATAAACATAGAAATCTTTCTTACAACCTAACTATATTACAAATACAATTCAAATCAAAATACATTCCAAGGCTTAACAAATAAGCCTAAACACTTCACAAAAATTACATCAAAAGGAATTCTAAGCATATACTAGGTTTCTCTCTCATAGTTATCTATAGAATCCTCCCAGTCAGTCCCATAGCCCATATCATCATAGGGCTCGTCATCAAAGTCACCTGCAAGATAACAACATGAGCCAAAGGCCTAGTGCACAATAATGCAAACAAATACATATGCAATGCTCACTTAACTAAATGCAATGCAATAAATTACCACAACTTCATTATCTTTTAGTTAAGTGAATAGAACAACATTGGAGTATTAAAACTTCGATTCGAGCTTGAGAATTATGGGGGCCCTGAGTAACAGCAGCTGCTTAGGGGGTTGATATAGATAGACCGGATATCTATATCTACTATACCTAACCGAAAAAGAATATTAATAGTATCATTTAGGGTTCACACTCCTTTATACACTTCACTTATCTTGGTCTATAACATCAATTAGTTTAACGGTCCCATACCCATGAACTAAAACATATTATTTCCTTCCGAGCCTAAGTAGAGAATATATCGATACAATTAATCCTATTAGCTACCAACTTAGCCAATAAAAGAAATCACCATTTCATCATGGTGAACCATTGCATCATGGATTTGAGTCATTGCATCATGATAAAAGATTGGGCTAAGTGCCTAAACTACCGTGCCATTGCATCGTAATAAGGTTGTCGCTCCTTGGTTCCGGATTCAATGACGTAAAGCACAACTAATTTCAATATCTCTTATTAATCTTGAATTAAAGTCAAATTGGTATATGCCTATCCTAAGCAATAATCAATCAAAGTATTGTGTACCTGGTTGGATTTGGGAATTGACGGGAATCTCCAACTGAGTATCTATCTCTGTTCCACATAAATCAACTATATTACATTACTATCCTAATCAAGCTTATATTCACTAGATTAGAACTTAGGAAAATTATTGGATCCTATGTAAAAACAATCCAAAGTCATCACATAACATATATACAACATCATACAAGGCAAATCTTTGATTAAAAAGTTTTATATCATGTATTGGAAGATGTTGGAAGAAGTTAGAAAATTTTGAAATTTACAAAGTTCACGCCGGTCATTAACGCCGGCAATGCAACCCTTAAAGCCGGCGGTGTAGGATCATACGCCAGCGGCGTATAAGGCGGCATTAAGAAGTATGCATTCTGTACAGAACCTTGAAGTCTTTACACCAGCAAATTCAACCCCAACGCCGGCAGCGTTTAAGAAAAATTTCGAAAGGTCAGAAATTAGGATTCTAACGCCGGCAAATTCCGACTTTAATGCCGGCGGCGTTTAAGATAACTTTCAAAAGATCATACATTAAAATTCTAACGCCAGCATATACGCCGATGGCGTACGAGGCGGCGTACACTGCAATTCGCATTGCAGATTTCCTCTGTTTTTCAAACACAAAAGTTTTTACATTTTAACTCTTTCAACTCATTCCAAACCACATGAGAGCCTACTACAACCTATCTATAATATTAAAGCTTTCCTAACCACTCTACAACATCTCAACAAGAATTTAGCATAACAACTACTTGTATTATACTACACATGCATATTTCATGGATTAAGAGAAAATAAGATATCTCAAACATCAAATAAACTTTCCTCGATGTATATATAAGGCTTAGGGAAGGATTTTTGATGTATTGAGTTCAAGAAAACTTAATTTGTGTGTTGGAAATTTTTTGCCTTCTAGAGTTACGAATTTTCTTTTTCCTTTGTTCTATTTTAGATTGTCTAAGAATGCAATTAAGCTTTGATATTATCCTAATCTATATTGACTTTTTGGGCAGATTTGGAAAAGGGTTTGGGCCTTACTTGGGCTTAGATTTGGGCTTAACTTTGGGCTTATATTGGGGCCAAAAATCTGCTAAGCTTAAAGACTATAAACTTAGCTCAAAATACACTTAATTCATCAAACATTAATTACTACAACAACCACTTGAATTAACATAATAATTAATAACATAACTAAACTATCATACTAAATATATTACTATAGCTTATTATCTATTCACGTACATTATATCACATTCACATTACAAATACACTAAGTCACTCAAACACATACACACATGCAACAATCAATTTACATGTATTAATTATAAATCAACTTTGGGTCATTTCAATCTATTTTTCATCTGTATCTGTATCTTTTTCAAAATGATATGTGTAAATATATCCAATTTGCATATATATTTTATCTATATTTGATCTTTTGATGAGAACTGCCAACTTTTTTTTATCCATATCTATTTCTTGATAAATGACTTTTTAGAAAAAAGTTTGAAAAAAGTGTCTGTATCTTAAACAAACAGACCGTATTGGTCACCGCTATCTATTTGCATACATCTATATCTTTAAAAAGCATGTTATATAAGATAATGTGATGGGTAAATAAAACAATAATGTGTTAACCAAAATTTGAACTAGTCAAATTTGCTTGTTTCAAATATCATCCGAATTGAATAAAATAATAATATCTGAATTCATTAAAAATAAGAGCTAATAATACAAATGCTACCTAAATTTTTAAATCTATTAAAATGCTATCTCAAAGTAGTCACAGCTATCTATTTGCATATATCTGCCTATTCCGTTATATCCCCAATTGTACATTAACTTTTTGTCGAATGAAAAACCAAAACATCTAATTACTTTACCTATATTGAAATCCAAGTGGAATATATTTGAAATTTAAAAATTTTTACCCAATTTAACCACACTCGACCCCAATTAACGTTCTCATGTACGAAAAGTGAAGTAAAACAGGCACTACATTTACCGTCTGTGTCAAAATCATCCAAGCAACACAATGCAATGAAGATCGGAAACCGTAAGTAAAAATAGTGTCATTCTGTCATCTTGAAAGTGCAAAAGAAGACCTAAAATAGTTGACTCTGATCCGCCATCATCGATTCAAAGGCCATTTTTGGCCCTGGTCGTTTAGTTTAAAACTGTCATTGGTGCGACTTCCCTAGTGTGGTGTTCTTATTCCAATGTTGAGCTGCTAATTAGAAGCTTTTTGAGTCGGCTCAACAGCGAAAAAGAAAGAACGGAAAATAAATAGGGAAAAAGTGAACTGAAACTGCTGCAATTAAGTCTTCATCCTTGCTGTCACGGTTGTGAAAGATAAGTTTGAAAGGAAAGAAAAACCTTCCATCGACGTGCACTAGGTGAACCAACGAAAGAATGAGCCTATAAGTAATTGGTGGTGTTAATGCATCAAGCGGTGAGGAGGAAGGGTTGGATTTTTGCAATGTTGGTGGAATAGTGCAAGGGCTCTGTTGCTTGATCTGATATGAAGTTGCAACAGTATGTCAGCTTCGTCAAGGCATGGCACTTTGATTTTAAAGCATTTTAGGATTAGGGTTTCGATCCCAAACGCTATTTTGCAGGACTATACTGGATTGAAAAATTACAAGCTCAAAATGGCGTTAACCATGGTTGGTGAATTGGGTTTTTATTTATTTATTTTTTTTTTTTTCAAACAATGGATTAAAAAGGATGTTTACTGAAGATATGCAAATAGATAACGTTGACTGCTCTGGCATTTCAATCGATTTAAAAATTCATGTGGCAAAACATATATTTCATCAAAATTCGAGTAACATTCACGCCACTAACCTTAAAAATAATTATGTGGAAACATAAAGTGTTCTCTTAAACCGGGCCAAGATAATCATCATGTGCACTGAGGTAAACCTATGAATTTATACTAACCTAGTCTAATACTTGTGCGTGCATGTGAAAAAGTAGCTAATAAACAATGACAAAACACTTGCTCTAAGGGATATGGGACTTTTCCTTTTAAAATACTACAACTGTATACAGCAGTAGTAACTTTCTTTCCTCTATAAATACAGGTTGCTATAAGTTACATTGATCCCTACACTAGTTATGAACAAAATATTTACTTGCATTTACAGAAAGCCGCAACCGCAGGATTGAGGCTAAGCCAGATGTGTCTTCCCTGCAGCAATCCATTCTGGTGATTCACCTGAACACCAGCACAAGCATGCTCCGTCCACGGCTATGACAAGCTCTATACATTGTCATTCTGCAAAAAGCTTTGGCACCACCTGATGGCGCAAAGGATAATAGCTGATGCAGTACAAGTCGAATTTCTGTCACTTGGGGACGTCTCAATTAAATTTCTTGACTTGCATTAGAAAATTGCTGGACCAAGGATTTGACCCAAGATAGGGCAAGAGGGGCGATCCATTGAAATTATATATTTTTATAATTATTATTATTATTTTCTGGGACGTCTTTTTTGAAAAACAGGCCATGGCGTCCCACCCAGGCATAGAGACCATGACAAAATTGTAGCACAGACCATCACCACGGTTCAGAGTGTCAGCAAGGAAACTCCTAACATGTGAGGGCCGCTCCAACCTTCTTCCATCAAAATCAGGTTCAGGCGTACCATCAATTTCTCTACAGCATCTTCCTCCATTGAGCTGCTTAAATCACTCCTGCTTGTTTTAATGATGGGCTCTGCAAGAATAAAAGGCAATGTTTTCAGCGAGCTAAAGCAGCAAATTGTAGTCTGTATACCCTTCATTTGATGCACCTTCCTTTCCCGATAAGCCCTCAGATATTGCAGAGATTGCTCGTAGAAACCACAGTGGTAGAGAAGAATGCATAGTCTCTTAGTTCTTTGGCATCACTCTCAAGAAGGATGAGTCGTTCACATGCTGTCATTAGATCATGTCAACACAAGTTATTTAAGAAAAAGAAAGTGTCATGAGAAGTTTTTGTCAGTTCGCACCAGATCGGTCTAAACTTTGCTCCATTATGTTTTTTTTTTCCTTTCCCCCCTTTTTTTGGTTAATAACAAGTACGTTATTCTATCTTCCATGAATTAATATTTTCTCTCTTCATTAGCCGAATGCAACATGTGCTTTATATTGCAATAAGAAAGACGGTATACTTTTCAGGCTCCAACGATCTCTTCCTTGAATTAATGTTTCTCTACTTATTTGACAAATGGTTTTGCAATTCTTAACTAACGCTTTTATTTTATGACTTGAACCACTTCTCGATAATTATTTTTCTGAATTTCACATAATTTACAGCCAATTGTTTTTTTGTTTTTTTAAGTTCTTATGTTTGTAATTTTCAATTTTTTTTCTTTCCATTAAAATTTAAGATACGGTAACTACTGTCCAAGCACTCAAAGTTCGATTTCAATATGAATAGCAAGCAATTTTAGGTTGTCTTTTCATGTGATTTTACCAACAATTTAATCCTAACAATACTTTTAAGAATGATAACCTTTATAGCAATTAATTATCCTAATTTAGGAATTTATTAGGTACCTATTTTCGATTTTCCAATTGAAGCTGAATCTCCCAATCTATGTAATATCGCAATATCTTGAATGCGGAAACAATTTGTGTATTGAAAATTCATATTAGGCAAGGAATACCTAAAAAACTATAAAGGTCGGATTTTATGTGTATATTTGTCCTCCTTGGTTATTATGAAAGGTGTTTTCTTCTTGTTTCGGATGAGAATGTTTTGTCATGTGTCTATTTCTCTCTGTACTGAAATCTTATGGCAAATTCCATTATTTTTAGGTTAGCCTTGACAGATATTTCTTTTTTTGTGTATTTTTCCAATTTAATTCTTTTTACTAAATTTGTATCTCCTCATTATGTGGAGATGTGAAAAGGAAGTTTGTACGATGTTTTGATGAGATGAAGAAAGGAAAGGTCTCATTACTTTACATGCATAGGCATTATAGGTATGATTTTGCTCCTTATAAGTTTTTTATCTAAAATTCATGCGCAAGAAGCAGACTTATTTTGACTACAAATACTGCAAAACATGTGTTTTTTTAGTGATGTTTTAATGTTTTCATCTGCCCAGGCAATTTTTTCTTTTTTAATGAAGTATTATTATTGTGTCTACCTTTTAAACATTCAATGGAGGTTTTTTCTCCCCTCCTTACCAAAGATTTTCAATAGATACCAATTGAGCCAATTCTATTAAGTGAAATTTAAGAAATGAATTTAGTTAAATGTATTTTTTGTTATATTATATTCAACCATATTTCTTTACATGGATGCAAAAAGATGTTCATTAATTAAATCATTATAGTAATGTATTTATTTGATTGATTTGTTATGAGAGAATTATTACATCCTTCATGATTTTATTTAAAAACAATATTTAATCAATATTTATTTCCTTTCTTTTTTTGCCAATGCTTGCTATTAAATACAAGAAGTCTAGATCAAGATGTCAGGACTCCTGATGAAGAATAATTAAGAACATTTCGAAGATTCAAGAAGCAAAGAAAGAAAAAAAGCATCAGATATTCCAAACATGTTGATTGCACATGTCCTATGAAAATGAGAAGACCTATAATTTGATAAAAGAAGAGGGTTAAAAACAAAAAAAAAAAGAAGAAAGAAAGAAAGAAAACTTTGAGTTGGGCATTGAGATATAAAAATGGAAAATTGCTTTTTGTAATCTTTGATTTTTGGTCTTTTAAGTTCAAACTATATATTCATGGGATCCTGCATATAGCATGACATCAAGGAAGATTAAAAGTAATGACTTATTATATAAAGATTCTTTTGAATGAATTGTGCAAGCTATAAGTTGCTATTTTATGAATTGAAGTTCAATTGGGAAGAGATTTTTACATTTGTCTTGATTATTCTAATTCTTTCATATACAAGAGAAACTTTTATTTGATAATGGATAAGCTAATATTGTGCAATTTTAGTTTATTTTTGCACATGCAACGTGGGCACATCATCCCTAGTATGTATATATAATATTTCAGAAATTTTAGTCATTTGTGTCATTTAAAAGAAATTATATAACGGCAAGTTATCGATAACAACTTGTCACTTTTTGAACCTTTTCAATTGTAACTTTTCAATGATGCGTCAAAAGACATGTCATTTATTCGAATAATATAAATTAGGGATGCGATCTTTGCAGAACATGATAAAAAAGCACGACTTTTGACATCTATATATTTAGAAGCATTTTAAATCTTCCATTATTTTTATTAATGTATTTATAAACTTCAAATTAATATCCGCACCGCACATAGTGCAAGTCTTTGTTTTAATATGATTAAAATGTACAGTCACTATGAAATGTACACAAACCTAAACAAAATTTAATTTTCTTATTCTTTAATTCTTTTTTCACCCAAGTAATTAATTTTTTCTCAAACATGGAGGCAGTCCCAAATAAAAGGAGGAAGGCCCTCTTTAAACCCTAAATCTAAAGGTCCTCTTCTACTTTAAATCCCAGAAATCTATTCTCATGGTCCAATACCCACTATGCTCCTAATTGATTCAAGTTCTCAAGCCCACACCCTACTCAAGCTCGAATTAGCAACACAATAAAAACAACTCGATCTACCATCATCTTTACCTGAGCACTCGTATCAATACCCACTATCCACCAAACACAAACCTGAAACCTCAAAAAATCTGAACAATCACCCACCCTCTGTTTGGTTTTGTTTGAATTAGGTTTTTTCATTCAACCGTGGGTTTGGGTTTATTTCAAAGTAGGCCTAAGTATGAAAATACCCGTCTTTTTGAAAATAAATAAAAAAATATGGTATAAAAAATGAATATTCAGAATATGTGTATCAAAAGGCGTGGGTTCACGTGTGCCTTTAACCAAAACTAAGAGGGCATATGTGCCACGCACACCCTCTTCACAAAACGAAGAGCGCGCGGGTGCCACATGCGCCCTCTTCACAACAACACACCCACGCCTCTGTTGATGCTGATGTTCTTGTTAAGAAGAGAGGATCAAATGCAAATGCAAATGCAAACGCACTTGCAATTGCAAAAGCAGTAGGTGTCTGCCATCTCAATCACCAACTTCAATCACCTATCATCATTCCAATCCCAATATGCAACAACACATCATCAGCAGAAGCAAAGTTACAAGTGTTGGGACCATGGTGGTAGTGATGGTGGTTCTGGTGGCGGTGGCTCCGATCACCATCATCTTCCTCCTCCTCCTAAACACTCACTGCAAAGATCCATGCTAAGGCCAATTGTCCTTGCTGCTCCAAATCCATGGATCTCCTCTCCTCCAATTCCAATAATCCCCACCAATTCCCACCTGGACTCCATCACCATCATTCTGCTACTTCTTCTTCCTCCTAATGCTGGGGGTTATCAAGTCCTTTATTTATGTCCCAAATCAATACTAATAGCACTACCAAATCAAGAAATACCAGGAAATTAATGTTGGTTCTGGTGGTGTTAGTAAGGAAGATGGAGACCATGAACTAAATACAGGGATCAATTGTTTTTTTTTTTTTTTTTTTCTCTATAAAAAAGATAATGTAACTATAAAGAGAAAGAAAGAAGGAAAAAGAAGAGAGAGAGAGAGAGTCCGTGGTAAAATGTTGCTGTGAAGAGGGCGCAAGTGGCATCCGCTCCCAAATCAATACTAATAGCCATACCAAGTCAAGAAATACCAGGAAATTAATGTTGGTTCTGGTGGTGTTAGGAAGGATGATGAGACCATGAACCAAATACATGGGATCGATTGGGTTTTTTCCCCCCATAAAAAAGGTAACGTAACTATAAAGAGAGAAAGGAAGAAGGGGGGGGAGAGAGAGAGAGAGAGAGAGTCCGTAGTAAATGTTGCTGCAACGAGGGCGCCGCGCGCATGCCACATGCGCCCTCTTAGTTTTGGTTGAAGGCACATGTGGTATCGTGCCTTTGACACATATATTCTGAATATTTATTTTTGTGCCTTATTTTCGTATTTATTTTAAAAAAGAAGGATATTTCCGTACAAAGCCCTTTCAAAGTATATTTTATGGGCTCTTTAGGTTCCCTGAAATATTGGGGGCTTAAATTGTTTTTCTTGGATTTGGGATTGGTAAAGGCTAATATTAAATTGTTCCTTTTTTTTTCCCCCGCAATCTTTTTCCAAAGAACCCTTATAATATGTGTTCAGATAGCGTGTGTGTGTGTTTTTTTCTTTTTTCTTTTTTTAATTTCACATGTCCAGTGAAGTCCTTGGAAAATAAACAAAAATAGACCACTGCATCCGATTCTATAAAAATAAAATAAAAGCATGACAGAGGTAGTATATGGATCAATTTGATGCTAAAGGGTTTCAGGCTAAACTAAACGTTTCAATAGGTTTCAGGATCTCTTGTGACCTTTTCAGTAGAAGAGATCATAATTAAGAAGTAAATCAAGGGGGGTTACTCAGGCCTCATAAGCAATTCCGAAAAAGTGGTCGCTTGAATACTACTTCCTCCACGCAGCCCCAAAAATAAGGTCCATAGTCGACCATTCTGCCAGAATAACCAGATAAAGTTTCTCTTTCACCGTGTGCCCTTAGATGGTATATTGCCGTAGTGCATAAGACTAAAAATGTGATACACAGTATACATTCTGCTTGGCAGCAGATAACATTAGCATGAATATGGATGAGGACACCATTTGAGGACAAGGAAACTTGGTACAAAACGGCATATTACAGATGACATCAGCAATTGGATTCACGACCCTAGAACTAAGAAAAGCTTCAGGAACGTTTCATTTGTAGAATTTCTCTTTTAGGTAGCAGTTCTCAAATAGAACAATAGAGGGAACAAAGATCTCTAATATTAATCTCTATTCATGATAGTGCCATGATTATGGATTCTTTATTGATTTATTCCATAAACCCACGTTGCATGCCCATTAATCATTTCTATCTTTTATGTTCTGCTTATCTTCTTTATTGTCATTATTTCTCACGTTGAAGTTAGCAGCTTGACACATCAGTGAAACCTTGTATATCAAAGAATATCAGGTCTAAGAAGAAAATATTGTTACTCATATGGTGTGCTCTAAAATGCAAATTTTCTTCACAAATGATAATAGAACTAGTTTCTGCAATACTAAATATTAATGAAGAGAACAACTGGAGTGGAAGATGCTCCACAAAGTGATGACCATAACAAGCTAGAGTTACATAAACTCCAAGAAATTGAACCCATCTTCATTCAGTGGAAAGGTGTAGCAGTATTTATCAATTTAATATATCTTCACCAAATTAAAATAGTGCATGATGGACCTACAACAAGCATTTCATTGTTGTATAATGCAAGGAAAAATAACCAAAAGATCAGCCTTAGACAAGTTCTTAATCCAGAGAAACAAGAGATTTTGTGAGATACATACCGGATAATGCACGTCTCATATCACCAAGAAGGACCGTGGTCCAAACACCTCGCTGCAATCTATATGAGCAGCCTTTGTAGATGCTAACTGGAATGCACTGTAACAGACACAAATTGAATGACAGTCAATTCAAAGTAAACTGTGAAATTTAACAATTGCATATCCTAGAAAGAAAGGATAATTATACAAGCAGACATGAAACGATTACCTTTCTTCGCTGGTGCTAGATGTATCAACACAGTTAGCAGCATAAGCAGCCCTAAGGAATAAGCTTTCAGCACGGTTATGCTGAAATGGCCAGAAAGCCTCCTTCAAATCTTTCAAAATCTGCATGCATTGCATTGAAGAAAACATGTTGTCATGGTCTCTCATATATACATGATTGAGGATACTAGTTTGCAGATATCTGAGGTTGACAATTTCTTAAAGTAGGTAAAATCATGAAATGACGGTTGTCTGATGATTCAACAAACAGGCACCCTTCTTTTATTTATATTTTCAGTTTTTGGATAATTCAGGCTAACGGAAAGGGGGAGTTTAATAAAACAGAATTTAAGCTGTCTAAACTTAAAAACAAGCTTCCAGATGTTTTGCATTTTTGGCAGAGTATATGTAGCAGATAGTTTTTGAACTCTTCTTCACATTGTTCATGAAATTTCTCTTGTAAAGAACTCTTTTCAAAGGCTTGTATTATCATCACAATTTTGAAACTGTGATTTCAAAGGAGATGTTTGATAGTATGTTTTAGATAGCTGTTTCTGTTTTCCAGTTAATTTTATTGTGTATATGTATATATTTTGGGGTTAATCGCAGTTAGTCTGATGTTTTCAGAAAATGCTCAAATCTTAAACTATTAAAAAATGCATCAGAAGGCAGCTCAGTTGGAGCACTAATAATATCTATAAATGTTTGAATGGTCCTCATTACACCACAACAGATTGAATCTTGGAAATTAGATACATCTGCAATAGATGAAATATTAAAAGTCAAATATCTGGCCTTTTATTATAAATCCAAAAATTTTGGACTTATTTTTATTGATCGATTAGCCATTTCTTTTTTTTCATAGTTTCATTAATTGAGAATGGAACTTTATGCCACTAATTTGAATTAAGACACGAAAAAAAAAAGTCTATTTTGTTATCAACTAGCGTCAAAACTGATGTGATGCCCAGACTTTTAAGAAAAAAATCATGTGTGGTGCATAGCCTTCTGAACATAAGATTTTGATAAAATGAATTTTACCAAGACTTTCTTTGAAGTAGCTGTATCGAAAAACTCTGTAGCTATACATGGCCTAGTACATTGTAATCCACAAAATCATCTCTCACCTACAACACAGCCTAAAAATATGATATCAGGTTGCTGTTGGGATATTTCGTAAATCCCACATACTAAAAAGGGACATCAATGGAAGAGGAAAACTAGATAAACTAATAGAGAAGAAAAAAAAAAAACAGAGAGAAAATGCACTAGAATAACATCTCCATCACTCTCCATTACATGTGTTACAAAGTTAGGAACTGAAATGCAAAAAACATTAAAGCATACGTCTGAAATGAAAAAAATTTAAAAACATGGAGGACCTAAAACAACGAAATCATTATATTTTTTTTTTCTGTTTTATAACCTTATATTTTTCTTTCATTTTTTTAAGGCCATTTCAGAGGCTTTCTTTAAAGTGTAGGATAATAACAAAGCATTAGATTGACTTATTTTCCAAAACTTGGTTCCCAAAATGAGGCCCCCCGCCCCCAACACCCCCCCCCCCCCCCCCCCCCCCCCAAAAAAAAAAAAAGGAAAAAAGAAGAATAGAAAACACAAGTTCTAAAACAAAAAATACAGAAAACTTACGTTCTCCTAATGTATTCTTTTCAAAGAAAAAGAATCGCACCTCAAACAGTAAGGCCTGTGATGTCATTATGTGCAGTTGATCAGACTCTTTGCTTTTCCGTTTATCATAGCCCTTTGGAAGACCGACAAGATCATGTGGGAAGTATATTTCCGCATCAAAATCAAAAGACCCCAGACGAAGCATTTTCAGTATTTCTGAATATATAAGAGAGAGTATAGCGGCTGAGCCTGTGCGATGTGTCAATACCTATGCAGTAAGGCCAAAAAGATCAAAAAAGGAACACTCTGCCTACCCATCATCTGTCGCCCTTGACATGAACAAATTATTAAATGAAGAAAGTTCTTACAGAGTGAAGATACAGAGATCGAGGTTCTACTAGGTTCCTTGAATTGCTTCTCCCAAAACCCTGTTTCAGTTGGAAACTCAAATGCCAGCATAAAAATAAAGAAAAACACCACAAAAATGTGGCCACCAATCAGAAGAATGAAAATTCAGTTTAACTTAAATATTCAAATCATTGCAAGGAACACAACAACCTCAACACAGAACCATGTCATCATTGGAAAGTTTAATTTCAGGTTTCAACAAGAAAATAACACAGTTTCCTTGTATGTAAAAACATGTTCTCCTTGCCTTATTGACATATAAATATTTCTCTAGACTCTCCAGAAAAAGCTCAGGTGATGAATTAAGCAAAGAACTGTAGCGAGAGCAGTAGTCCATGGAGAGATCATCCAATCTCCGGATGAATGCATCTATTGGGAGAGGTACTGATGAATGAGAAACAAGAGAATCATCCTCTGCTGCAATATAAAGGGCTGTTCTCCCAAATCAACACCTCTGTTAATGCTGATGCTTGTTTCTCTTTCAATATTAGATAAGTTTCCAATCTCCGAGCAGAATCCATCTCTTGCTTCCTACTCAACAATCAACAATAAAAATTGTTACAACAGTTGAGCAATTAGTACCATTCAACTTGAACAAGTGAAAATACAATAGATCATGTTTGAGGATATAGAACGACACAATCCAAGCATGGAAAACACAGGATAATCTTTACTAATTTGTATGAATGGAAGAATATTGTGTTGTTGTGTAATATATATATATATATATATATATTTTCACTCCCCATCAATGAAGTTATCACATTCACCCAGAAAAACACATCCTCCCGCAACACAATATAGATGTAAAATTATCACGACTGAGCTAACAATCATTTAGATTAGACTGAGTAATGAACAATGAACAGGGTCTGGGCAGTTCAAGCTGTCTCAGGGAATAGCTGAAAGTTGATCTCATTTGATAATTGTTATAGTCGATCCAACTACAACAAGTTCAAGCTTAAGTTTGGCCTATTTGAAAGCATATTGAGTTAGCTCAAACTTTATGTTGTGTTTGGTAGTGTGGAAGTCTGATGAAACCAACGGAAGGTAAGAGAAATGAAAGAATTGACTGTTTTGCAACTTTATTTACAGCGAAGTGGGATGATGCTGATGGAAATGGGAGGAAAGCGGGCTCAAAAATTTTCTGCCTGATTTTGGGGTAAAAACGGTGGAAATCAAGAGAAAACTATTCAAATGACAGAAATACCATTAGAAATACCGTAAAGCAGTTAAAGAAAATTAAAAAAAAAAGAGTATTTTAGTCTATTAAATATTTCACTTCCCTTCATTTCCTTTTATCCATACCAAACAACATCAAATATAATAATTCATCCCATTTCCATCCATTTCTATCTCATAAATCCAAACAGAAAATAAACACAATATTTCTTTTCATTTCCTTTCTCTTCTTTTCTTTTCTTTTTGCTTCTTTCCGTTTCTGCTCTCCTTAAAATTTCCAAACACAGCATTAAATTTGTTTCGATTTCCTGCGTGCCTATTGGCCTTCAATTGCAAACTTAAGTTCAGATCCAGGTCAACTGATTTCGTTTCGTATTCATTAACAGACTTCAACCTATACTACAATGCAAGAGTTGATTATGGTTAATCAAACTCGAGCTTATCAAATATTGCCGCAAGCCAAGCTCATGTGAAAAAAAATTTAATACTTTATGTTGTTTCACCCAACTTCTTACCAGATTGACTGTATACTTAATAACCTAAAGTAGTAAATTAAGGCTTCTTAGAAATCCAGAGTTAATATCATAGTACTAATAATTCACAGTAAAGACATAGGATTTGATAAAACCCAGAATTCAGAAGGCTTCAGAATATAGGAAAACTTTTTTAAATCAATTTCACACATATAAACATGAATTGAATAAAAAACTAAAAACCAAATAATTTATTACTAATTCATAGAAAGAAACATAAAAAGACATGACTTTGATAAAGCCCCAATATTAACAACACTTTCTTCAATCAAATCCACGCATATAAAAAAGAATTAGAATTAAAAAAAAGAGGAAAAAAAACTCATTAATAATTCTCAGTAAAGACATAAACTTGGATAAAAAAACGCAGAATAAAATACACTTTCTTCAATCAAAGCGGCATGCATAAACTTGCTTAGAACTAGAATTACAAACAAAAATATAACATTAATATACATAATATACATAACTGTAATAATAAACGTACATACTCTAGCATGTGTAGTGCCAATTCCAGCAGAATCCAAAGCTTCATGCAACACAAACTTGAGCTCACTTTTTTTGTATTGTGGGTTTGATCCACTGCGGCAAAGAGGACGAAAACCAGAACAGGACGTAGAAATGCGAGAAGGGCATAATTGGGACTTCCATGTTCTAGAAGTACTTGAAAGAAGGGAGGAGGAGGAAGAAGAAGAAGATGGCGTAATTGCAGTTGCCACCGGACAGCCCATTAGAGAGAGAGGGAGGGGAGAGACAAAGAAAGAGAGAGTGGAAGTGTTCTTTGGAAGGAGATAAACGAGAGAGCTATTTATAAGGACGCACAAAACCATCCGAATGTAGTTTCCAGTCCAACTGCTAGAGAAAAATCGGGATTGTCAAAGGAAATTTAGATTTTCTTTGTTTTTATTTTTTTCCACAATTAGTACCCATATCATATTACTTGGAAAAAGGAAAAAAATATTACTATTTAAAAAAAAACGAAAATACCATTGAGGAGAAAATATTTTCAATTTTAGATAAGTTGACCTCATCTCTTTAAGCAAGTTAATCTCGTCTCTTTAAGAGAGAAGATCAATATTCCGCATGAATCTCATCTCTTGAAAAGATAAGATTCATTTTAAGTAAGACCCCGTTTCTTCAACAGACGAGGTCAGCTCTACCAACACATAAATTCATTGAAAATCATGAATGACCTCTTGAAATAACCATGAAATTCCCAATTTATATTCTATATGTGTGTTAATAAATTTATACATACTTTTGATATATATTGAATATGATTTTTTTTTTTTATGAATTATGTGTTTTATTATTATGTTAAAATATTGAAATATTCTAGAATTTATTAAATATTTAGTTCATAAAATTTTAATTGTATTCATATGTGTAATTTATGATTTGAATGTGTTGAATTAAGTGGAGGAATGCATGTAACTAAGTCCTTATGTAGCAGAATTTTTAGGCAAAAAATAAAGCTATTAAACACTCATTAAGGCCTTAAGACAATGTCATTAAGTAACAAAAGGTTAAGTCATTAATTGCCTTAATTACAAATGCCTTAAAAGTCAAACAAGTAGATAATATCTACTCTTCAAACTTAAATTTTCGGGCAAAATTTCAGACCTTAGCCAAACCATTTCTCCAAGCTTCAAAACACCTCTTAACCCTCTCAAAAGCTCCTCCAAGGTGGTATAAGATTAAGCCCTTCATTTTCCATTACTTTTACCACCAAAAGATTGCTAGAGGACCATTAAACCAAGCCTTGAAGTTCTTGTGGTAAGAGTGTTCTTCAATTTTTTTTTCTTCTATGCATGAATATGCAGTCTTGATGTCATATTTGTTTAAATTTATGTTCCATGATGTTTTGATGGTATATGAAGTGTTATAGGACTAGAGTGGTTAGTTTTATGTGCTTAGGATGAGTTTTGAAGTGTTGGAAGTGTTGGTGAATGCATGTGGTTGGATGACCTAATATTGAAGAAGATGATGAATAGTGATTTGGAGTTGATAAAGTTTTGGAGATGTTTGGTGTTGTTTGAATGATGGGATGATCATATAACAAGTTTTGGAAACTTTAGAATGAGTTTAAAGAATTTTAAGAGGTGTAAAATGCACTTTGAAAACAGGGGAATTCGTCATTTTTTTGTTCCAGTGTACACAACCTGTGTACATGGCCGTGTAGGCCTTGAAATTCTTAAAAGTTGCTCTCGGGTCATTTTTTTTACCCAACACGGCCTCGGTACACGGGCCGTGTACCCGGTCGTGTAGACTTTCCCTGTTTCGTAACTCTTTGTATTTTAGCCGTAACTTTTTTATCCGATCTCCGATTGAGGTGATTCAAGTTGCGTTGAAAAGCTAAGGAAAAGATCTAAAACTTTCATGTTTTAAGATTTTACAAATTACAAAAGTATCAGTGCTTAAATTTCAATTCTTTTCAGCTGATACACTTTCCAACAAAGTTTAAAACTTATTGTTGTTTGCTAAAAGTTCTCCCAAGCTTGATAAATGATCATTTAAGTATTTGTTGAGTATTGTATGATAATATATGATATCTAAATGCTATGTGATGATGTTATAATGATTTATTTGAATTTCTTTGGATGATTATACTAGAGCTTTGATGAACATATATACTTGAACTAAGTGTGAGTTTGCAATTATTTTTGTTACAGTGATTGATTCCCTTTCGGTTATTCTCATTGACTCTCAAGCTAGTACAGGTACGCAGTGACTTGCTTGTATGTTTGTTAGGGTAGACATAAAAAATTTGATATAAATTCTAAATGACTTAAATATTGCTTGAATTACTTGTGTTTTTACCGTTGAATCCGGTCCGAGGAGCGGTAACTTATCATGATGCAATGATATGTTAGTGTAGGCGCTTAGGCCAAAAGTCATGATGCAATGACTAGGCTCGGCGGATAATCGATAGGAAAATGTAGTAACTGAGCAACATTACTTATTCTTGAAAAGAAATAGTATAACTTAATTCAATGTTTATGGGAGCATGTGAATTAAATTATATTATGGATTGAGTTAAGTAAAGTTGGGCAACGGCTATATAACCTATATGAGATTATTCTTTTCAGTGTAACGTTATCTAGAGATATAGATATTCGGGCTATCTATATCACCCCCTGAGCGTCGTGAGCGTTACTCAGATCCCCAGAATCCCATGGCTTGTTCCGGAGTTTGAATACTCCAATGATGATTTGATTAATGATTTCTAATGAAAATAAATAAAACATTAATGTTGCATTGCATTAGTCTAGGTATGATTGCCACTACGCTTTTGAGTGTTGTTGCTGTGTACTGGGCCTCTGGCTCACTTTTGCTATTTTCAGGTCTTGATGATGATTGTTATGATGATGGGATTCGGGTCAGATTGGGAGAAGTTTATGGACGAGTGGGATGAGTAGGACCCTGTGGCGAGAAGTTTTTGAAAAAAGTTTTATTTCATGTGTTCGTTTAACAAATGTATTTGTATTTTGTATTTTGGAATAGAGGCTTGTTAGTTAAGCCTGGGTTGTATTAAAAGACTTAAAGTCTATTTTCTTCATTTTGTAAGACTTATGTATATTTTGTTGTGTCCTATGCTGGACACAAGGATGTAAATATTTCCTTAAACTATTTTATGTAAATAGATTACTCAAGTGAGTAATCCTTTTGTAAAAGCTTTTATAACAAGTTTTAGTAGTTTTAAACAAACAATTCACATAACTGTAGATTAGGACAACCTTCCATATAATACGAAAGTATTATATGTGGTTGGGGACTTAACTTGCTAAGTCTTAAGGATTAGCAGGTCGGGTCTTTACACCTCTTATTACATTTTAATTATTATAACCTGTCAATATCATATAGAATGAGCCATATAGATCGTTCATTAGCTATCATCCACCATGGCTAAACAATTTTCAAATTTCATAACTCAACCACAATAGTATTTCCAGAACCAATCCATCAAAAAATTCAGTGGCAAATAGCAAAATTATAAAACCATTCACAACATACATAAAAAAACTCAAAATATGAAAGAATCGAATAAATAATGTGTTAAGTACATGAATGTTATGCTAACTACAAACACCAATGAGAGAAGAGAATAATCTATATACAAAAAACATAAAAGATAAAAATCTACACGACAGCTACTGCTGGATGCCCCGCCTCCCTCGTCCTCGCCTGACAAAAGTTTGGGAGAATGGCCTACACTGGTAGACATCCTTATGAGGAAGCTCCATGGTCGGATTCACCTAAGTGAGTGTGGCATCCTCATCTCTACCACCAGCACCATAAGGATGAAATGGGACTAGTCTGGCTCTCCTAAAGTGAGTCCTTTTCTCTTCATCGACAAGACAATATGCTAATAGAACTATATGATTTGCCCCATCTACTGCTAATGCGATGAATAGTTTGTACTTGTGCTTCTACTTGCACTTGCCATACAAAAAGGTCCCATCAACTATGACTTTGGGTCTGCAAACAATTAACAGATACAACTTAGTTCATTAATATCAATCCTTTGAAAATAAATATAAGCATATATCCAAAACATATCTGCAATACTTAAACGCTTCAGTGCAAGGGACAAATGCCCAAAAGAGTTGCTCAAGGAATATGTGTCCTGCTGTGTCCCAATCCATAGTTCTCAACTCAACCTTTGTTCTTGGATTAGCCTCTGTTATCGCATTAAGTATATGCGGGAGCTCAACATATGATTGTTCCTAACTTCCATATACCTACTCAATAGCCTTTTGCTTCGCCTCGTGAATCCTCTTCATATAAACATTGTACCCAAACTCTTTTAAGATGATCAATTACAGGTCCTTCGCTCTCACATCTAGAGAATTACGAATCTCTAATATAATGCACCTAGAAATGTTAAACGAATCTAGTTGAGAGTGGTCCCGACTAATGATCTTATCCAAGCAGGTATGCGGTCCTTTATATTTGGTGATGCAAAGCCACCCACCATGCTTCTTGTAACTGCCTTTTAGTCTCCACTTGCAACCCCTATTATGAACATCAGTACATTTAATAGCCCATGACCTTGGGTCCGAGTCCACCACCTTGAAGCTGTAATGATTCGATATATGCCACATTTTAACTGTCAGTATGAGATGATCTTTAGTCTTAAACTGCATCCCAATCTTGAATTTATCACCGAAACTCCAATTACCAGCACTCATTTCTTGCTTAGCATCAAATGTAGCATAACTATTACCAACATCAGCAGTAGAAAAAGGTACTGGCACTGAGCTCTCAATTGCATCAACGTTTATGAGAGCCAGTCATTTCTATTATGTTGTACGTCGGTTACAGCATCTGCCCGAGGAAAAGCTACCACATTATCATTTCCATCATCATCATAGTCATCACTAGATTCACTTACCGAGTAGTCTCACATCACATTAGTATCATGATCACATGCCCAATCTGGTGTAGTATTTTCAAAGTTACCCATCTGCACCTATGCGCTACCTATCATCTGGATTGGAGTTGAGTTTGAGTCTACCAACCCTCAGCTGCCAATATTTCCATCAATACCCACTTCCTTTGTAGGTGCCTGAGGTAGATCATTCTCAAATATCTGCACATATAGAGGCACCGATCCTTCAGTGTACATCGACATCTCACATGCAGCCTTATCATCAGTCACTGAAATAACATCATAGCGTAATGTCCTATCTCCAATTGCTACCTTATGATATAACTCAACCCGATGTATAGACCTATTTACTTTAAGTCTTTTACAAATTATACCAAATATTTCCTCATATATTGAATTCCTACTAACACTAACCATCGCAATTGGCCGCTTATCATAACCAATACCATCATTCCCCTCCACAATATTGCCATGAGCATATGGTACAAATTTGATCTTATCCATTTTCTCTCCTCACCTATCCTATTATCTCATAAAACATAAAATGAATACATGAAATTTACACCATGACTTATCTATCGTACTCATCTAATATTTAAGTATATTTACTAATGCTACTATATTCACCCTAGTCTTCTAATAATATATTATCAATGTGTATGATGTATACAGTATATGATTTCATGATTTGATTCTTAATTTCAAAAACTAAATACTATAATCACAATTACATCAATTATACAAAAAAAAACTACAACACCAAAAAGAAGGAGAAAAACTGAAAAAAAGAAAATCAAACAAAAAAAATTTCCTTTGGTCTGATAGGAAGGAACAACACGATAGGGACAAAAAAAAAAAAACAAAACACCACGCCAAGCTCGTTTCCCAAACCCATATCACAATGTGGTAATACTAATAGTGAATGTAGGATCTCAACATCCAATGCAACATCACAAATAGCATAAAATTCACACAACAATTAAAAACGAAATTACCTTTCAATTTCGGCACAATTTTAGGATTTTTTGCACAAAATTATTCATTTCTTCACAATCTTATCACTTCCCCAACGGCTAACAATTGATCCGATTCCAAATGATGCCCTAATTTTGATTAAATCACAATTGGGAAAATGGGAGCTAAGGTTTCGATTTGGGATTTTTAGAGATTTTGTGGCCGCCAAATGAAAAAGATGAGCTCCTGTTGTGATATAGTACTCGACAATCTTGTCTGTTGAAGAGACAGGATTACCTGCTAAGGACCTCCTCTCTTCAACAGACAAGGTCCTTAGTAAGAGACCTCGTCTCTCTAAGAGACGAGATCATTGCTTGATGTAACCTTGTCTTTTTTAGAGATGATGTCAGGCACTAACGATCTTGTCTTTTAAAGAAACGATGTCAACTTGTCTAAAACTGGGAATATTATTTTTTCAGTGGCATTTTCGTATTTTTTTAAATAATAATATTTTTTTCCTTTTCCCCATATCACTGTTGGGAGAAAGTCGCAAGTATAGTAAGAAAAAAATTGCTAACTTTTTTTTAAAAAATTACATAAATCATGCAAAATAAAAAAAAAATCTTAAAAATATGTAATTTAAACTCGTCTTTTGAAGAGAGGAGATTGCAAGTGTCAGATCTCTTGAAAAAATGAGGTCGGTTACTTATGATCCTATCTTTAAGAGATAAGATCAACTTGTCTAATTCTATGATTATTTTCGTTTTAGTAGTATTTTATAATTTTTTAAAAATATATATATATTATATATTATTTCCTTTTCCCTCGCAACGACTTACCATTAAGTTATTTTTCTTTTTCTTTTTTCCAAGGCTAAAAGAAAAAGTTATTTTCCTCAGTCTTTTTAATCTTCAAATTTATTTGGACTATTAAGTATAAATTACGTTCAGCAGCTTACAAATAGGGCATAAAGAAGTTAAATTTAATTATTGTGCTAACCTAATTGACATTAAAATTTAATAATAATTTAATTAAATAAAAATATTTTTTAATAAATTAAGTTTAAATAAGTTTAATCAAATTGAGGTTAAAAATAAATATCGAATTATCCATTGTCGCTTTTAATTAGGTGCAAGCTGAATATTTTAAAATCAATCAAGTTTGAAATGAATTTAAGATTTTGAATTTCAAGTTATCAAGTCCAAGATCAACAGATCTATTAAAACTCAACTTTTGTTAGACCCACTTATAAGAAAATTATGGTAAAGTTTATGTTTTTGAATTTGACAGGATTACCGCAGAATTTGTTTTATCAAATTAAACTCGGGAGTAGCTAGGTGAGCTTACCAATTTAATTGTCCTTAAATCAGATTTAAACTGGAACTTCGATATTGATTTTATTATAAGCAACATATTTTCCAGTTTAACTTAAAACTCATTGAGTAGTATTTTAGATCATCCTCGAGCAACCAACTTTCGAATTAGGGTCAACATATTCAACACTCGACTCGATTTCGTCTGTTCCCTGTGGAATCTGCGCACACAATAACTTTCCCTTATTCAATGGTGAAAGAAAGGGGGCGGATGTGCCTGCCTTCTTAGGACTAAAGAAGAAGCTTTTTCATAAAATCCTAATAAATAGTCAAGCCACACCCTCAGGACATCATTTCTATTTGCATAATTTCGGTCGGTCGAAGATGCAAATAGAGGACGGAAAATAACTGGCACCTGAAAATCCGAAGCCGCATTCAAACATAATTCATCATTCCAGAATGGAATATCTGAACTCTAACATGAGACTAAATCAAAGAACAACGAACAACTACAAGGACACAGCCTTGGCCAACCCACTTCCCACATTGTTGCATATTGTACAAGGCACATTACCAAATGGGACAAGTATGTTAATCGGATCGGATCGGATACCTGTTAATTATCGCTTTTCCAGCTTAATGTGGCAGGAAGTCTATACTAATTAACCATGAAAATTAATCGTTGTTCTTGAAATGGGAATTCTCAAGGGTATGCCATGACACCAGCTACGTATGTTGCAATGACTGATGTAGATTCTTCTGATTCAAGCTCATCCCACGAATCAGCAGATAATATGACAAAATCTGCCAATTTTCCAGGTGACAATGAGCCCAATTCCTTGTCAAGAAAGCACGAATAAGCAGCTGAAATAGTATACCTGCATTACAAGACAACTCTGGGTATGAAGCGGTAAAGCAGATCAAAAGATTCTATCTCATTTGACAGATTAGCATGCTATGAATTGATTAGCATACAAGAGTCAATTTATTTATAATCAATTTTTCTTTTCCTGGGAGAGGGCATAATCCTCAGAAAATGCAGGGAGCTCTTAAAACTCCTTATGCATTGTAGCCAGGCCCCATCCTGATCTTAGATCCTCTACTTCCTTCTATAGAAAAGTTGGGAAGAAAGGTGGTTTTAGACATAAAAAAACAATCTTCAGACAAATGAAACTAAAGCTATGTTTGGCTCCATATGCTAAATCAGTATTTACAATGCTCACCATTAAGGAATGTCAAAAGATAACAGGATGGGATAAAATGACATGGGAGATCATTATGAATTATCTAACATGCAAAAGCTAGCAAAAAGAAGCTTTGAGCAATTAAAATACTTTCTGATAATCTTCTAATACTTATAAATAAATTGTACTTTCATTGGTTCTTAGTCCTCCTGAGATGAGCGTATCAAATGCTACATCTAGCGTTTGGGGCCAAATATAGCCCAATGCCACTCGTAATGTAGTTTAACATCAACATTGTTCAAATGGGCATCTGATCAACAACAGATAACTTGGGACTAGAATCAATAATTCAAATCAATCACCACATGATTTGAACCAACTGATATCTTGGATGCTTTAGAATAGCACAGATTATTACTGCAAATCAAATACCACAAAATACAGATAAATATAACAGCAAAATCAGCTTACGCATTTATTGCTTCACGTAGTGAAAGGCATTCTGATGCAATCCAAGCATTTTTCCAACCAGGTGGGATTCTCTTCATCGCTGTTCTTGCACTACCTAAAGGATTAATGTCTACAACCTGCAACAAAAAGAAAACAATTGATAAACAGCCTGTTAAGGATGGCATCACAACCATCTAATCTAAAAGTTTAAACTTATAATTATGGTATGAGTTATCATATTTATTATTTAACACTTCCTTTGGATTGAACTTTGATTTTGATCAAGATCCATCAAGTGGACGACTTAATTTTAAAGGAGTTATAACGAATACATAGGGTTCAAACTTATAACTTTCCTACTCCGATACCATGTACCATCTAATTTAGAAGTTTAAGTTTATAAATATGGTGTGATCTATTATATTTATTATTTAACATAACCTAGCATCAAAATATACAACTAAGAAATCAAAACTTACAGGCCAGTCAGAACCAAAAGCCAATTTGCATTGCTATGTAAAAGCGATCTAAACAAATAGGACTCCTGCTCAGCTCTCTCCTTCCCAAGTTTCTTAGTTGCAGCATCAGCATCATACAGCAACTGGTCTGGCTGTTAGAAATAGGCATGCAATTGTGAACCAGTTAATGAGAGTTCATTTGCAAAGATAATTCATATCATCAAGGGAAGAAAAGCAAAGACAACCAAAATGGTGATAAGTCAAACCCATCAGGCAGGAACAGCTAAGATGATTGTTAAAATTTTTCACTTGATTTACATTCAGGTAGAAGAAATATGAAGAGAGCTAAGTATGCCAAATATCATCTATGTGAAGATATGCTGAGAAGATGCGGGTGAAACACGTGTCTATCAATTTTGTAAAAAGAAAATTATACAAATACAAATTAGATAAAAATAATTACACAAATACCGATGCAAAATCACATATTACACAAGCATTTCACAAATTTATATATGAAAAACCCTTTGAAGATGCGATTCGACTAAAAGTCATATAGTGTTGAATCGTATTTTCAAAAAGTGTTTCATAATTTTTTAAGATGAATCGCATATTGAAAGAGCAATTCACTTATTTTGCACGTAAATTGCATCTTTAACATGTGATTTATATTTCTTCATGAATCTGAATCGCATCTTCAACATGACATTCACGTGCAAATTCGCGAAACGCCTATTTAACATACGATTTTGCATTGGTATTTTAGTAATTAATTTTATGTAATTAGTATTTGAGTAATTTTTATTTGAGGGGTCGGTAATCATACAATTTCCTCAAGAAGACGCTATCTATAATTTTACCAATGGCACATAAAGTTTAAGCAAAACCTTAATGCGTATTTATTTTATTTTCTCCTTATAACCATTATGAGAGTAGCTATTCCACAGAGGTTCTCCAAACTTAAATACAGGAAAAGAGAACAAAGATGTAGAATGATTTGGAAGTTGAAAATCACAGCGCAGTTGATTAAGTGAGACAATGAAAATCAAAGGAAAAAAGGTGTGAAACTCAAATAGAAATAGCATTAAACACCTGAACTGAAGCAACAATCCCTTGTTGACCAAACCGAGGCACTATTTCAGGTGCCAACTCTTGTGCATGTTCAATCTGGAATGTGGACCATATTCATTAAAACAATTTCACATATAAATTTGATCCAAAATGTTCAATGTGCCAAAGTTCTGTTTAAGATTGGCATGATAATAACGAGCTATAGCAAACAAAATACAATATAAATATATATTTAAAATAGACACCCTAAATCTCCGATCTCTGGCTCCATTAGTAGATGCAACTGATTTATACACATCCAGAACCAACTCATTTGCTCTATCACCAATAGCATGAATGGCAACCTGGATTAACACATATATTTAGCTTTAGTTGCTAAGAACAAAATGGCACAATGAATGGATTACAAGAGATCTATCAAAGGAGAAGAAAAATACTTGAAGCCCAAATTTATCTGCTGCCATTGTCAAATTGAGAAGACTCTCAGTTTCCATAACTTGCAGACCACGATTGTTTGGCTCATCCACATAAGGCTACAACATTAGAGCTTATAATATCTTAGAAAAGCATTCCACTTTTAAATGTCACATAGGAAATGTCACATAGGACAGATACACTGCAAAAAATTCAACAAAATGGATGCAGTCCCTTTGACAATATCAATTGCACATGATGCCGAATCAATGGAGAAACTATTTTCTGGTTTCATCAGAAAATATTTGGTGAAGGGACAAGTGCATGGTAATGTAAACTTTGAGCAACATGAAAGCAATTATAAAAATTTATTCTTCATTCTGTAGAACAAGTATGATCCTCTGAAATATAAAAACCGTAAAACTTGCAGTTGCATGGCATATATGATTGTACTTATCAAGGCCAGGTACAAGTGTAGTCAACTTGTTATGAACCATAGCTCTTACCCAGTAAATTCAGCAGACAAAATTTAATACCAGTATTCTCACCTCATTTAAGAGGGCACTACTTGAGCCCAATGAACCATCAGCAAAAGCCTTAACACCACCCAAATATATCCACTTGCTCAAGGCATGACCAAACCGTTTAGTGAGATTCTGCAAGAAATAGTTCCAGTCTAATATAAATCACAGGATAGGCAAGCCCCATTCAAATCAAGCATGACCTTAAAACCCAGGTACAACATACTTGGCTCACACAATCCTGTTTACAGATGAATCAGGAAAGTTGCATAACTACTAACATGTTGAATTATCAACTCATAGGCATTAAGCAGAACTTAATAATATGCAGAAGCATGCTCTTAGGGCTTCACATGCATGAAAAATAGTGAGTGGAACAATTAAAATGATGCCTTTCAAGATCACTCTTCTTCATTATGGGATATTGTAGGGAAAGTCCGATCAGTCTGACCTAAAATTTTACTATCAGCTAACTAGCATAAACCTTCTGATACTACAAAGCCATGCAATGCAACATCGATGTAAAACACAGCTTGACTAAGTTGTAAACCTATCAATGGCTTACGACACGTGTTGATAAAATCCTACTGTTTATCCATAAATCATCTAGTTCTTCTCTTTTTGGGTGATGTTTATCATCTAGTTCTTTCTGCAAAGAGATGGGGAAAACACATAAGAATGACAACATGGCAGTTATGACACCTACAAGTAAGCGTGACCATGTCTCCAGAGGGAAAAATAAGCAAACTCTAATCATCATCTTCCCTGAGGAATCAGCCCACTGAAACACATCTGCATAAATGAAGACGTAAATCACTAGAATGAAGTTTGAGTGGGTGCATTGAGAACATTATTGTGAAGGGAGAATAAGTAGACTGCTATTTATTTGTTTTGTTATAATTTTTTTTTTTTTGTGTGCGTGCGTGCGTGCGTGCATAAACACACAGCCACCCCATACTAATGCAAATGATATATTGTCACAGTCCGAGAGTTGAGGACCTTATTGGAGTGTTTAACTCGAGCATATCGAGTTATGAGTAGCATCAACAGAGGATTTGTTAAAGGTGTGGGTTACATCTGAAGGCGGATCTAGCTAGGGATGCAACCGGGGCAGGTTTGGGATGGGTCACATAAAACCCGAACCCAATCTGCTTCCCAATAAGGTCTCCCAAACCTGACCTGCGACCCTATAAGATTTTTTATTCAATTCTCAAACCCGTCCCTACAGTGTTTTGACCCTGACTCATCCCTCCCCGCGACCCGCTTCATTTTTTTTTTTTTTTTTTCCCTTTTCAACTCTTAGTTAAATTCAATTGCATCTTCCAGTAAAATATTAGATGATAGACCAGCAGCTAGACTTCAATATGGTCTAAACTAAGCTAGGCTATTTACAACACACTTATCAATTCACAGGCTCATTGAACTAGTTATTTTATTTGTTAAAACAATAAAAATTAATAATATTGTGAAAATAATTTTTAAGAGATAATTAAAAACTAGAAAAAAAGACAAAATAGAGTTAAAATTATTAACAATCATTCTTAAAAACAAAAATTAATAGGTTTTATATTTTAAAATTTCAATTTTTTAAATTGTTTATAATATAACGGGTTCAGATTATCTATCGGATTTTTTTAATGACCCGAACCCGATCCGAAACCCTATAGGGTCGGTATGTAATTTCTTAAACCCGCCCCGTGATCCTATAGGGTTTTTAATGGCTCGAGCGGGCCGGGTACCCTATAATGACCCACCCCTGTTGCATTCCTAAGTGTAGCCTCCCGTGCACAAACAGGTTGGAAGTTGATGCCACTTTCTTAATGAGGCCAAGGCAGGCCAAAACCAGTTGATCCTTCTAAACATGTGAAGGATCGTGACAAAGCCAAGAGGGCGCTCCTTAAGAGAATGTAGGGCTCGAAACAAACCTAAAAAGTTAGAAAAAATAAAACTGGCTCACCATCCAGATTAGCAACAAACGATGATATTAGAGATAGTCGAGTGCCACACGGAAACTCTTTGAGGAGTGAAACTCCCATCCCGTGACAAATGGTATCAGAGCCAAAATTCCCAGCTCCATCAGACTGCTTAGATGCTACACAGAATTCTTAACGAGTGGGTAATTCTTGTTGTGGATGCGATTTATGTGGGTAAAGCTCAAGAGGAGCGACCACCAGAGATAGGAGATTATTACCAGAGGACAGCTGTGTCACGAGTTATGAGACGAGGACTTTTCCTAATCTTGTTGTCAATTCAGCTCGTGTGAATGAAACTCAAGCGGATTGGCCACCAGAGTGAGAACATCGTTGCTTGAGGGCAACTATGTCGCAAGTTGGGGTTGAAGCAAGATCTTATGCTCAAACCCTATCATTGGGCAACTCAATAAAAGGCGATCTTAGAGGATGGGCAAGGGCGAGGGCGAGAGCGAGAGGAAGCCTGTAAAAGCCCGAAGTCCTGGTGAGATAATCTTGGATGTGTTGACAAAGAGTGTGGAGAAGGGGTGAGAGCCTGAGAGTGGGTAGTGGCTACAGTAAATTTGCCTCATGACGAGGACGTCATGAATTTAAGTGGGGGAAAGTGTCATGGTCCAAAAGTTGAGGACTTTATGGGGGTGTTTAACTCGAGCATATTAAGTTATGAGTGGCATCAATAGAGGGTTTGTTCGGGGTGTGGGTCACATCTGAAGGTAGGTCTAGCCTCTTGTAAACAAACCGGTTGGGAGTTGATGCCGCTCTTCTTATGAGGCCAAGGCAGGTCGAAACCAATTGATATAGTTGAACCTCCAAACATGTGGAGGATCGTGGCAAAGCCAAGAGGACACTCCTTAAGAGAATGTAGGGCTCGGAATAAACCTGGGAAGGTAGGGAAGATAAGGTTAGCTCGCCATTCAGATTAGCAATAAACGATAATATAAGTTCCCGTGCGGCACTCGACCCTCCTTCATATCATCGTTTGTTGCTAATCTGAATGGCAAGCCAGCCTTATCTTCCCTGACTTCCCAAGTTTGTTCCGAGCTCCACATTCTCTTAAAGAGAGCCCTCTTGACTTTGCCACGATTCTCCACATGCTTGGGAGGTTCAACTATTTCAACTAGTTTCGACCTGCCTTGGCCTCATCAGGAAAGTAACATCAACTCCCAACTAGTTTGTCCACAAGAGGCTAGACCAGCCTTCAGATGTAACCCACACCCCGAACAAACCCTCTGTTGATGTCAGTGTTGTTAAAGGCGCTCGCCTTGAGCGCTTAGGCGCTCAGGCGAGGCGAAGCGCAAGCTTGCGCCTTGTGATGGCCAAGGCGAGCGCCTTTTTCGCCTAGTCGCAAGGCGCAGGAGGCGCCAAGGCGAGCGCCTTAATGAATGACACACATGACCCCAAAAAAGAGAGAGAGAGACGAAGGAAAAAGGGGAGAGAAAAGGTGGGGGTTGGGGTTTAGAAGTGGAGACCGGGGGGGGAGAAGGGAAAGAGAAGTTGGTGCTGGTTAGAGTTTGGAACAGAGGTGGAGGGGAACAGTGGGTTTTTTGGGTTGGGGTTTAAAGGGAAGACTGAGGGTTAGGTCAAAAGGATGGGAAGAAGAGAGAGGAGATGTAGAGGGCGAAGTGAGAAGGAGAAAGGAGAATGGACAGGGAGGACGGTTGAGAGAGAGGTCGGAAGGCGAAGGGGGGGAAGGAGGAGAGCGGTCGGGGAGGAGGAAGAGAGAGAGGACAAGAGTTTACAAATAGACATGCGTGTTTTCTTTTCAAGTCAGCTGATATGTGTAATGCATGATTTGCTTATTTATGATGGTTTCTTTTATTTTAATTTTTTTTTTTTTTCCTTTTTTCACTATGTTATCATGCTGGGATGTTGTAAGACAGCTGGCAAATGGATAAAAATAAAGGGCAAGGCATATTAGTAAAAGCATTTGCTAGAAAGTTAAAAGCAAAAAGTATATTCTAGAAACTCTTACACCCACTCTCTCTCTAAATAATAAACTATTAGAATAATAAAAGAAAATTTTAATTTATTAAATAAAGAGAGTCTCTTTTTTGTGTTTAATCAAATTTATAAATTTATTAAAACAATGAAAAGATTTTTTCTTTTTGAGAGTAATGACACAAAAAAAAAAAAAAAAACTGTTAATCTAATAATAGTTTTAAGCATTAATGTTTTCATGCATATGGTGCTTATGTTGTAAATATGATGCTATATTAATTTAATAATTGAACTATTTAAATATTGTTGTTTTTATCCATCAAAACAATTTTAATAAATTTATTAAATATTTGCGCCTCGCTTCGCTCAAGCGAGCGCTTTTTTTGCGCTTCTCGCCTCGGGCAATTACAAGGTATTGCGCCTTGAGTGCGCTTTTCGCCTTTGACAACCTTGGTTGATGTCACTCATAACTTAATATACTTAAGTTAAACATCCTCATAAAGTCCTCAACTCTCAAACCATGACACTCTCCCCTACTTAAATTCATGACGTCCTTGTCATGAGGCAAATTTGCTGCAGTCACTACCCACTCTTAAGCTCTTACCCCTTCTCCACACTAGTTGTCAACACTCCCAGGATTATCTCACTAGGACTTCGGGCTTCTACAAGCTTCCTCTCACCCTCACCTATCCATCCATCCTCCAAGATCGCCTCTTGTTGAGTTGCCCAACGATAGGGTTCGAGCTTAAGATCTTGCTTCAATCCCAACTCACGACACAGCTGCCCTCAAGCAACGATGTCCTCACTCTAGTGGCCGCTCCGCTTGAGTTTCATCCACACGAGCTGAATTGACAACAAGATTAGGAAAAATCCTTGTCTCCACGACTCGCAACACAGCTGCTCTCTGGCAACAATGTCCTATCTCTGGTGGTCACTCCTCTTGAGCTTTGCCCATGCAAACCGCATCCACAATAAGAATTACCCACTCATTAAGAACTCTTGGTAGCATCTAAGCGATCTGATGGAGCTAGAAACTTTGGCTCTGATACCATTTGTCACGGGACGGGAGTTTCACCCCTCAAAGAATTCCCGTGCAGCACTTGACCATCCCTCATATAATCGTTTGTTGCTAATCTGAGTAGCAAGCCAACATTATCTTCCCTGACTTCCCAGGTTTAATCCGAGCCCCACATTCTCTTAAGGAACGCCCTCTTGACTTTACGACGATCCTCCACATGTTTAGAAGGTTCAACAATATCAACTAGTTTTGGCCTACCTTGACCTCATCAGGAGAGCGGCATCAACTCCCAACCAGTTTGTCCACGGAAGGCTAAAGCCGCCTTTAGATGTAACCCACACCCCGAACAAACCCTCTGTTAATGCCACTCATAACTCAATATGCTCGAGTTAAATACCCCCGTAAAGTCCTCAACTCCCGGAACGTGACATATATGACATACAGATCATATACCCTATAATAAAATTCCTTGCAGCAAATTAGTAGAATGTAGAATAGGCAAAATTAGACCTTGAATTAAGTCCACTTAACCTGTCGTGAATGATTTAGAGATCATAGACAGTAAAGATCACATGTAAAGATGCTGATTTCTTCCATTCTTTGGTTCTTTTTCCCCTCCAACACATAACATGGATTAAACAACAAATAGACATCAAAATCACATTCAATATTCAGTAATGCAATAAACAAAGAAAGAGGTCATCCATTTAAGGTGGCAACTATTATAAATTTGGTAGAATTTTGAAAACAAATAATCATTGCTAAAGAGCATTATGAACCAATGTGCAGATAATGCATAAGAAATTCATTAGACCATTCAACCTTAGGTCACTTGTCTACTCCTACCTTTAAAATCCTCCCAGGGAGCCTCTGCTGTTGACCCAGGAATGTATCTCCCAACATCAATAACAGTTGTCACACCCTTTGCCAATGCGTATCTGCTTGCCCTTATAAGTGCATCTCTCCTCTCCTCGATAGATACTTCTGGAATCGACGTCGACATAAGCTGCATTGCAGAATCAACCAGTAATCCACTAGGCTCTGCAAGGCAGCGATCAAGGTTTGACAAAAGCATCCACTTTATCTATTCATTTAATTGTCTCCAGCACGTTTCAACTAAAATTCAGATCTTAAGCAACATGAAAAGAGTATGACAACAAACAAATGGAAAAACACAAGTTAAATAAAAAAGTAAGGACATCTTCATGGATTTAACTCTAAATCTTGCCAAACGTTTGTATAAGCCAATAACATGCATAACCAGCCCACCTAGCTTCATGGTTATATTTTACATAGTAAGAACACTTCTATACACAAAAGGAAAGATCTTAAATAGAGAGTGCATAAGACAACTCGCTCACTCTTGGACACAATACAAGACTATTGACAATCCAACTAATGTAGCTTAAACACAAAAATGTATAAAGGAGAAGATATCTTTGAAATGGCAATAACATAGGAAGGGTCTAATGAATGTGTCTTGTCTATTGTAAAAGATGAAAAGTAAGCACAATTTTCATTACCTCCATCAGAGGTTCTTATGATAGTCCCTCCACATGGATCCACAGAGGAACTATTGATACCAGCCATACTCAAAGCCACATGATTAGCCAAGCCCATATGGCCATCCATCCTTGTTAGCCAAACCTTTATGTATAAAAAATATAGCAAGGTTACACTAACGCATAAATTAAATAGCCATAAATAAATGAAACCAGGCCTTCTCACAGGGTTGTTGGGTGTATGTTCGTCAATCCAAGTTGCAACTGGGAGTTCTCCACCCAAAGATCATTATTCCACCCACCACCAATAATCCATGAACCAGACTTTGCATCTGAGAATGGAAACAGTGTGAATCTCATAGTTCTCTCTATAGATATTAGGCAACGGCTCTAGTATATCACAAAAAAGTGCTCCTGTCCAAAGAGGAACAGTAGTTCATTTCAACAAGATTCATCAGTAACTTCCAAAAATTATGAGATTCCAATGCAGAAAACATAGACAATGTTGTCACGGAAGATAAAAGTCTGTATATGTTTAGCAAAACATTGGTTTTTGAGTGCTAAATATTCAATCTTTCAGAAAACATCAATGGTAAGCCTAGTCAATCCACCTTCAATATACCGACAGAGCAACCTGTGTGAGGACATGCAATGAACAAATACACACCATCTAAAGGAGATACTAAAGTTAGGATCCACCATAAAACTTAAAATGCTAATATGAAGCCTTGGAAGAAAAAAAAAAAAAAACCTCCGTCATTCACTGTAATCAAGTTGTTTACTTCTACACTGGACTGCAAAATTCACAAACAGAAGCCATGGAGGTAGAATGAAGAGTCAAATGTTAATAAAAGAGCATAATTTGGACAATAAGATGCAAATATAATCCACAAGAATACAGAGGGTAAACCATAACTATGAACCAACTTCGCAATTTCCTGAATTTACACTCAAAATCGCCAACAACTGTCGGTTAACCTTTGGGTCTGTTTGTTTCAACGTACTCTAGTCATTTTAGCATCATAACTTTTGTCGTTTTCAAACAGATGTTTGTCAAAAAACAGATACCGATTAAAAACGAATAGTTTTACTCATAAACAAACCAAACAGATACGATACAAATATGATTCAGATAAGTTACAAATGTAGATCTAATACAGATTTGATATAGATAAAAATCAAACAATCCAAAACAGATAAAGATGTGCCTCCATATAAGTGGCATCTAAAACTATGTTAAAAAATAAAAAAGAAAAAAAGTATTGTCATTACATTTTGCTGCTTCTTTGATCCTTCTCACGAACTCATCTTTATGGCCAACTCCTCGGAGTTTTACTCTTCCCATCTGAACATCATGGACATAGTTAAACACATACAAAAAGAAGCAGAAAAAAGAATATAGGCACAACTAAAGAATGCAGCAACAAAGACCAGAACAACTAGGAAAAAGTTACTTAAAGGAGAGGTGTCTTGATCCCTAGGTGATCTAGATTAGGACAAAGATTCTTTTTTGTCTTCTTTTACTCATTTTCACCATCTAGGAATGAGAGAATGCGCAAAAACCACTTAAGAGTACAAACAGAAACACCATCCACAGGTTACATCTAAACCTGCAATCCACCAGAAAGCAAGTGCACATGGGAATCAATGAAACCCGGAACCACAACTTTGCCTGCAAGGTCCAGCTCTTTAGTTCCAAGTTGTGCCAAATCCTGCATTAAAATGATAGCAGCAATAAAAGCAAAGCTTGTAAAACTGGCTTCACTGCATTGAAAGATTCTTGTTTCTTAAAAAGAATACAGAATTGAAAAATGAAAAGAAAAAAGGTATTGAAGGTAGTAGGGCATAAAAGCTTCTAATCAAGACCCATTTTACTTGGATATGATACAAGAGTTAAACCGTGTCCTTCAGTAATATTGAAAAATCCTAGAAACTTGATATAAGCAAAACCTCCTAAAGTGGTTCGAAGTGTTCTGCTTTTCATGTTTCTATCATCTCCGACAGTCAGTAATTTTTTCATGTTCCAACAATAAAAAACTATACTCCTCTTTTTAGACCAATTTGACACAAAATAGAATGTGAAGGGAAGAAATTGAAAAAGGATTAGGTATAACATCTGCAGCACAAAATACTCTTGCTAGCTAGAACTACAAATGAGTCAAGCTACTCAAGATCAGCTCGCTTCAAGTTTAGCTAGACTTAAACTTATTTTGTAAACGAGCCAAGCTTAAGCCTAAGATAAAACCTATTTATGTAAAAAAGTCAAACTCAAGCTTTGATTTAGGCTTATATTATGCTCATTGTAGGCTGTGAGTAAGCTCGTTAGCAAATTTATAAATTCTATATCTATGATATACTAATATATGATTAAAAAAAAATTAATTTTTACTTAATATATGTATATATATTTAGCAACTCTTATATATTATTGATTAACAAAAAAAAAAAACTCTTATATATTATTTTTAGGGTCAAAACAATAGAAAATGGGCTACTTAAACGAGTTGAGCTTGAATTTTAATTTCGAGCTTGATAAAAAGATCAAGCTCGATTTGTAAACAAGCCAAACTCGAGCTTGAAATAAAGCTTGTTTAAAATAAGTCAAGCTCAAGCTTAGATTTCAGGCTCTATAGGTTCAATTATGTTTAAACAAGCCGAGCCCGATCCTGAAAAGCTTAGCTCAGCTCAGCTCACTCAACTTGTTTGGTTTGCAACCCTACTGCTAGCTACTCTACTAGAATTCACTCCAATGCGGTCTAAAAAGGCTCTCAATTAAGTCAATGCACAAAGGGAACGAGGACACAATTCCAGAGATGTGTTTCTTTCTGCACAAACAAACCCTTTCTAATCCCACGATGATTAAAATTAAAATCAATTAACAAATAAAGAGTTCAATTTTTTCCATAGGTGCTTAGAGTTTGAACATTAAACCAAGCTAATAGTTAAGCATAATTTTTTTATAAAAAAATTGTGAGATCATAAAATACCAGTGGTTTTCAATCGATTAGAAGTAGCAGCAGCAGGAATTGCAAAAATAGTGACAAAATAATATAAATCTACAAATTTCACTACAGATGAATAGCACACCAGTCAATACTTGAAAATTGACCTGCATCATCTTTTTTTTATGAAAAGGTAGATCCTAAATAATTAATGATAGCAATCAATGTAATCATCTTGTGCAGCAGAGGGGCTAACTGGGTGCCCTAGGTTCTCCCAGCTGCTAATCAAGGCACAGGGAGGGGAAGGGAGGACAGTATAAAAAGCAGCCTCATCTTTGACCTATGGATCACCAAATGAACAACTTAGCAGCTGCATCCACCCACTGACCTCAACTAGCTTGACATATTTGAGCTTTTGCATAAATAACAAACTAGAATGCCATCTTTGTCTACTAATGAGAATAATCTCTAATCACTGACATTATCACATTCATCTCTTCATCCTCATTTTTATTGAACAACGCTCCACATTTCCATTTATACGACAAAACACCTTCCCTGAACACAATTAATACACTGAATTACAATTCGCCTTAACTATCATGATATATTTGAGCTTCTACCTAGATAAATATCTAGATGGTTATATTTGTCTACTAATGAATACAATCTTTAATCACTACATTATCACGTTCCGTCTGTTCATCCTCAATATTATCATATAACATTCTGCATGTCCATTTCCACGAAGAACCTGCCTTCTTTGAGCACAATTGATATACTGAATAACGATATTCAAAATTAATACAACAAATCGCACGTTAACAAATTCAGCACTGAATTGCAATCATAATAAATGAAAAGCACAAAAAGGAGGAGGAAGAGGACCTGCAGAGAAGCGTAGGTGCCGATACGAAGAATCCTTCCGTTACGAACAGCTATGGCATCAGCAAACGGAAGAGAAACATCACTAGTGTATATAGTACCATTCCTCACTATCAAATCCGCGAGTAACGGCGACTCTAACGGCCGTACCGGATACAACGATTTTATAACTGACCGGTCTATACACATGCAGATTCAATGGACACATGTTTATCAACTAGAAATAGTAACACATTTTCAGAAGAAAAAATGTAAGAAGAGAAAGCGAGAGATTAGTAGTAGTGCTTACAGCGAGAGAGAGTGTTGAGAAGTGGAAAAGACAGAACGGCGAGTAAAACGCCGAAGGATGCTGAGATGAGTTGTCGATGATTCATGTTGTGCAATGTAGCTTCTTTCTCTAACGACTTCCTCCTCCTCGGAATCCTCCTCGGGTTTTGTAGGATATACCTATACTTTTGAAAATAAACCCCACAATATCTAACTTTCAAAAGATATTCCGAATACTCAAAAAAAAAAAAAAAAAAAAAAAAAAAACACATTCAAAGTATACCTTCAAAATGTAACTACAGATTTTATGAATTTATAGAAAAAAGCAGGATTGGGATCAAACGCATATAAGAAATGCGTTAGAAAATTTTCCACAATAACAACCGAAAACATAGGATTAAGGAAAAAAATAACTATTTTTAAAAAAAAATTACATAAATTGAGATGAAAAAATAATTTTAAGAATAGGCAAGTTAAACTCGTTTCTTCAAGAGACGAGGTCATTAGTGACCGATCTCGTCTCTTGAAGAGACAAGGTTGAAGATGATTTGATTCAACCTCGTCTATTCAAGAGACAGTTTAACTTGCCTATTTTTAGGATTATTTTTATCCTAGTGGCATTTTTGTAATTTTTTTTAAAAAAGTGATATTAATTTCATTTTCTCGAAAACATACACTACATACGTCCGTTTGGTGGATGTTGTTGGCCAAGCTTCGAACGCATTGTGTGTGTGCTTTCAAAGTGGAACGTATTCTTATATTCAGTTTGCTTACATAAGAGAGCTACTTCGAATACTTATGTTGTCAATTTAAAATTTCTTAAAATACTTTTCAAAATAGGCACCGATTCGAAATAGCTTAATAAAATTGCGTGTTGGACATGATTTTTGAATTTTATTTTCATAAATATAAATTGAACATTCCGCATGTGATTTTTATAACTTAGAAAAAAATTTATAAAAGCATGTGATTTTCTATTTGTGATTTCTATCTAAACTTCTATTTACATGCTATTTATTTACAAGTTCAAATTGCATTTTTAAAATATGATTTGAACGGATTATTTTTGTAATTGAATTGTTTCAAATGAGATCCAATTAATAATAATAACAAAAGTTGCCAAAAGTTAGTGTATAATAATAATACAAATGCAGCGGACGCATTTGAAGAATACGTTCCACTTTGAATGTGTGCACACAATGAGTTTGGAAGCTTGGCCAATAACACCCACCAAACGGACGCATATAGTGCGTGCGTTCGATTATTATTGTGAAAAATTTTCGAACGCATTCCCTGTATGCGTTCGATTCCAACCCGACTTCTCTCCGAAAATTCGTAGTTACACTTTGAACGCACACTTTGAATGTGTTTTTTCTTGTGTATATTCAAAATATCTTTTCAAAGTTGAGTATTTTGAGATTTATTTTAAAAAATACAGGTACATCAGTACAAAACCCCCTCCTCCTCTTTTTCTACAGTGGAATGAATCTTTTCTCTCTCGAATAAAGAGATGTAGGGGTTTTTGGTATGGATTTTGAAAATAAATTCGAAAAAAAAAGTTTATGGCAAAATATCACGAAAATAGGCCATTTAAGGTTCTGTTTGTAATAGTCACTTTGAATTTGTACTGAATTAGAAAATTTTATTTCTTTTAAAAGCCTTGTTATTCAATATAAACTTAACAAAACAAAAATTTTTTAAATAATTTTTATGGATAATGGTAATGTGACTCGATATTATCAAAACAAATAATAAATTTAAATTTAATTTCAAAATTCTTAAAATAAACACAACTTCAACTAATCTTCTTTACTTTACAGGATCAAGCAAATAAAAGTGAGATCAAGTATGGCTTCAATCATAAAATTAAAAAAAATAATTAAAGCATTTTTATGTAACCTATCAAAATTAAAACAAATAATAAATTTTGATTTATCAAGAAATCAAATAAAAATAAATAACTATGATGCTTAAATATAATTAGATGATATACATTTATACTTTCGAAATATAATTATATGTTTTTACTCCCATAATTTAGAAAAAGGAAATAAATAACGATGTTTAAAAAATTATCAAAATATTATTGGGATAAATATAATATCAAATTTAGACAAATTAAATTCATCTTTTAAAATAATGAGTTGACAAAGATGATGACTATCTAAAAATTTATATAACGAAGCACCGAAAATATTGTATTTAAAAATTATGAGTACTGTTTTGTAAAAGATAAATACTAAATTATCAAAAATCAAAGTACAAAAATTGTCATTATTCTTATTATATGATAGTGAAAATTTGACTATAAAGTATAGAAAATTTTTGGGCCAAAGTTTTAAATATCAAAGTTTAAGAGGACGACGATTCACGACGTACAAAAGAATAAGAAGAAATTATGCTTCATTTGAAATTTTATTTAGAAAAACATGTTTTTTAGTACAATATATTTCATATCGTTTTCCAAAAATTTTAATTTTTTATTTTTTGTTAAATCGTATTTTTCTTTTATTTGATAATGTGATGATAAAAAAATGATTGAACTTGTGTTCAACTTTATGAATTTTGAAATTAAATCAAAATTTAATATTTTCTAAAATTTTAATAGGTTATATAAAAATGCTTTAATTATTTTTTTAAATTTTATAACTAAAGCTTTTTTAGCTTTTAAATATCATACCTGATCTTGCTTTTATTTGCTTCATACTGTAACGTTAAAAAGATTAATTGAAGTTGTGTTCACTTTAAGAATTTTAAAAGTGAATCTAGGTTTATTATTTGTTTTAATTATATTCGGTCACATTACCCTCACCAATAAACAAAAAAAAAAAAAAACTATTTTTTTTCTATGTTTGTACCACAATGCTTTCAAGGGAAATAAATTTTTCTAAAGAAGACGCTGCAAAGTCAAAAGCGTTGCAACAACGCTTTTGATAGCTCATTTCTATAATATATTTTGGCATCAACTTTTTTCCGGATTTATTTTCAAAATCCGTATCAAAATCAACCAAAAACCTAAATTCTAAAAATGGAAAATCGAATTTTTCTTTTCTTTTTAATTTTTTTCCATCCTTGACTAGTGCTACTAATTGGGGTAGATTAATTTTGCTTAAGTAATATCACAGTACGTGGACTGGTGGCTATTAATACTTGGGCCTTCATATGTGATTCTTAGCAGAAGCCCATGGAAGAAATGGGGGAAAGAATTTTCCCTCGCTTGTTTACCTACATGCATTAGGGAACCGGTTTTGTAACATGATAAACGTTGAAATTAAAAAATTAAATAAACAAATAACAACAACAAGTTACACTCCTTAAAGCATCTTGCTTATTGGCTCAAAAACAAAAGGCATCTTGCTTAGGAGGAGAAAAGTTTTAAGAGTATTAACTCTCATAAATACCAATAAAATAATAACATATGGATAGTTTCATAAAGATAAGTTACCTTAACCAAATGTATGCTAAGGACCTCACTCTTTGAAGTCCTAGCAATAGGCATAGGTCCTTCAACTTTTTGAAAATTTTGCTAAGAATTATAAAAAGTGAGGTTCTTGATTTTACCTAATTTTTTCTTCTTCTTTTTTCATTTACTAAGTGTATTGTCTAAAAGCATATGAGACTCACAAAAACTTAAAAATACGTAAAAAACTTCATTTGAATCTACTTGTATGATTGAAGCTTTGAAAAATGATAGTTGAGTACTTGTAATGCAAGTATAATTAAGTCGATTTCAAATTAATAACATTTAAAGTTAGTCCCTAGACAAAAAATAACGTATAATAGGAAGTAATTGGGTTTTCATAAATAAACTAAATGAAATGGTAAAGTTGTTAGAAATAAAGATGGGTTAGTTGCTAAAGGCTACTCATAGGGAGAAGAAAGAGACTATGATGAAAGATATGCACCTATAGCTAGAGTAGAAATAGAAAAAACCTAATAACACTTAAGGAATGCGAATTATGTACTAATTTTACTTTTTTCAAATATTAATGTCTAATTCATGCACGGCAACAAATAAAAGATAATAATATAAAGTGCAATAATAAAAGAATAAGGAATAGAAGACTTAGCATTGGGTCTAACGTGGAGTTTTAAGTTCAACTAACTTCTCTCAATTGTCAAACAACTTGTATTTATGGCCTCTTGAAGTTCCCTAACCGTTAGATCCAAAACTTCAAAATCAATTGAACATTAAATACTTCAATAGCTCTTTTTCTATAATATAGCATCCGGACGTTATAGGCTTAATGTTTGAACGCTAGCTTTAATCTGCACAAAAAACACAAGGCATTTTCACGCCATAACCTTTCTAATCATCCTAGCATCTAAACACCACACTAAGGTTAGAACCTTTCTGATCATCCTAGCATCCGAACGCCACACTCTTAGCATCTGAACAATGGCTACAGAGCAACTAGGTCCTGTGTTAACTTGAATATAAATAAGACCAAAGCAAAACAAGTTGAAACATGCTCATATCAATCCACATATATGCTTTCCTGATTAAATGTAATTTATCGCAATTAAGTGGTTAATTGTGCAATTAATTTCCTTATCAAAACATACATTGAACACACAAGTTCAACAATCTCCCCCTTTTTAATGAGAACAATCTTGCACAATTAACTTCTCCTCGAGTTAACACTCCCTCCTTAGTGAAGCATCTAGGTTTTAAAAGATTTCTAATCAATAAGTTTAAGAACTTGATGCTTAACTCAAGGAAAACATGAATTACAAAAAATGATAAAAAAATCACATATTCATACACAAACATATTAATTATGCACTATCATTTCTTCCCATATTGACTCATCAAAAAGGCAAACTCAAACCATACCAAAAGAAGAAAAAACGCTCAATACATGTTTAACAAACACCTATCGTCCAAACATTGCAGGCTTAACATATGGATGCTATGTTGCAATTCAACCCACTCACATAATGCTCAAACTGAGGCTCAAATTCACACAATCTAACAATTCATACATCATGCAAGTTCAATTAGCTATATTGATCCATGAACAAATCAAACTTGTAAACTTCAACAAATTACAAATTTGCGCACATTTTAGTTTTTAAAAAAATGGCATAATATGATTTCTCAAAAATGCATAAATTAATCCAAAAGGTTTTCAAGCAATTCCATTCTTTCTCATAAGTTTAAAAAAGCAATATTAAGTATGTCAAAACATTGTTTTAAATCTACAATGAAAACCCATTTTCATGCGTGTCAAACCTAAAATTTTAACTCAAATTTAGCTTAAAGCATGCATAAAAATATTTCAACATCAATAACACATAATTCAAGCACAATGCGTTATATTCACAAACAACAAGACCTCAAAAACATTAAATTCAAGCAAGTTGAGATTATATCTCATTTACCGCCTTTGAAGCCTCTTTAGATACCTACAAAAACACATTTACTTCTTTAGTATCAATTTTTGCTTAAGTCCCCTAGGGATAGTGAAATCAAGAATTTATCTTCTCGATACCCAAGCAAACTTGCATTTATGACCTAAATGCATGCCTTCCCTTATTGCACAATTTGTGTAAATATGGCCGAACTTTGTACAATAGTTGCAAGTTCCATAAGTTACTTTCAAAACCGAGTTTTGTGAGGCTTGCAATTATTGTTTCCATCATAAGCAATTCCACATTTCTTAAAATCATGTGTTTGGTTTTTGATAAGAGTATTTAAATTCTTCTCTCCCTCGGTAAATTTGGTTATGATTTCATTTGCTTCACGTAAGCTAGCTTTTAATTTTTCATTTTCAATTTTTAAACCATCTAGCTCTTTTAAAATCTCTTCATTACAACTACTAGCACGAGCATCTACTTTATCATCACATTTCAAAGTTTTGTTTTCTAGGTTAAGTAAATCATTTTTATTTTTAACTTCTCATTCATTTTTATTAACTCATCATTTCTATTTTTCAACCTACCATTTTCCAATTGCAAATATTCAATTTCTTCATTCAACTTATCATTTTCAACTTTAATAGCTTCATGCTCATTTTGAAAAGGGTTAATAACGAAAATGGTACTTGAACTTTCACAAAAGAACAATTTAATACTTGAACAAGATTTTCATTGACTTTTTTCATACTAAAGTTTGGTTTTGACAATTTTAGCACATGAACAAAGTTTTCATTGATTTTTTTTCATACCTAAAGCAAGTTAAATGAAATATAAAAGAAGTTTACGAAAACTTTATTCAAATACCATAATCATCAAAAATAAACTTTAAGTATGAAATAAGTTAACTAAAACTTTCTTCAGGTATCAAATTATTCAAAACTAAACTTAATGTACATAATTATTCTTTTTGCAAAAGTTTAGGTATCATTTTTACCATTATTGCTTTTGAAAAATATCCAACTCATCTCCTACTTTCCTCATTAATGATTTAAGCATGCTATTGTTTTTCTTCATTTTCATCATTCATTATATACTTTATCATACATTTCATATATTTCATCATAAGGAACTTGAAAGGAAGTAGAACAGACCTTATCATCAAGGGTCGTCGAGCATAAATTTTCATCCAATTCAGATGATTCTTCACTGCTCCAAATGGTCACAATTGCCTTTTTCTTTTCTCATCCACTTCTTTCTTGGCATTTGGACAATATTATTAAATATGCCCCAGCTTATTGCACTTGAAACAAGTGATGTTCTTCTTCTTCTTTTTTTCCCTCCTTAAAAATTTCTATGAATTTCTTTGTAAGCTTATCCTACTCCTCCTCATCTTTTTCATTGTCATACTTTTACTTGAACATGAGTTGGAGCAAGAGACTTTAAGAGTTATTTCCTTCTTGGTTGACTCTTCCCTTTGCTTCTTGATCATTTCATGCGTTTTGAGGGTGACAAGGAGCTCCTCTTTGCTCATTTGGCTCAAATTATGCACTTCTTCAATGACAATTCTCTTGGCTTCCTAAAACTCTGGAAATGACTTGAGAAGTTTGGAATTAATTTCTATATTAGTGAGATTCTTACTAAGGATGCTCAAAGGATTTAAAAAAAATTAATAAACCTATTATGCATGTCATTTATAGATTCATTAGGTTCCATTATAAAAATTTAAAATTGTCCACAAAGCAAACTTATTTTTGTGTCTTTAACTCTAGTAAATCCTTCATATGTGTTTCCCAAATTATTCCAAATATCTTTAGCCGATTTACATGTACAAATTCTATGAAAGTCTCATTTAAGCCACAATATAGTATATTCATAGCAACTTTATTTAATTGCACTTTCTCTTTTTCTATTTCAATGTAATTACTTTCATTTTCGCCTTCTATTACTATAAAACAATTTTCATTAATACTCTATAAGAACAAATTTTATGCCTTAATAAAAATTCTCATCCGACACTTCCAATATGCATAGTTAGTGCTAGTCAGGATAGGTGACGTATTAATTGTCGTCTCTCATGAAATTAAGTGTGTTACTAACCATTTTACATACTCTAGATGCATTTAAGGACTTTAAACTAGAGAAGTTAGTCCTTCAAAACTGGTGATACCAATTGTGACCCGCTTTTTTCAATGTTCTAAGGTAACACTTTGCAAAAAATTGCATCATTGAGGCTAAACACCAACATCTGGTTCTTATAACATCGCATTCTCATCAAGGTCAACCATAAGCCATCCCATCATACATCTTAAAATTAGAAAACTTCATGCTCGTAGGAAAAGATTCCTCAATGATAGGTTGCAATGTAGAAGTATTAATTGTGATTGAGGATGTTTTTAAAGTCTCTGCACTCTTTTTACTCTACTTAAATCCTTGAAGCCCTTTTATATTCCCTTTTCTTTTTTCCATTACCTCAAGCATCAAATTCTCAAAGTGCTTCCCCTAATATGTGGTAAGATCGATTGAAGATAGGTTATCCATGTGTGTTCGCAAAGCTGCTACCATAGAGGGATACTTAGCCCCTAATTTGCCATGCGTTTAAGAGGTTATTGAAGTGTCTTGTACACTAAGATAGTTTGAGTTTGAGAATGATCACTATGGGGTTGCATCTTCCTGGCATAAAGGCATATTTAGGTCTTTGAGGCATTATTCCACACAACGGTTATGATTTATCCTTTTTATATTTGCTCCACAATCTGGTGCAAAACACTCTCTAGATTATTCAAGTGATCTGCTCCAACAAAAGGGTCAAAAGCGGCTAAAATACTAAAGTCAGCACTTGATCTAACAAGCATTCAGGTGTTGTCATAACTTGATATGGAGTTAGTTATATTTTAGGGGCTAGATTTTTTGGCATCTCTTTTTCTCTTTGACCTAAGCAACATTGAGAATGGCAGTTATTTAAGCACAAAGGAAGAATGTAGGAAAAAGGATAAAAACTAAAGGAAACAATGTTAAGAGTTGTTTCCCATAGACAATGGCAAATATTTTTCGTTCAAAATTGGCAGGGGGCTTTTGGGTAATTGGGCTTGATAGTAAACCTGTAAAGTATGACCTACAAAGCAAGATATGGTCATGGGGCACGAGGAGGTTATCTAATGCGATCATTTTAACATTTAAGCAAGTGTTTATCTAAAGTGGGAAGTAGAGTTAAATAGAATAGAAGACTTACCAGTTTGGTTTAATAATAGGTTGTGTAGGTTGAGGTCCCCCCAAAAGCTTGGGAGGAGGAAATTTATATTATAAAGACTCATTTGTGTTGCCAACATAGAATAGTGGGAGGTTGAGAATGGTTGCTAGGAATTTGGGCATTAATCCATGAAGGTATGTCTTAATTCCATCAAGGGCGAGAATTGTAGAGGTTATGAGAGTGCATGTCGAGTAACTTAAGTCAGCTTTATTAAGTGTCAAATTTAAAGGGTCACTTGCCGAGTCAAGGGTTCACTTTGAACCTCTAAGAGCTTGAGATGAATCAAATAAGACTAAATTTAGACCTAATGGGTCGACCCAAGTTTTAAATGGGTTAAACTGGATCTTGAGAGCCAATGTACCAAAAATAACCATCAACATGTTGAAAAATGACTATTTGTGGAACTTTGAGAAATTAAGCATAGTTATAGGAAAATTCTATAATCTCAGAGAATATTGCATGTATATTATACGTAAAAATAATTATACAAAACTAAATTGTGAAAAAAATCACAAGAATAGTATTACTATATCTCACCTTAAAGGTGCGATACAATTTTTTTTAAATTACATGAGTATCACATGTTGGATATGCGATACACCACCAAACTTGTATCACACGTCCAATAAGCGACACACGCATGATTATATATGTATCACTCATTGAAGGTGCTATATACCTCCAAACCTATATCACACACCTAATATGCAATACAACAATTTTAAAAGTTTTCACAATAGATTGCTGTAACCCGCCTCCAAGATGTAATACACATATAATACTTTATATCTACTCTCAACATGCAATATAGCAATAGTATTTTGGTGATTTTCTTATATAATTTTTATTTGTGTAATTTTTTATTTATAAAGACAATAGACATATATTATATTCTATGATCTCATCATTTTTTTAATGAGACAGGTCCAATTGTTCATTTGACAATTCAAATTCATATTCAAATATTTAAGTGTAATTGTACTATTAAAATACTTTATATATCACTTACTTTGTTTTTTTTTTTTTCAATTATCAAATTATTATCAGAATGATGGAAATGTAGAAGTTACCATATTTATGGTAAAATCCTCCTACTATTACACTTTTGGTATTCTCCGTATCATTGGGATAAAGCTAGTGCCGGTACTTGAACTTTTTAAAATGTTCGCTTTAGTACCTGACCTTTATTTTTTTCATTTTAGTACACAAACTCTTTAAAATTCATCACGTTATGTCTCCGTTAGTACTTATATTAGAAGATGTTAAATTATGCCTACGTGGACCAATTAGAAAAAAAAAAAAAAAAAAACGTTACCTTAACTAGGTCAATCACTAGAATAAAAACCTCTGCATATTCTAGCGCTAAATCAAGACCACAATATTAATGGCTTTATCCAACGCTCATTTATGCTCATTCTACATTGTCTTTTCCATTTCATTCCAAAAACCTCACTTCTCCCAGGTTGCTACTTCACCCCCTCCACCTTCTTAATCCTAATCCTAATCCCAAACCTATTCCACTATTATCAACACAATATGTGCATTAATCCATCAGTCTTACCACAAAACTTTAGTTTTCTATGGACCCATTGTCACCATAATCTGGAAAACACAAAACCTAATCAAGGCCCATATTTCACAATTCCATTATGTAGCCTCAAATCGACGTTGGGACATTACAATGATGAGATAAAATACATCCCAAGCATCATCATCATCCGCATTTCCCCTTCAACCTACCATAAACAACCCAGGTAATGTATACTACTTTGTGGTTTAAGATGTGAGTTGAAAATGGCACGAACAAAAAACTATAGAAGAAGGTTTCTAAGTTGCCCTTTGTGCCGTGAAAATCGTAGATGCGGGTTCTTCAGATGGATTGATATTGTAGGTGATGCAGATACTATGGGTGAACAGAATGTTGAGCCATTAGATTTAATGGCTTTGCAACAAGAATTAGATTCTTTGCGGCATGAGCTTGCTTTATTGAGGCATGATTCAATGAAGCACACAGAAAGCTAAAAAAAGTTGCATGATTGAGAAGCTAATGAAGTAGTTTGGATACCTTGGGTTTTGGTGCTATTGCTTTTGTATTGGATAATTTGGGATATGGGAAAAGGTCTATAGTCTTAAAATAGCTTGGGTGGTATGTCAATAAATTGGGGTTTAGTTTCCTTGGTTAGTTGGAATGTAATATGTTAGTGTGATGAGTGCTTTGAATCAGTATTTTTTGTTGTTGGGTCTTTGTAATATCAGATTTGATGTTAATGCAAGACACATTTGATGTTAAAAAATTTCTTTTGTCTCATTTATGTGTATGCTTTGTCATAAAAGCTGTTGGGTTCACAATAATGCAGAGAAGAACTCCAATTAGTCTTAGATGCTCAACTAAAGAAGCGTTCACTTCACTAGTAAGATTTAACACCATACAAAGTCGAAAACATTTATGCTACTTCTTTTGGCGGGATCGTGTTCCACGTGATTATCGATTATGTAATTATTGCACCAGTTCTTCACTTCTTAATTAGAAAAGAGTAATTTTTTATGTCATCATGGTTCTGGTTTTGATGAAATTAGCATCCATGGCTAATCATTGCAATGATGTAAAAAGCATTTATCAAATTAACCGAATGCTTGTTCTCAATGACAGTGCTATTATTGTACATAGATTAAGAAACCTCCTTTGTGTTTATATAGATTTATGTGATGCAAACCTATTTAAAATTGCTCCAGACATTACAATCAAGACTATGACCATCACGAGCCATAGTCATTGAACCAAAATGAGCAGTAGCAGTAAGAATGCTCCTTGTGCCAACAAAAGCATCATAAACAAGCTTCCCTTGCTTGACTATTGCCTGATTAGCCAGAAAGAGTTCAATATATGCCATTGACGTAACAAATTTTTCCAACAAATTCATGTCACGTGGGCATTGGTTTTGGCAGTAACTAGAATTCAACTTTCCCATGCCTGACGGATGTACAAATTGCTTCCACAGGAATATACATATTCGAACATTTTTTTTTTCTGTACATTTATGCACATATGTCAAGCCACCAGATATGCAGGTGGTACCCCGAGATAATTGAATTCCACCACTTTAAACATCTATAGCATTAAATCAAAACAATTGACAACATAAAACTGAACGAACGAAACATCTCATCTCAAATTTTCCCGTCCCTTCTAAACTCTGTACATCTCAAGCAATTCGTGATGAGACTATAAATAAAAGAAAATAAATGCCACGGAAATCATATTTAACACAACATATAAATAGGTAGTATGTATATTTTGTTAGACGCACAATTCTGACTATGTATAGCCTCATAGTCAACCCAGTACACCTATTCTATTGAGAAATACATGATAAATAATTGCAGAACACACATAAATCCATGACCATGACCAATGGAGCCTATCTCAGTCATGTCGTAGTATTTAACTCAACAACACAACCATAGGAACAACATAGTATGCTTAAAACAACAACAACCAGAAGAAACCAACCCAATCTTCTTCTCTGCAATTATGTCCTCTTAGAATAACAACCTACCACAGGATGTCTATTACAAAATATCAGTAACTTCATAAACTACCAGGAAGTTCATTTCATGGATAACTATTACATAATATCAAAAAGACAGCTAATAACTTCTCTATAAAAACACCAAAATATCTGAAGATAAGTTTTGCACTAATCTGTCTAAAGATAACATAAGCTATCATTGGTTTGTCCCAAATCCAAAAACAAAAGAAACCATTGGTTTGTAAAATCTATGAAACCAAAAGAAACAAAAAAAATAAAAAAAAAATAAAAAGCAGCAGGATTCAAATCTTCAAATCATCAATCCAGGTTGATGACTTCATTGAACCACTCTCTATTGCCTTTTCTCTACCTGTTGTTGAATAGTTTTTCCTAGGTGATGTCATGAGCCTCGTGCTTCGCCGCTTGAAGAAGGCAACAACTTTATCCCTTACTATTTTATCTTTTTCTTTTTTATTCAAGCTAGAGGATATTTCAACATCAACAGTCTCTTAGGTAGCAACAAGGCATCTATTGGACAATCATATTCCTCTTGTGATTCCCTTGCATCTCTTTCTTGCTCGGTCTAATGAATGGGCACAAATTCTTGTATCCTGCCATTTGTATATTCCAATTTTCTTCCATATTGAAATTAAATTGATCACAAAGGACCATATTTTAAAATGGTTTGCATGGATTAATGGAGTATGGTTTGGCTGTTGATCACCAATATTGATGGCACGAGAGGAAGCATTTTGAGCATCATTATGCATTCCCTATAACAAATAATATGTGATTAGCATGGATTTGCAATAAAAAAAAAAAAGATGTACATATGACTACAAGCTTTATAACATGGAACATACCTCCCCAACAACCAATAGTCCATGGGCATCATTGTCATGGTTAATGGTACTTTTTCTTGCTCGCCTGGGATTAAGCTTCGCACGTCTATGCACCTATAAAAAAGAAATCACATACATATGAACAGTATATCCACAACATTTTAGAAACCACGAAGACAACAAGAGTGCCAAAAGCCAAAAAGGAACCTGTTCATTCAATAAAGCTTGCTCCAATCCCCAAATTATAATTGACATGGGTTGTGATTATGCCCTTGTTGCTTACAATTATTGCATGTCATCCTTCTCCCATATCTTGTCATTTTATCTCCTCTCACTTGATCAAGTGCATTCTTTCTTCTTACCTTGGGTAGCTGCCAAGTTTTTTCCTAAGTGGCAATGGTTATGGACCTTGTAGTTCGATTTTCTTCCAAAACTTCTCTCCATGCATCATTTTCATTAAATATGCATGCAAGTTCAAAAACATCTCCTTACTATAATGGTTATCAAGTAAGTCCTCTGATAATCCACTAGTTAAAACTATGGCAAAAATAGCATGACAACATGGGATACCTGACAAATCCCAAGCTTTACAAGCACATGTACTTGCTTATGTCGACATCAAAAACATCAGAATTATGTTGGACTTCATAGTCATCCCTACCATTCCACCTTGCTATACACACCTTGCTTCCTTCTTATTCTCCTCCAACTTGTTGATTATTCTAGGGTATGTGCTCAATCTCACTGTTTAGATACGCTCCATGACCATCAATCTAATATCCTCAATCATGTTAATAATGGACTCTGATTTTGCATCCACCAATCGACCATTAAAACGCTTCACAAAGATTATTATCAACTATATCACACTTAACATTGGTATTAAAGAAAGCATGCACTAATCTAGTGCTTTGTTATGTTTTCATCAAGGCTTGGCAACCATCCTTGCTAGCATTATATAAACGCTGAGATGTAGCCTCGAAATCAGCTTTGTTTGTTCTTTTTGCGATTACCTAAAAATTTTTTTAAATCTTATCCCTTGTATTGGCTTCCTCAATTTGCATAGATGTGCCTTGCGCACATTCTATGTTTAGCTGCAGGCCTCAAAATATTTATGGCATCCACTGGCCTTACATATGAAAATGAAACTTTTTAAAAGGTGATAATATAAAGCAAATTGATATAAATAAAAATTTGAGAGTACCTTTTGTTTGTCACTTATAATAGTCCAACCCACCTCCATTCCTTGGGTCAATCTCTAAATCCTCCATCAGCTGCTTTATAAACCAATTCTAAGTATCTTTATTTTCTATCTTAATAACAGCCCACACAAAATCTCAACCTATGGTGAACAACACTTTTCCCTTACAAACACCTTCAAGAAAAAACCATCAACACTAATTATTTTTCTACAACCATATAAAAATCTTCCCTTGTAAGTATAAAAGCATACATAGACCTTGTCAAACATAACCCCATTAGCATCAAAGTCCCTACAAACATTTAAAATAATGTAAGCTTGAGTATTTCCTTTCGAAGCTCTTCAGTATAGTCCACAATAGGGCAAGCTCTTTAGTTTAATCCCATAAGCTCTTCAACAACCCTCAACTTAGCTCGCTTACATTGTGATGTTGTAACAACAATGCCCATTTCTTTCCTTGCCAACTCCTTTAGAGCATGTAGCTTCATTTTGTGCTTCTTTTATAATTGATCCAAATACTTCTGCTATCGTTATACTTTTGACCCGTTTGTTCTTCAAGGAGATTCTACAAGTATGTTTTAGTATGAAGTTAATGCAAGTTGGTTGCATGTGTTAATGAAAAGGGTTGGGTTGTTATGAATAAGACAAATGATGAATGTAGATGAGAGAGAGAGAGAGAGAGAGAGAGAGGGGGGAGAGGGGTGCTTTGAAAATACGTTACACTAAAGGTAGAGAAGGAGACCAGGTAAGTAAATTGCAATAAAATTGGAGTAAATACTTTCATGTTAATGAAAAGAGTTAAGTTGTTATGGACAAGACAAGTGATGCATGCAGATGTGAGAGAGAGAGAGAGAGAGATTTGAAAATACGTTACACTAAAGGCAAAGAAGGAGACCACAAGAACAAAGGCAAGTAAATTGTAGTAAAATTGAAGTAAGTGCTTTCATGTCAGCAATCTAGAGGGAGAAGTTCGGATGCTCTGACTGAAATAATTTTACGTTGGATTACTTGACAGACTTAACGACTATTTAACAAGAAGATAAACGAAGACACTTAAACAGACTACATTAAAAGGTCTACGTACTAAAATGGACAATCCATAAGCTCGAGTACCAAAACGAACATTTTAAAAAATTCAAGGACCTCCATTGGCTTTACTCCCGCATCATGAATGAATCATGATCATACAATAGATTTCTGATAGCATTTTTATGCATTGGAATCATATACTTCATATTATATACAATCACTAAATCTCTAAAAAGTAGATTTTATAGCCAAAATATGGAAGAGCCAAGATTATATTTTATCATCAATGTACTCAAATTGCATACATTTAGGATAATATTTATAAATTTAAAATCTCTTAAGGCTAGATTTTACAGCCGTAATATACAACAACCAGGATTGTAAGATATACATTGTTTTTTCTGGTTTATTTTAATTATTTTCTTCCATATATATATAATTTGAAAATCTGTAAAAGTAGATTTTACAAAACCAAAATATTAAAGAACCGAGATTATATTTCATTTTGAAAATTCCAAAAAACTTCCTATAGTATCTTACGACGCGGCTGCCTAGTAAGACGTGCGTGTCATTCGTGCGATAGATAGGCCATATGCATATCCACTGGAAATAAGAAAAAAAAAATAAAATAAAAATCTTACAGATCCGGGACACGATGAAGATATTTTCAAACTTAGAAAAATATGAAAAAGAATAATTCAATAAGTTAATTTCAAGGGTCCACATGGTGTCTTCACGTAGGAGTCAACACCCAAATCTCTTTTCTGATTTTCTTTGTGGAAATTGTGAAGGAGCGTGTTCACTACGTTTGTTCATACATTAGGAAAACAAATTTTTTTTTTTTAAATTTATTTTTCATATGATATAAATTTATAATTTAAAATTGAAAAAAAAAATTCAAATTCTATGCAAATACCCTATGAATGAAATGAAATTAATATTTCGACTTTATTCTCACGGAATATCTATTGTTGTTTGATTTGCAAAAAATTCTATTAAAAGAATGTCTATTTCATATTATGCGGAATAGATAATGAATCACTATTTCTTTCCTTTAATAGATGAATGACTATTCTAATAAAAAAGGTATATTTTGTTCTGAAAATATCTCTAATTATAAAATATGGAATTGCTATTCATTACCAATATTATTCTATTCTAATGAATCAAACGTACCATAAAAGTAGAAAAATATTGAATATATAATATATACAATGTGTATGTATATATAATAGATAGTTATCAATTATATTTTAACAAACATATAAAGTAATAGATAATTTTTAAAATAATTATCATCTATACAAATATATATTAAAAGATGATTGGTACTCACACCCTATTAACAACCAAATCTTTCATGGAAATATCATTAAAGATTCTTAGAAATTGCCTAGCAGTTGCTTTCTTCTTGCTTTGTTGGAATTGGGAAGCTTGGTCATGCACGTGTATGGCAAGTTCTTTATTACACTGTGCAGCCTTTAGCTCTTGAAGAAGTCCTTTCTAGACGCCCTAATGGTGCTTGAAGGGACATCATTAACTATAGATCAAAGGAAAGGGTATGGACAAGACAATAGTACCCTGTGCACACTATTATTTTTATCACTGATAATACTATTTTAAAACACTATGATATAAATTATTAAATTATCAACTGACATATTGGAGGTGGATAAAATATTATATTCATCAATACATGTCTGGATCATTCTTTTATTCTGTTTCCATTTTTAAATCTAAACTGGAAACCAATCGGTGTAATTTTTCTTGATTTAATCAAAATGGGATTATTAACAATGAATTATTTAATATATGTCATTATTTTGATGATTTAAGGTATCCTCAACCAAGCATAATTAAGGTCTATTTGGCAAAAAATAAACCAGATATAGATAAGATACAAATGATAAATAGATAATTTTACTCTTAAAAAGATCAAACAAACTAAATACATATCAGATAGAGATGATAAACAGATACAAATACATATACACATGAAAATCAAACAATCCAAATAGATAGTGAGTTTATAAAAAAATAGGATACTTCATAAGATATCTATTCCATAATCCGTACATAAACTATGAATATCTTATGGTTATATGATTTTATATTAGGATTTTCTCATAAGAAAAGAGAAACGCGCTTGGATTTATGACTCAATTTTATGAATGAATGTATACAAGAGTATAATCAATAAAATAGCACATTTTTCATGATTATCAATATCTAATATTTTAGTGTCTAAAAGAAATAGTAATTGTAGCTTAATAATATAATGCATTTATAATTAATGTAATTTACAAAATAAATAATAGGGTTAATGTCCTATTTGGTACCTAAACTTTGACCAAAAGATCAATTAGGTACCTGAATTTTTAAAATGTTCAATTTCATACCCTCATTGAACTTTTCATGCCTTAAACATTACCTCACCCAATCATCGCCTGATACTTGTCATTTTTTAGATAGGCAAAAAAGAATGAGATAGTATTTAGGACATGAAAAGTTTAATTAGAGTATGAAATTGAATATTTTAAAAATTCAGGTATTTAATTGATATTTTGATAAAAGTTCAGGTACTCAATATGTCATTTGCCCTAAATAATAAACTACAATGGTTAATTATATAAAAAAAATCAATCAAGTATATATGTATATATATTTCACACGTACTATACCAAGGTAGTAAATACTTGCAACAAAAGTGATTCATCTACTTTAAATTATGCTCTCTTATAAAAATGGAACAAGTTCAATTCCCCTTCTCCTTCCTTCTAATCTATAAAGTTAAGAAAAAAAATGAACTACTAAAACGAAGAAGATTTTAATTAATTGGAAGAATTAAGTGAGAAGGTCAAACACATTGACTCATATATAGGTGAATAATGAATACCCTAAACATTTAGGCTTACCCTTTTGAAATCAAATTTAATAGTAATTAGATTAGTTAAGTTTGCCCTTAATATTTAATAATCCAAGGGTCAATGGCATAAAAAAAAGTCCCAATTCAAAAGTCAAGAAGGCCACACAATTATATTCAATAAAAATAAATAATAATTATAATAAACAATGCAAGGGGCACTTTCATAGCCGTGTCCGTGAAAGTTCAAAAATCAACGTTAGAAGATCCTCCAGATTCTGGACAAAATCTGTCGGATCTTGCTTTCCAAACTGTCAAAGATTTTCTAGCTAACACACATTTTTCTCTTTTATCTTGCACTGTACCTGTAACCCATATTAATATAATGCTTACCTATTTATAAGCTGACCAACCCTCTTCTAATTTTCCATTCCATCATCATTACCTACTTTGATTCTTTGATAAAACTTCTTGCTTTTGTTAATTCCTCAATTCGGCACAGGACCAATAGATCATAGAAATTCAAAGAAAGTAAAGGCAAAAGAAGAAAGGGAAAATATGGGCTTAGCCAAAGAGACTCAGTTTCATGTTCTAGCTGTTGATGACAGTGTTATTGATAGGAAATTGATTGAAAGACTCCTCAAAACATCTTCCTACCAAGGTATGAAGCTAAATTCTTCATCTTAAACTTTTTTTCTTTTTTTTTCAATTTTTTACACTTTAGAAAACAAATTAATTAATTTTTTTTCCCTCTTTTGGCAGTGACATCTGTGGATTCAGGAAGCAAAGCTTTGGAATTTTTGGGTTTGGATGGAGAAGATATTAGTGATGAGACAACAAAGCCTTCTGTATCCCCAAATCATAATCAGGTCTGCTTTTTTAGTGAATATACACACTTTCTGATCATGATTTATGTGTGGGAATGTAAACTAATGTTGATTGCTTTATTTTTTGTTAAATTATGCAGGACTTGGAAGTTAATTTGATAATTACAGACTACTTCATGCCCGGAATGACAGGCTATGATCTTTTAAGAAAAATTAAGGTAATATTAATGTGACAATTCCATGTTTAATTTAATTTTTTGATATATTATTAGACCGACCTTTTTATTTATTTATATATTTGTGTTAGTCTATATATTTCTCATAATAATTTTTCCCTTTTTCTCTTAATACAGGGATCTAAATATTACAAGGACATACCAGTTGTAATAATGTCTTCAGAAAATGTTCCTTCAAGAATTAGCAGGTAAGCACAGCAACTTTATGTGTCCAAATTTTTGCAAAAAGTTCTACAGTAAAATTCATAAATCTAATTTTTGTTTATTTTTTTATTTTTTTGGGTATTAATCAGATGTTTGGAAGATGGAGCTGAAGAATTCTTTCTGAAACCAGTTCAGTTATCAGATGTGAGCAAGCTTAGACCCCATTTATTGAAAGGAAGATCAAAGGGAGAAAATCAACCTCAACTTCATCAAAGTGAAGAGATTGAACAAATCCACATGCAAGAGAGACCTATATGTTG